>NW_004624737.1:28995331-29110373 GCF_000247695.1 Heterocephalus glaber
ACAGGTACAAGCACTCAATGATAAATGTAAACATGTTGTATACCTAAAATGCACCAATAAAAGAATTTAAGGAGAAAAAAGAAAAATAAGAAAACCTGTGAGAGATATATGATAAAGCAGGTATAATTAAAGCTTAATGCAAAAAATTACCTAGATTTTTGCTTTAAGCTTTAATTTTGAGAATATATATTTTGGGAAAAACTTATCAAATGGTACACTAAAGAGTTGTATACTTTACTGTATAGCAATTTTACATCAAAGGGGAAAATAATAAAAAGAAATAATAAACTCTAGTTAGTGATATTCATGCTGTGTTTAGAGGGATGTATACCAACATCAATACTTGCTTTTAAATCCTAGCAAAAAAATATGATGGATGAATGAATTGAGGTGAGAATTGATTAACAGGTACATGATAAAGCAAGTAGAGTGACATTTTCATTGTAGAATCTGTGTAGTGAGTATATGGATATCTACTATAAATTCCTTCAAATTTTCTGAATCTTTGAAATTTTTCATAATAAAATAATGAGATGAGAAAATTATGGAACTAAAGGGAAATGGAGATTACAACCAAAGGAAATAACTTGTGAACCAAACCACAAAATTTAAACATAAATAATTAAAATCAGCAAGACTAGCACAGGTATGACTTAAAATCAAATTACTGGCAGAGAGGAAAGGCCTGAAGAATCACAAAGAACACAGATAAAAAAAAGACAAAGAAATCAGAACAAAGAGAATCCAGCACGAGATAATTAGTGTCCAGAAACAGAGAAGCCACAAAATGAAGAAAGGGTTGAATGGGAGAACATTGAATGATATGATTCAGCCCTGTCTGATGTGAAGAAAGGCCTGAATCCACAACACATAAAATTATGAAAAAGAGAACATTCAGAATGTTCAAGTATAAAATGTCCTAATTAAATAATTTAACTTTAATAAAGTCATGGCAACTCCTTAAGACTCTACGGAGTAAAAGCCAATGACCATTGAAGAAGGAGCGGCAGCCTCTCTGAGACCACTGCAAGGCAACACCAATATCCAAGACAATGGAATAAGGATGACTTGTTCATATGAACAGGAAGGGAGGCCTGGTCAGCTGGAAGGCAGCAGACATGCTCAGTTGTGGAAAGAATTAAAAGGCAGACATTAAAAACTTCAGAGAGTACAGGATCTCCTTTCCAAAACTACATGACCATGAAATTCAGCCAATGAAAAACTACATCAACAGGGCCAGGGATTTAGCTCAGTGGTTTCACCCCCTGCTGCGGAAGCGCAAGGACCTGAGTTTGATCCCCACTACAAAAAAAAAAAAAAATACATCAACATTGAGGGTGAAAAGGTAGAAAAAGTACAACCAAGGCAATAGAATCTACTTAAACACAGAGTAAACCTTGTAATGGCTTGTCTAGACGTCTCCCCAGTGCCTCATTTGGGGTCTTTGGGAGGTGGCTAGATCTAGAGTATGTGAATATGGATTAAGGGTATGTGATAACAAATTTAGCATATTTCTGGATGTGGATACTAGAAGCCCCACCCTGGATGTAGGTGGCACCAATCAGTAAGCTTATAGACTGGATGGGACAAAAGAGAAAGGGAGGGCCAGGGATTTAGCTCAGTGGTGCTGCCACCTACCTCACAAGCGGAAGGTCCTGAGTTCAATCCCTGGTACCAAAAAAAAAAAAAAAGAAAAGGGAAAAAGGAGGCTTGCTGCCTCCTTCCTACCCTGCCATGGACTGTTCCTCCTTTTCTATCCTCCTCTGCCATGCTGCCCTGCCTTGGAGCCAGCCAACTATGGACTGAAACCTCTACAAACTGTAAGCCAAAATAAACCTTTCCCATTTAACTTGTGGGTGTCAAGTATTTTGCCTCAGCAATGAGAAAGGAACTAAAACAAACCCCAAGCCACTATGTGAAATGTGCACATCTTACAAGATTTCTAAGAAGGCTGGGTGAGGAACATGAGCACATGCAGGTCCATGCTCATGGCATGGTGGTTTCTGAGAGCATCTGAAGTGAAATGAGCAGCTAGGGACTCAGAATTTACTCCAGCTTCAGTGTTTTCTCATGATCTCTTTGCTTAACTTCAGAGAACTTTTAGAAAACAGTGTGTCTTGTGGTAAAAGGACTTATTTAAAGTTTACCAACTCCTTCCACCTTCCTGTAGCTTCTTTTTTTTCTTTTAAATTCAAGTAAAATGAACTTTAGGGTTTATGTTAAAAAGAACATGCACAATTCATATATTATCTTTTTTATAAAAGAACTTTTCTATACCATCAATAGATGATAGATATAGATAGATTGATAGGTAGATAGATAAATAGATAAATAGATAGATAGAATAGAGAGATAGGTATAGATAAGTAAATAGATGTATATACAGATGTATATCCATGATACACACACGCAAACACAAACACACACACACACACATACAAGCAGAGAATGCTGCCTGGAATATTTTCACGGAATGGTAGTATTTGGAGTGATTTTTAAACTTTCTTTTTATATACATATCTATATTGTTAAATTTTTATTTATAAAAATCAATAAGGTGATTTTTTTTTTTTACTTTTTCCAATACCTTAAGCTCAGACCTGAGCTTCCTGTCAAAGAAAAACACAACTGCTACCAATTACAATTAAACATGCATGGAACAACCAAGAAGTACACAGCCACTCCTCAGATAAGTCATCACATTTCCAAGCCCTGGGAGTTGATCAAGGAGAATCTGACTGGTGTGGAGCAGCTTCAGTAACCCAGGGGGCACTGCACTGCCAGTACCCTACCACACCACTCCACGCTCTCCAAGAGCATAGAGCGATGTGCTCATCTGTGCCAGCGAGAGACATCTTCCAGGTGGCCATTCACTGTTGACTCTGGCTAGCAAGACAGGTGCGTCTCTGGGACTTATTCTCACCAGCTAGTGCTTTTCCGTTGAAGTGGGTCCAGTTTCTCTATTTGCTCCTTTCCTCCTGGTCTCAGGGCACACACTCCATGCTCCAGTCACAAACACTCACCTGCGGGTCTCACACTGGTCCTGCTGCTCTCTTCCTTAGAAAACACTCCCTGCTCTTGTCAATGTCTCTTCTGAGCCTACGCATCCCATGGGGGTCAGTGGACATGTTGCCTTCCCCAGAGAACCTCCACTGACCTCAGGAAGAGAGGGATGGAATAAGGGGCCTAGGGAGGGACTGAACCTAGAGGGGAAGAGGTGGAGGAGAAGGAACCCAGAGAATGAAAAGGAAAACATGTGGACACATTGAGGGTAGAGCAGGCACATGAGCTCGTAACCCTAGCCTGCCTCTTCTTCGTAAAGAAAAGGCAAGAACCCACACACACACACCCCGCACCCAGAGTTGCACTCAGGAATGTCCTTCCACATTCAGAAGAGATGGTCATAGAGCAATGGAGCGCCATCTGGAGGATTCTCCACAGACCCCCTAAAAATCAAGAACAGACTGGGGGAAGAGGACATCGACACTGGCACTCACACTTCTGGAGGCCCTTGGAAGTCTCAGAGCGAATAAGAATCCTGCTGGATGCAGATCCCAGTTTGTAAACCAAGGCAAAGAATTCATTCTGGACTACTCACTCCACAGCAGTGAGTGAAAGGGAGCAAAGGATGGGCTTCATGTTCAAAGCTTACAATGTCCCTAAAAGTACAAAGGGTAGAAACATTGTTGCCTCGTGCAGCTACACATAAATATTGGGCAGGAGCCACAGATGTTCTCGGTTTCTTTTTAACAGCATTTGCAAGCTTGGAGAAAGTATGTGTTATAAAACTGGAGGATTCTAAATGGCTTTTTCTTTTATTTCCACCCTGCGATATGTTGATATATTATACTGCAAAAGAGAAATGATATGCAATAAATTACAATGTACCTCCTGAGGCAGAAGGATCACTATGTGATAGAGGCCAGCCTTGGCTACATAGTGAGTTCAAGACTAGCCTGAACCACTTAATGAGACCCTATCTCAAAAAACATTACAGAGTACAAGCCCCAGACAATAAGACGCTCGTCCATGACATAATAGGAAGATAGGAAAGGGGATGTCTTTGAAGACACAGGCAAGGACCAAGATGATACTTATCGCTGTGCAAGCAGTGGGCAGCCATTCCAGGGTTTTGAGCAGAAAGGTCATGATTTGTCATTAAAGAAACTCCTGTGTAGGGCTGGGGATTTAGCTCAGTGGTTTTGCTGCCTGCTGCAAGGACCCAAGTTCGATCCCCAGGACCAAAAAAAAAAGAAACTCCTGTGGATACCATGAGGCAGGCACTATCTTATTTCTTGTCATCAGGAAAGCCTCCCTGGGCATCTTGTTTCTTCCTAAAACCAAAATTGTTCACTTTCCAGACCTTGATTTTATGATCTTGCTAAGAGACATTATTTTGCTTCAGATAACAAGACAATGATGAAGAGATCTACCAAAACCAAGGGACACAGCTGGGGCTTTGAAGTTGAGATCCTCTGCTACAAGACTTCCACTTGCATCCATGCTGGGGTGGCAGGGACTGGGTTTGCCCTCTCACTTTATACAACCAAAATGGACAAGGTATGGAAACTCAATTTTCTGATAGAAATCTGGCTTCTGATAGAAAGGAGCCAAAGGAAGTGAGCACTCTGCTGAGCTTCCTGCCCAAAGCACAGCAGGAAGAGACCCAAGCAGAGCCCAGTGGTCTCCCTGAGTTGAAGAGACGCATTAGGAATTCAGGGAGACCCAAGAAGGCCAGGATTTGCAGGGCGGCATGAGGACATATGGGAAGAAAGCAGCACAGAGTAAAGGGCTGCACAGCAAACTTCATGGATCTTCTCCCCTGAGTCTTCAACTGCTCTCAGATGGTGTAAGCATGTGCAAAAATTACTAGGGAAAGGAAGGAAAGAAGCAGAAAGGATTAGGCACAACAATCATCAGAGTTCACACCTGGCTAGGAATGGCTTGGGAGTCCATCAGCTAGAGTGAGACAACTTCACAATGTATCACACATTAGGTAGAGACTTAAAGCGATGTTACTAGTCCTGGAATAAAGACTTTCATGGTCCCATCTAAAAATAAGTTGCAAAGGAACAACCCATTTCAAAATAGTTTGTCTGCATCTGAGAGTAAGCTCAAAAACATTTTAAAAAATACAAAAAGGTTAAGTACTCAATAAGGTAAAATTTACAATGTCTAGCATCCAATCAAAAATTATTGGACATGCAAGGAAACAGTCAAATTCAACTCTTATAAGGAAAATCAATCAAAAGGAATGGATCCAAAAGTGACACAGATAGGATTAATAGATGAGAAGAACCCCAGCTCCATCCATTGTCAGAGTATTTCTGTGCTGACGATCATAGAGGGAAGCTGACCTTATGATAGACACCAAATAAAAGGCACGGGAACATTGAGCATAAGAATGAAGGTGCACATTGTCGTTGAGCAACCTTGCAACATGTTTCTTGTCTCACATCTCATACCAGGAATCCTACTGCTCAGGGACAATCTTCTTCTCAAGGGAAGTTGACAGTCCTAGTACAACTTGTAGACTCTCAAGAGTGGAACTCATTTCCATTATTCAGTCTTTTATAACAAGGATCTTCTTTGAGGAAGAGGGGAGACACGAGTGAGTTAGAGCAAAGTCAGTTAGAGAATCAGTCTATTCAGCAGGCTTTCAAAAATATTTTTCAATCAAGTGCATTATCAGGCATCAAATCAGCATTACTTTTTATTAGAAAGATAGCTCATTCTGGGTGAGCAACAACTTTCTTATTCAAACCTCTGCCTCCTTATCTGTTATCTCTTCTGCCATCCATATCTCCTGTTTAAATCATAAGAAAAAATTAAGTTATTTGAAAGACTAGCATTTCATAACTGAAGAATAATATTCTCTATTGCAGTGATTATATTAACATTGAGCTGTGTTAACACGTAAATGCTTTTCTAAAGTCAAGTGTAAGAACACAACACTAGGAGCCAGCAATTTAAAAATGGAAAAACCTTGTTATATATTCAAAATGACTAGTCTTGGGAATAACCTTTCCCCATAACAGAAGCACAACTAATTTTTAACATCCTCTGAATATAAGGCAGAAACCCAAATCCTCAGCCTTTACTTTACCTGGTGACTTTATTCCTCCTATTTTCTTATTCCATTTTTTAATTTTTACAAAGTAACACATGCTTGCTTTTTGGAGTAAAAGTATCCAGTGATATATAAGGAAAAGTTAATGAGCATCCATTGCAATTGACAATTCATATTAGCAGCCTGGAGCATAACCACCCCATGCTCCCATCTGCACGTGAGACCTGCAGATACACAGAGAAGACTTTGCTCTCATTTGAGTCTACTTTCACTACAATGGGATTTTATGATAAATATTACACTAGAGGGCCGGGGATTTAGCTTAGTGGTTTCGCCACCTGCTGTGCAAGCGCAAGGACCGGAGTTCAATCCCCAGTACCAAAAAATAAAAATAAAAAAATTACACTAGAGTTTACTTTGGACATTTAATATGTCATAGGCCACTCCACATCAACACTCAGTTATTCAAAGGACAGTTCAGTTGTTTCATTTTGTCTTGTTGCCATTATAAATAATGCCAGAGGAAAATAATATACTTCTGTGTATCCTGGGGACAGGAAATCCAGAGGGCAAACTGCCTATAGATTCAATTCACTCACATATTACAGGTTCAAAGACATATGTATTTTTATTCCTATTAGTTATTATCAGATTCTTTTCTTTAAAAACAAAGTTTGCAACAATACAACACACCAGAAATGAGGAAAAATTCTGATTTTTTTCAACTTATAGTCTGAAACTTCAGAAGAAATGCTTGACCTCTCTTTGCCTCAAATGGAATAATATAAGCACATGCAGTAGGTACTCATTAGATAGAAAATGTCAAAGATTTTATTTACTGATTTTTTAGCATTATCATATTTAATCCATAATCTTTGAAACTAGTTGAGTGAAAGTTTTAAATTACAAGCAATGTCACATGAAGGTAAAACAAACTGCACTTATTTGAGGCATCCAGAAAAAATAGAACTGCCAGTGAAATAGTCTTTGTTTTGGATTGTTTTATTAGAATAATTTTGTCGTGAGGTATTTATATTCTTGGACTACTGTTCCATGTCTTAACTCTTTCCTAGAATTTTCATCATTCACTCTTTAGAAATATGCCTCAAAAAGGATTCTGCAGGGAATCGATCCCTGGCAAAGACAATTGCACAGTAACCAACAATAGTAACTTCAGCGAGAACGAGATAATTTCTGCTTATTTTTGTTGGTGAAGACTAAAGACCTCATTACACCATCCACACCTCTGAATCAAGCTGTTGGGATTGAGCAAGCGTGCACCACGATGGCAGTAAGAACTGGACTGAGTCCTGTTCCCATCAGAATGTAGGACATGGCTTCAATTGTCAGAGCTTCAGCTTCTCATCTGTAAACTGAGGATAACAGTGTATGCATGGCAGGAATATTTTAATGAAATATTCCCTGAGGAAACGCTCTTTACAGGAGGTCAGTGTGACTGATGTGCAAGTTCCAGATGAAACTCTTGGTCAGGGCACCTTCCATATTTCAAATACAAGTGTAGAGGAGAACAGAGAGAGGAACCATGAGACCAAATATCACTGCAAGCAAAGTCAGTTTGCTTTGCAGCCAAATGGACCTGTTTGAGGTCAACCAGAGCCCGGAAGCTCAGACAAAGACTCTCCAGGCCAGGTTTGTGCCTCTCCCCAGCTCCCTTCTCACTGGGCATGGCAAGCTCTGGCCATTTCTAAAGCCTGGCATCCTTTGTCCCTACTACTTTGCACCAGGCGACCAGGAAAGAGAGCCCCATGCTGTAAAACTCAATGTTCCAAAACAGGCTGTGGCAAATTACATATTAGCATCCTCTTTCCCTCCCAGGCCCCCCCATGCACTCTCACATCATGGAAGCCAAGAGCCATCATTTTGCTTGTGTTCCAGTTGTAGTTTCTAAGAAAACCGGAAATTCGTGGTTTTTTTGCTACCCTCAGCTATTTGCTTATAATTTTATGGCTGATCTGAATCATCCAAGTGAAAGGGGCTAGTGAGGGGAGAAATAGGAATAATCTCCCATTCTTTCTAACTCCCCAGAGGCCAGTCCTGATTTGCCCACCTGTCACCTCATCTGCCCCTGACCTGGTGGCATACACTCCAAGAAGACCAGAAAAATCTCAAAATCTGTCTCCATCTTTCTTGGTCCACAGGCCCAGCAGAATTCTGCCATTAGCTAATAATAGCATTGCCAGCTCCAAAGAAAAAAGAAAAAAAGTCTCTAATACTTCGTCTTAGCAGCTGATAATGTAAAACAGGGTGGCATTTGAAGGCCGAGGACGATGCTAGTCTCTGGGGAGAGAAAGGTGTTAACTTCTAATAGCTTTTCAGTAATAGCCAAGCATCTGCAGTCCCCTTTAAAAATAGGGGGGTTTTTAAAAATTAATAGAGCTGATTGTGCTTTGCACTGAGGAGAATGCCGGATTAATATGTGCATTAAGGGCCGCTTTGGATTGGAAATAATTATGGATGATGACAAGGAGCAGAGGGTCTACGGGCGGTGCTCACAGGAATGCATTTTAAAAAGCAGTTTAAAGAGCCTTCAGATGTTGGTATTATCCTGCGTGACCAAATTAAGAGCAAATGAGAAAAGTTTATCTGGCATTTTGGAGTATTGAAAGGGCTTAGTGTTATAAATTATACAGTATGAGGACAGGAAATGGTGAGTAAATTCATGTTAAATATTATTGGCAGTCTAAATAGCAACTGCTTTGTAAAGCATTGAATATTTTAATTTGGAATTAAAAGTCCAAGCCACAACATTCCCTTCTAAAAAAAAAAATTCAAAGGTTGCTTCAGTTATTTATTTTCCAGCATGATAATTAGAAGTTGCCTTGATCAGAAATTCATCTCTATCATGTCCAATTGTCCAATTTGTGCTATCATATTGCATAAATGTGGCCAATCTGTGCCTAGGAATTGGTTAAGAACTCCTAAGACAGGAAATGTTAAGACGCTCCTCCGATATCTTAGTCAGCTGTTGAAGGAGAACAGTCACAGCTTGGGCATGGGTTTATCAGTGTGTACTCCAGCTTCACCCAGCCCTTCTTTCCTGACAGTGCCTCATCTGGTTAGAGATGGAAGCCAGGCTCTTCCTGTACCAGGACACTCATCCCCAAGCAAGTGCCAGGTCTACAGTAAGGTGCAGTTACTTATGCTCATGGAGAAAGCGTCCCCAAAGCTCCCAGCCTGTAAGCCGTGAACACTCATCTCCGCTGGTGCATAGATTTTCAGTGGTTTTCTGAAAGTCAGTTTGTCAACATTTAATGAAATCTTTCAAAAGATAAATGCCTAATAATAAGATTACTAATACTTTATCCTGTTTAGACAAAGATGTTGATCACTTCATTATTAATAAACAAAGATTAAGTGGCTGAATGCTAAATAATAGAGAATAGTTTTAACAAGGCATTGCACAGCCACACAATGAAATATAACTATTTAAAAATTACTTTATAGATTCTTGGTTTCCATACAGAGATGGAAAGAGGATCATTTCCATCCTTACAAGAAAGAAAAAGTCAGACAAGGTTTAACATTACTGTGTTTCTTGAACCAGCAGAGAGCTGAGTTCATAGGACAGTCAACTAACCAGAAATCTGGAAACGGGAGAAAAACCGTTGGCACTTATTTAACTTGGGCGAAACTAGACAAAAGAGAGTATAAAGCAAAAGAAATAAAATCCAGTATTGTCCACAATTTATGAAAGACACCCAAACACAGATCCAAATAAGATAGAGCATACAGAGCAAGATAAATGCAAAATGAAATTAAAACAAAATCAACTACTTAGGAATATGGTGTAAGGAGGAGTAAAAAAGATGACAATTATAGTAGACCACCCATCAAACCAAAAGACAAAGTGACAGCTAACAAATATGAAAATCTGCCAACCCAGAATTCTATAGCCAGCACACACTTTCTTAAATGAAAAAGAAATAAAGACATTGTTAGAAATACCAAAGAAGTTCTTCAGGCAGAAGGAATATAATTTAAAACAAAACTTGAACAAGCTGAAAAAATAAATAAAAAACACTGGAAATGGAAAGAGAGAAGACAAAATAAAACTTATTTTTCTTAGTATTAATTGTCCTAAAAGACAACTATCAAAAACAAAAATAGCTCCAATATATTATGTACTCATAACACATAAAAAGTAAAATATATCACAAATGTAGCACAATAAAGTAGGAGAAATTGAAAATATTATAAGTCCTTATGCTATATATGAAATGGCATATATTTGAAGGTAGACTCTGACTAAAGATACATACTGTAAACTCTAGAGAAACTATTAAAATAATTTCAAAGAGATATAAGAAATAAGCTCATTCATAAAAAGCTCAAGTAATTTAATAAAACTAGCGATAGAGAACAAGGGAGAAAAGAACAGATGGAACAAAAACAGCTAAGATGACAGATTTAAATCCAAAGTTATCAATAATCACAGTAAGTATAAATCATCTAAATGTACAAGTTAAAAGACAGAGATTGTCAGAAGAGTTTCTTTACAAAAGCAAGACCCAACTACACACTATTTACAAAAAAACTCCTCTAAGTAAAAAGACATAAATTGATTAAAAGAACAGAGATGGGAAAAATCTGTCATGAAACACCAACCAAAATAAGCAAGAGTCTCTGTAGTAGCATCATAGAGGGCTGGGGATTTCACTCAGTGGTTCCACCACCTGCCTCACAAGTGCAAGGACCCAAGTTCTATCCCCAGTACCAAAAAAAAAAAAAAGAAAGAAAGAAAGTAGCATCATAGAAAGTAGACTTCAGAATAAAGAATAGTATCAGGGAGGAATATTATATAATGATAAAGAAATCGATCCTATAAGAAAACATAGCCATCATAAGCATGTATGTACTTAAAAATAGCTTTAAAACATATATAAAACTGATAAAACTGAAAAAAGAAATAAATCTACACATTTACTAGGGCACATGAATACTCTTTTCAATTATTAATAGAAACTAGGCACAAAATTATAAAAATATAGAAAGCCTGAAAAATTATCAAATTGAAAATTATGAAACTTCTGGCCCACAATAGCAGAATAAAATATTTTAAGGGCACATGTAACCTTAAATACATAGTCATCAAGCTAGACCATATTTTGGCCCATTGACCTTAATAGCATTAAAAGAACACAAATCATATAATGTTCTCAAACCACAGCAGGATTAAGTAACATATTCTGAAAATACTCAAATAATTGTAAGTTAAACAGAACACATGGAAATAATCCAAAGAGGAAAGAAATCTCAAATTTAAAATTACAAATTATTTTAAACTTCATTTTAAGAAATTAAAAGTCATTTTGAACTCTTAGAAAATGAAAATATGACATTAAAAACTTTGTGGGATACAGCTAAAACAGTGTCTAGGGGTTACTTTATAACATTAATTTCTTATATTTGAAAAACAGAAAGTCTCTAGTAAGTAAAAAAAAAAGTAAAGCAATGTAAACGCAAAGCAATGAAAAAGAACAAATTAATGAAAATGGCAGCCAAAACTATCGAAATTGAAAACAGAAAGACAATAAAATAAAGGTGGTTCTTTGAAGAGATCAATAAAACTGATAAACCTGTAAGTTAACCAAACCCAAAAAGAAAAGAGACACAAGTTGATCAACATCAGGAATGAAACAGGGGGCATCACTACAGACTCCACAGATTAAAAGCATTTAAAAGGATAGGAGTGAAAACTATGAACTCTATACTGATAAATTGAACAACTCAGATGAAATGGACTCCTTCTTTGAAACACATAAACTATCAAAACTTTATCCATAAAAAAGATAACCTGTATAGTCCTGTATCCACCTTAACATATATGCATTTGAAGTGAGCACTACTCCTGTATCTATTAAAGAAGTTAAATCCACAGTTAAATATCTTTCAGGAAAGAAAACTCCAGGACCAGATGGCTTCACTGATGAATTCTCTCAAACATTTAGGGAATACTATGTAATTCACATTCAATGTGAACTTTTCCAGAAAAAAAGAAAATAAGAGAACATACTCCAACTTGTTTAATGAGGACAGCATAACCAAATGCCAAGGCCAAACAAAGACATGTTCCCTACAGATCAGTTTCCCTCTAGAATACAGACACAAAAATCCTCAGCAAAAGATTAGAAAACAGAATCAAGCAATATATAAAAATTATAATACATCACAGATAGATAAGGCTTATTCCACAAATGCAAAGTTAATTTAACATTCAAAATCCAAATAATATGAAAGGTCATATTAACAAATTTAAGACGCACCATTTGATCATCATAATAGATGCAGAAATGACATTTTTAAAGGTTCAACATTCTTTCTTGATTTTTTAATCTCAAAAAAATAGTAAAACCAAGTCAGACAACTATAAAAATACTAAACAAAAGCCAAAAACCCTACAGCTAACACACTTCCTAATGTCAACATACTGAATGCTCTTCCTCTAAGGCTTTCCGCAAGGCAAGGATGTATCCATGCATCATTTTTTGTATATCTTTGCTGTGCATGATTAAATTCATTGTGGGGAGTTGGTGCGTGCACATAATACATCTTAATTCTTTTTACATCCCCTTTTCCTACCCTCCCTCCCCCCTCCCTTCATCTCTAGATCCCCTTGCCATTTGCAAAAGATATATCTCCCTGCTTCCTGCTATCTAAATTATTATGTTGCACTCTAAATTATATATGCTTGGAGTTTCTCATATAAGAAGAGCTATGTGGGCCAGGGATTTAGCTCAGTGGTTCTGCTGCCTGCCTCACAAGCACAAGGTCCTTAGTTCAATCCCCGGTACCAAAAAAATGAGAAGAACAGCTATATGATATTTAACCTTATGTATTGGATTTTATTTCACCTAGCATTATGGTATTAATGCGCATCCATTTTCCTACAAATGACCAAACTTTATCCTTCTTTACTGTAGTACTCCATTGTGTATGCATATTGCATTTTCTTTATCCACTCATCTGTTGATGAACACAGACCACTTCCAAGATTTAGCTATTATGAGTTGTGCTATTATAGATGTGGGTATGCATGTGTCACCCATAATATGATGTCTTTAACTCTTTGGGGAAAATACCTAGAAGAAGAATAGCTAGGTTGAACAGAATTTCCATTTTTAGGTTTTTGAGAAATCTCCACACTGACTTCCATAGTGGTTGTAGTAGTTTACATTCCACAAACAAAGTAAAAGGGTTCCTTTTTCCCCTGAAGCCTCACCAGCATTTGTTATTGTTTGATTTTCTTGATAGCCGTTCTTTCAGGAAAAAGATGGAATCTTAGTGTTGTTTTAATTTGCATTTCTTTCTTGGTCAAAGATATTGAACATATTTTCACATATTTATTGAGCATTTTTACTTCTTTTTCTGAGAAATGTCTATGCATTTCAAGTGCCATTTTTCTGATTGGGTCTTTTATGTGGGGGTATCTAACTTTCTTTCTTTCTTTCTTTCTTTCTTTCTTGTTTCTTTGAGACAGAGTTTCACTGTGCAATTCAGGCTGGCCTCAAACTCATGGTGATCCTCCTGCCTTAGCCTCCCTAGTACTGAGAACTTTTTGGTTTTTATGTTCTAGATATTAGTCCTCTGTCAAAGGAATAGCTGGCAAAAAATTTTTTCCATTCTCTGGGTTGTCTCTTCACTCTATTGTTTATTTCCATTACTGTGCAGAAGTTTTTAATTTGATATAATCTCATTTGTTGATTATCAATGTTATTCCTTGTGTGATTTGGATTCTGTTCTTCATCTATGCCTACGTCTTCAAGAGTTTTACCTATTTTATCATTCAGAAGATTGTTTCCATTTTAATATTTATGTCTTTGATCCACCCTGATTTTAGTTTAGTACATGATGAGAGGGATGGTCTAGATTTAATCTTCTCCATGTGTAGAATCAGTTTTCCCACTACCATTTGTTAAAGAAGCTATTTTTTCCTCTAGCATATGTTTTTGGCCCCTTTATCAAGGATCTGGTTGTGCCCAGGGTTGTTTCCACATCTTCAATTCTATTCTATTTATCTGCGTGTCTATTTTGTGCCAGTGTTATGCTGTTTTTATCACTGTAGCTTAGAACTTGAAATCCAGGATTCTACCCAGGATTACTTTTGTTATTCTGGGTCTTTTCTGGCTCCATACAAATTGTAGAATTTTTTCCTAGTTCTGTGAGGAATGTTGTTGGTATTTTGATTGAGATTGCCTTAAATCTACACATCAGTTTTGGTAGTACGGCCTTTTTGATAATATTGGTTCTATCTATCCAGAAACAGGGGATATCTTTCCATTTTCTGATGTTGTCTTCAATCTCCTTTTCTAGAATATTATACTTTTCATTAGAGAGGTCTTTTATTTCTTTGGTTAGGTTAATTCCTAAATATTTAATTTGTTGAAGCTATTGTGAGTGACATTGTTTTTCTAATTTCTTTCTCTTTGAGCTCATTATTGGTATACAGGAATTCTATTGATTTGTGTGTGCTGGTTTTATATACTGCCATATTGCTGAACTTGTTTATTGGTTTGGGGAGTCTTTTGGTGGACTTTCTTGGATCTTCTATGTAAAGGATCATGTCATCTGCAAACAAGGATAACCAACTTCTTCTCTTCTTATCTATGTCCCTTTTACTTCTTTTTCTTGCCTGACTGCTCTGGCTAAATTTTTGAGTAATACATTAAACAGGAGTGGTGAGAATGGATATCCTTGTCTTGTTTCTAATTTTAGTGGAAAAGCTTTCAGTTTTCCCCACTTAATATGGTGTAGCAGTAGGTTTGTCATAAATAGCATCTGTCAAATTGATAAGGTCCTTCTATATCTATTTTCTTTAAAGTGTTTATCATAAATGGATGTTGAATTTTGTCAAAGGCTTTTTTGTATCTATAGGAATGATGATGTGATTTTTGTCCTTGCTTCTGCTTATGTGATATGCTACAATTATTGATTTACATATGTTGATTCTTCCTTGCAACCCTGGGATGAAGCCTACTTGATCATGATGTATCTGTTTAATGATTTGTTGCATTCCATTTGCCAGTGTCTTGTTGAGGATTTTTGTTCATTAAAGAGATTGGCCTGTAGGGCTGGGGGTTTAGCTCAGTGGTTCCATCCCCTGCCCCGAAAGCTCAAGGACCCAAGTTCAATCCCCGGTACCAAAAAACAACAACAAAAAAGAGATTGGCCTGTAGTTTTCTCTTTCAGTTGAGTCCTTGTTTGATTTTGGAATCAAGATTATGCTAGCTTTCAGGAATGAGTTTGGCAGTACTCCTTTTCTTTCAATTTCATTATAGAGTTTGAGAAGTATTAGCATTAGATCATCACTGAAGGTTTTGTAGAATTTAGTGGTGAATCTGTCAGTCCCTGGACTTATCTTACTTGGTACGCTTCTTTTTTTATTATTGCTTCAGTTTTATTACTTATTATTGAACTGTTCAGGGTGTTTTTCTTCTTGGTTCACTTCTGATCACTTATATGTGTAGAGGTTTTATATGAGTAGAGGTTTTTGAAGTAGTTACTACTTTTCTTGGTTTGGTGGTATCATTCTGATTTTGCCTTTTTCATTTCTAGATGCATTGACATGGGTCTTGTCTTTAATTCTTTTGGTAAGATTGGCTCAGGACTTGTCTACTTTTATTCTTTCGAAGAACCAGCCTTCAATTCATTGAATCTGTGTAATGTTTTTAGTCTCAATTTCATTAACTTCCACCCTATTATAATTTCCTTCCTTGTACTAGCTTTGGATTTGGATTGTTCTTGTTTTTCTAGGATCCTGAGGTGCATATTAGGTACTTATTTGGACTTGCTCAGGTTTTTTGATGTGAGCATTCATAGCTATACACTTCTGTATTCATCACTTTCCTGTCACTGGGACAAAATACCCAACACCTACAGCTTAAAGGAGGCTCATAGTTTCAGTCCACGGTCAACTGGCTCCAATGCAGAAATGGCATGACAGAGAAAAGGTGTTTGAACCACAGCAGCCAGGAGGCAGAGAGAGAAGGGAGGAACGGGGAGAAAGAACACAGCCTTCCCCGTCGTTCCCCCAGTGGCCCACCTCCAACCAGGCCCTACTTCCTAACAGCACCTTCAGCTACTGAACTGATCAATGGATGAATCCACTCATAAGTGTAGCACCCCCAATATCCAGTCACCTTCCACACATGAGACGTGGGGGGAGGTATTTTAAATCTAATCCATAATACTTCCCACAATGATTGCTAAAATTAGCAAACTAATTGTTATAGTTTGGATCTTAAGTGTCCCCAAAGGTTCATATGCTGAAGGGTTGGTCTTTTTCCTAGTTCTCTTTTTGAATAGGCCTCCTCCACCACAGGCTCCTGTTGTCATAATGTGCTGTGCCACTGCAGGCCCAAAGCACTCAGGCCAAGTGACCGTGGCCTGAAACCTCTGAAGTCATGAGTCAAAGTAAATCATCCTTCTTTTTAAGTTAATTTCCTCAGATATTTTGTCATAGCAATGGAAAGCTGAGTAACACACTAATAATGTTCAAACAGAAACTGGATATACTCTCAAAGTATCTCTTCCAAGATATTTATTGATTAGAAAGGGGAATGAATTACCTCTACATTGAAGAAGTCCAGCAGATACCACTTTGACCAAGGGACCAGGGTTAACATCCCAGTAATAAGATATATCAACATGATGTAGCCCTAATAATACACTGAGAAGAACGGTGGCAAGGCATCCTTCTCAAAAATGCATGGCCTCAATCTAATCAGAAGAAACTGTCAGACAACTTGTTCTGAGGGACAATCTACAAAATAACTGAACAGTACTCTTCAAAAGTGTCAAAGTCATGAAAAGCAAGGAAAGATTGAAGCACTGAAATTACAATGATAGGTAATGTGAGATCTAGTAGAAAGCACAGAAGTCCAAATTAAGCCTGCAGTTTAGAAAATGTTAATTTTAAAATTTTGATCATTGCATCACAGTTATGAAAAATTAAGCGTTAGAGGAAGTGCGGTAAAAGGTGTACAGGCACTCTCTGTGCTATTTTTGTGATTTTTGGGTAAGTCCAAAATTCTTTCCTTCAAAAGCTTAAAAATTATGTGGATGAACATATATTTATGGATTTAAAATAGCTCCACAAAACATCAAGAGAAAAAAATCATTAAAAAAAAAGATTTTGGGGGCTGGGGATTTAGCTCAGTGGTTCCACCGCCTGCTTCTCAAGCGCCAAGGACCTGAGTTCAATCCCCAGTACCAAAAAACCCCACAAATTTTTGTAATATGCTTGTTTGGTTATCAAAATGTGTATACAGATAGATGTTCCTTAACTTACGATGGAATTATGTCCTGATAAACCCATCATAAATCAAAAATGTATTTATACAGCTACCTACTGAATATCAGTTTATCAGCATGGTGCACTGTAGAACACTGATTTTTGACACATGATTGTGTGGCCACTGGCTTGCTGTGGCTACCCAGTGCCATGAGAAAAGGACCTTACGTCATATCACTATCCTAGAAAATGACCAAAATTCAAAATTGGAAGTACAGTTTCCACACTGAATATGTATTGCTTTTACACCACTGTAAAGCCAAAACATCGAGAAAACTTGTGAGTTGAATCATTGTAAATCAGGAATAATCTATATATACACATACATTTGTAGTATAAATGTGCGTATATGTAATATATGTATGACATATGTATACAGTAAACCCCCACAAAGTTGCGGTTCAGAGTTCATAGCCTCAGTTGTTTGCAGATTGAATCTAACTAATAATTGTTAGAATCTAACTAATAATTGTTTTCCAAAACTCTCGCAATTTCCTGGAAACTGCAGACACTGTATCCTCTGTGATTGTGTTTTTGGTGGGAGGTTTGCAAATAGCCAATCTGAGGGCATTATTTAGTTCTCCTTACTGCTGATTGGCTGCTGCCTTGTAACCCATCTCCACAGATGCACCAGCACTCACACATTGTAACAGGTTGCTGTATTATGTAAAACTATCTCTAGTGTTCTTGGTTTTGTTCTTCTTAAAGCCCTAAGGTCTCTAAGATGCTGCCAAAATGCCCTGCACCTTCTAAGGCTGCCGGCAATGAACTTAAGCTCCTGAAGAAGTTTAAGACACTCCAGGAGAAGGTTGAAGTACTTACTGCACAGTATTTTATTACATTAAATTACATAACTGCAGGAGACATAGCATATTTAAGGTTTAAACTATAAAAATAGGCATTTTCTGACTATATTTGAAATTCATGGTTTTTCACAATTTGCAGGTGCTCTAGGAATGTAATCCCCACAGATTTTGGGGTCTGCTGTGTATCTACTAGTATCATAGCATATTACTCTTTCTCAAAGTACAAAAAGGCTTCTAAGTGTCACCACTGGTTTTCTTTGGGTAGGTGAGACTGTAGATGATACAATTTTTTCTTCTTTCCTTTGCCTTTATTTTCTAATTTTCCACCAGTAGCCTGTTCTGTTGTGTATTTTCTAACTTTTGTCATTGAACGTTTGTGTGTAATCCAAGGACAAAGCTGAGTCAGAGGTCAGGAGCGGACCCACCTTCAGGACTGAGTGCCAAGGGGTGTGGTGGTGGGGAGTCTGTGTGATCTGTCCCAGGGCATGTGTTGGGAGGTACTGGGCCTTCTCCTTCTTGGATGTCTGTCTCCCAGCAGGTCCAGCCTCTACCAATAAGGGTCTGAACCTCTCTGCTCCTAGTAAATGTTCCATCAATCAGTATTGCAAGAACTCTGGATCTTCTTCAAAGTCCCGAGCCCACAGAAGTGTTGGTAAATGGCTACAAAGTCTTCTCAGACTGAGGCCAGAGACCTGTCCACACCTCAGAAGAGCAGCAACACGGTCACTGGTCCAGGCCAGGGCTTTCCTGCTAGAACAGGGGGCTGACAAGTACATGTGATATCTATGTGTGTAGGTTCAGACCTCAAAAGAAAATTGAGTGCTTTAAAACTGTCTACAATCTGTGTTCTTTTCTCCAGGAAAGAAATGCGTTTTGCCAGAAACTGATAGTCATTTATTTTGACCACTCTCTTTGGGAAATGATTCTGCCTGCTGGAATTGTCAAGAAATTGAACTTTAAGCTCTATATTCTAAGATTTCACAGATCAAACTACATAGCAGATACCAAGTGGGGCTTCCCAGGAGGGGAAGTGGATATTGAAAGGGGTTAACATGACAATTTGAGCACCTTTCTCATTGCATGACTCTCATTTCTCGTTACTAGCACAGTGGACACAGACATGAGCCCCTCAGAATCTCAAGCCCAACTCCTTAGAGATTTATTTTGCTTTTGAGACAATTTCTGGCAGCTTTTGATCTTCTAAACTAAAGAAATCTGTTCCTGTAGAGTATTAATAGCAAAGGAATTTCTGGAAGCTGCAAAGTAGGAAAAGAACATAATAGCATCTCAGTTTTATTCATCTTCAAAGCAACCTAAATATAGTTTGGGGTTTTTTTAGAAGAATTGAACTTTTTTTTCCTTAAATTCTTTTATTGGTACATTGTAGGTATACAATATGCTTACGTTTATCATTGGGTGCTTGTACCTGCACATGATGTATCTTGGTTCTTATTTTTTTCCCCATTCCCTGTGCGCCCTTCACCCCCTCCACCCTTCCCTATTTACATAGACTTCATTTCCATTTTTGCTCTTTTCTCATAATTTTTCCTTTCCCTTCTTTCCTAAATATAGTTTTTAAAAAATAGAAGTAGGATACCCTACAGATGTTTAAACGGATAGAATAAACCTCTTTGCACAAGAAAAAAGGACATGAAATTTTTATTGAAGGACACTCACTGGGCTCTTGTCCATTTAATACCTACAAGGGGGCCATCAGAAAAGATCTATATTTTACACCAGAAGTTACAATATCTAATCACTCAGGGAACTCACGAATGCAAGTACTTCCATCAATACTGGGCACGTCTCTCTTTCCCTGCTGGAGTATCAATACCACAAGACTTTTCTGGTGAGCAAACATCTCCAGCCAATGTAAACCAAAACTGAGTAGCATCTTCATGTTCCCATAATCCAAACTCCTTCTTGACTGCCCCTGTCTGCCAGCAAGTATTGGGCAGTGGTGGAAGGCATGTTGGTATTGGCTGGGGTGCAGATGGTGAGGCACATGTGTGAGCAGATGCTACGAAAGTAGAGTGCACTCATGAATCATCGGAAAAGCAGTTATCAAGGTGGAACTATGACTCAGATCTTTGTAGGCAATGAAGATAAAGCAGAGCCTGAGACAAACATCTAAACTTATTTCTGATTGTGATGGGTGCTGTGAAAGAAATAAATGAGATAACATGATGGAGATTTCTGGGAGATGAGTGGTAATTTAGAGACGACAATGTGTCTGAGGAAGAGATGCTGGGCTCAGAACTAAAAGATGAGGTGCTAACCCTTTAAAGAGCTAGGAAGAAGGCTGCTCTGAGCAGGGGATTAATAAGTGCAAGACCCTGAGGCCTTACAGCCGCCCCTTCCATATCCTCTCCGCACTTACCTTTCTAGCACACACCTCTGGTGCCCCAAGTACCCAAAACCTTCTACCTGACAGATTTGTCTTGGAACATGCCTTGCACAGGGCAGTAGTGCTAAGAGTTAGTGATCCTAGGAGCACTGATCAGTAAAGGGCCAATGAGAGCTGGTGGGTAAAAATCCCTGATTTCTCACTCCCCAAATGGGGCCCTGAGGTGTGTGTCTCAAACCACTTCCCACAGCCTCCATCAGGATGATACTCCAACTGCCTGTGGCAAAAACCTGTTCAAGGAGCCACACTCATTGTTTGGTTTCCTTTCCTTCACCTTCAGGCTCTCCACTCTCCCTCTTCCTTCGTTACTTTCTAGACTCACCTCTAAGTCAACATCTTGCATTTAGACTTAACCTCAGAGGCTGCTGCAACTGGGGGCCTGAAACTAAGACAGATTGCAAAGGCTTTGGCTGGTGAGACCAGGGAAGATCAGTACCCATGGATGCCAGGGAGGACAGGACATGTCATACCATGCAGCCTCAGAGGGAAGTTATTTCTTAGTTACTTTACTGCAGGCAGCCTGCCATCCCCAGCCCAATGGTATATTACTTTCAGGAAAGTACAGGCCTTGAATTGATTCTGTATCCCTACAAAATCCCTTGTTTCCCTTCTCCTCCCCAACTTCAACCTCTACCCAATCACTAAGCCCAAATGACTTTGAGACCATCCAGTCCAACGTCAATTCCATGGAGCAGGAACTTGGTTTAGTTCATGGCTGTATCTTTGGCACCTACAACACTGTCTAGTACTATATGTAGTACAATTCAAACAAATCCTAATTGGATGAGCAAATCCTACCAACAAGGAAACCAGAAGTCACAGATGGCAAGTGACTTGCATCATGCCATGCCCAAGGTCACCTGGAAAGCTGAACTAGAAGCCACCATCTCACTTCCTAGAGGCTTCAACTGTACCCACAGCTTTCACTACCCAGAGCAAATCTAGTCTCCATGGTCTTTCATGGCAGCTGACGGACACCTTCCAGCTTTTAAAAGTTTCTACAGGACTTCCTCATCTGGGACAGTTGCAGTCAAGGGCTCAATGAAAGCGCATAGTCTTGGGAACCACAGAGGCAGTTTCAGTTCTGATTCTGACCTCAGCATAAGACCCATGACCTTAACCAGAAACTTAAGCTGAGTTGCTGGGATAAAGCTATCTGCTTTTATTCTGAATAAAGAGAGACAGTGGAGCCTAACAAAGGACAGTTGACATCTATTTTTTCACCTCACTGGCCACTCTTTGTCTCTCCAGTAGAAAGGACACTAGCCCATTTCTAAATAATAAAGCCTGGAATATCCAATAAGAGGTCTCCGAAATTTTCTTATAAATAACTTTAGATATAAATACAGATTAATCTTTAATTGATGATATTGGCAAAAGTAACTACACAAAATATACATGGCAACAGTTCAAATTGGACATGTTATCAAAAGGCTGAAGTCATCCTGATAAAATCATCCCAGAAAACCTCGATTCCATAGATGTTTAAAACCCACAAAGAAAACTCCAAACAGAAACTATTATTTGTAAAATTTAATAAGGCTCCCCCCAAAACAATGAGTGAAGCAAATCTCTAGTCTAAAATCTACATAGAAAAGGATTAATACTGATGAAAATGGAAAAAAGTCAGGACCTGTCTGATGGAGCGCTATAGAAAACTAACCAGTCCTTTAAATTAACTTGATGGAGTAATCTAATCTCCCAGTGCAGATGTATCTGCTTTTGTATAATCCTGATTTTTAAAAACATGTGCTCATGGGCCGGGGATTTAGCTCAGTGGTTCTGCTGTCTGCCTCACAAATGCAAGGTCCTGAGTTCAATCCCCGGTACCAAACAAATATATATATATATATATATATATATATATGTATATATATATATATATATGTGTATATATATATATGTGTATATATATATATATATGCTTATAAAGCTGCACTCTGAGAATTGTAGGGATCAAAATGGTGGATTCTAAGTAGTTACCGTGTCAAAGTGGTGAAGGACACGTACCCTTTACCTGGCTCATGGCCCTGGCTGCAGCAGGAAAGGCATTTGCTTCTCTCTGAGCAATTGCCAGGCTTGCGCTTGCCAGAGACAAGTCTGGAGTTTGGGGTGACTTTTAAATCCCACATGCTGAGAGCCCAGGGGTCTAGCATGGAACCTAAACCACGGAAAGGTTATGGGACCGAGGGAGACAGTGGTCATGGGCACACAGGAGTGACACGTCCATGGGGGCGGGTGCTCGACCAGGCTTCACTGAGGACCTCATAGCCAGTTCCCTGGGTGAATGAGTTGCTTCCATGCTGACAAGGGCAGAAAGAACCTTCTAGACAGAGGAACAGCTGGGGCAAAGCCCTGAGTACAAGTGGGAACACAGTCTGTGTGACAAGCGGAACAAGGTCCCCGGGGGCTGGGCCAGAGGAGAGACTGACTGGACAGGGAAGAGTGAGGAGGGCCGGGAACAGGGTGCATGCGGACTCCTCCTGCACACACTCAGGCTCACAGAGCAGACCTGCGTGTGGCCCTGCGAGGGTGCAAGGCAGAAGGCAGGGGCCAGTGAGGAGTCTGAGGCAACTGTGCAAGGTTAAACAGGAAACTGAAGGTAGTGGAGGCAGAGAAGAGAGCAGGACCGAAGAGCTTTAGGGTTGGTAGGGGCAGGGAAGTACCATGAATCGAGGTGAAAACACTGGGGAGGTTAGAATATTTCAAATTAAACCTTTAAAATGGGAGAGGGGCAGAAATGCCACAAATAGCGGCAATTGGGGCAATGCAGAGGGAGGCTGCGGCCCCCTTCCGGGTGTGTAATTGGATGGTGTTGACCCAAGCCTGAGCGTCTCTATTCAATGGAGGCCCAGAGACGGGGTGTCTCTTGGCCCAGAAAGGCTCCAGAACCCAGCTCCAGAGGCCCTGTGGCTCCTTCCACGGCCAGGAGGTCACCACGTTCTTAGCCCCCACTCCTGCACAGCTAACGCTTTGGCTCAGGACACCTTGAGCCCCATGACACCCTCGCAGCCACACTGCCCCGGGTCTGCCTGCCTGACTCTGTCGCCACCCTTGGGATCATGACCGCTCTCTGGTCCCTTCTGGGAAAGGTGAGCGCCCTAGCAACATGGTTCTTCACTGTAAGAGTAATCTCCCGCTCCTACTTCCCATCCTTCTTCAGACCCTCCCTGTTCACAGCTCCCCAGGCTCGTCAGGCCCGGCCCTGGGTAAGCGAGCAGATAGAGTGCAAAAATAACCAGATTTGCTGTTGAGACCTGGATTTGAAGCACAACTCTGCTACAAGCCAGCTCTGTGGCCTGTGAAAGATCACTCGGCCTCTCTGAAGCACAGATCCCTCCTTCAGAAACCAGAAGTCATTATGCTGACTCCATCTACATCAAAAGGCTGTAAGGTGGGAGGAAGCAATTGGCCAAAACCTCATGGTACCCTGAAAAGTCCCTTCAGGGACACACAGCATTCTGATCTGTCACTTCACCTGCCTTATGCAGCAGCACCTTCCATTACCGTCACCAGCTGGCAGTCCTCAAACCACTGGTAGAGCTGTGGAGCAGGACAGAGCTCAGGACGATGGGGTAAAGGGACAAGACCCACATAGGCACTTGCCTGTGTGTTCCACAGGACCCTCACTCAGGATCTGTGTACTCTTAACTGAGTACAAACTTGTTATCTTGTTCCCCAACTTTGTCCTTGAGAAAGAACCAATTAAAACGGGAAAGAGGGAAGGTGCCAGGAGGAGTAAAAATTATCACAATGTGATGTTCATATTATTAAACCCCAAGCTGAATGTAATCACTGTGTATCACAAACTTTAAACAAATAAATAAATTGGAGTGGGGGGGGAGCGTGGAAAGGGGCAGGTACCAGAAAAGGGTAAGACAGAGATACAAGGATAAGTCATCACAAAAGCACACAGTCACAGCCTGGGGGCATACAGAGAAAGTGCAGGAAGCCTGAGGCTACCACTGTACAATTGCTGATGTTCCCAATACAACCTGGAGTCTCTAAAAAACAACAAAGAAACGCAACATTAAATTAAGCACGGCCTACTCTGATTAAGAAGCTAGGGCTTCTTTGAACATTTGTGTATCAGCAGTTTCACGTCTAACACATACTTCTTAAGACAATAACCAGACAAGGGCACCAGGTACATGCAGATTTTTCCTCCCACACTGTTTTCAGTGGGGAAAGGTGGGACCCCCTCCATATGCCCTTCCCAGAAAAGACTAGCCAAAGAGCATGTCCATTCTCTCACCCTTGCCACTGAGTGGATATGGTTCCATATCCTCAATCCCATGGTTTTTCCTCAAGCCATTGTTCATTCACTTTAATCAAAGAAATATATTTTCTTAAAAAAACCCCAAAACTATGGTACCCTAAATGGAACATTAGTGTCAGTTGTCATAAATAAAAATAAAACAGTACTTGTAGCCACAATGGAAATAAAGTAATGTCATTAAAACCTTGCTTGGTAATGTTGTCTGTTTAAGATTGGGAACCTATGGGCTACTTAGAAAGAAAGAAAAGGAGGGAGGGAGGAAAGAAAATTTTTAAAAAGCAGAGGATAGAGTAGTAATGCTCCAGAGAGGTACAAAGACATCCTCCCAACAAGTTTTTCCCTGATATAACAGAAGGATTGAAGTGTAATGGACCTTCAGGAATTATTACCTCAATGAGTGAATTAATACTATGAGGGAATTACTCTGGGAAACAAACTTAAGAAACCTAATAACTGGGCTAGGGATTTAGCTCAGTGGTTCCACCACATGCCTTGCAAGAGCAAGGTCCCAAGTTCTATCCCTGGTACCAAAAAAATTTAAAAAAAGAAAGAAAGAAACCTAACAACAAAATTAAAGGTCTTCCTGTTTAGTTCCCGATTTGAACAAAACAAAGGCAAAAACCAGTTTTGAGACCTTCAGGGAAATATAACAGTAGACCCACAGACCGCAGGAAACTGGTGTGGGACTGATATTGTGAGGGTTCCTGTGGGAGTTCCACACAAGAAAATTTGTCCTTTTTTCCCTAGAAATGCACACTGAAAGGTGTTGGAGTAAAATGAGAAGATAACTGGATTTTCTTTAAAGTAGTTCAACAAAAGTAAAAAAATTAAAAAGAAAAAATGGTAGACAACACAAATGTAGTAGGTTTTGACAACTGTTGCTCTCTAATTTAAATATGAAATGTCTCCAAAGAGTCACTTACTGAGGGCTTAATCTCCACTACAGCAATCTTCAAGGTGAGCCCAACGAGGCGACCAGGAGGGCACCAACTCCCAGTGAATTACTTCACCAATAAGGTCATAATGTGCTGCAGTTATTGGGAAGTAACAGGAACCTAGGAGGTTGGGCCTCATTGAAAGGAGTAGTGGGTCCTTAGGGCATGGCCTTGAAGACCATATCTGATCCCTGGCTCCTTCCTCTCTGGCTCTTTCCCCCTCCCTTTTGTCTGCCACAAAGTGAGCAGCTGTGCTCTACCAAGCCTTTCTCCCGTGATGTTCTGCGTCCCTTCAGTCTCGCAGCAATGTACCAGCCAATCATGGATGCACCGGAAATCAGAGCCAAAATAAATCTTTTCTCCTTTAAGATGTTTTTATCAGGCATTTGCTCACAGCAATGAAAAGCTAGCTGATACATTTCAAATCCAAGAGATGAGGATTTAAGGGTGGATTTCATTTTTCTCTCGCTTTTTAAAAGTTTTAAAATGTGTGTAATGGAGAAGTAAGCACATTTTTTAAAATAGACAGAACATCTAAGTGAGGGCCACCATGGCTTACAAAGCCTATGTTATTTTGAGAAGTTCAAAGACCCTCATGGAGGAAAGTCAACCCCCAATTTCTGTGCACTGTAAGGAACATCTCATATGCCAGAAATTTGAGCATTCTTAAGTCAGACTCTACAAAAGTAAATAAAAACAGTGATGGGAAACAGTACATAAAGGCAGGGCAAGGTGTCCAAGGCAGATTACCGAGGAGAAAAACATGCCATAGAGGAGTGCACTGCTGTGAAACTGTGAAGGAGAGGCTCCCACATGTCCACAGGCCTAGAAGAGTCTGGAAGCTGGGCTCAGAGACATTCAAAGTAGTTATTTCAGGGTGAGGGCTTCTGCCTTCCTCTTCACGCTTGTCAGTATTGTATAAAACTTTCATACTGTATGTAGGTTTTACAATTATTATCATCCTTAAACCAGGCAAAAAGGCTAGTACCGCTTTGAGGAAATATAGAAAGGAGAAACCATTTTTTCACTATAATGAAATTATTTAAATACCTATGGTGGCTTCTAAGAAAATTAAATTTCAATTATTACCGTATTTCTCTAACAGAACATTCAAACCATCCCTGTCAAGGCCTGGGGTCCGGCGAAGGTTCTAGAACAGGGTTTCTGCAAGGGAAGAGGGTCAGGGTGCCTTGACTCCACCCTTTGCCCTTGCTATGTCCCTGCCTGGAGTGCTTGCTTTGCTCCTCTGTGGGTCCTTGTCCATTTTCCTGACTCAGCCCCAGGAAATCAGCTCCTAAGGCCCAGCCCATTTCTCCCCACAGAGTCCCAGATATGCGTGACTCAGCTTCTCCTTTGCCAAAGGCCAAACTCCTGTCCACTCACAGGCACCCATCTCTCTTCTGTAGCATCTGTGAGCCAGAGCTTTGTCAGAAACAGCCTGTATTCCCTTCAGAGGCCATGGAACAGGGCAGAGTCAAGAGCAGCACAGCCCTGCCTTGTACTTCTCCACTCTTCCCAGTTGAGTAACTGATGACAAGTCCCAAAAGGCCTTGGTTTTCCCAGCTGGAAAATGGAACTAAGTAAACCTAATAGCTACAAACCATTCTAGAAATTTTTTCATTTAAATTTTTATTTTAATTAGTACATGTTTGCAGTACGTAATGATTATGTTCATCCTGAGGAGGTGGTCCATGAACACAATACATCTTAATTCTTTTTACTTCCCCTTCCCCTCCTCTCCCCTCCCCCTCCCTCAATATCTTGAGAAAATATATACAGAAGATTGGTAATTTATAAAGCATACAACTAATAATCATTATTGTTATTGATACTATAGAAATATTTATTGATAATAATAGAGACAGTATGAAGGACATTTTACCCTTTGGAAAACCACCCGGTCATGTTCATTTCAAAAAATGAAGCTTCCTTAGGAAATCATCAAAGATGTCCTCTATAAACAGGGACAATCGCTGTGGAGAGCAGCGACCATGATGCACAATCTCCAGTGATTTTGCTGGGCAGCTATTAAAGGTGGTGAAAGACGATGGGTGACGTGGGAAGTGCTTATGATACACTGGCAAATATAAAAGTCTCAGTACAGAAGAGTGGACTCAGGTACACATGTGTGTTCGTGCACATTATATATTTATATACATACATATCAGAGAGAGGGAGAAAGCCAAAGAAAGTCTAAAGAGAATAATTCTAAAATGTTAATAGTTGTCTATGGATTAAGGGATTACAGGTGGCTTTTTATGTTTGTTTCTTTCTTTGTGTTTATCTGAATTTTCTAAAATTCCTAAACATAGCATATACTACTTGTGTGAAATTTCGGTTATTTTACCTTGCCCCCACATTCCTGTTGATGAGTTAATGATAAAAAGCTGTCCCCATCCCCCAGCCTCAGCCTGTGATGGCTCCCAAGGTCACCCATCTGCCCTCATGGACTTCTGGTGTCCATGTGGAAGAGGCCGGTATGACTTTCACGAGCACACAATGGACACGGTAGGTGAACAATTAGCCAGCTCTGGGCAGAGAAACTGCCTCCCCAGGGGCTCACACAGGAACCATGCCTTGGGAATGCACAGGAGGCTCTCACACTAATTCCCAGAAGGGGGGTCAATTAGAAAACCTAACAGCTAGAAATCACCTCCCCCAGCATGTAACATGATAGGCTGGCCCCCAGGTCCAGGAAGTGGCTGCGCAGATGGGAAGAGACCGAGCTGGAGGGCACCTCCCCACACATAACCACTCTCAAACTCTCTTCAGCTCCTCCACCAGCCCCTCAACCCCAGTCTCCATAGTCAAATTTTCTTCTCTCCATAAAACTCACTGTCTCTCTAGGAATCTTCCAGATAGATGATAAAGTCAAATGTCAGTGCTGAATAGAACCTCAAATATCACTTTACTCTCTTGCTTTCCAGTTGAGGAAACTGATCCAAAGAGATTAATCAGTGCATCCAAAATTAGAACTCAGACAACTACACTCCTACACCAGGGTTATGTTCTTCCTCACACTCCACTTCTGGCCTCTGGCTGGAAGAAAGCAAGTATAAGGTACTGCTTATGGCATGGACTCTGGTAGGAGTCCTGGGTTCAAACCAACTCTGGCACTGACCATCTCTGTGGCCTCAAGTACCCCAGTTTTTTCATCAGGAAAATGAGGGTGACAATGACAACTATATCAGGGGTTTGAGTAAAAGTTGAGTTAGAGCATATTTAGAAAACAACCTGGCATATACTGAATGTTAGATAAGGCTTTGCCATTTTAATGATTCATTTTGTAAGACAATTAGTAGCATCTATGAGAAGTTGGAAAGGGGCAAAGACAGATCAAGTTATTCTTCAGAGGAAGCATAGGATCTCCTCAAAAAGCAGGACCCCAGCACCTCCAGCATCCTTGGGAACATGGTAAGCCTGGATCAGCCACCATTCAACCTGAAGTATTTACTGAGCCAATAGAAAGGGAGCTCAGAAACACATGCTCATATACACAGTTACTTAGTTTGTAAGAAAAGTGTGTTTGCAATGCATGGAGGAAAGATAGTCCATACACACTGCAGGCCCTTACTGGAAATCTACAATGGAGAAGAAGCTAATGGTGAGCCCAACCTCACACCATACATAAAAGTCAATCTTAGATGGAATGCAAACCTAAATAGTAAACAATGAAGCTACTAGAAGGTAAGATAGGGAATATCCTCATGTCTTTTGAATAGACAGAATTTCTCAGTAGGACAAATAAATGAATAATTATAAAGGAAAAATACTATATTACACTTCATTAAAAATGAGAATTTTTCATAATTAAAATATTAAAATGAGTCGCCTGCTGCCATCCCAGGCTCCTAGGGCAGAGAAGCTGAGCTGGTCCCAGCACCCAGAAGGAAGCTCCCCCACTGCCATCCCAAGCTTCTAGGGCGGGGAAGCTGAGCCGCGTGGGCACCAGAACCACATCTCCCCCCCGCCCCGTGGAAATGAGAAGACACGTAAACAAGCCTCAAAAACAGACTTGCAGATCACCTACAGCAACCCCAAAGGGAAACAAGATGGAACAATCTGATACTCAACCACCTGGACTCTCTGAATTGGCAAAATATTAAAATGTAGGAAGTAACATTCTAAAAGAAATATTCCTGTTTTTATAATTATTAGTATCTATTGCTTCTCAGCCTTTTGGCTAAGATCAAGTGCAGTATCTATTAAAATTTAATTAACTTACTCAAAAAAATTGAAAATTTAGAAAGTGAAGAGGTAACCCTGATACTCACACACAAAATATGTAAAAAATGCCTAGAATTAAATAAGAAAAATGTCAATGACTTGGTAGAAAATGGACAAGAGACTTAAAGTGGAAATTTCCCCCCCAAAAATCCAAATGGCTAAAATATATATTTCAACATAAATAAATGATCAAGGAAATGCATAATAAATCTGCAATAATATGCCACTACACACACATCAGAACATTTGAAAAAAGAGGATAATACCAAATCTTGGCAAGCATGTTAAACAGCTCTCTCCCCTGTATTGCTGATAGGAATGTAAATTGGTACAAACACATTAGAAAAAAATCTAGCAGAACTTTTTAAAGTTGAATATACACATAACCTTAATACCAAATTGTTCCCTCTCTCCCCCCTGCCTCAACAATAGGCTTTAAAATACAAGAATGTTCATTGCAGCGTTAGTCCAAGGAGTCCCAAACTAGAAAACATCTAAACATACACCAAGAGCAGAATGCACACACACATTAAGTTGTACCCACATACTGGAATACATATCCTGTAGTAATGAGGAAAAATAATAAAAACTACAAGACTACAACATGGATGAATCTCAGAAATGTGAGTTTAAATGAAAAAAAATCCATGCATACTATATGATACCATTCCAGTAAAGCTCAAAAAACAGATACAACCAGTCTGGAAGTCAGGATCATAGTTAATATTTGGGTCTGTGGTGTGGAGGTAATGACTAGAAAGGGTTCTACTGAGGTCTGTAAAGGCTGTTGAGTGTGTTCTACATTTTATTTGGGAAGTGATTTCATGAGCACATACTCATTTTGAAAATTCCATTTAGCTGTATTAAAATCCTTTACTAAACACCTGTGTACACTGGCTGTATGATAGCATGGTCTGCATCACTGTCCTCAAAAGGCCTCCCACCCCATCCTCACCTTGGTCGCTGGGGCCTCCCCACCTCCAGCTTAACAGGGGATGGTAGCAGGGGACAAACTGCAACCTTACAAATCTGAGACTTGAGGCCTTCCAACAGCTATGTGGATCTATTCTAATGTGAGAGATTTTTAAAAGTCAACAAATATCCTCCAGGCTGTGACCCAACATGAGAAGTGGCACCTGTCAGGAGTCCCACAACTGCACATTGGACTCACTGATGACAAAAACAGGTGGAATGCAAGCATGGGAATCTTTCAGAGCAGTCCTCCATGATTTGAAAGTGTGCAGCCAGTGCTGAGAACCACTGGCCTGGACTCTCCATGGAGTGTTTCTTTGGGCAAGTGAAAGGGAGGCTTTGGGGGAGGTGAAGCATAGATTTCCCTTCTTAAAGGAGGTCACCCTTGAGTGCTCTGCTTCTGTGCCCCAGAGCAGCTGCCAACAAAGTCCCTCAAGCCTTGCAGGAGTCAGTCACAAAATCTCAAAGCTGCTCCCTGCCATGTGAGAACCCAGCAAGAAGACAGCCATCTACAAGCCAGAAAGTGGCCCCTCACCAGAACCTAACCATGCTAGTACCCTGGCATTGAACTTCCTACCCTCCAGAATTGCCCTTTTATAGTGACACCCTCTCCAAGGACACCTGGAATGTAGCTGATGCCAAGGCATACGTGAGCTATGAGATCATTAGAACCCCAACCCTTAACTTCATCTGGAACAACAAAAGAAGGGGGCACTGTGCAGTGGAAAGGGCAGGACTCTTGCCTGGTGACTGGGATCATCTGGCCATTCAGACTCTGGGTGACCCAGGAACACATGGAGTAACTGCTGGGGGGTGGGCATCTCCTGTCATAAAGAGGATGCTGGAGAATATGAAGGCCATGTATCAAATTCCCAAGGACAGACTTCAGCAGTAACAAAGATGACTGGTGGTTGGTGCCTTAAGTGAAATCACAATGAAAAAGTGTGAAGGTGCAGGCTACAAAGCCACAGGGTACATTAGTGTACATGGCCGAAAGCCATCATGGGTAACTGCCACATCTTCCTTTTAACCAAAACCACCAATACCTTAGTTATATTCACTGGCTTTACACAAAAACACAAAATAAAGATAATACAACCAGACTACCTACAAAAATGTATTCTCTATTTACAAAGAAAAAAAAGCATGGGTATCATTTAATAAAACAAATGGGATGCTTTTTAACCACAAAAGAAAAAAGCCCACAACACCAAGGAGACCTCTCTTAGCTGCTGGTTTCCGCTGAGCCACTGGATGGCATCTTCAGGGAACCCCTGGCTGCCCCTTCTCACCTTTGTCTCCCCCTCTTTAGTTCACTTCTCTACCTCCTTCTGCCACTACTGGGCTCTCTGCTTATCAAGCCTTGTCCAAGCCAGGAGCAAGAGGTGACAGAGCAATTGGGGTTGCTGGGGTGTGTGTGTGTGTGTGTGTCTGTGTGTATACTCCAGCACTGTAGAGATCTCTGCATTGTTTCTCACCAGCATCCATATAATAATTAAGATGAAAGAGTGAGCCCAGGGTGTGGAAGGTAGAAAAAGCTGAGGTCCTCAGGCCCAAGAAGCCCCTGAGTGAGTCAGTTCCTGGGTGAGTGGTGCTTCCCATGGAACCTCTGGGTGGGGAGGTCACTCTCCAGTGAGAGGGAGACACAGGGTCTTGTGCCACTGCCTCTCTCTTCATTTTAATCTGAGGCAAAACAGGGCTGTTCTCAGAGCCAGGGCAAAAGAACAGTTGGAGACTTACAGTCATGAGTTCAGATCCTGGCTCAACCACTCATCAAGTCAGAAACATTGGGCATATCACTGAGTCCTCAGAGCCTCAGTTTCCTTGCTTATGAGATGGACAAGGACAGCTCCTTTCCTGCCTGGGGCAGCACTGCAGATCAAACAGGGTAATGTAGCTCAATGCAGAAGAAGCCCAGGGGAGGAAGAGCAGAGGCACTAGTCTGGTTCATACAGATTGTTCCATTTATCTCTTGCCACTAGGATGATAGAATCCCCTGGTCTTATGAAAGACATTAGGTCCCATCCCCCAAATCATAGAATTAGAGGCTAGATTTGAACTTGGGCTTCAAACTCCAGGGGCAAACACTGAGCCCCTGCTCTGTATTGTCCCCCTCAACACATAAGAGCCATTATGTCAACATGAATCATATGTTCATTTCCATCAACTTGACTGATTATTGGCCCCTGTGATTTGGAAGCAGAGAGGCTGATGGGAAGGCCAGCTCCCTGAACTCCACAGGGAAGAGAGATGGACGCCAGCATATGCCTCTCTTCGCCAGAGACAGCGCCCAGGAGCACCTGACTCCAAACTGCCCCCCACCCCCTCTTCAGCTCAATCCTTCTCAGGGACACACTGATGGCTCCCAAAGGCTGAGTTGTCCCAGTCACACCCTTAACTCAGGTTAGAAATTTGAGTTTTCTCTTAGATACAGGTTTAGCATTTCCAACTTCTCTGGAGGCATCAGTGAAGTCTTATAATTATTTCTTATCTCCATAAAATAAAAATACAGTACATATCCACAGATACACTCACTCACCCAAGGATGCTAGGTACTTACAGTACTGTGGCCATGTACTTGATTCGGTTTTGGTCACCTCTCTGCTGAACCACTGTAATTTGTCCTTGGCTGACCCTTGTTCATCCATCATATCATTTGTTCTCTTCAACATCTGCCTCGCATTTGCTGAGGACTCACAGGCCTCTTGGGTATCACAGCAATGCTAATGACATACCTCCCACTCACCTATTGGGGTGAGAGGTCCCTACTGTTGTCCCAGTTGAAAAGACTTCTTCTCTCAGGATCTTGGAGATAAGACTCAACCAATCTGCCTCTGTGTCCCTAAACCTCCTGTCACTTAGTGATGAGTCGTGTGGTCTGGTCACTCAGTGGAACTTCTCCAGAATCATCTTCAAACCACTCATTCCTACCTGGCCTGTAGAAAAGTCAGGCCTGCTTCTTCTCTCCACCATAGATACTCCCTGTGTGCTTTCAAATTCCCTTGGCCACCTGTTATTTTGGCAATAGTTTAAGCTTCAAGCAAGACCAAAAAGATTGCTTCACAAAGCAATAAATCCTATCACTTTACACCATTCATGATCCTGCACCTCCCCCAGCCACCCCTTGTGAGACTCAAGGACCCTGGCTCTTCAGCACGCTCCAAGGGAAGAACAAGGGAATTGCAGCCTTTCTTTTGTTTACCTGGAGAGATCCAAGTCTTTCCCTTCAAAGGATTAATCAAGTCTATTTAGTACTGGCTCCTGCCTGGCTTTATTTCTGGAGACCTAATGTAAACAGCTGACCAAAAGCACTGCCAGCTGTATCCATCTCCTAGGGCTCCCATAACCAATTACCAAAAGTGTATGACTTAACACAACGGAAATGTCTTCTTTCATGGCTCTGGAGACCAGAAATCCCAAGTCAAGGGGTTAGCAGGACTGTGTTCCCTCCGGAGCTTCTAGGGGAGATCCATCCTTGCCTCTTCCAGCTTCTCAGAGTTCCTGGTGTTCCCTGTCTCAGAGCTGCACTGGCCCAGCCTCTGTCTCCCTCTTCACATGGCCTTCTTCCCTTGGTGGGTCTGCATCCTCTCCTCTCTTCCCAAAAATGCCAGTCAGTGGATGTTATGCTTGCTCTAAATCCAAGATGACTTCATGTCAAGATCCTTAACCAAGCCAAGTGTGGTGGTGCATGCCTCTAATCCCAGCACTCAGGAGGCCGAAGCAAGAGGATCACAAGTTCAAGGTCAGCCTGGGTTACCTAACAAGACACTGCTCCAAAGGAAAAAAATTCCTTAACCAATTACATCTGCAAAGACCCAATTTCCAAAGAAGGTCAGAGTCCATATTTCTGGATGGACATGAACACAGGGATGCAGAAGGCTCTGTGTTTTCCTCCCAAGGGGCAAGTCTTTTTTTTATATATATATAAGGATAAGGTCTTGCTATGTAGTTCAGGCTGGCCTTGAACTCACTATGTAGCCCACACACTGGCTTAGAACTCACAGCAATCTTCCTGCCTCAGCCTCCTGAGTGCTGGGATTACAAGCGTGCACCACCACCACAGCCAGCTAAAAGGTAAGACTTTGAACACTTTGCCTCTTGTGCCTCCCCATTCTTCACCATAGATAGCTGCACAATATTTTTGTGTGCCCATATGGGTCGATATAATGCTGGGGATTAAACCCAGAGAACACTCAGCTACATCCCCAGCCCTTTGCATTTTGTTTTTTGAAACAGAGTTCTGCTAAGTTGCCCAGGCTGCCTTGAATGTTGCTTGTGATCCTCCTGCCTCAGCTTCCTGAGTAGGTAGCCCACAGGGACTGCTCAGTGCTAGCTCAGCCCCAGTGTCAGTCACAGGCCCTGTGTACCCCCTGGGAACAAGAGGGAGATTAGAACATGAAAATCAGGCATTGTTGATCCTTTCGCTGCTGAGGAAGAGGTGGCAAACAGTAGCTCAAGTGTCCAACGGGTCTATTTCATGCCCACCACACTGGTGGTTCCCCAATACCCCTTCCTCTCTGGCCCTGGCAGGTGGGGAAACAGAGGCAGGTGGAGTGAGGTGGGCACAGCTCAGCTAATGTGTATGTAAAAGCTCGTGGTTGTGGTTCAAAGCCAAGGAGCAGGTGGGACACTCCCAGCTGTGTCTGGGGCCTGGGTTGGCATTCAAGATTGTCAGTGCTGCCATGAGAGAGATGAATCCCAAAGTCAGAGGAAGGCATTACAGTCCGATTATTTTCTGTGGAGTTTTATTTGCAGAAAACAAATGCGCTGAGTCTCAAGCTGTGTCTGATAACGTCAAAACGCTCAAGTGAAATGTGGAAAATGAGGTCGAACCAGTTACGTGCTTCCATGAAGTTTTACCCCCAAAAAGTGCATTTAACCTCCTCAATTTAGTCACTCCTATTCACACATATTGAGTGGCAAAGCCTTAAAAAATGCATTCCACTGGGAAAGAAACTGATCTGCAGGGTGCCTGAGTCCAGAAAACTTCTAGATGATTCTTTGGCTCCCAAAAGACTGCAAGTACCTAGCTTGCAGCCTCACTGAGTCATTCAAGTCCACGTGATTTCATGGGAAGGGACTGTTTTTATACCATCACCCCTTCAACCTGTTTCAGCCCCAACCACAGATCTTTTTCTCATAAAGGACATCTCCAGGAACTCGGGAAACCACAGCAAAGGGCAGTGGGCGGGTCAAAACTCAACCTGCAGCGCTCCACCCGCAGTCCGAGGTTCCCTTCAGCCAACCCGCGCAGGAGTAAACAGTGGACTCCGCAGAGCGAGGGTTTGCTGCCGGCTTTGCGGCTGCTTATTACGTGTGAGAAGCAACGCGGGTTGTGGGTAAACATCGCAGCGGAACAAGGCGCATATTTCTTTCCTCCCTCTAAATCTGTACCCAGCTTCTTCTCACCAGCGCTACAGTTTCCTCTGGCACTTGAGACAGACATATGTTATTTTCAGCCCCATCACTTTCTAGTTCACTGTGTCGCTGCACACATGGCCCGGGCGCTGCAAATATAAATACACGTGGGCGTCTGCATTTCAACCCCTGGACTCTCGCCACTTCTTTTTTTTTAGTGCAGCGTAACTCAAGTGGATTGTCATCACAGCCAGGCAGCATGACAGGCCTTCTAAATCAATGGTTTCCAATCTCAAGCCTCCACCCCACTCCCCAAACCTCTGCCATTTTCCACCCAAAACTCCCAAACTTGCAAATGCTCAAATTCAGTCCAGTGGACAAACTCCTTTAATGACCCTTTTATGACTCTTACCTGTTGACGGAACAGCCTGACAAGTAGGTAAAGTAGCTGCAGTTCAGGAAGTCAGACCTTCCCCAGGAAGTCTTAACGCAACATCATGAAACTCCGCAACAGCTTCAGCCTTGTGGCTCCTCTGAGAGTAAACAAGAGATGATTTGCAAATGCAAACAGCACAGGTTGGCACCCCTTCAGGTAGCGGTGTGTTTAGGCTGGGTGCCAAGCTGTGGGACAAGGGACACGTACTGAAGGCAGGGCGCACAGCAGTGCCCATGGACACAGAGACAGGGGCTCCATCTTCTCCCGGGTCCTGGAGACTGCAGATAGATACCCTGGCTCAGGGAGACAGGAGAGGGTAAGCCCGATTGTAACAAAAATAGCAACTTCCTGGGGCCAGGGATTTAGCTTGGTGGTTTTGCTGCCTGCTGTGCAAGCAAGCGGAAGGACCTGAGTTTGATCCTCGGTGCCAAAAAAAAAAAAAAAACAGCAACTTCCACTTAATGTGTGCTTCCTATAAGCCATTTGCCTTATTGTATTTTGGTTTTATAAATGATTGTCCCCACTTAACAGACAGGAAAACTGAGACTTAGGCCAATAAAGCCTTGGCCAAGACCATCCCATGAAGCCAAGAACCTGCCCGAGTGAGCACAAGGCTGCACCTATCACAAAATATATGGATCTAGCAAGTGCTATGTGCATTTTACTTTAGTTATTGAATTTAACCTCACAAATCTTATAAAAGAGATATTATCAGCATTTTATAAATGAAAGGATCAAGCTCCGAGACATTAAATAACTTGCCTAGGGTCACCTGGGTGATAAATGAGCAGGCATTTTAACCAATATGATCTAACTCTAAAGCCCAGCTCCTAAAATATGAGTCAACAAACTTTTTCTAGAAAGAGCTAGATAGTAAGTATTTTAGGCTGCTCAGCCCACACTGTCACTGTCATGACTATTGACTTCTGCCCTTATAGCCTGGAAGCACTGTCTGAATGTTGGGTGGCCGTGTTCCAGGGCAGCTCTATCCACAAGACAGGCAGCTGCACGGGGCTGACCCCTACTCCAGAGCTGTGCTGCAGACATGCCACACCCATGGTCAAGGACAAGGCATCCAGGGCACAAGACCGGAGGCACAGACATGGTCTTTGCTCTACCAGCCTCATCTACAACTCTTCCCCTTGCTTTCTCTGCTCTACTCTCCTTTCTGTTCTTCAAACACACCTGTCATGCTACTACTGTCCTAGGAAGTGTCCTTTGCCCTGCCTGGAACATCCAGATTTCTTCCTGGCTCATTCCCGTACCTCCTCCTCTTCTTTGTTCCAGAACCAACTTTCTGTAAGGCCTTCCCTGGCTACCCTATCAAAACCTGCCTCCCAGCCCCAGGTCTACCTTTCCTCTCTCCTTCCCCTGCTTCCTCCTCCCCATTACACTCACCTCCATCTGATCCCCCTCACATTTTGCTAATTTATTTGACTCATTTTCTGTGTGCGCCTCCCACCATAACAGGGTGAGCTCTGGGAAAGGTGATTCTCTTGTTTGTCTATTGCCATCATTGCACTGTATCCCCAGGGCCTAGCATAGTACTGGTACACAGTAAGTACCCAGGAACTAGGATGCCTTAATAAGGTAGGGACTGACAACAACCCATCCTCGGAGTAAGCAGAATATAGCCCCAGAAGAGCTGTTCTGGAGTTCGGGGCTTGACATAGCCCAGGATGGCCCCAGGACCCCCCAGCAGTGCCACATATCTCCAGTGCCCGTAGGAGACACGGTGGGAGAAGGGTGGGAACAGACAGCGTGGAGGAGCAGCAAAACGGGGCCACCCCAGGAAACCTCCCAGGCAGGCCTCCCCTTGTCTGTGCTGAACTGTCCATCTGGTGACTGTTCAATGCTTCTGAAGCCCTTCCCGTGCTCCCTTCTGCTACTGCACATGATTCTGCCTTTCTGGAGAGAAGTGTTCATTTGACACCTACTCAGGGGAACGGATGAGGCCTGAGGCAAACCTAGAGATGTTTCTCAGTAGCCGTCACCAAAACCCAGCACTGCCAGGGTTGGTAGGGAAAGCCACTTGGCTCTGTCACCTGACACTTTATATTTAACAAATGGCACCTTCAAACTAGGAAGTATCTCAGAATTGGGCTAACCTTTAACCTTTGGTATAATTAAGGATTAGCCTTGTCACATGACTTGTGAAGTATCAAAGACTGGGGTCAGTAAATCCCCATGTGCTGTTTTCCACTGTGAGAGTTTCCCAGGACAGTGCCATCCCTGAGACCTGAAGGGCAGCTGCCACACACAGCCCTCCAAATCCAGAGCAAGCCAGGTAGTCCAGAGCCACGCTGCCAGTCAGCATCTTTTCATCTTCATTTGGGAAGTGGTTTCCAGCCTCAGGGGATGAAAGCCCCACACCCCTGAGCTTTCTGCATGCATACATCGCTCTTCATATACAAAGTCCTCTGATACTCACCACAACCACTTGTCACCTCCATTTTATAGATGAGAAAATGAAGGTCCAGGAATATAATGATTTACCCAAGGTCCCCAACTAGTAGGTGACAGGACCAGAATTTTAACTAGCTTCAAAACTTGTATGTTTAATCATCATATTGTAGAATTTCTTAAGTTGCCTTTCTGAACCAAACAGGAAGTTTCTGAACACGTGCATGGGGTGAGGAATTTGTTCTTGTTGTTTAATCCCAAGGATAAAATGATCTCTTTCCACTCATGGTGGGAAGAGCTGTGATTTCTCTTCCCAGGGTTTAGTGTAAAACTGGAGTGGGGAAGATGGTGAATTACCAAACCACCAAGAGCCCCCTCCAAGCCAGGTCAGTGTCCTCCCTGGCCAGCCTCATCCCTCAGCCCCAACTTAGGAAAGTCTACCACATGGCAGTGGTCCCATCAGACACCAGCCCTCACCAGCAGCACTGCCCTTCTATTGGGAAAGTCACATGAGGAGGTTATATGTAGGATCCTTTAAAAATTAAAACAAGCCAGACATGGTGACATACACCTGTAAGACCAGCACTCCGGGAGGCTGAGGCAGAAAGTTCAGCCTGGGGAACGTAGGGACTTAGCGAGACTGTGTCAAAATAAAAAATTCAAAAAGGCCGGAGATACAGCCTAGTGCACAAGCCCTAGGTTCAATCCCCAGTATGGAAAAAACAAAAGTCAAACATAACTGCCATAGATTCCTTCTACTTCTAAGTGTATCCTCAAAAAATATATGTGTGTATACGTTGAAAGCAGAGACTCAGATATTATACACCAATCACACCAATCACACCAATCTTTAGAGCAGAATTATTAATAACAGTCACAAGGTGAAAAGAAATCCAATGTCCACTGATGGATGAATGGATTGAGAAAATGTAATACTGTTTGACCTTAAGAGTAAAATTGTTTTGAGTAAAATTTTGTAACATGCTATAACACGGATGAACCATGAAGACATTATGCTAAGTGAAATATTCCAGACACAAAAGGACAAGGATTGCATGATTCCATTTACACCCAGAACTTACAACGGGCAAATTCCTAGAGAAAGAATGGAGATTAGAGACTACAAGAGTCGGTGGGGCAGTTAGTATTTAATGGCTACAGAGTTTTGCTTTGGTAAGATAAAAATTGCTTGAGATTAATAGCAGTAATAGCTGCACGATAATGTGAACGCACCTAATGTCACTGAATTGTATATTTTTAATGATTTAAATAGTAAATTTTATTTTATGCAAACCTTATCACACACAGAAACAAGAAGTAAACTTCCTGTCTGTCAGCCTGATGGAGTTGTCACAGGCTGAAAACAACACTCAGAGCAGGAAGTTACAGGGTCTAGGAAGCCAGCTGGCTGCCCTACAACACTGTTCATCTTCAGCAGCACAATGCCCTCTCTGAGCCAAATTTTACCTAATGGCTAGAAGACCTTCCCAGATACCAGGAAGCCTTTGGTCACTTTCATCTGAGTCAGTTGCAGGTGGAGGGAATTAAACTGCCCCAGGAAGGTGGGGTGTCCCCCTCTGCTGCTAGGACAATATTTACCTTTCGTTTGCCATTCCTTCAGAAGCACTTCTTGAGCAGCTGCAACATGCCAAACACTATGCTAGGCAGGCACACAGTGCAACATGTGCACACCAACAGCTCAAGAAGGAACCGTACCGCCCATGCAGACAAGGAGCAGAGAAGTCCTGTACCCAACCCAGGGCCACACAGTGTGTTCCTCTGTTACAGCAGAGCAGAGCAGCTTGGTGCCATGGCCAAGTGTTACACCTCAGAGCCACAGCTGAGTGTTTCAGCTCAGTATGGCAGCTCTGGGTCACAGCTCTTGCAATTTGAAGAGTTGAGAATCTGATGGTCACTCGAAGAGGTGGAGAAAAACCTTTATTACATCAGTGGGCTCAGAGGAGTTTGTACTCTGAGTGATTTACTAGAAATGAAAACCTGCTTATATAGGGATCTACAGGGTAGGCAACCGTGCTCACTGAAGCAGAGGGGTGAAATTACAGAACATTCCTGTAAGGCATAGCAGGTGAGCATGCTCAGAGAAGCAAGGGGTGGAGTTACAGAACATTCCTGAAGCGGACGGGTGGAGTTATAGAACATTCCTGTAGGGCATAGCAGGTGAGCATGCTCACAGAAGCAAGGGAGTGGAGTTATAGAACATTACTGAAAGCTCACACAGTTCAAACAGTCACAGAACATTTTTATACATTGGGCTGGATAGTGGCTGCCCAGCAGCACAAACTGTTACATTTCTGGAACAAAACATTCTGTGGGAAGAAAAAAAAAAAAAACATGGAGGCAAGGGAAAGGCAAGGGCTAATCTTGTTGTGTAGTATTTCTCTATCACCTTAGCTATTGATGACACTGAGAGTCCAAGGTAGGCCTGGTCTATATCTAAAGCCCAGAGGGATTCTTTCCACAATCCAGTATTCCAGAAAAGATTCAAGAATTCTACCCACAAACAAAACAAAACTCAAGTAGGAGATTACCACACAGCAACTATGTGCCCATCTGACTCCATAGGTCAAGGTTCACCCCACACCCAGGTCCAGTCAGATACCCAGGAGGGAACATCACCTTCCTCCCAGCAGAGCACAGCCCCACAATCCACCATTTCCAGCAGCCATAGTCCCAGCCTCAGAATTGCTACCCCTCTGCTGCCTACAGAGCAGGAGAAACGTGTCTTGCAGTATCTGGACAGTCTTCCATGCTCTTATTCTTGGAGCCCAGCTTGGCCACTGATTCACTGGGTGACCCTGGGCAAGTCCTCAGGCTCCTACTGTCCCTCTGTGAGTATACAGAAGAGTCCATGACCCCCAAGATCCCACCCAGCCCTGGTGTTCCCAGGAGCCCCTCCTTCCCTTCCCTAGTCTCTGTAATCTTCTAGACACTGTACTTCTGGCCCTGGGCCTGAGAGTCCCACCTTCACCCTCACCCTGAAGCAAAGAAAGTCCAGCTGGGCCCTCACGGCCCCCATCCTGCAAGGAGCTCCTGGCCTTGTCTGGGGGCCCATATGCCCAGCCCTCAGATCTGCTGGGCAGCTTCCCTCCTCACCCAGGGTGCTTGACTGTTCATGATCCCCAGATGCACTTCCCCTGCCCTGTCCCCAGAGACATTTCCAGAGTTGTTTTATGAGCGAGGCTGGGGAAATCTATTAATGAGAGCAGTAATTGTTACCTTTGGGCACTGAAGGCTGATTTACAACAGTTAATGCCTCAGATTCCAAAGGCATAAATTGCAGCTCTTCCACCATGTTGTCTGGAGCAAAATAAAACACAGGGAGGTTATGTATCCTAGGCTACACATGTTTGGCTACACAGAGCATTTTTCTAAGGTAGGGAGTTGTCCAGTTTTATTAACAGTATAACATCAGGGATGCTTCCTAAGCCATCTGCATCTGTCAGTGTAGAAGCTTTGCATGGATGTTGATGCACGTTTCTTAAAGAGGGAATATAGCACAGGGCGATGAGACTAGGTGACAGAGCAGCTTCCGCCAGCCCCAGCTCTGACCTGATTGGGTTGGGTGTCCTGGTCAAGGAGGTAACATGACTTCCAAAGCAGCCCCTTCGACCTCATGGGGAGGCTAGAGATGCTTGGCCATGTTCTCAGAGCCCATGGGGGTGGGGGCTTTGCAAATCATGCTGAGGATACCCCATCTGGAGCATCTGTCAGAGCCAAGGAGACTGACTCCCCTTCCCTAGCAAATGGGGTTATGTGGGAGTTGGAGACAAAAAAGAATTTTGTTTTGGGGATTCATCCAGTTGGAGTTTCCAGAAACTCTTGTAGGGGCTATAAAACCACAGTAATTTATTCCCAGAAGAAAAGAGGAGAAACAGCCACATTTCTTAAGATGCAAGCGCGCGCGCGCGCACACACACACACACACACACACACTCCATGGCTGCTGTTCCAATTTGTCTTTTTACCTTTTCACAGATGCTCCCATCTCAGGCCAGCAAGTGAGCTCAGCATTACAGTCAAGGTCTCCAGTGCCCCACAGGTACCAGAGCCCTGATGACCTCTTCCAGCTGTCCTGGCCCCCTACCCCCGACCCCTTCAAGTTGTCCAATCACACCTGATGCTGGGAAACAAAGTAGCACAGCCCAAGTGCTGTGACTCGTTGCATTACAATCCAGGAATGTTCCTGGGAGTCCAATATTCAACAAATATTTGCCGCGTGTCTGTGAAGGGTAAGGCACAGTAGGAACAGACCTAGAGAAATTTCTGGCACATCCTTAGGCCAGTTTCCAGTGAGCACTCTGTAACAGTTCATTTCTGTCTCTTGTATAATTCTTTATGATTTCCAAAGCCTTTAGCATATTAGCATTCCTACAGACCAATAAAGTGGATATCTTCATGTACAGCTTACAGAGGAAAAATATAATGGCTAGAGAAGAAAATGACTTGCCCAGGGTTACCCAACAAAGTTGGCATGAGAACTCTTGTTTCCTGACCACAGAGAGAGGAACAAGGGATCATTTCAACCCTCTTTATGAGACTGATACAAATAGAGAACTTGTGAATCCAAGTTCAAGTTCTTTGTTCTTGAAACTTGGCTTTAGAAACACACACACACACACACACACACACACACACACACACACACACACACTTGGGACTTTGGTGAGATTGCAGGAGTAAATAGAAGGAAATATTCTCCCTGCCCAGGGTGAGAAGCCATCATGAGAAGGAACAACAGCCACTCCTGGACTTGATTCTTAATTCTAGCATTGCCCAGGATATCCCAGCTGAAGAAGGCTGTCAAGTGCTGTTCCCTTGTTCTGAGAATGGAGCAACTGAGCCCAGGGAAGATGTCAGGCTCCCCATTCACCAGATCAGACCTGGCCCTGGAACTCATTTGTGCCCCTTGCTGCCCTTTTCCCTCAACAAACCATGATGCTGTGGACTGGGAAGAGAAGAATCAGCTCAGAATAAAATATCCAGACCACTTCAGAACACTTTCCCCTTCCTCTTTCTCCTATCATTTTTCCCCCCAGTCCAGGATGGAAAGCAAGATGGATGGAAGGCTGCAGCTCGCTCCAGAACAGCCCTGGCTGCAGGGCACTATAAGAAGAGCCAGGTCCTCATGCTAGAATGTCATGGGCTTCCTCCCCCAGCCCAAGCAGAGGCCCTTGGCTGGGGAAAGTTCGGTGCAGTGAGCAGATGGGATGAGAAGAGGGGCTGAGAATAGGTTTTGCACATGCCCTGGGATTCCTGAATCAGTTCCTCTGATGTGAGATTAGGAACTTGCTCCAAACCAAGTCAGTGTGAACTTTTTAACCCCTACTCCCCACCCAACCCATGCCCTGGAAATTCAAAGGTCAAAATTACAAAGCATACTCACATCCTGCACCTATGGCAGACCCTGCTGATCAATGGTGGTCTTTTGAGCCACTGACTATGCAGCCACTTCAATACAATAGAGCTAATTGTGAAATAAAGTTGATTACTGCATTGTCGTGGAAGATCTCACTTACTTTGGGGTCTGCTTTGTATCTCTTATGTTAGGAAATACCTTATCTATTCCACCTTATTTTGAGTGGACTGTCAATCAAAGGACCACACCTACTTTCTCCAGGATAGCCAATCAGAGTATTCCACGCTCAATCTCTAGCTCTAGATTGGGAAGGACATGTGACCAAAGAATGCCAATCAGAGTCTTTTTCAAGAATCAGTAAGGATGCAGGAGAGAGAGACCGATACCGCACTGTGGGAAGAGGTAAACCTGAGACTTACAGAGAGGATGCACAGAGAAAAGCAGAACAGAGGCAAGAGGGAGAAAGAGAACTTGGTGATATTGTTTAAATTGTGGATCTGGCCTCCTGGGGCCAGGTATATTGCTGGCTTTCCTGTTCTGTAGTGTAGTATAAGTCAATAAATACCACATCCTGCCTGGAAAATCATGTAACTCAGCCTTGCCTCATGGTCTGCCTGGCCTGAACCTAGATGTGATTGGAACTGATGGGTACAGTGTTCACCTACTCTGTAGATTCAGCCTGGATCCTTGCATCCCCTAAGCTTATCACAACTAGTCCCTCCTAAAGCTAGGCAAGGGTTCAGCTGACTCCATGCAAACCCTCTGCAACTATTCCACCAATCCCCAAGTGAGCACCCCCAGTCATGCCTCAGAGCCTAAGTCTTCACCTGCAAAGGACCAATAAGCAGTCAAGGCAAAAGTCAACCAGGAAGGATTGTGTTATCTTTAAAGAAATAAAATTCATCCTTGGGCAAGACAAAAATGTAACAAGGTCAACTGGTAGGTAAAATGATGGTGCCATGGGTTTGTGCCCCTGATTCGACTGGTCATGAGCTCACAGCTTCGGCTTGGGGACTGAATAGTGATTAGTTCCCTGAAGCCACCTGCCTTTCCAAGATGGGCTGTGAACCCATTCTACGATGTTGTCACCTACCAAGTGTTCCCTGGTACCCATCAGGGCATTTTGCAATACAATCAAGGTTGAATGTGGCATAAAGGATAGAAAGGACCGTGATAAGCTGGAAGCATTTATTAATTCATGTGCAGGAAAAATGTTTTGAAAAGACCACTGCTTTTAATCTAGGGCTTCCTGGATCGGAAAAGAATGAGCTTGCCCTCCATACAGCTGTTCGGGTAGAGATAATTAGATTAATACACCTCTAAGATCCTGAGTTAGTCAGTGTGCTTTGGGTTGGTTGCCAAGGACCTAAACGCAAAGGGAAAACAGTGGATTAGGAATGTGTAGGCTCATTTCACTGATAGTTTTGTGGCCCTCGATCATGGCTGAATCCAGATACACAAACTCTATATTCTTATATCATAAGAATCTGCCTCCCTCTCTAAGTCCTTCTGTCCTTCTGATTGCTTCATTTTCATACTGGCTCTTCCATGTGACTGCTAATAGTGTCAGGACCAGCCATACACACTAGGCAGAACCTCAGGCCAAGTAAATGTCCTTCACTCCCAACAGTACCAAGAAAGATCCTTGGATTTAGCCTCACCAGATGGGCCTGGATCACCTGCCCCATCCTGGAACCACTCATCACGGCCAAGGGAGAGTGGAATGCTCTAGATTGCTGAGTGATGCCAACCCATTCAAGCCTAATGCATTGAGAATAGAAAGGGATAATTTTCTCCTGGGGGAAGCCTGTTTCTCAGTAGAGGTAAAATGGATGCTAAGCTGATTAAAATATGTATACAGTATATGTCACCTATAGTTGCCTCCCATCATACTAAAGATCTATGGCTTGGTTGGCATGGCTTGGCCAGCATATGCCTTTTTGTCCCATGCATGTGATATCATACTTACTAACACTTCCTCTATTCATAAGAAAGAATGTTCCAGTCATTGATATAAAGGCCTGGCCCCACACAGGTGTGCCTATGCATCTCCACATTATTATAAATCTATAAACTTAGGGACACATACAAATCCAAGTGGATGTGCTGAGGGGACAGACTTTTCTCCAAAAATAAAACCCCTTAGGTGTCTAAAATTATGAAGATAGTTCAATTCTCTGCCAGGAATTCCCCACCAACCTCAGAATGGACCTCCATGTCCTGCCTTATTCCCACCATTGACAAAGGGAAGAACCTATACAACCCTCCTTCCTCCATTTCCTCCCCTAGTCACAGCACAAGAGCTCCCAACGGACTCCGTGACCATCAGCTCAAGTAATCTCTACACAACGTGGAGATTGGACTATCCCTACCTCATTTGACAGGTAAGAAGCCACAGGTTCATAGAGGTCATGTGCTTGCTCTGCAGCACAGAGTGGGTGTAGGGTGTAGCTGGCAGCCTGCCCTTCCAGGAGACTTCTTTCTCTCGTTACCTTGGCATTAACTGTCTCTGAGGACAAACCATTATTTTTGACCTGGGACTGCTAAGGGCCTCAAAGGTTAGAAGCTCTGCTCTTTTAATTGCTCATTCACCTGGCAGAAGTCACCTTCCTGGGGCAGGCTCTCCCAAAGTGAATGACTGGCAGGGGCTGGGCCCTGTCCTGCCACTGAGTGGGTCTTTCTCATGCAAAGTCAACAAATCTGCCAGATTTCCTACTGCTTCCCCTCCTCTCCTTTCTCTTGCTTCCTGTCCACAGTGCAACACTCACTCCCACCCCGGAGCCCAACCCCTCCATCTGGATGCTGCCTCTGCCCTCAGTCTGCGGGCCCCCTTCTGTGGCTGATGGCGTGGCTGCTGTCATGTAGAAACTTCCTGTGGCTCTAGCACCCCCGAAATGGTGGGAAGCTCTCAGGACCTGCACAGTGCAGCTCTGCTTCCCTTTCATGCCTGCCTCTCTCCACTTGCCATGTTAGCCCAGCTCAAAGGAAGAACACAGTGTTGAGGTTCCCCTTCGAGGACTTGGCAGAGACACCCAGGGCAGAACAGACTCCCTGTTCAGTCACCTCAGCCCCATGTCACCTTTCTTCACAACCTCTCACCTCAGAGGACACAGATTCTCAGGAAAACTCCAAGAAGTGTCCAGGAAGTTGGGGAGCCAGCCCAGAGGCACAAAGGGAAATGGAGGCATGATTGGAGCTTCCTCCTGGCTTTCTCCTAATATGAATGAGCTGGGGCAAGAATGCACATCAAGTGATGCCCTTGTCCCCAGCCATGAGAAGAGCTGTTCAATGAAGCTGTCCACCCCTCCCTGGCCTGCATGTCCCTACTTCCCCTCCATGCCTCCTACAGCCAGTGCTTCTAAGAGCACTCTGCACACATCTCCGAAGTAGTTTGGGGGTCAGTCAAAGCCTTCCCTGCCAAGGCTCACAACAAAGCTATGAGCGGGCAATGGCCATGGATGGCACAGCCGTGGAGCAGTGTGGCTCTACCCAGGGTCTGCAGAGGACCCACCCAATTAACTAGAGGTTTCTGGTCTACACCTTCCCTCGAAGCTCCATGCAGGTCCTGTGAGCACCTGGCTGGGCCTCACGCATGACTCCTAGCCCCTCCAGAGCCCAGTGACCCAGTGACCCAGTGACACGAGAGGCTGGATCCTCCTTTTGGCTGTGCAGAGATGACAGCAGGGTGGCAGCAGTGGCAAGAGAAAGGAGAGGCCTGGATTACTGTACCAGGAGGACAAATATGACAGATGGCACAATATCCACCCTTCCCTGGGGACTGCTAAGGCAGAAGTACATTCAGGGGTTTTCTGAGATCTGGCTTGGATCCGCCATCACCTCTGAGCACCTGTGAGCAAGCTGTGCTTTTCCGCTGCTTCCCCCATGAAGCATGCCCTGTCCAGCCACCCCTTCCAGCCACACCGCTCCACCCTGGCACCAGATGCCACCCTCACGAGCCCTTCAGGCCAGCGCCCTTGTGCATATCTCTCCCTCTCCCCACTCCACAGCACCCTGCCCCTTTTCATCATTTCATTGAGGCTTAGTTCACCATTCATAGCCCCACGGATCCCCACGGATCCCACCATCCTACCCTACCTTTCCTCAGTCAGCTGTCTTTGCCCAAATCCAGAACACAACCACTGATTTCTAAGATCTCAGGAAAATTCTCCTTGTCAAGAGACAAACTCTCTCATCTGTGTATAAAGACACGCACAGACTTTGTTTGCAGCCATGAAAAATAAGAAATAACCTATGTGTCCATCCTAGGAGACTACTTTATGTGAAACAGTATATGGCAGCTGGAAAGAATAACTTAGGCACATATGAGATTACAGTTTGATAATTTTTATATAAAATGCACGGCAATGCTATGAGAGTAGATACAGATTTGCATATAAACACAGTCTATGGGTCTGGAAAAATACCCACCAACAGGTGACCATGGTAAGCTCTGGGAGGACACAATGCTAGCAGGCCTGGGCATGGAGGGCCAATAGATAGAGGCTTGATCTTTTAAGGCTCTAATTTTTTAAAGAAGTGTTCATTTATTGCACAACTGGTCATTTTATAATGTTCTCCAGAGGCTCTCATCTCTCACTTCAGCCAGACCCTAACCCTAACCCTTTACAGTTTGCTTGGTGGAATAGTTCATCTGAGGGAGGAAAAGAGGTTGCACTGATTTTTAGAAAAGACTTTCCTCCATGTGCTCCTGCTCAGGTCTTTTGCCACACCATACCTGGTTCATGAACCTCGTGAGCCTCCCCAGCAGCCTTGAAGCCAGTGAAGAAAGGGACTCTGCTTCGTGTTCCCTAGTGATGTCCCTCACCCACAGCTTCACTGTTTGTCCAGACAGAAGGAGTCCAGCAAAACAGCCCAGCTCGAGTGTCTACATAGCGGAAATAATGATATTTCCTGTCCTAGAAAAGTCTCGACAATTGGCTGTTTATTTCCCCACTAAATAATAGTGTGCAGATAGCCTTTGAGTGAGAAAATGCACTTTCTCTTCAGCCAAGACCATCACCAACCAGATCAGAAGGAAGAGGAAACTGTTTGGGATTAAGGCTGGATGTATTTTCAAGCGTGTGCAAGAACCCACACATGACACAGCCCTGTCTAGCTGAGTGACACGTTCAGGGATGAGAGTTTTCCCTGCGGCCATCATGCCTGTCTTAGGGGCTGCAGCCCTCCCTCCTCAGGTACACAGATGTGTGTTTTACTCTCTGGCATGACAACCTACTAGGGAAATACAGACAGAAAGCCCCAGAGAGCGTGCTAAAAGGACATAAACATGCCTATGTCTAGAAAATGGGAATTAAGACCAAGACCTGAAAACCTTTCAACTTCCTTCCTTCTCATGGAAAAGTATTCTATTCCAATCACCATAATCCAACGCAAACGTGTACCCTATAACACAAAGGCACTTACATTTGTGAGCGCAGAGAAAAATCCTGGTGATGTAACTTGATTGTGTTGACAAATTAACCTAATGAGAATGGTTTCCCGCTACGAATTCATTAAGCAAAAATGTGCAAAGATGGTATTTGCAGCCTGTTAACCCTTAATTGGCTCAACACTGAAAACACTTAGTTGTGACGCATGTCACCAAAACCCCTAATGCAGCTAATCACTGTTAGACTTTCAAAATTATACATTTTAAATGATGATGTTTAATTAAAAATTATTTGGGATTATCTTTAGCCCACGCTTTCAAGTGAGCAGCTTTGGTACACTTGAGAAAATGGTGGCAAACACAACTGTGGCTGGAGAGTGGCTTTTTGCTTGTCACCAGACTTTTCCCTGTGAAAAACATAGAAATAAGGGATAGACAGCTTTGAAATAAGTTTCAGGTATTTCAGTGTTTTATGGTGGAAAACGGAGAGGAGAGGCCTTGCCATTTGATTGCTCTGTGATCTTGGATGGATCATTTCTCTCTGAGACTCTGGTTTACAATTAGTCAGATGAGAAGAAATGAATTAGGTTGGATTTAGAAAAGTCTGGTGCACACACCAGAAGAGAGGTGAAAATAAATATATTCACATATCCAAAAGTCAAGACACTGAGGACAAGCTTCTCATTCCATAGGCCAATGAACCAATGCACCACAGACTCTAAAATAGCCAAAGAGCTTACAAAAACTAGAAAAAATAAGGAAGGTGGGGCTTGACCAGATTTTCTTTCTGGCTTCTGACACATCTGCCTTTGGAACACTTACTGGCAGACATCTAATTGCCTTTCTTTCCCTTTCCTTGGTAGTCGCAGCAAGAGAGGAGGGTACTTTTCATCCTAACCAGCAAGCTCCATATTTACAGAATATACTTTTCCTAAAGTTACAAAAGAAAACAATTAAATTCTGAAGCTGTGCTAATCTCCCTCACACCTTCTATATCCTGCACAATCCATTTCAGAGTTCAAATCCAAATTATAGTAGCATCTTTAGGCTCCCAGGTGACCCATCATCACGTACACAATTTTAATGATCTATATTCTAAGGTGGTGGAGCAGTGGTCTCTCCCCAGAGGTGTGGAAGTCTCCTAGGTGTTTGTTCAAAAAACACAGCTGGTGGTAGGCCTTGAAGTCCCAGTGGGGTTCAGTGGGGAGCAGGTGGGGGTGGGAGGGCAGAGAAGATGACCACATCCACACAGGCTCACTGCCAATTCAGCTATGTGGCAGCCTCTGGCATGAGCCATGGTAAAAGGGGGGGTTGGGAAGATGGTGAGGGTAAAGTGGAGTGGGGCTGAAATGCCAGAAATATTATTCAGGTTGGGTGATTATAGACCAGGACCGCAGGGTGCCAAGTGACCTTTCTTTGCTACAAGTTCCTGAATGCCTTCACGCACAAGCTCTGCTCATGCTGGAGTCCGAGAGCCTTCCATTCACTCCTGCCTCCCATCAAGGGCTCCATAGAAACCCTCCTAGCTGGTAACCAGCCTGCTCTGATGTCTCTGATAACTCCCTCTATGGAGCTCTAGGCTCATTCATCTCTGCTGTTTGAACTTTGCTCTGTGCTGGATTGCCCTCTTTATCAAAGAAGAGGGGTCCATAGCCTTTGGGGTCACTCTTTGGGTACCACGTTGCCCTTGTCTTACTTGTGTCCAAAACAAGTGTTCATGTTGATTTCAACAGGAAAGGGAGTGGAAATAACTTGCATGCCCAATAGTGAAGACTACATGGTAAAGCATATTTTGAATAGAATATGAAGAAGCCTTTAAAAATTATGATATAAGTGCAAGGACCCGAGTTTGATCCCTGTTACTAAATAAATAAATAAATAAATATTATGATGTAACTCAGTATTAAGGTAATCAGCATGGAAACATGTCCACAGTATGACAATAACTGACCAAAGTGCACCACACGGCTCTGTGGACATGATGATAAGATTCATGTTTAAATGTGGATATATGTTTACACACACCAGGAAAATGCTGGAAGAACAGACTTAACTTGGATGCAAGGGTCCGTTCTCAGGAGCAGGTGCATGGGTAGTTTTGACTTTCTTCCTTTTCCTTTTCTCTCTATTGTCTGATTCTCTATGGTAAGTATATATTGCTTTGATAATCAGAACAAAGCTGTTTTTATGAAGAAGAGAGTGAGCCAGTGAATTCCAGTGGCCTAGGAGTCAGTGTGGAAGAAGAATCTACAAAGCCTTACCAATGAGACGCTGATAATCAGAAGGGGAAATGTGGGCTCAGAAGGCCCTCATTTTTTTTTTTGTCCCCAGAAGTGATTTTGACTGAGAATTTCCTTAAACCATGTGACAAGTTTGGGTGGGAGGATTCTGATCTGGATTTGCGTTTGGTTTTAATTTAACTAAACAGCCTTTTCTAAAGGTCCTGATCAGCACACAACAAATGGGGAAAATGGCAGGAAGTTGGGAAAACTCTCCATTTGAATGATTGTCACCCTGTTCATTCCACAAGCATGCACTCAGCGCTCAGGACATGGGGGTCAGAGCTGGGAAGATGAATCAGGCAGGCCCAGGCCCCACAGAGCACCATCTCACCCATGGGCCCAGAAACAAAGAATTCCATGAGCGTGGGAGGGGGTCTTTTAGAGAAGGGTGTACAGGGGCAGGAGAACCAGGATGGTGGGAGGGCTGCAGAAGGTTGTCTGGGCAAGGAGTCCTAAGGTGAGGTCTGAAAAATGAAATGGCTGAGCAAAGCATGGGGAAAGCGTGACACCTGTCCTCTGGTAAGGGGATAGCTGGACACCATCCCAGCTCCCACCGTTACTGCCCCAGGACTGTGCTGAATGCTGCTGGTGAGAGGGGCAGTGATGAAGCCATTGCACACCAGCATGGTCAGGGGCTTTATGCCAACTGCAGATGCTGCAGGCTGGATGTACAGACAGACTCTGTTCTCGACCCGGGACCTGCCCAGGATCTCGCTCTCCTGCACAGACTCAGGCTCTCCGCTCTTTTATCTGTGTGTATCTCTCCCTCAGAAAACCAAAGGGCAGAAAAAAATGTTCAGAATTTGGACTTTCCAGTCTAGATGCCAGGTCAGCAGGAGGTCCGTGTACGTGGCTAGTGACTCACGGCCTTGCCCATCCTTCATGCCCCAGGGCATGTACAGGCTGATCTTTGGCTTATTTAGTTCAGTCTGGAAAAGCTGAAACTCGTGGCTGACTCTCTTTGAAGATCAAGCAACTCTTGAGTTGTCAACACCTAAATGAGAAGCAGTTTCTTCCTGCTGTCCCCAGGGTAGGAGATGTAATAATAATTGCTGTGATGTTTTTTAAAGCCTAAACAGGTGCCATGTGTATTATTGACCTCATCATCTAGTTTAATTTGATACTGTCACAAATCTAAATGGAGGTAGTTATCCCATTTTACAGATGAGGAAACAAGGTAACCAGGCGACTGGTGGTCACCTCTCCAGTGTTATGTATGACAGAGGCAAGATTTGAACCCAAGCCCTCTGACACCAAAGGCACAATAATACTACAGCGGCTTCCACCCCTTCAGGCAGCCTGGGCTCCCACTGAGAAGTCTGGACCTAGAGGATGAGGACCAAGCTGAAATCCATCCAGTGCCGTGAAAACAACATTCCACCTGGTTTGGGGGCTCTGGAAACTCCATGTCCTCTACTCGAGTAGTGTCGGAAGCCCCAGTGACCACATTAGTCAGGCCAAGAACTGAATTTCTGAATGAGAGTGGATTGAATGAAAATAAACTAGATCAATGCAGGTAGCAAAGTTAAGGATTACTTGGGGAAATTTTGATTTGGTTTTGCATGTGTATGTAGGGCCATGAGGGAAGTTAGGCACATGGACCTTTCTGCTCCAGCCCAGCCCAGGAATGCAGCCCACCATTGCTCACCAGCCCTTATGCTGTGGCATGGAGCTGCATCCCCAGAAGCCGTAGGTATCTTCTTCCAGCGCTCACGAAGGGGCCTGCTTCATGCCATGCTGTGCGTTATGTGTCTGCACAGCACATGGGCTGACAGTTCTGTGTGTGCACTTGCTGCCTGCTGCTCTGTTGGACACACTCCTCTCTGTCCTTTCCTGGTCTTCCCTGGACCACTCCAGGCCACTTCAGTTGGCCCCTTCAAGTGTCATCTCATTGGCTCTTTCACTGATTGGGTTTGGCATTCCAGTTTCTCTTCAGATCATATAAATCTTTTGCCTTTTACTGATTGGGTTTGGCCCAGGGGTGCCCCTGTTTAAGATCAGAAGGCTGTTTCTTCTACTCTCCCCCAGCCTCAGCACAGCACCTCCAATACAGGCTGTACTTCCAGGACCACAACTCCCTCTGGGGCCACCACCACCCCACCCTAGAGGCTGCAGTTCTCACTGTAGTGTAGAATGTTCTTCCTCATCTTGTCCCTTTAGCCCTAAGGTAACAGCTTCCCACAGTGACTCCTCCTTCAATGAAAGCTCTATATATGAATCATTTCTGGGAATTCTGCTTCCAACCATGACCCTGGCCACTGTCATTCAGTATATACCTGTATTTGTGTGCATGCCTGGCTGAGTGCGTGTGTGTGTGTGTGTGTGTGTGTGTGTGTGTGTTATTTATGATATGTTGATTAACTGGATTAAGAAATGTCTAGCAGATTAGTAAAGTATATTTTGGGGTGTGTCTGGGTGCATCATGGAGGTGTGACCTTATATACTATATATGGCCCCTCACCCCCTCCCCTCTGGTGCTATTCCCCTGCCCTCCTTCCTGGCCACCATGAACTAAGCAGTTTTGCTCTGCCACAGCCTTCTGCCATGATGATTCTGCCTTAGAACCAGCTGACCATGGACTTAATCCCCTGAAACTGAGAGTCAAACTAAACCTCTCCTCCCTTAAATTTTGGGTGTATGGTATTGTGTCTCACAGATGGGAAAGCTAGCTAATACAGTATATGACTACGTGGGTGTGAGTGAGTGGATGTGTTTGAGAGTGCAGATGTGTAAAGTATGCATATAAGAGTATAACACTATAAAATGTAGTTCTTACTGTAGATTAAAATCAAGGGCATTTAGAGACCACTGGCCCTGGGTAACACAGGCATGGGGGGGCCAAGGAGGAGAATTTGGAATGAAGAGCACTGGGAGCTGGGTGTGGTGGCTCACACCCATGAGTCTAGCTACTCGAGAAACTGAGGCAAGAGGGCTTCAAGTTCGAGATCAGCCTGGGCAGCTTACCAAGACACTATTTCAAAATAAAAATTTTAAAAGGGGTGAGAATGTAATTCAGAGCAAAGCCTTGGGTTGCATCTCCAGTGCTGAAAAATCACTGATCTAGGAATCACTAACTGGGGACTTCTCCAGCCTCTGTTCGCTTGGTCTGTGTGGGCTCTGATCCACATCCTCTCTGGGCTCTGCCAGTGCCAACAGTCTAAGATTCTGTTTTAGAAGCTAATTTATTTGCATATTCCAAGACCCACATCTAGGAACATCACACATATTTTCGGTCTAAGAAAATATCCAAATGACATCTACAGCTTGCTTAAAGCAATTAATTGTCCCCTCTTGGGCTTTTCCTCTGAGGATCAAGTTTCTTTCACACCATAGTGGCCACTTGGATTTTGTGCTAAAACCACATTACATCATGTGCGCCCTCTAATTCCCCAATAATGAATCATTGTCTTTCCCTTAATAGTTTTATACCTCACTCATGATGTGGCTGCACCCGTCTCTAAAAGAAGGGCCTGGGGGCTATGGACAAAGCCTTAAGAATCTCCAGAGGAGGCCCTTAGCCCAAGTCCACAAGTGAAAAATGCTCCTGGGGGAGGAGGGTCCCCTCCACAGTCCAATCCCACTAAGGGTGGGCAGAAAGCCAAACACAAGTCATGCTGATCACAATGTGCATAATCAGATCATCATGTAGATGGCACTCTGTAGAATTTCCCCCAGGAGTCTCCAGATTTTCCAACCACAAAGACAGTGTGGCTTTCTGTCAAATGACAGCACACACTGCAGTGCATCTAGCACTTTGTTCCCCTACATTGGAAGATCGAGCTTATGATTTTGATACAGAGACACTTCTTTTACAAGCAAGAAAGGTGGCACCCCACCATCTTGGCATAGAGGAGGGTCTCAGTACTGCTGCTGCTGGCCCCAGCATGGACCCAGGCTGGAAGGAAGCACACGGCATAGTGGCAAGGCACACTTGGGCCTTGGGGGGACCTGAGTGGAAATCCTGGACCTACCATTTCTCAGCTGTAGGACGCTGGTCCATCTTTTAACCTCTGTGAGCAACCATGCTCCTTCCATAAAACGAGCACAATAATAGCTACTTCAAAGGGTTACAGTGAGAATTAAATAAAGCCTTATGTGAAAAGTACTTAGCACCTAATAGACACTCAATAAAGACTTGTTATAAAGTAGTTGAACATGCAGATGCTAGAGTGAACTGCCTGCAATGAAATCACAACTCTGCAACTTACAAGACCTGGGGCTTGGAAGATTTACTTAACCCTCCTGAGCTTCTATTTTCTCATTCATAAAATGAGGAAGAATGTCTGTTCCTACCCCCCAGACTCCCACAGTGCCCTCGAAAAATAAATAAGACAAATGGTAGAAGAAATTATGTAGTAGAATAATACTCATAATTTTCAACTTCTTTTGGAATGACTGATTTACAAAAACTCTGGAGTAAGGTAAAAAAAAATGTCCATCTAGGCTTCCATACTCAAGCTTCTCCAAACATGAACAATTTACAATTTTGTTTTATCATTCTTTCCCTTTTTTTCTCTCTCATATACACAAGCATATGTGCATATAAATTTAATTTTTTCTGAAAATTGAGAAAAAGGTAGAGCTATAATGTCCTTTTATCTCTCTGTATTTCAAAGCACATTCCTAAAAGCAAGAACACTTCATACAGAACCACAGTGCAATTATCAGAATCAGGAAATTGACACTGATAAAAAAGCATTATCTAACCTTATCAGATTTCACCAACTGTCCCACTAATGTTCCTCTCCTGGCCCAGAACTCAGTCCAGGATGACATGCTCCATTTCTCTGTCAAGTCTCTCTAGTCTCCCTAAGTCCGGAACCGTCTTCAGTTTTTCCTTGTCTTTCGTGGTCTTGACTATTTTGATGAGTAAAAGCGGTTAATTTGTAGAATTTCTCTCAATTATGTATGTCTCATGTTTTCACTCAGTCATTTAGGTTATGCATTTTCAGTGAGGACACATAGCAGGAAGCTATGTCTTCTCATGGCGTCACACAAGAAGTCAATTTATCCCCATTGCTGGTGACATTAACTTTCATCTTAGTTCTTGTGTCTTCCCTCAGGTTTCTCTACTGTGTAGGTACCACTTCTCCCCTATCATCGATTAGTATCAACTTTGAAACTATGTAATATCCTGTTTCTCATAATCATTTCAAACAGTAATTTTAGCATCCATTGATGATTCTCACCTGAAACAATTATTACTGTACTTGATGACAAATAGTAATTTCTGATTTCATCCTTCATTCTTCATCAATTATTTGACGTTATTGTAATGAAAAGCTCCCCTTCTTATTTATTTATGCATCCATTTATTTCTATCAAGAGTATGAATGCATGCTGTGCAAGCGCAAGGACCCGAGTTCAATCCCCGGTAAGGAAAAAAAAAAAAAAAAGAGTATGAATGCATAGATTTCTATCTGTGCTCTCTAGGCGCCTGAATTAAGATAGATGTTGGAGTTAGCAGTAGGAGAAGTGCTTTCCTCTGCCATTAATGACACCTATTGTTAATTACAGTGACTGCCGAGTTTTACTAAGCATTTGCCATATTTCTGGCAACTACTAAGCATTTTATTGACATTATTGCATTTAAATCTCATGAGGCAAACCTCATAATTCTAGATGATAAAGCAGATGTTTTTGAGAGGTTAATATAGAGAGTCAACAGTACATGGGGAAGAATCCTGACTGGAACAGCATCTATCTCCTGAGCCTTTGCTTTTAATCACTTACATCTGGAAACTTCAAAAAGCACTAGAGAGCTGGTTCTGTCTTGGCCCAGCTCCCCAGCCTGGGCAGAAATCCAGGACGCCTCCCTCTCACCCTTAACCTCAAAGACCTCAAACTTTTGCATGAGCCCAGCCCCGGATGCGGAGGTCACTCCTTCGCCAAAGGCCTCCGGGGGGGTCCCTGGTACCCTACAATGTGAGGGTTTGGGGCCCCTGAGATCATCTCCACCAGCCCCTCCACTGACAGATGGGGACTGAGAGGTGCTGTCCCTTCTTGAGGATGTCACCGCATGGTCAAGGAGCCCAGTGACACTGTCAAAACGAAAGCAAACAGAAACAGCACCTGCCCCAGAGTCATCCCTGCAGTAACCCGAGACCACACCAGTGGACCAGGGCAAACAGGCTGCCATTCTCACTGCCAGCTGTCCTGCCCTGCCCCTCTTCAGTGCCCACCGGGGAGCCCAACCCTTGTCTTTTCCTCTGCCTTGCTTGCATCCCCCTTCTACTCAGCCACCAGGTCAGGGCACAATGTGGGACTTGTTCCCACTCACATCTGACCACAGGGTACTGGTCTGACCTTAATTAGGACCAATTCTTCTTATTATAATAAAAAATACCTAACACCAACTTTATCATTTGGACCATTCTTAAGCGTACAGTTCAGTGGCATTGAGTACATTTGCATCATTGTTGTGCAACCATCACTACCATCTGTCTCCAGAATTTTCTCAACATCCTAAACTGAAACCTTACACCCATTAAATACAAGCTCCCTTCCTCTACTTCCCTCAGCACGTAGTAATCTCTACTCTCCTCTTTGTCTCTGTGAATTGAGCTCCTCTAGTACATCATGTAGACGGACTCTGAAAGTATTCGTCCTTTTGAATCCAGCTCATTTCATGTAGTACAATGTCTTTAAGCTTCATCGATGTTGTAGCATGTGTCAGAATTTCCTTTCTTTTTAAGGCTGAATAATATTTCCACATATGCACACAACCATGTTTTGCTTATCCATTCATCTGTCGATGGACATTTGGGTTATTTTCACTTTTCTGCTGTTGTGACTAAGATTGCTATAAACCTGAGTGTACAAATATCTGCTCAAGTCCCTCCCTTCAACTCTTCTGGTACACCCAGAAATGAATCACTATATCATATGGTTTTTCCGTTTAATATTTTGAGGCAGTGCCACATTGTTTTCCAAGAACCAAGTGGCTTTTAATACACCAGTGTCTCAGATTAGTCCCTTCCCCATCCCCCACACCTACCTCTGCTTTATTTCAGATCCATGGAATGGATAATAATGATAATGAGCTTCAGCTCTGACCTCCAGGGATTTAGAGAACCACCAAAAACATTACTCTGCCCAAAAGGCCTCTCAGTAAGAACCCTGATTGCCCCCACATAGAAGGATAGAACTGGACTTTCTGAAATAGCTGGTGGTCACTTCTGCTGGGTAGATAAAGAGCTTTCCCCAAACAAAGATCCAGACAGAAGTGGCACCCCACTTTGCAACCCTGCAGAAAAGCACACAGACAGCCATATCCACAAAAATATAAATGCCTGTTCTGCCCCTCTGTCTAATTATGATCCAGTGTCTCCATGCCCTCTGGGGACTGGGGACTTGTTTGTTCGAGCTGACATATCTATTATTACTCTTTAGGTAGTTAGGAGAATCATTTGCAGCATTCATTAACAAGTATCACCTTATGGATTACTAAACAGCAGCTCTGCTTTAGCTAATGAGCCCCAATAGTGTAATACTTTACATATTTTATAGCAAGACAATTAAGTGATATCTTTCTTTTAGAGCAGGCCTTAAAATAAATCATTTGAGGTATGAAAAGGAGACAGAGGTAATGTTACAGTGAGTGTGTCTGTGGTTAGAATTAGAAAAGTTAAACTCTTCTCCACCCAATTTCTTGTTACACACATATGCATATGTTCAATTCACAAAAATGACAGGTTTTCAAGTTTCTCTTGCCCAATTTAGCAGCTTCATAATTGCAAAGTATCTACTTAAAATGTGCGTGGTTCATATGCAGACAAGAAAAAAAGGAAAAAGAGGAGGAAAGTATTGAACTGAGTTTTGTCTTTGTAAGCAGAGAGAGACGGAAATGCACATATGTTCTGAATGTCCTTCTGTCCTGGTATTCATACTCACCTTTAACTTAATGCTTATGCAACCTGCAAGGTGCACATTAGCATCCCCAATGTACAGATAAAGAGACTGAGAACTAGAGAATGTCACTTACCCAAGGCCACGCAAGTTCTAAATGACTACATCAGGATTTAAAAGCTTGATCTATGTGATTCCAAAGATGCTGATCTTTCCAGGACTCAGTGTCAAGAGCAGAGGCAGAATGTTCATCCCTACCAGCTTATCAGCTGGTTGTTGAAATGCCCTTGACTTCACGTGGGTATTATGGGGCCACCTCCGTATACCTTTCTCTCACATACTATGTCAACTCTTGAGCCAAAGGACACACAGCCTCCTTCCTGTGCCTCATATGCCTTCTTGACAAGACCCCTCCTCTACCCAAGTGCTCCACCCCATGAACCAATTATAAAGATGCCAATGCTTACAATGAATTTATGAGTTTAGGGCACAGATAAATAAAGTCCACTATGTCCTGCAACCCTAGGAGGAAGGATTGGGAGAATTCCAGACCCACTCCTAACTCAGTAAGAAGAAAACTTCAGCTCTAAGAGGTTTTACCATAAATCACCCCACCACCCACCCAGACCTTAGAGCTACTGCCCCTCATTCCCCTCCAAAGCACGTTAGGCCTCAGGGCTGCAGAGGGACAGGCTTGTGTGAACAGCTGCCCTGAGCATGGACCAGGCCACCTATAAGCTTCCAGCTAAACCCAGGAATTCACAACTCACCATTCCACAGCTTCCACAGCTGTGGAAAAAGGCAGATCTTTCTCTTTTGCCTTCAAAGCATGACCCTTCAGCCACCAGTATAGTCACTTAGCTCCTTCCGTGATGGAGACATTGTCCCCAGGGCTGATCATAGTCCCGTTTATCTTAAGGGTTCTCTAGGGGCTATGGCCAGCCTTCCATGACGGTAGGCCACCTACCAAGAGAGCGGCTTTCACCATAGATGAGGCCAATGGGGAGAGTCTTCCAGGGCTATCTTTCAAGGCTTCTACTCAAGCGACTCAAATGTCCCTCTGTTGGGGCTTTATTAAATGTATACATGATGATCTGCCATAAGAGTAGAACTCTGTGTAGTTATAACCAAACAAACAAGTAAGCCAGATCTCTCCAAACAGTAATGGAAATATCCCTAGTCTCAGAATTTTTAAAATTATAAAGGACCTAATTTACTATCATAAAAATGGAGAAAAGAATACATGATCACATTTGCTTAGATACATGCTTTGATTCCTGAAGTATATATAAGACAACAAGAAGAGTGTCACTTCTTTTTGTTATTGTTTTTATTTGTTTTTAGAGACAGGTTCTCACTATGTAGTCCAGGCTGACCTTGAACTCACTTACAGTGTAGCTCAGGGTGGCCTCAAATTCCTGATCCTCTTGTCTCAGTCTCCAGAGTGTGAAGATTATAGGCATGCACCATTGTGCCCCTCTTAGAGTGGTCACTTCTCATAGGCACCTTCTTGGCAGGAAGGACTGGGCAGCTGGGGGTCAAAATTGGTAAGAATTTCATGACATACATCTTGGACTGTCGAACTATATAAAGTTATTAACCATCCAAACATTGTACTCCTGAATTCACCCCCAGGAAGCAGCAGTGTGGAACTCTAGCCAAGTATGTGTGATTCCCCAGCCACACCCTGACACCCTGGTCCTCAGTGGGCAGTGGCCTCTGAAGAAGGGTTTCCTGATAGTGATGCCACTCAGCCTGGCAGGGCTACGGAATCCTGGATTCAGCCCCAGTCCATTGACCACACCTGATGCAGACTGGTTGGCCTTGAGTTGGGATGTGGAGAAGGCAGTTGCCATGAAAGTACCATTTGAGTCTGTCACTTGTGTTGAGAAGCCATGTCTCCTCAGCAACCAGGGAGGGCCCAAGGCTACCTCCGGCTCTCTCCAAGAATGACCTCCTGCCGTGCTGGGTCAGAAAGCATAATTTCTCAGTTCTTTTTAGTCCCTGTTACCCTCAGGGGTCTTTCCAAAATCGGCCCCTCTGCTGACTCTTTCTGGATGCTCATGTGGTATGGGCTCCCCAAGAGCCTGGGCCCTGTGTGACATCAGGTGTCTCCTTTTGGCCCATGCACAATGTGCATAGAAGTGATCACTCAGTGTCTATTGGGTGAGTACCTGAAACTCAGCTGTTTTGATCCCCATTTTACTAGAAAAGAAGGCAATGTGATTAGAAACAGCATACTGAAGGAAAGATTGGTTGGCAACAAGAGATGACAGCTGACAGCAAAGCAGAGTCACCCAAAGTATATCATAGGACTCCCACAGCTCTGCATCCAGGGGCCATTTGGTCCTGTGGTCTTACATAAGCATGGCTGTTCAGCACTCAAGCACCAAGCCTTGAAGCCAAGGATTGCCTACGTTCTGCACATTCTTCTCAACAAGGACAAGCTCAGTGATCTGGAAAGTTTTCCACTTGAGGACAACTGAGTCCCTTATCATGCTATGTAATGTTTATTAGTGCAGTCCTAAAAAGGGAGACCCCCAACAAAATGCCCAGATCTCATTGGGCTGGGCCTGTAAATGGGTCAGTCAGCACCATAATCTGTGTCCAGATGTGTGCTGGAAGCAGTGCTGGTCATGCTGGCCCCTTGGGGGCCACATAAAGGTTGATGACAGGATAGAAACACCCCTTTACTCAGGAAGAATTAGGACTGCTGACTATAGAGGGAAGCACCAACTAGTACATTCCAGAACAAAAGAAATCAGGCAGTGAGGAGAAATTTAGGTGGTGGACATAATATCAACAACTGTCATTTCCTAAGAGCCTGCAGGTGACAGCCATTGTTCTAGGCACTGGGATACAGAAGGAAATGAGACAGACAAAGCCCTTGCTCTTGTCTAGCTTACTCTACAGGTAGTGACATACAACCAACACCTATACACATAAATAAAGAAACTCAAGAATGATGAGTGCTACTAAGAGCATGAATTAGCATGATGGGAAAGTGTCTAGGGGTGGCCTTAGAGCAGATACTTGGAGAAGTTCTCTCTGAGGAGATGATAATCTGAATTGAGAATGGATACCCCAGGTGGTGGCAGCCATATTGAGATCTGAGGAGAGATCATTCCAGAGCATAAAGACAATGAAATGGGCAATTTTCTGAGTGAGTAATAAAAAGAAGACCAGAAAGGGTGGAATAGGGGGATATGGGAAAGAATAGAGATCAGCGATATCAGCCGTGGAGTGATCGTGGAAGGTCTGGTGGGCCTAGAAGAAGCCTAGGCTGGTTTCCAGTGCGATGAGGAAACCACAGGGAGGCTCAAAGCAGGGAAGGAATGCAGTTCATCTTCCTGTCAACAGGCAGAAGCAGAACCTGAAGCATCAGATCAGGAGAGATTTCTGGCCAGGGAAGGTGGTGGTGACCTGGATGTTGAAGGACACAGTGGAGATAGATAGAGGAGTCCAACTGGAAAGATATTTTTAAGGCAGATATTTTTAACTCCTTACTGATGGGGTGAAAGTAGAAAGGGATGTGGGACAAAAGGAGTCAAGGGAGACTCAGCATCACTTCTGCACACTTCCTATTCCTAGCATCATGCGTTGCTCACGGTAGTAACTAATTAACACACAGATGCTTGGTTGTCTATTAATAGGTTGGGTGATTACTTAGTTATTTGGATGGTTGATTGACCAGACGGTTGGCGAATTGATGACTAGATTGCTGGCTAACAGGTAGGCACACTGTTGACTGGTTGAATAAGTGGTTGTACAGGTGGATGTATGAATGGGTGGATGAATGGTTGGTTGACAGGAGGTAGAAGAGTGGGCAGTAAAGAGGTTGGTTTGTTCACTGACTGACTTAATATTTTCTCTGCTCACTGGACAACCTTTCTTCACAGTGTCATTGACACTTAATCACCTCACTTGACACTGATTCCTTGTCATGGCCAATATGCAGCACTTACCATGTCACCATGGCACTTGCCTATATCCCAGACCTGTATCCCAGGTCCTCCAGAGCTACTGAGAGACCGGTGATGAGCACCATATCCTAGGGGATTTCAGTGCATTGGAGGAGTATACATATGGGCCTTACTCTCAGGCAGAGTACCACCGTGGCCTCTTGATGGCCATGTAGCCCTGGGTAGGTCTGACTACCTCAGTTCCACTTTGGCAAAGTGGAGCCAAGAATACCTGGCCCACCCATTCTCAGGGTCAAGAGAATTGAACGAGAAGGTAGATGGGGAGGTGTTTAACAGATGTTAGGGCTTGTCCTCATTATTCTATGAGAGCAATTAGGGAGCAACAGTTCCCTGTCCAGAGCAGGCATCCTCCAAGTTCTAGGCCCTTTGCTCTTCTTCCTTACTGCTGTGTTCACAGTCAGCCTCTTAGGAACCTGACGTTCAGACCTGACCTCAGCATCAGCCATAATCAACGTGCCCTTGGCTTGCCCTTCTCTGCTCTGCATGCTTGTTCTCTACTATGTCACTCACAGCCCCCACCCTGATTGAACTGGAGTCAGAAATCCTGCGGTCCTTTCTACCTTCCAATTCTGCATTTGGAAAATAAAAGTTGTCCCTCAGTTCTCAGCTTGAAGGCTAGTCCATTGCACCATAACTGAGACATAGTAAGATCTCATTAAATGCATAAGCATGAATAAGAACTTGCTGCTTTTCCAAGCTATCTTTTGCCTAGGTGTATCAATTAGTTTTTGTTGTATAACCAGCCACCTCAAAGTGCAGTGATTTTAAACAACAAAGAAGCACTGGTTTTTATGATTCTAGTGGTTGGCCAGTCAGTTCTTTGGGTCTAGGTGACTCGGCTCAGGCTCCCTGACCTAAGGCAGCCTCATTTCCATATGTAGGTCTGCTGGAATGACTGGTATCTCTCCCCACATGGCCTCCCATCCTCAAGGAGCTAGCTGGGGTTTTTTCACAAGACAGCAAATGAGCTCCTAGCAGCAAGAGAACACGAGTCGAGAACTTAGAAAGCATCATGAACTCAATGACTACTGTCACATACAAGTCACGCGGCCAAGCCCAGATTCACTCTGGGAAAGACCACACAAGGACACTGACCCAGAAGAAGTTTTTATTGGGGGCTATTAAAGCAGCAACTTACCACTCTAGGTAACTCAGAATAGGCTTGAGCAGGCCCACATTCCATGCAGTGTCCTAGGAAAGAGATCACTGAAGACCACTGGGAAGCTAGGGAGACTAAGAAGCAACTGGCTGGAAGTTGGGTCTGGTTGGACTCCTTGGAAAGGAACTGGAACTTTCTATCAGTATGAAAATGCACACACACACACACACACACACACACACACACACACTAGCTTTCACCTCTGTATCAGTCAGCTCGTGACACAAACTGCCACATAACAACTTCAGATATCAGTGTCTCACAACACATATTCACCTTTCTTGCTTGCAGGTCTGCTGGTCATATGGAGTTTGGTTGTGTTTTAGGTTCAGCTGGTGCTGCTGCCTTCCCTATGTCTCTTTCTGGGGATTAGATTAAACAGGCAGTGACTACCAGGGCACACACTTCTCATGACAATGGCAGAGACCCCATAATGCAATCCCATTTCCATCTTCTGCTTGTATCCCCTCTATAACATTCTGTTGACCAACACAAGCTACGTGGCTAAGCCTAAAGCTGAACAGCTTCCCTATCTGCCATGAAACCATGGCCAGGTGTGGATGTGGAAGACTCCTACATGGAAGTGAAGAATTTGGTACATTTCTAATCTGCCTCAACCTGCCACCCTATCCCTCCTGGTCTTTCTATACCCCCCATCCTGGATCCATCATTTCAAAGTTGGTGGTAACAAGTAGTTCAGCAATGCTTGCCCTGCTAGGGTACCAGCACTTTCTCTGAAGTATCTCTATGCCTAGGTTCTACACTAAAAAAAGAAAAAGGACCAAAAAGATGTCTTGTGGGTAGAATTCTGTCTCCATGCAAAATAGAAAGCCCTGAAACTATAGTGCCACAATTTCCAGAATAGCAGCATACAATTTTGCCTATTTTGACATTTCTCATCATTACTAGTATCCAATGTCACCAGCATCTTACAGTCATGGCTAAAATCAATGTTATTGGCTGAGCTCCATATCTGACAGAGGCTCTTGTCCAGGACATATTTTTATCATTAAATCCCTTCCAACAGTTAAATCAGCAGAATGCTTTTGAGGTAACTGGGCAAAACTTCCTCAGGAAACATGTTGATTTCAACCACCTGGTCAGAGCAGATGCCCTGATGTTCTTTTTATCTTCCTGAGCACCTTTATTGATTTATTGCCAACTCCTAACATATGTAAAGGGAGATCCCATTCATTAGCTCATGGAGCTTCCCAAGTCCCAGGAACTGGGAACTAGGGGATGTTAGAAAACAGAACTCACTTTAGGGTGTGTCTACTAAGTTCCAAGAAATGCATCAGGAGCTTTGGTGATGCAAGCAATGGCAAGCCATGGTCCTTGTGCTCATGGGGCACACACTTATGGGAGAATCCTGTGCTTGATGTAGATGATAAATCCTACAAGAATATTGAGGAAGCAGACTTCCCAAAGACTGGCTGGGCAGAGATGGCACAACTTGCGATCATCAGTGTGTGGTGCGGTATATACAGGGGTTAAAACTGAGAGAGATAAGGTGAAGGGCACAAGAGAAGGGTGGGACCAGAAGTCAAACTCAGTTCTCCTAAACTGGGGTCCAGGCATGTCCATGACATCAGAGTATCTCTTCTCACTGACAACTTTCCTGAAGTATCTTGCTTAGTCCTATCTCGAGATTACATAGATGGAGACAGATTAGAATAAACTCCAATCCAGGTACTTGGCCAGGGTTTACCATTTTTAAGTCATCTAATTCCCAGAAAGTCCTTCTGTTGGGGCCTGATTTTCTATGTCTGTAGAGAGAGTGCAAATATCAGAAGAGGCCAGAATCTTGCAGGCCATCTAGTCTAACCAGCCACAAGTTACTTGAAGCTCCCAGTGGAGGAGACATAGCTTATACTTGAATAGTTCTGATGACGAAGAGGTCAGCACCTGCTGGAAAACATTTGTCATCTTTGGACAGCACTACTGGAAAGTCTTTCCTTACAGTGTATTGAGATTTATTTCACTGCTTACTGTGTGGGTTGTTAGTCTCCCCATAAGACAGCCAGAATCTGTTCTTCCATAGGATGTGTCTCCCCTCATCTGTGGATTCAACTCACGAAGCTCTTGAACCTTTTCCATTGCTTATCATTCCATTGCTTATCATATCACCTGATCTCAAGTCTGTTCAGCAGCCTGATCTCTCTTCTCTGACAGTTTCCACTGCTTTTCATAATTCCAAAAGCAAGGATGCAAACCAGTGGTAAGTTCTCACCAGCTCACTGCAGGGAAATCTTCCTTTCCCAGAAACAGCAGTTCTAACCTTATAGCCCAACATTGGATTGGTATTTCCTCCTGTATGTTGACTCAGGCTGGGCTTTCCTTCAGCCAACTAGGCCTGCTTCACATGTGTTGATAAGCTGTGTTCTCCTGATTTTTCCTTAACTGGCTGCATCCAGTTTAATCCAAATACTGAATCATAAACTTATCTTGGTTGTATTTCATCTTCCTCAACTCAGCTGTCTGCCTAGTATATGAACAGCTATTTCTGTCTTTTGGAATTTGCTTGTTTGTTGATTTGAATTGCACTGAGTGATTTTGCTTTAAAATTTGAGAATGTTAAAACCTAAAAGAACCAGTACAACCCTCTTGTGTATTTATATTTTATTTATATGCATTTATGTTTTTTTAATTGTAAGTGGTAAAAGAGAACATATGGACATTTCATAGAAATAAGTTAATAGCTTTTACATATATAAAGAGATGGCCATGCATAAAAAGAGAAAAGATTAACCTCCAATAGATAGAGGTCAAACATTGCTGAAAGTGTAGGAAAGAAGTGCTCACTCACATTCTCGGTGGAAATTTAAATAGAATACTCCATGAGAGAAATGTGAGAATATTGATTAACTCAAGTACAAAAATGAAAATTGATAAAAATTACTATACCATTTGGTTCCTTTTTTACACTCTGAAGAATTTAATCTACAAATAGACATAGAAAAATTAATTAGGTGAAATAACATACTATGACATTGTTTACAAAAGTAAAAGATTGGGAACTACATAAATTGTTATCAGTAGTGAACCAATTAAATAAATTATGATACAAACACACAATGGAATATTACATAGATGTTGTAGAGTAGAGGAAAGTTCTACCTTTGGTTATGAAGGAATAACTAATCTCCCTTTATAAACAATTAGAAAACTGGATTGAAAAATTATTTTCTCACATTAGACAACAGGCATTAAAAGACTATGATTTTTGAGAGAAGGAAAATTGAAATTATGTGCACGTCTACAAATCTAACTTTCTACCTGGAAGGTAAGGGATACTTCTCAGGCTGTAGCACAGGAAAGGAAACTCAAGTAGAACACAGTAGGCATGCTGAGCTAAGGAAACAAAGATTGGGGTTCAGAGAGGTTAGATTATCTAGGGTTTGTGAAAAAGATACTAGAGAGAAAAAGTTCTCCAAAATCTCCACAGAAACTCCGTAAACATTTGTCTGATTACTAAGCAATTCGCACACGGAGTGAAATTCCACCAATCCAGGCAAAGAACAATTCCCAGGATTAAAAAAAAACAGAACTCACCCAGAATGAAGAGATTTCAAATACCAACTAGCCAGACTGAATAGATATCTTTCATATCCAAATTATCCCACAGAAACCAAAAGAACCTCATGCCTTAGCAATAGGACTAAACAAGTACTACACTATAGCCTATTGTAGAAAGACCTTGACAAAGTTTAAAAACGTGTCTTGAAAGAACTGCACTATCCTCCCAAGTAAATTAACTACCTGGAGAACAAAACACAACACGTGAAGATGTGTACGTGTGTGTGTGCGTTCATGTGTGTGTCTGTGTATCTAGTATTGGTGATTGAACCCAGGACCATCACACTGAGCAACATCCCCAGGCTTTTTGCATTTTAATTTTGAAATAGTGTCTTGCTAAATCACTAAGTTGCCCAGGCTAGGCTCCAACTTGCAATCCTCCTGTCTCTACCTCCCAGAGTACTGGGATTATAAGCTTGTGCTACCACATCTAACTAAGAAACAACACTTTTTAAAGGAAAATAACAAAAGATACAACTGAACAGGATAATAATCACATGTCTAGCATCCTGTCAAGTACTACTAAACAAAAGAAGCAGGAAGCTGTCACCAATGACTAGGAAAAATAAGCCAATAAAAACAGATCCACAAATAGCCTAGATGACAAATCAGCAAACAAAAACTTTAAAACAACTATTATAAATAGTTTCAAGGACTTCAAGGAAAATATGAACATAATTAGAAAAAATATTAAAAATATAAAAAGAACCAAAGAAACATTTAAATTGTAAAAACATATGATATGTAAAGCTCACCTGATGAGCGTAGCCCCAGATAATACATTAAGGAGCCAGGGTTTTAGCTCAGTGGTTCCACCGCCTGCCTTGAAAGCACAAGGTCCCAAGTTTGATCCCCAGAAACAAACAAACAAAAAAAGAAATCATTAAACTTGAAAACACAGTAACAGAAAGCATAAAATCTGTTACACACTGGGGAAGGGTGCAATGGAAAAAATTAACAGAGCCAAAGTGACCTGTAGATTAATGTCTATCAGTCTAATGTTCTCACAATTAGAATTTCAGAAGTCGAAAGGGTAGAAATATATGAAAAAATAAAGGCTTCTTCCAGACTTGATGAGAAGATCACTGCACAAATCCAAGAATCTCAATGGATCCCAAGCAGAATGAACAAAAATAAAACCATACCATGTCGTATCATAATCAAATTGCTGAAAACAAATAAGAGAAAAACTTAGAAAGCAGAGAAGCAAACCTCTCAGAACAAAATAGGAAGGACTGTGACTCCTTATAAGAAAAATGTGACATAGGAGGCCGGGGATTCAGCTCAGTGGTTCCGCTGCCTGCCCTGCAAGCGCAAGGACCCAAGCGCGATCCCCGGTACCAAAAAAAAATGTGACTCAGGAGAAAATAGAATAATATCTTGTGAAGATAAAAGTAATATTGGTGGGGCCAGGCATTTAGTTCAGTGACACCATGCCTGCCTTGCAAGCCCAAGGTCCTGAGTTTGATCCCAGTACCAAAAAAAAACCAAAAAACGGTAATATTGATGAATAATAGAATGTCAAATTAGAAATCTATATCCAGTAAAAATTACCTTAAAAAGGAGGGTAAAGTGAAAATATCTTCATGTTTTCCCACCAAAAAGGGGGTGGATAATAAAAGTTTTAATCAGCAGATTTGCATTACCAAGAAATATTTTTAAAATTTCCTTCAGGCTAAAGAAACATGACACCAAACAAATTCAGATGTATATGAAAGAAAGAATAAATAAAGACAGGTACAATAAATCTGTGGATAAATATAAAATGTTTTCTAATTTTTTATTTCTTTAAAAAATAATTGACTAAAGAAAAGTAAATCTTGTTGCACAGTTTATAATATATGTACAAGTAAGATATATGATGTAAATACAAAAGATAGGAGAAAGAAGAAAATTATTCAGTTGTAAAATTGTGCATTATACAGAAGAGATACAGTATTATTTAAAGGTAGGTTGTGGTAAAATTAATGATGCATATTGTAAATTCTTAAGCAATCATTAGAAAATGGGGAAAAAAGAAAAGGAGTTATTGCTATAAGCCAACAGGAAAGATGCAGTAAAATACTAAAAACGTCTTAACAAATTCTAAAATTGGAGACAAAAAAATAGATGACCCAAAAGATAAATATCAAGATGTCTGATATACACCCAACTATATCATTATTATGCTAAGTTTAAGTGGAATATTCACACCAATTAAAAGGAAGATGCTCTCAAAGAAAAGAAAATGATAAATATCCAACTACATTTTGTTAAAGAAACACCCTTATAAAGACACAAATTTTTCTTAAAGTAAAAAGATGGGATGCTGAGGATGTAGCTTAGTAACAGAGTATGTTAGCCTATATGAGGCCAGGCACTGGGTTGCATTCAAGGTGGGGCTGGAGGGAGAAAAAGGAGGAAAAGAAGGAAAGAAGGAAGGAAGGGAAAAGAGAAGGAAGGAAAGGGGAAAGAATGAAGGAAAACCATATTTCATGATAGTAGCAACCATTAAAAAAAGCTAGAATGTCTATAATAAAATCAGACAAATTAAACTTCATGGTAAGGATGTTACCACATATGTGTAGGTACCAATTCTCCAAGATGGATGTAATTATTATGTATTGCAAGCATATATTTTTTTAAAATAAAAAATAAAGAGGATATTTCATAACAATAAAGGGATCAATTACTCAGTAAAATATAATCCTAAATGTGTGTATATAACAGACAGAACTTCAATTATACAAAGCAAAAGCTGACAAAACTAAAAGGAGAAAAGTCCTGACAAGTCCATAAGTATAGTTGGAATTTCAACAATCCTCTCTCATTAATTAATGAGTACAATAGCAGTAATTATATAAGCTTCAGAACAACCTCAACAATTAACTCAAGCTAACTCAAATTTATACACTATACAAACAACTGCACATTCTTTTCAAGTGTGCATGAAACATTTACTAAGATAGACCATATGCTAGGTCATCAGGCTAGTCTTGAAAATATATAAAAGAATTGAAACATATGTACAATGTTTCTCTCATTGCAATATTAAATTACAAATCTATATCACTGGAAATTCAACTATTTAAAATTGACAGCCCCTGCACTCCACATAGATGAAGGAATCCACCTCCATTCCCAGTGTGGACTAAGGAAAATGCCCCTGCACAGCATTCATCATCCAGTAAGCTCCATGCCTGTGGATTCTGCACCAAGCCCAGGCTATTTTGTTTCCCCTCTGCATCAGGCAGCAGAGGTGCCAACCAACCAACTAACCTGATCATGAGCAAAGCCATGCCCTAGGAGAAAAGGTAGGCCCTGGAAAGTTGGCAGGTCCAGGGAGAAACAATGGCCCAGGCCATCAGTGCTAGCCCCTCAAATAGCCCACAGCTATGGTAAACTACAAAAACAGCATGAGGTTTTGCTCTGAAAGTAACTTCTTCATGACAGGCTAGAGTTGGAGAAGCAACCCAGTGCCGCACCTGCCATATTGCCAGAAAATGTTTAATCAACCTCCATTCTGTTTGAGAAGGGGTTGTTTAAAACTGAATCACAGAACAACTCCACCTCAGGTTTCCAGTGTTATCCTCCCACAGTGATGAGAGATGGCTACAAGAGACAGCTGCAGAGCAGGTGTGGGCTAGACATTGATCCTCTGAGAAGTTTAAGGTCAGGCAAGGAAGAACATAGTCTCTGCCTTCTGGAGTAAGGAAACAGGTCCATCAAGTGTGGCTTTTAGAGAAGGCTGGATCTGAAAGTGTTGGCATTAGGTCCAACACTCCACTTGAACCCCTGCTCCATGTCCTATATCAAGCAGAATCCAGAGGGCTGGTTGCTTTTCCCATCTATCAACATGAGCAAAGACACACCTCAGCTTGGATGATTGTAAAAGTCTGGGGTGTGTGGACAGAGGGGCCCCTAGAGCAGAGAGGACACCTCACAAACCCACCAGCCATAAAGCTAGACAGAAAATCATGACTTGCTAGATTCTAAGACTGAAGATCCTGGAAAGAAACCACTCATTCAAAAACACAGAGGAATTTCTTTTTTTAATTGACTCATTTTTTCTCTTTCTTTTTCCTTTATTGGTCCTTGGGGGTTTGGCGTTTTTTTCTCTTTTTTTCTGTTTGCTTTTCTCCTTTTAACTTTCTCCCTTCTTATTTTTCTTTTTGCCTTTCTTTTGCTCTGTGTATTTTCTTCCTTTTTTCTTGCTCATTCTTTTCTATTACTCTTATCTAATACTATTAATTTTCTTTTACTCCCCGATAGAATACCCTGTCTTACTTTTCTCTCCTCCTTCTCATCTTCCATTGATTAATGTTTCAAATTTTACTTTTCTCATTCTCCAGTTCACCACCTCCTCTATCTTTAGTAGTGTAATATTTAAACTTTATGTGTCTTTAGCTAGTCGACCACTGAATACTGTTGTATCATGTATAGAAGTAAGTTGAACTGCTGAATATTATCGTATCGTGAGTAGAAGTAAGTGTTCCATTTAGTAGATATTTACTGCAGGTCGTTGTTTGGTTTGTCTCAGTGTTTATACTATAATTAAAGATCTCTTTTATATAGTTAAGGGTAGCACATTATTGATTCTCTGGGAGTGTCAATATTCAGTTTGTATTGGCCACTATTAATGTTGCTGACTATATTATGATGGCCAAGATGACATTGCTACTGCTTTTAATTCATTTTTTCTGTATGCTAATGCCTGGATTGTCTTGGTGTCATCAACACTTCTGTGACCCATTCCTGGAGAACTGGCTACCAAGCCAAGTACACTGCAGCCTTTTCTCCCAAATTAACAGAGGTGGTTGAATTCTGGGACAGAAGCAAAGGCCTATACTCCTAATATCAATGCTCCTCAAACTTTTTAATAAAATCCAAAAGGAAGGAGTACTCACAAAATCATTCATGGAAGCTAGCATTATCCTGATTCAAAAATTATACAAGGATCCAACCAAAACAATAACAACAAGAACAAAACAGCTACAGGCCGATATCTTTAATGAGCATAGATGCAGAAATCCTCAACAAGACACTGGTGAACAAAAACAACAAATAGTTTAAAAGATCATATATCATAGTCAAGTAGGCTTCATCCTAGGGATGCAAGGATGGTTCAACATATGCAAATCAATAAATGTAATACATCACATAAACAGAAGCAAGGACAGAAATTATATGATCATCTCAATAGATGCAGAAAAAGCCTTGACAAAATCCAACATGCATTCATGATGAAAACCCTGAAGCAAATAGGAATAGAAGGACCTTATCCCAATCTGATAAAAGCCATTTATGACAAACCTACTGCCAACATCATATTAGATGAGGAAAAACTGAAAGCTTTTCCTCTAAAATCAGAAACAAGATGAAGATGTTGACTTCTGCTCAATATATACCCAAAACATTAACCAGAATAAACAGGCAAGAGAGAAAAATAAAAAAAAATAAAAAGGATATGTATAAAAAATAAAAAGATATGTATAGGAAAGGAAGAGGTCAAATTATCATTATTTGCATATATGATCCTTTACATAGAAGACTCAAAAATTCCACCATATACTTGTAGAATTAATAACCAAATTCAGCAATATAGCAGGATACAAAATCAACACACAAAAATCAATAGAATTGCTATACACCTATAGTGAACTCACAGAAAAAGAAATTAGAAAAATAATACCCTTCACAATAGCATCAAGAAAAATTGCTAGGAATTAACCACAGAAGTGAAAGACCTCTGTAACAAAAACTATAGTACTCTGAAAAAGGATGTTGAAGAGGCCATCAAAAATGGAAAGATAGCTGGGCATGGTGGTGTACACCTGTAGTCCCAGAACTCAGAAGGCTGTGACAAGAGGAAGAGGACTGCCATGTGAACCACACAGTGAGACCCTGTTTCCAAAAAAATGAGAGGGGGGGGGGGAAAGAAGAGGAGGAGGAAGAGAAGAGAGGAGAAGAGAAGAGAAGAGAGGAGAAGAGAAGAGAAGAGGATTACAAGTTCCTAGACAGGGAGGACCAATATAGTCAAAATGGCTATAGTTCCAAAACTGATACACAAATTTAACACAATATCAATCCAAATACCAATAGCATTCCTCACAGGACTAGAGAAAATAAACCTAAAATTCATACAGATCTAGACAAGACTCAGAAAAGCAAAAGAAATCCTGGGTAATAAGAGTGAAGCAGGAGGCATTACAATCCTGGATTTGAAGTTATAACACAAAGCTACAGTAATTTTTACAAAAATCATGGTACTAGCACAAAAACAAACACATGGTCAATGGGACAGAACAGAGAATGCAGAAACAATCCCAGGCATGTTCAGCTATTTGACAAAAGGTCCAAAAACATACACTGGAGGAAAGAGCACCTCTTTAATAAATGGTGCTGGGAAAATCTGCTTTCCACATACAGAAGATCAAAGATAGACCCATATATTTCATCATGTACTGAAATAAAATAAAAATGGATCAAAGATCTAAATGCTAAAACAGAAACAATCTTCTGGAAGATAAAATAGGTAAACCTCTTAAAGACATAGGCAAGAACTTTCTGTAAAGAATTCCAAAGGTACAAGAAATAGTACCAAGAGACAACAATAGGGTCACATCAAATTAAAAGGCATCTGCCCAACAAAGGAAACAACTAACAGAACGAAGAGACAACCTACCGAATGAGAAAAAAAAATTGCCAGCTATTCCTCAGACAAAGGGCTAATATCTAGAATATATAAAGATCTCAAAAAAATTAGATCTCCTCAAAAATAAAAGACCCAATCAAAGAATGGGCAACTGAAATGAATAGATATTCCTCAGGAGAAAAAGTACAAATGGCCAATAAATACATGGAGATATGCTCAACATCATTGACCATTAGAGAAAGGCAAATTTAAAAAGAGATTTCACCTTACTCCAGAAAGAATGGGCACCATCAAGAAATCAAATAATAACAAATACTGGCAATGCTGTGGGGGGAAAAGAAATACTTTTACATTGTTGGCAGAAATGTAAACTGGTGAAACCACTATGAAAATCAGTATGGAGATTCCTAAAAAACTGAAAATTAAGCCAGGCATGGTGGCACAGGCCTGTAATCCTAGCACTCAGGAGGCTGAGGCAGGAGGATTGCCACAAGTTCGAGGCCAGCCTGGGCTATGTAGTGAGTTCAGGGCCAACCTGAACTACAAAGGGGAATCCTGCCTCAAAAAAACAAAAAATAAACCAATTGAAAATTAGAAATTCCATTTGACCCAGCTATCCCCCTTCTAGGTATCTTCCCAAAAATAGATATCTTTTCAAAAGAGTTAAAAACATCATATTACAATGATCCATGCATACTCAGGTTTATAACAGCACAATTCATAATATCTAAATCTGGGAAGTAGCCTATAGGTCCATCAACAAATGAATGGATAAAGAAAATGTGGTATGTATACACAATGGAGTACTATTATGCCATAAAGAAGGATGGACTCAAGTCATTTGTAAGAAAATGGATGCATCTTGAGACTATGATGTTAAGTGAAATAAATCAGATGAACAAGCTTAAATATTGTATGGTTTCTCTTGTGAGGAACCCAAAATATAAAGAGCAAAATAAAAGATAGATAATAGGAAGGAGAGAGAGAGAGATCCTTTTCAATAAGAAGGGGATCGAAAGATGGAGGGAGGGGAGGTAAAGGGGATGAAAAAAGAATTGAGACATGTTACATACATGTACCCACTTCCACCAGGAAGGTAAGCATTATGTAATGCAAACATGTACTAATAAAAAATAGAAACTGAAAAAAGACAGATGCTACGAGTAAAAAAATTAAAAAGACCAATGTCCCTTACTAATATAGATATGAATATTCTATTCATAATACATATTAACAAATCAAATCCAGCACTATTTAAAAAAGATTAATACAGGGCCAGGGATTTAGGTCAGTGGTTCTGCTGCCTGTCTTGAAAGCACAATGACCCAAGTTCGATCCCCAGTACCAAAAAATAACATAAAATAAAATAAAATAAAAAGGATTAATACAGTGTAACCAAGTAGGATCATAAGGTTTGTTTAAAATTTGAAAAAAAAATCAATGGAATTCACCATATCAGCAGAAAAAAAGGCAAAAAATCATATAATCAGCTCATAGGCACAACAAAAAGTATTTGACAAATGAACACACATCTATTATTTTTAAAAAAGAAATATATTCTCAGCAAACTAGGAATAGAGAGAATTTCCTCTACTTTAAATAGGACACATATACACGCGCACACACACATAAAAAAATAAAGTGAATTTTCATCAAAATTAAAACTCCTGTGCTTCAAAAGATGCCGTTAAGAAAAAAATAGGCAAGCCACTGTATATATAAAACATATGCATCCAGAAAGAACTTTAATAATTCAAGATAATTCAACAAGGAAACAAACTAATGGAAGATGTTATGACAAAAGATTTGTATAGAAATTTCACAAAGGAAAACACACTGGTAAATAATAAGCACATAAAAATATGCGACATCATTAGTTAACTGGAAAATGCAAATTAAAAGGTTAATGAGATTCTACTACACAACCACTACAACTCCTAATCATCAAGAAACAAGGAAATGCAAAATATTCCTTGGGTAAGTTGGGCTTCTTCTCCATTAGAAGCTCCCACTTTGGGGAGTAGAAGTCAACTAGATCTGTCAAGTTTAGGTCTTTGGCCAAAACACTACCTGAGGAGTCACTAACTTGAGACCAGATGATGCCAATAAAAGAATTTGCCGAAAATAAGAATTTGCTGAAACAGTCCATGAAATGAAAATTCTAGACATTTACAACTCAGTTACTTCAATACACATAAACTATGGACAATTTGCGGGAGATTTCGATATTGCCAATCTTCCCTTCCCTAGGCCCAGGGACCAGGTAAGCCAACGACACATTTTGTGTTTTGAAAGTTTTGAGTAACGCAGACCTGACCTCCAGCTCCAGCTCTAGCACGAGTGTCTGAGGTCTTGGGAAATTACTTCATGTCTGAGCCTCAGTCTCCTCATTCATAAATTGGAATAAAACCACTTGCCCTATTGGATTATCACAAAAGATTCCATGAAAGAAGGCTCACTTGGTACGTGGCAAGTTGTCGAAAAACATGGCTGTGTTACTATCATTGATAAACCTGACTGGCTCTCTCATTCCCTCGGGGTGTTCTGGTGATCTGATACACAGTGTTCCTTACCATTCTGTGTTAGGGTGTCCTCCCAGCGATGGGCCTGTCGGCCCCAGGCTTTTCTGTAATTTGTCCTGCTCAGTATCACACAAGGACCACCAGTCTACAGCCTGGATCTCTCAGACTCCTGTGGCAGCCAATTGGAGGCATTGGTGAGAGACTGGAGAGTGGAGAAAGGAGAAACCGAAGTCCTCTTCCTAACTTTCTGCCTGAGGTGTCTCCTCCTGCAGCAGCAGCTCATCGACAACTCCGGCTTCCACTGAGCAGGCCTGGCTGATTCCAGATCACACTGGGCTCCAGTAATCAGCTTGGTTTTCGGGCTTCCTGCCCTTTCCCAGCCTAGACTACTTCACTGTTTGTCTTCTGAGCTCCTCCACATCACCTGTGTAACAAGTTCCCTGCATTGCACCCACGCTGTTGTAGTACAGCATGGTTCCTGTTTTGCGGGTCAACCCCTTCCAAACTAGTGATTGGTCACCGGGCACAGCACGTAGGACCCTGGTGATTTGCAGAACATTAATTATAATTGCTTACTCACTTGTTCTGAGTCAACTGTCAATGCCAGCGCTTTATTGATCACTTGCTGAGGAAGCTTTGCCTTCTTCTGATCCTTTGAGTAAAACACCTGCTGCTAATTTCTTATTACCCAAGGGGATGGAATGGCTTCTCTGTGTTTTAGAGGTTTTATGGACAGATGCCCAGCTCTGAGTATTTCTCTCTGGAGTTTGCCTCTAGTGTAGAAATTGGGGAGAATATTTTATCCTTTCCTTTACTGGAGAAGAGCAACTTCCTGAATGAGATCCCACTTCACAGTGGATTTCTTTTCTCACAGAACTCTGTGCAACACCTGTGGTCTCTTCCTACATAGCACACCCAGCGCCTCTCTGCCCACCCACCACATGTACACCAGGCACAACCTCTCAGTCTCTTGCTGTTTGTTGATCAGTTTCACATACAAGGTGGTTTAGGCTATATTTGCATGGTCCTGGCTTCTGGGGGGAACACACCAGTTAGCCCAGCAAAAGAGCACCCGCCAGAATCAGCTACATAATCTGCAAGGCCCCATGCAAGCAGTAAGTTTGGGGCACCTTATTCAAATACAGTCAAGGCAATAACAGCAGAGTGTTAAATCCAGCACAAAGCCCTGTAGGAGAGCACAGATGCATGCCAGGCAGCCAGTTCTTCCCCACCTCCCCATACACAGGATTAGAATTACTTCAGGGGGACTGGATCCAAGTATCTCACACAGTGCCGTATGGTGTGGGGTACATAAATGGCGATGCATGGTTCCTGTAGATGACTATCCTCAGCATGAATGAATCTGAGCCACACAAGCAGTGTGCAGGAAAAGCAAGAATGGAAGAAGGAGGAAGAGCTGCTTACCCTGAAAAGCCAGGGCAAGGGGACCTATCTCTCACATAATCAAGCTGTGGGCCCCTTTTTGCCCTCCACCACCACCACAACCATCACCACCATTTCAACCCCAAGTGGTTGAAATCTCAGTCACCTTCCTGATGTCCTCTAGCCATGTGCCTTTGGGTTAGCTGAGCAAGCTCTGACTAAGCTCAGAAAGAGGAGGAACCATTTATCCTGAGCCAGCGACGTATCAATGAATTATAATAGCATAGCATATCAATCTTTGTGTAGAGAAAGACATCTCCATATATAGACACAAGAATTGACAAGTGTAGAGGTACACGGTCATGAAAGAGAACTTGACCTTTAGGATAGACCCAGCTCAGGGATGGCACGTAGTAGGGCAGCCCCAGACAGAGTCGAGAAGAATTGTTACTCTACTGAGTACTCTTGAGATTTTGTGTCTTTCATCTGTATTTATGAGCGATATGTTTATTACACACACATTATTGTATAAATATTTTTTCACATATTAGTGTCAGTGTGATTGCATAAGCATTCTATTGAACAACTCTCTCCGACATCCTGTATTCCACCCTGCATCCCTTCAAATTAGACAGAGTGTTGGGTTGTTCCTTGCCTGCCCTGAGGATAAAATCTCAGGCAGTTCTCAAAGCTCTGCTGGTCACTCTTAGATAACAAGTAGGCTTGAAGTCACTTTTAGTCACAAGCACAGTCTCCTTTCAGTAATTAAAGTGCCAGGTGCACAGTCATCATTACTGAGTCCCTACCCTCAACCAACCCTGCTGTTCTCCCCATCTCGGGCAGCCTCAGCCAGGGAGGCCTTCACAGGCCAACAGTCACAGGGAGGCCTCCCTTCATTTCCCAGCCTTGTGCATCCTCCCACCTCTGCCCACCCACCCATCCCAGAGGCCTCCAGGGAAGTCTTCTCCCTTCTCCCCTCCAAAGAGCACACAGCTGTAACTAAGTGTCACCCATGTCCCAAGTTCACTCTTCCCTTAGAGGTATTTTTCTGGGTTTATCTCAGACTTTCCTGCTGAGAATGGGTCCTTCTCCTGCTCCTTAGGACACCTCATCCCATGGGCTTCTAGAGGTCCCCCTATTGAGATATTTTCAGCTAGGGTCACACTGTCCCAGCAGCCAAAACCAATGGTTTCCTGCAGGTCCCTTGGCTAATAGGGAGGCTCTCATGCCCAAGTGCCCAAACCGAGGGGACATGTGTCAGACTTTCTAAACAGTCCCTTTGAGCTTGAAGTGAGAAGGAAATAACACTCCCAGGTGGGGCAAGTTGGGGGACAGTAGAACAGGTTATGAACTAGGGATGTGCTAGATTCCAATCAGTCCCCAAACTCTGTCATGGTACTTTACTGCAGTACTTCTACAGCCTCCTATGGCTATCATTTTAGCATTCAACTACATGCAAATGAGTACCTAGTTACAGAAAGTATAGAGTTTTCATAAGATTATATGTGCATTAAAATGTGAATAATGTACATCTTAAGCATGAGAAAAATAATTTGAAATGATCATTTTAAAGCAAATCTGTTGCACATGATGCAATGTGGTTCACCTAATCCACCACTTTTGCATGCAAGCTGTGCAGCTAGGCTCTGGCCTGTAATGGCTCCCACCTTGTCAAAGAGACAGGCCTATGACCAGAACACACCAAGAGGGGAGGTATCAAGAGCCAAAACTCACAAGGGATGATTGAGTCAAATATGTGAGTCTGTCTTAGTTATTTTGCTCATTTCTGAGACAAAATACCCAAACCCAAAGTTAAAGGAGGAAAGGTGTATTGTAGCTCACACCGTATAGAAGTTTCAGTTCACAGTATCTTGGCTCCAAGACAGGGTAGCATGGCAGAGGAGAAGTAGTTCATGGCAGGCAGGAGACAGCAAGGCAACAAGCAGACATTTAGATTTTCTCTTAGCCAAGTGCTTTCCCTACCAGGTAGCCTGGAGCCCCTGAGAATCTGAGTAGGCAGTTATAGGGAGGGCTATTTTCAGCAAGTCTGGAAGTAACAAAAACATACATTCATGCAAGGTGAGTCTGCGTAAGTTAGTAAGATACTGAGTTTCTTTTCTTTTTTTTTTTTTGGTACCGGGGATTGAACTCAGGACCTTGTGCTTTCTAAGCAGGCGGTGGAACCACTGAGCTAAATTCCCGGCCCCTGAGTTTCTTTCCTTTGAGCTGACTTTTTTAGCACTTCTCATCACCTGCCAATGAACAATTCTGATTGGTAGCCACATAGCTTTAATTATTTATAAATTGGGACATGAATTAATTCAGAAGTTGTAGAGTTGGGTCAACACATGATCCATGAAAAAGAAAGTAATTTAAAAAGGGTCCCTTGGGCCAGGGATTTAGCTCAGTGATTCCGCTGCCTGCCTTGCAAGCGCAATGGACCTGAGTTCAATCCCTGGTACCAAAAAAAAAAAAAAAAAAAAATTTAAAAATAAATAAATAAATAAAAAGGGTCCCAAGGAAGGAGTTTTAAGATGGGCAGTGAGCAGATCCGCCCTAAGTTTTAGAACCATCTCTGCAGGTACAGTGGGAAGAAGGAACTGAAGAGTCCAAGCAAGCTTGAAGGCAGGAAAGCTGTTTAGGGAACTGTTCCAGACACTAGGGAGAGAAGGCTGGTGAGGGCCCAGGTCTTCTGCAACTGCCAGCCCGCCAGCCGGTGCACAAATTCTCAGTGAGAAGCTCTAGTGTGCCATGCACTAGTCTGTACTGGGCTGAACCACAAAGGCAGAGCCTGCACTTACGGAGCACTCTGCCCATGCAGAGACAATGGCAAGCTGTCACCCAAGTACATGTGGTTCCAGATCAGCCTGGGTCCTATGAAGACAAAGTCAGGATGATAGCAGAGAAGGACAGAGTCCTGATATTGATTATCAGTGCTTTTTAAGGTTTTGTGGAAACACACTGAAATGGCATGCTGGGAGAATGCATCATCTATGGCCACTACTTCGCTGCTCTTTACCAAAGAATGAGAAGGGATGGATCCACCTTCCGCACCCCTGAGCCATCCTATACTTACTGTGCCAAACTGTTTCCTGTTGTCATAACCATAAAATACCTGAGGCTGGGTACTTCATAAAGAAAATGCCTTATCTAGCTTATAGTTTAACAGATAGAAAGAAAATCCAAGATCAGGCAGTCCCATCTGTTTGGCCTCTGGTAAGGGTCCCCTTAGCCACATCACAACATGGCAGAGAAATGGAAAAGATGCTGGTTGCAATCAGAAGGAGCCAAGCATACAGGGTGATCTCACTATATAACCATCCACTCTTTTGAGAGCTAACTTGCTCCATAGAACCAGCACTAAGCCTTTCTATGGATGCTGCCACTGTGACCTTGCCCTAGGCCCCACCTTTTAAAGGTTCCACCACCTCAACACCACTACTGAGGACCAAGTGTCCCACACATGAACCTTTTGAGGATGTAGTCAAACCAAATCTAAACCACAGCACTTACTGCAGAGCCAGCATAGAAGACATGCTCAGTATTTGTCAAGTGGATGAACAAATAGAAAACTACAATCTAGGCTTCAGTCTACTCAGCAAACATGTAATCCTAATAGGACATTGCTCTAAGTGCTCGACAAATATTGACTCACTTAATTCTCATGAGAACCCTACTTTGAAGATAGACATGAGGCAGATATGATACTACAGATGACAAAACTGAGGCTTGGCCCAGGTAAGTCTGGCTCAACAGTTCTGCTCTTAGCTTCTACATCAAAGGCTGTCACAGGGATGTCCATACCTCTCTGCATGGTATCCACATGGCTTGGGAATGTGCTGGAAATGTAAATTCTTGGGCCCTGGGAAAAGGGTCAGCATCCTTTTCAACAAGCCTCCAGCTGACTCAGGCCTGACTAGTTTGAGATGCTGTGGCCTACACCTGCTGCTCTGGAACTTACCTAGTCCAAAGAATTATCTATGGTCTCATTAAGACTGTGACTTCTTCGAGGACGCCTTCCTCCCCCTTCCGGATGTGCTGAATGGGAGTGGGTAGAACTTCAGACTGGTGTTATTCAACTTCCTAGCAGGCAAATCCTAAATACCCATCCAGGCTCTCACATTCCAACCCTGGCTGGAAAGAAGTGGGGCAGGCTTCACAGAGCACAGGTGTGGGAGAGCAGGTGGATGGGTGTGTCTGGCCCATGGCAGGTTTATCTTTCCTGAAAGTGGAGTCGGTTTTAACAGCTATTCCATCCCAGAGCTAAGAGCACAGCAATCTCCAGACAAGTTGCAGGCATAAATCTCCCTCCCACAGAGGCCAACAGGGCAGGTGTCCGATGTTCATGCTTCCTCATCAGAAAAGCAGATCCTCCTCTGGCAGGAAGGCTCAGGCTGCCCCAGTCAGGTCCTCCCAGCTCAGCCTTGGAAGTCCATCGCTCCAGGCAAAATTTGCCTTTACTGCAGCTTCTGAGAACCCTTAGATAGTCCTTGCCAAGGATTTCCTGTAATAAATTCTTTTGTCATCTTGACTAAAGAAATTGTTGGTCTAAAACACCTTGGGCTGAAATATTTCCTCTGCCTCCTGCTCCAGAGTGACCTGGGCTAGGGCAGTGTCCTCCTTTGGGGGAGGCTAAGGAGAAGATGAACAGGCCAGGAAGGGACTGAGTCACCTATTTTCTGCCCAAAACTGCTCGTTTCCCACTACTATTGAAAACCAACAAAGAGAACGATGAAATAAAAATTGAGTATAAGTTGGCAGAATTTTTAAAGTTAATATTTTTAAATTGACATTATAAGTCCGGACATGTGGCTTTTCATACAGTATTTAATAAAGATGTATTCTAGAATATTCATGATGCTCCTTCTCTCCAAAACAGAAGAAAATGTACTAGACTGAGCCTCAGAAGCCTGAGGTTAGACCCTGCTCTGCCACCATTTACCAAACAGTGTAACCATAAGGAAATCTTTAAACCTTGCATTATTTACCTATAGAGTGATGGTCACTACACGTGCTCAGCTGACCTCCGGGACTGTTGAGACAATTCCCTGAGAAGACTGGTGCTCTGAGACATACTACCCACATGCAAGGGGTCATGGTGGCATTAGAGCAGGAACCAGCCCTTGGAAGACCCCGTGCCAGAAAGCACAACACAGAGGAAGGAGGTAGGTGGACAGCGTGATGCCCTAGGACCAGCAGTGAAAGATGTCTACCCTGTGGGAGCAGTTGACTTTCACAGCAAAAATCACATCTTCAACTTGTGAGATGTCTTCTACTGAGTCAAGGCCAAATGGACCCAAGGAATCCCCCTTCCTGGATACCATAAAACTGAAGACCTGGCCTTTGGAAATCAAGACCTGGCCTTTGGAAATCAACCCTGGAATTAGAAATGTTAGAGGCACAAGAAGTCACTTGCAATGGTCCCGAGAGCCAACTCACACTGGCCAACTGTACACATCTTTTCCTAACTCGCTTCCAGCAACATTGTGCCAGTAACTAGAATCCTCCATGGTAGAAGCATTTATCCCACCAAAATGCTTCAAGTCAGGGCTGAGCAAGCTGTTAAACACTTGCCACTCCATCCCTGGGTAACAACAGAGACACTATGGCAGCCACTACCAAGGGGAAAGCAGCACACAACACTTTCTACTCAGGAGAGGAGTGCCATTGAGCCATCTCACCAGTACTGACCTGGGCTTCTCAGATTTCTCAGAGGAGAAAGTGTTTCCTAAAGCCACCCACACAATGAAGCCACCTTCCTGCTTTGTAGCATCCTCACCTAACACATGCACCAATATCAGCCCCACAGCTACCATCTCCAGGAAGCTTAATACTCCTCTCCTCACTCTGCAAAATACTCTAGCATCTCACAGTTGTTTCTACACAGACAGCAGAGGTGGTTCTTCGGAGCTCAGGATTTGGAGTGAGAAGGCTTGAATTAAAAGTTCCATTTTGACCCTTACTAGCTATTTATGGGAAAGTCCAAGAAGCCATCTGTAAAATGAGGCTAAAATACTCTAGACATCTAGAAGCATTTTGAGAAGGTGACTGAGCTAATCCTTGGCATCGTGCCTAGAACATAGTAAGTGCTTAATAAACACCAGCCACTATGACAGCAGTTCTTTTGAACTGTCATTTCACTTCTTACAGGCAAGAGTGGTCTCTCCAACTGGCCTGAGGTTTTATGTCCTGTCCTTCCCTCTCAGAAAATCCATGCTGACTGAAATGGAACAGAAAGAAGCCAAATTTCCTTCTTTCCTATCATTTCTCTACCCAAAGATCGGCTGAAGCAGGGATAAGAATATGCCAGGTAGGAACTGAGAATCAGACCCCTGTGCTCCCCAGCCCAGCTCCCTCATACTGAGTCCCTCCCTAAGACTTGTCTATACAACCAGTGTCCAGGAAGTGGTCCATGTATTTGTTCCAAGACCCAGCCTCCTAGCTTCAATTCAGAACATCTGAAGGCCATCCAGCTCCAGAGGTCCCCATGGCATCAGCTGGGGGCTCAGTTACACTCGTACTGAAGCCCACCTTCTCCCTCTTCCCAACCCTACTTCCCTCATTCTTTTGTAGGTTATGTTCCCAAAAGCAACCCCCGGGACAAAGTGGAGTTGCTGCAGGCCCTAAACTGTGAGCTGCAGCAGTCAATGGCCATGGTGACTTCTGTGACCTCTATAGCTATCTGCAAATTGTCTTAGGCCCACTGTGGGTCTTAGATGCTAAAATGAACGACAAACACTTCCTGGGATGTGGATAGAAACATGGTGCTGCTTGGTCAGCATCCTTGGCTTCGCAGTGTGGCCAGTGATTCCCCAACGAAAAAACTACTTACTGCTCGCAAACCCATTTGGACAAACCAAGAATTCAGTGTGAGTGGCCCCTCACAACAGTCCTGACCTTAGTCCACCACTAGGAAGATGATTCAGGAGCAAGGCCTGCTTTCCATACTCACTTTACAAGAAAAAAAAGAAAAACCAATTTTTCAGGCAATTGCAGTTCTACTGCTTACTATTAACTTGAGCAAAGTTTTTTGACCAAGCCAAAAAAAAAAAAAAGCAATAAAAAAAGAGGATCCCCTACCAAATATCCTGCATGCTAATCTGCTAATCTGTCTCAGACCTGAACAATCCCCAGACCCTTTAAAAGGAATGCTGAGGGGCTGGGGATTTAGCTCAGTGGTTCCAGCGCCTGCCTCGAAAGCGCAAGGTCCTGAGTTTGATCCCCGGTACCAAAAAAAAAAAAAGCAATGCTGAGATCTCAGTCTGGTAAGAGGTTGGTCCATTCTCAACAGACTCCAGCACTTTCTCCATTCTCTGGGGACCTCTTCCCCTCCCTGTTTAGGCCACAGCTTCACTAAGGGGGTCACCACGCCCCTGTGCTAGATTTGGCAGGGAGCTGTGCCTCTCCGCTGACCCCATCTCTTCTCTTGATCCTGTAGCCCAACACTGTTTTAGGAGCAGAAGCAGACTTAGAGACGGGGATTTGCTTTCTCATGACTGGCAAAGGAAGAGCCCCCAGGACAGGCCCAAAGGAAGGAGTGCAGAAGCAGGACAGGGAGAGGATAGAAACCCAGAAAGGTGAATCCCAGCTCCAGCTGGGGGTCTGATCAGTCTGGGGGTCACATGTACCTCAGAGTTCGTGCTCCCTCAAGCCAAGGGAACTGGCCCTTCCCACTCTTCTGCAGCCAAGGTGGCTACAGAACACCCCCAAAGCTGTTAGCTGGCAGGCCTCTTCAGCCCTCTGCCTGGCCCCAGCGGCCCCTGGGGAAGGGTTTATGCAAGAAACAGGGCTGGCGGATGGGGGGCGGAAGCCCCTAGAGATTCAGGCAGAGCCCCTCCAGTGCCACCATAGGGCCCCCCACTGAAACTGAATGAAGTCTGGGAAGCCACAAATTCTTTGGGGGCCCCTACAGTGTCCAGAACAGAACACTAACTTGGGCCAGAATCCCAGGCTTGCCTGTTCTGTGCTGTGTGATCATGAGCAAGCCTCAGCACCTCTCTGAGCTTCAGTTTCATCATCTGTAAAATCAAGATAATAAGCCACACAAACACTCTTTAACTCTCAGAGCTATAGTGTGATTTAAATAGAATTATGTGGGGAGGAGTGTTTTATAAATCACAGGAGGGTTCCTGTCCTGGAAGATGCGGCCTGCTGTCACCAACATCATCAAGCCCCATTCCAACACTCAGCCTGGGATTTCCTCCTCTCTCCCCTGCATACTCTCCCTGCCAACTTCATTTACTCTCACTCTGCACAGGCTTCTATGTCTGCACTGCATGCTGCTAAACTCCTAATTCAAAATAACCTGAGAAAATGCATGGAGGGGATTTGCTGGTTCTGAAAAGATATGCAAGCATCAGGCTGACCCCACACACAAAACTCAGAACCCCACCCACAGCAGAGGTCCTCTCAGTAGGTCTGGGAGACTGGACTGGGCCCAGAGCTTGCTGCAGACCTTAAATCCTAATTTCTAGGCCCGTGAGCCAGGGGGAATGAGCTGCTTGTCCAGGCCTGGGTGAGATGCATGCATAGGAAGTCTAGACAAAGGCCTCTGAAGGTCCTCTGAGGACACATCTCCAAGGTCTCAGCCTCTGCCTGCATTGCCCATCCAGTAGCTGAGGACCCCTTCCTTTTTCCACGGAATTTGACCTAAATCCTCAGGGTAGGAATCCTAAGGCCCTCAACCCAAGGAGACTGTTTATGCCTGGAACAGGAAGACTCAACTGATCCCCAGGGCAGGTGAGGAAGGGCTGGGAAAACAGCTGAGCCATTTCGTTTCATTCAGATTTGGGTGACCCTGCTGAACTGGAAGCAGCCAAGGCACTGCGCTGAGAGGCCAAAGGTTTGGCCCAAGGCCCTGGCTCTGTTGATGACTTCTTTGGCAAGTCACTCACCCTCTCTGTTGGGCCTCATTTTCCTCATCTGTGTAATGGGAGCAGTAACTTCTGCCTAGCCAGCAGCAACATAAGGAACATGCCCTGAAACCAGGGACTCATTTGCGCACGTGGGATATGGGAGGCTCAGTGGCATCTTCTCTGTGGATCACCTGCCGTACACCCAATGCTCCACACACATCATCTCCTTGAGTCCAGAGCTACACTCCTTCCACAGAAGAAGCTGAGGTCTGCTGGCTCCAAAGCTCTTTCTGCCTTAGAGCAGAATCTCTGAGGAACCCAGACCTGCAGAAATTTACTATGGGCAAACATTCCATCATTCATTCATTCATACATACAATAAGGCTGTTCTGGAGCCACCCCTGACTAAGTGCCATGTGGTGACAGATAGTGGCACCGACTGCTTCCCATAAGGAGCATTGCTCTCCTACAGAAGCCCTGCCTCCCTGTGGCCTCATCGGTGGAGGCCTCCATCATTCAGCTCTAGGCAAAGGGCAAGGCCCGAAGGCACCTGTCCTTTCTACTCCCTGGCCCTGCTGTTCACTATTTGGGATTTGCTGGACAAGTCATTAAGACAGGGAAAAGGCCTTGCCTTGACTAAGGGCCAACAGTGCACATCAGGAGGCTTGGGTTTAACAGCAGTAACAAGAACACGAAGAGCAGTAACGAGCCTGCATCTGTGCCAGGAGCAGCACCAAAACCTTAGTTATGATCACCTCAATCTTCTTGCTGACCTCGCATATAAGGGTATTCGCTGGCCAAGTTCACAGGCAGAGAAGAACGGAGACCGATTGCAAAGCCTCATTTTCCTGATCCCAGGACCCACACTCTTGTCTACAGCCCCTATTTCCTTGACAAGCTGTGTGTCTTTGGGCAATCTGTCCCCTCTCTAGACCTCAGTTTCCCTGCTTAGAAATTGTTGGACTCAGACTTACTCTCCCAACTCTGACAACCACGTATCTTGACCTAGAAGATAAAATGGGGCAGCGGGCCCCTGGCTGGCCTGTAGAACCCAGAAGGACCCCACTCCTCCCTGGAGAAGGAGACGCAGAGCCCAGCTGAGCTGGACCTGAACCAGCACGGGCCCCACCAGACAGCATCTCCCTGGTTGCCACATTTCTTGCTAACACCATGGTCAAGGCCCTTTTCAGCTCCCTGCACAGGCCGCTCACATTTTAAGTAACTCCTGAGCTGATGAGCTCGGAAGGCCAAGTTCCACCTGTCAGGCTGTATGGACAGAACCTGATGAACCATCCCGGGTGGGAGGAGGTGTGGCTCTGAGCCATTCTCTGGGTTTTGTAGTAACATTCGTCACCACGACATCCAGAAATAAAAACCAAACTAATTTCCAGGACAGGAAGAGGGTCTTTCCACCCCTGTGCAGGAGGACAAAGGTGCAAGGGTACCTGCAGTCACTGTGGGCAAGGAGGAGCCACAGCTCTCAGCAGGGCAGCCTCCCAGCCAGAAGGAGATGACCAGCGCCTAGGTCTCACCTGTCTCTCCTCTTACGGCCTCAGAAGGTCAGAGCACAGGTAAAGAGCTGAGGTCACACTAACCTTTTAAAACTCCAGGCAGACGGTGGACACTCACTTCCCTCATATCCAACCCAGGAGTCTCTATGCAGTCCTCAGGCACACACAGGGCCACTTCCTGAGAACACACCCCTGTGCCACATGTAAGCCCAGGGCACTGGAGAGAGCACACTGGGCTGGCAGTGGGCTGGGGCCAGAGCCTCAAGCTAGCCTCCTCTGGGAAGCCTTCCCTGACCTCCATAGCCCACTTACCTTGTTTGTTCAGTATGTAGTATGTGGCTTGCTTAACTCCTAACCCAGGCTGTCAGTAGATCCTTGGGAACAAGAGGCACTCGATACTTGCTCTGAGGACCTGCTTAGTCCCAGCACAGTGCTTGGTTCATCACAGCTGCTCTGTAAATGTGCATGGAATGAGTATAATCATGGTGTCATTTGATAAGCATGAATCCAACAATAACAGCCACCTTCCCAGCTCCAGTGTCCTCGGTATGCACTAGACAAGGAACTCTTCCTCCCCTAATTTACCATGCCAAGCCTCAGCTCTGCCAGCTTGCCAGTCCCTTGTATACTGTGGTGCCTACCAATTTCAGCTCTCAAGTCTCATGTGCTAGGAGAGGTCTGGCCAGCATGGACTCTGCAAGGTGGTAGTGGCCTCTTCCTAATGTCCCAGAGGCCTGGGCAGAACCTCTCTTGGCCTCAACTTGCTTATCTACAAAGCACAAGGGTCACTGCTAAGGGCCAGGGATTTAGCTCAGTGGTTTCGCTGCCTGCTGCATAAGCACAAGGACTGGAGTTCCATCTCCAGTACCAAAAAAAAAACCAAAAGAAAACCCCATATTTGGGGCCTGGGATTTAGCTCACTGGTTCTGGTGCCTGCCTCGAAAGTGTAATGTCCCAAGTTCGATCCCTGGTACCAAAAAAAAACTGTCCCAAGGGTCACTGCCCACTGAGAGAGCTAATGAGCAAAGAGTTAAAAAGCATGCTGACCCTGGCTTGGGTACCTATGGACTCAGAGGGAATCTGAGCTGGGTCCCCTCCATTTTCCCTTCTCTGTTCCCTAGGTAGCTCCACCCTAGAGCAGCCAAATTGCCCAGGCAGCTGTCCCCAAATTAACAGGCCAGTGGAGTGGTGAGCAGCTGTGGGGCATTTCTCACTGAGGGAGAAAGAGGGATGCTTCTCTGGAAGATGATGCAGTTGGACTCTTCCCCCAGCAAAGCCCTAGCCCTGCCCTGGGTTATTTTCTTCATTTTCTCCCTTTGCCAAGTCCCCAATGTGACAACATCCCTGGTGAACTGTTTGTCATCCTAATCAGGTCTCCACAATTTCAGTTCAGTGCATCACAGACTTGGGCACCTTCCAGGTCACCCAGTATCATGTGGTCATAGGTGGGGCTTTTTGGAGGTGGCAGGATCAAGGATGTGATACTGGAATTGATTCACAGTGCAATGCTAGGATTAAGGACATGCCACCCAGGTGTGAGTGCCTGGATAGAATATAAGGCACAGAAAGAGGATCGCTGCTTGTTGCTTGTCACTTGTGACTTGCTGCTTGCTGCCTTCTGCCTGCCATGAACCGTTTCTCCTCTGTGATGTTCTCTGCTGTGCCACCCTGCCTTGGAGTCATCCAACTATGAACTAAAACCTCAACAAACTGGGAACTACAATAAACCTTTCCTCCTTTAACTTGGGGTGTTGGGTATTTTGTCTCAGCAACAAGGAAAGTAACTAAGACAAAGAACATGTCTGATATTTGCTACATGTGTTCTGCATCCTGAGTGGACTGTCAGGTTGGTCCATAATAAGTGTCTTGTATTTGGCTTTTGTTAATAAATTATAAAAACTCAGCCAATAGGACTATTTCTCTGACTTCACTGGGTATCCTATATTTTTATTTGCTAAATCTGCCAACAATACTTCAGTGTCCCGCTGTTCTGTGACCACCAGCCACGCAACACCCCAGGGGCAGAAGCACAGGTGGGAAGCAATGATTTCTACAAACACATCCCACTGAAACAACTCTGTGTGTGTATTTATGTGCTGTGTGTGTTCACTGGTGTTAGCCTATTCAGGACAAGAGAATGAGTCTTCTCCACCCAACTCTTCAAAGCATGCAGAGTGGAAGCTGACCAAGGGCTAAGTTGTGCTGAGAGAAAAGGCTCTCCAATCACTTTTCCATTGGAATCTTCTTCATGGCTCAGGATGCATCCTGCAGGCCTATCTCTAAGTCCAGAAGGTCATGGAGCCGGGTGTTTCTGGAGCATCACAAACTGATTAGACTGTAAGGATGCTTTGGTCAAACTCCCCAACTGCCCAGGTGAGAAAACTGAAGCCTGAGAGAGAAAAGGACTGGCCCAAAGTCACACAGAGAAAAAGCTGGAGCCCGGGGCTCATCTCACTGTATAAACTGACATTCTGAAAGCAGGGCACGGAGACAGCAGAGTGAGACCAAGACAGCAGAATGCTCAGGAATACAATGGCAGCCATTTGCTCCCTGATCACAGAAATAAGGATAAAAGTGCCTGGCCCTTATTGAGCTTTTGCCTCAAGCTAGGGTCATTTAGTTCACACAAGGACCTCATGGTACAAGTTTTATTATTGGGCCCATTTATGGATGAAGAAAGTAAAGATGACAAACTCACTGCAGGTTGGAAAGGTGAGTGGCCTGGTAGCCAGACGTGACCTTGCAGACAGGTAGGAGTCTGGCCTCCTCGGGCTACCTTATGGGTTCCATGGGCCAGTTCTCCAGATGCCTCAACAGCCGACGTGAGTGAGGGGGTGCTGTTAGGGTGGGCCTCATGTCATCACCAGGAGCTGAAGCCCTCCTGCCTGCCACAGGCAGCAGAGTCTCTGAGACACTTCTCCTCTCACCCACATCATTATTAACTTCAGCTAAGATTTGGAAACCCACCGCACTAAGATTTCCCAGGATTGTTGCCCCGGACAGAGGGCAGGAAGCGATTGTGTTTCCACCTTGTAAGCCCTGCCTTTCAACCATCCCTTGGAGACCAGACACTTTCTCTCCTTTCCTCATGAAAGGCTGTCCCTCCGCACCCCACTCCCCCTTACCCTGGCTTCCCACCATCCCAGCTCAGCCCAGCTACTTTATTCAGCAGCCATTTGTCCCAGAGGCCTGACACTGCACCGATATACTGTTCCCTCCCTTGCTTTGGGGAAAGTAAGTAGTTTTTTGGTTGATGGCCAGTTAAGGGGATGGGATCTGGACAGAGCTGCAGGCACAGGCCCCTCCTCCGGGAGTACCCTCGGATGTTATCTGGCCTGCCTGAAATCCAAGCTGGCTGGTGGGGCAGCCAGGTGTGCTAAGACAAGGCTGTTTTCCTCTCTTGGAGAGGCCTCTTGGTGGGGACGGGGTGCAAGGGCTCTGCTTCCAACTGTGCGGTTGCTGCACCCCCTGGGATCTCACCTGCCAGCACCTCAGCCTGGGTCAGGTCGGGTCTGCCTGCTCTCTGCACTTTCCTTGTGAGCCCCTGGGGCTGACTGCCTGAGCCACCCCTGCCTGTCTTGTCTCCCTATGGGTCTTCACTGGACTCATTCCTGGGTCATCAGCATGATCCTCCTCCCTCTTTTCTTCCCACCCATCACAGCATGCTGGATACCCGAAAAGGCCCCCAGTAAGCTCCTCCCTGACACGCACTCCCAGGGACCAGCCTGGCACTCCCAGGTACGGCCTGAGAACAAGTTTGTCCTGCGGTTGGGCAGCTTCTCAGCTCACATCCTTGACCTGTTGTTTACCAGCTATGTGACCTTGGGTGAGACACTGAATCTCTCCAAGCCCAGAAGGCTCATTTTTAAGATGAGGTTATCCCCCTAGCTCTGGGATTATCAGAAGAGGATGCAGTGAGATAATACAGGCAAGATCACAGCCTGGCCTGGCACAAAGCCCACTCAGAACTGCTGCCCCAGTCACAGTCTCTGCAACACAGAGACAGCGATGAGATCTTCTGACATAACTGCCTGCCAGCTTTCCCCTAGTCCTGACGACTCCAATTTCTGGTTTCCCTAGAATTGATTTTTTACCGATTTATTTTTATCCTGCAATGTGTTTAGACCTCTTATGTGTCCATAAGTTTAAGTGTATTCCCTGTGGGCCACTCCTAATATTTTTCATAATGAGGCAGAAAAGGCAGACACTCCAAGAGACACTGAGACGACAGAAGGGATGAGGAAAGACACAGAGGGCCAGGGCTGGGGGTGGGAGCTCAGCTCCTGTGGCCAGAGCTGGGCAGCACTGAGCAGCAAGATGGACCAGAGCTGGGCCAGCACCCACCTGCAGCTTCCCAGCCTGGTTGTTGGTGTACTGGGCTTACCTGCTTGGAGAAAGGTTCCAGGTACGGTTCCAGGATGGGGAAGGATGGCACTTCCTAGAGGTAGAGGGCCTCAGCCTGCCTTAGAAGCGCAAAGAGGGTGGGCCCCAGAGGGGAAGAGGCAGGCACTTGGGTCCTGAGAGCAACACCTCCCTCGGACCTGGCACTTAAAACCCAGGAAGAAAACTCCCCATTTTCATGCACTTCCCCGACACACACACATGTGCATACACATACACCCATGCACATTCCTGTACAAGTTTATACACATAAACTCCCATACATAAAACCGCACACACACACACACACACACACACACACACACACACACTTCCAGTGTTCTCCACTCTTCTCAGCATTCAGAGTTATTCACAGAACCTGACCAGGCTCCTGGGCCCCCTCCCTGGCTACAACCTCTCGGGCTTATTCAGGTCAGTGTTGGCCCTGCTGTCTGAGCTGCCTGAGTGCTTCCTGGAGGTTCCAGGGAGGCAGTAAGACGCTGCTCATTAAGCCACCAGCAGGCACCACATTGCTCCGTCCTTACCCACCCAGGCAGGAGACCGCCCATCCCTTTGCACCAGGCCCCTTATCCAAGCCCTATTCAGCCCCATGAAAGCCTGCAGGCCAACCCGGCCTTACCCCTGCTGGCAGAGAGATCCATTGCTCCTCCACATCTTCAGCATGGTAAGGAGGAGTCTGGACAGGGCGGCTCCCTTGAAATGGAGAAGGAGGTAGAAACACATTTCCTAACTTTCAAAGGGAACTGTTTGGGATAATTAATCAACACATCACCAACACCAAGGGATTGTTTTATATCCAAAGACATATAATTAAGGAAACAATAGCAGGCTTGTTGTGTGTTCCTAAAGAACGCTAATTATGTTTAGCACCCTCACACATTCAGAGGTCCTCCCCAATATTTAAAAATCAAACCAAAGTTGACTTCAGGGTATGAGCTTTGTCTGTGAACAGGGAGGGTCGCAGAAGCAGAACAGAATGCACCAGGGCTTTGAACTTGCTTTCTCCTGTGATCGCTGCACCTGTGAGCAAAGGCACTAGCAATTGCTAGATTGCACTCACTGTTGCTTAATTACACCTTCAGATCAGCACCTAATTTGCTAGGGTGCAACTGAGCTGCCTTGGGTGTAATTACTTGCCGGGGACACTACTCAACAATGCAGCCCCAGCCAGAGGAAGCAGGGACCCTCCCAGTGGCTCTGCTCAGAGAGGCCACACCCTCATGGCTGAGTGTTCCAGGGCCCCAGACCCCAGCAGCCCAGAGCAGCAGCGCTGGCCAGCTGTTTCCAGGAGAAACAGCTTCCTGTGCCAGGAGCCTTGGGGAGGTCATCCCAAGATGTTCAGAGAGTGGCTGGCAGGATTCTCCCAAACTGATCTTCTTATGGAACCCACCCCCAGCCATCCCTCCCTGAAGAGTGGCTCTAGGGTACCAGCTATCCTGCCCAGGGCTGGTGGTCCCTGCTATGCCAGGTTCCCATGGCTAATCCAAGCTGGGGCACAGCAGGGGGGCTGTGGCTAAAGATGCCAGCATGCAGGGGACAGGAGCACAGGCCTCCTCTGGAGACCCTGGGAGTCCTGCTCTGCAGTACAAGCACATTGGCAATGTCAAAGTATTCACAGAGGAAGGAGAAGGCACCCATGCTCCCCCAAACATACATATATGCCACAGTGCACAGGTATGTGCACACACACGCGCACGCACGCACACACATTTTGGGGGGTGGGTTTGAGACAAGGTCTCGCTATTAGTTCAGGCTGGCCTCGAACCCATGGCAATCCTCCTGCCTCAGCCTCCCAAGTGCTGGGATTACAGGGGTCCACCACCACCCCCGGCACACATACTTTTTTAGAAAGGAAATTCTTGCTGTCGTAAGAAGGAACCATAATGCATATTTAGGTGATACTCTTAAGTGAAATAAATAGGATACACTTGTGTAAATACCGAATAGTTTCTCTAGTGTGAGAAATTGAAAGTGTAAATAAGGAGGAAAATGATTAAAGTGAATAATTGATAATTTGAAATAAGAAAAGGTCCAAAGATTTGGGGATGGTGGAAGGGAAAGGGGAAAAGGAAGAAGGGAAAGAAAAAATTATGAGAAAAAAAAATGGAATCAAACTCTGTGTAAATAGGGAAGGGTGGAGGGGGTGAAGGGTGCACAGGTAATGGGAGAAAAAATAAAAACTAAGATGCATCATGTTCTGGTACAAGCACCCAATGATAAATGTACATGTATGTTATACCTAAAATGCACCAATAAATATATATATTAAAAAAAAAGAAGGAACCATATCCAAATATCACTCTGCCCCCATGGGGCAGGAGGACACCAGCCTGTGCTGATAGTTCCATCTGTGCCTGGGCCACCTCTTCGTCATGCCTCAGGGAGCTGATATCCAAGGAGGGATACAAAACTGTAGGTTCATAACTCTCACTGTCTCCCGTGTCATCAGAAAGTCTCCTGAGTTACCACAAAGGGATTTAGTTGAGGTGTGCAAAGTTAGAGATGAAGAATTCTGGACTGAAAATGTGGATGTCAGAGCTAAGCAGACATACATGGGTTCGAGTCCTAGTTCTGCCACTTCCAACCTGGAGCACCTTGAGGCCATCGCTTTACCCCAGGAGCTTCAGAGTCCTAATTTGTAAAATGGATTTGCTCCTAGAACCTACCCTATGGAGAAGCTGCAAAGAGGAAGTGAAACAACACAGGTAAAACACTCAGCCCAGAGACTGGGCCACAAGGGTACTCAAAGCATGTTTAGGTCACACCTACCTTCGATCAAACGTTGTCCCGGCCACTTCTGCTCCAACACCTTAGGCAAAAAAACTTGCTGGTCTGTTTCTCTATCTGCAAAATTTGGGTAACCTCGTGGCCTTTTCTTCACGGAACTGATGCAAGAATTCATTACGATGTGTGAAAAGTGCATGGCTTACGGGACTCACTCAATAGATTCAGATCTTCAAGTGTTTTTCACTCATTCTTCTTATTCATTCATTTGATCCAGTTCTTCTATTGTTTGTGATGTTCCCAAAAATGTATAACAGGGCTTTTCATGCCCTCACCCCTCCCACCCTCCAAGAGGATTAAGTATGAATTTTTAATTCTACAAAGCATTTGCTGCTTTTGGGGATGTTTCTGGAAATTTCTGAGAAGATCTTATGAAATGTGACTCCCAGACACTATGGGTATTCTTACTGTATAAGTGGACTCATTTGAGCTGGCTGGGGGATGCTGAGCATGGTAAAAAGTGCAGAAATTGGAGAATCACCAGACTTCACCAACACGAGAGGGTCCAGAACTGGAGTGTTGTTTACCTGGCCCCACAAGGGTCTAGTATCCAAGGGAAGTGGAAGCCAAATTCTGAAAAGAATCCAGAGCTCAGGCTGGCAGGGCTGAGTTACCACAGAGGTGTCTACTCACAAATCGGTGCATGGTCTCATGGACAGCACAATGTCTGAACAATTATGGTGTTTGATTAAACTTGTTAGAGGTACATAGTAAAATTGTTACTAGGGAAAAGATAGAATTCTGGAATTTGCTTCATGTCCTGAGATAGAAAAGACCAGGGAAGAGTAAACAGAACAGAGCTGACCTTGAGTTGCTCACTTGTATTAGCTTTCTAGGGCCGCTATAACAAAGCAGTACAACAGACAGTGTGCTTGCAACGACAGAAATTTATTCTCACCATTTTTGCGGTTAGAAACCCAGGATCAAGATGTCAACAGGCTTGGTCCTTCTGAAGGGAGGATTCTCCCAAGCCTTGGTTTGTAAACGGTCCTTTCCCTGTGTCTTCAGATCCTCTTTCTTCTGTGCCTGTTTGTGTCCAAATTTCCTATTCTTTTAAGATCACCAGTCAAAATGAATTAGGGACCATGCTAATGGCTATATTTTAACTTAATTATCTTAATAAAGACCCTACCTCCAAATGAGGTCACATTCCGAGTTATGGGAAATTAGAACTTAACATACAGCGTTAGAGGAAAAACACAGTTCAAACTACAAAGTATGAAAGATGGACATGTATGCATCTCACTAATCACACCACTGGTGTGTTTGTTTACATGCTTTTCATGCTAACAGGAGGGAGCAAGCAGAAAGAAAATGCTTCAGACAACCGTCACATCACCAGTAAAACTTCAGGGAGACCCTAACACTCAGAGCTTTTTCAGAAGAGGTAAAGCAACACTAGGAGGTAGGGAGCTTCTTGACACTGAAAACATCTAAACTCAGGCTGCAAGGCCACCAGGGGGAACGTCTGTAGGATTCTATCCTGGAGGGAAAGCTGAGCTGGCCAACTTCTGAAACTAAGCACATGCCACCTTGGATGGGATTCCTGGAAGCGTGGTGGCTGGAACAAGGCAGGGGAGAGTCCTGTTCTGCTTAGCACTGGAGGGAACCACTAGGATCCTGGGGCTTCATTTTGGGAACCCTACAGCAAAGGGGACATTAGCATTTGCCAAGGACAGAGCTGCCTCTGAAAGGGAGCAGCCAGGTGCTGCAGAAGCTGGAAATCATGCCTCTGCATTCAAAATAGACTGCAAAATCCACTTTTACTAGTTCCTCTTGTATCCTCCTAGAACAATTATAAGCAAGTTGGTATGTACTCCTATTACACCGATGATATTCCATGCATAATCTTTTTGCTTTTATCAATTAACATTTACATACCTTAGAGACTCTCCTCTCCCATTTTAGAACACTAATTACACCTCGTTCTTTTTCACTGCTGCATAATACCCCATCCTAGGGTAAATTATCATACCAATTCTCCACCAATGGGATTTAGATTGCTTCAAAATTTTCCCTATAGTAAACTATACTTAACAATTAATCTCATAAATATGTAGGTTCACATGTGAATGAATATATCTGTGAAATAATTCCTATAGGTAAAATTGAGAGATAGATAGACAGACAGACAGATAGACATTGTGGAAGGAAGAGAAAGAGGGATGCCTAGAGAAGGGGCAAAGCTCAAGGGAAAGGCTCTCCAAACTTTGTAGGCAGAGCTACCTTCTGGCCCTAAGCAAGCAGAGCACAGAGATGCAGACCTGAGTGAAAACCACAATCAGACAGCAGCAGAAAGGGTCCCGGCTCAGGGTGGGCTTACACTGGCTCCTGTCTGGTTCCTCTCACTGGTAGGAGAGAGCAAGTCGAGGACTGGGGAGGAAAGAAAACAAAGCCTCTTCATCCCCAAGTGCTTCCCATCACCCCCGGATGCATCAGAGCCCCCGAGGGCTGTGGGTAGAAGGGCAGACCACTTGGCCTATGAGTCGGAACTGACACAATATTTGTAAAGTGTTGGCTTGTAGCAGGTGTTGCAGAAGAAGCAATGGCTATTCATAGGACAGGGGCCAGGAGAGGAGAGTTTCGAGATGAGCATTGGGCTGGGTGCTGGACTCCCAGACTCTCAGCCCACCTGCTCCCTTCCAGAGGGCAGGAGCTAACGGATGCCTCTAAACTGTTCTTCCACAGTGTACACAGACTGCTCATGCACCCACGGCCTCGCCCAGTGCACATTCATCACACATGTCAACACATGCCCTCTTCTTCCACTCTCCTGAGGCTGACAGGCAGCTATGGTCTGAGGCATCTTCTCCAAGGAACCTCCTTTTCAGTCATGAAACTCAGGATTTAGGGGAAGCAGGTTGAGGGGTGGCAGGGGTGTAGGTAGAGAAAACAGGCCTCTCTCTCTCTCTCTTTTTTTTTTTTTTTTTTACAATACTGGGGATTGGATCAAGGGTCTTCTCACTAAGCAATATCCACACCCTTTTTATTTTTTACTTTGAGACAGGGTCGCACTAAATTACTAAATTGCCCAGGCCTGGCTCTAACTTGCAATCCCCCTGCCTCGGCCTCCTAGAGAGCTGGGATTTCAGACATACACCACCATACTCAGCTGAGGGTCTTTGTAGTGCTCTGGTTTTCCATAAACCTCAACCCTAGACACCCCTTTTCCCCACATAGCACTAAGTCCCTCTGTGCTGCTCCTAAACAACAGGTAAGAGAATGACATCTGAATTACATGGCCTCGTTGACTTAACAAAGCAGCGGCTGCCCACTTGAAATGATCTACAGTATTAGACCCCACTTCTGGTTTTCGTGGAAGGGCATAATTGCAACCGTTTAGAGTGTAGGAAGAGGAAGCAGGGCAGGGAGGAGTGGACCTCCCAGGGGCAGATGGCCTTGGCTGAAGGGGGCGCTGTGCAGCAGGAGGCTGACTGAGTTGCCAGGGAAACCAATTGCAACACCCTGCGGAGCACCTCCCCCAGGCTCCCACAAGCATGGTCTATCATGCCCCACCCCATCATCACACCTGTACACACGTACACACACACACACACACACGCACTTTCAGGCTCTCACACACACATGAATGTTCACAAACACACACTCCCAAACACTCCTATGTTCCTGAGTACCCCAGGGATTCAGCGCATTCAAATGCACACCTGCCTGTGGTTACCAGCCTTTGCATGATATTCAGAAACTCTGAGGGCCATGGATGGCAGGGGCAGCTGCTATTCAGAGCCTCCACATGTGGAAGAGGCCGGGCGATGTCCTCAGTGGGGTGTGCATCAGTGAAGGTGGACTGCTCAGAAGCCGACTCTTAATAATGAAAGCTCTCCTGGGACTATCACAGTCAAGGCACAGACATCCCTACCAAGGTTACAGTTTATGGAATACAGCTGTGCACTGCATAAGCAGCAAGCAGCTGAGGGTAGGAGCACTTGACTGAAATCCATTCACTTGTCATTTTCTGGGCCACAGGACAACCATCTACCCAGAAGAAGGGGTACCTGCCTTTAAGCTTCACAAAGACGCAGTACAGGCTTCAGCAGCCCCGCCCCCTGCCATGGTCACAAGTATATTTACAAATGCAGTATGTGATCCACATGCTCAGTTACACACTGCACATGTGGGTACAGCCACTCACGAATATGTGGCCACCAGCAAGCAAGGTACTGGGCCAGACTCAAGCACAGAACTCTCTGCATCACCCATGCTCATAACCCAACCCAGATTCCTCACTGGTCCTCGACCTTCACTGATGAGAATCCATTTAATGGCTGTCCCAGGTTCTGTGCCCCACAGACAGGGCCTCAGAAATGTCCAGGCCTCCAGACTCCTTTCTCAAAACAGGATCGAGGGGGCAGGCCTCCCCAAAACCGACTCTACCTGCCTTCCTCAGCTGACACAGGATGAGGCCATCCCAGGGCAAACCCAGTGGAGCGCAGGGTGGAGCGCTGTGGGACCAGCTAGGCGAGCAGCAACACACCCCACCCACCTCTCAGATCTGCAGTGGGCCCACTTGTCTGGGGCAAAGGAGACACTTTTCCAGGCCATCCTGCCCCCTGCCTCACAGGGCCTCAAAACCTTCGGGAGCCAGTGGTAGAAGGAGCTGTACCAGATCTGTACCTTCTAAGTAAGACAGATCTTCTGCCAAGGCCAACCACTCAGCCCCTGGCTGTGTTTGTACTTACCCTGGGAGCACAGGGAGGGCTCCAGCAGCGCTTGGGGACACTACATTTTAATTATCTTATTGGCAACGCCTGCAACTTTCTTACCTTCCATGAACCCCCCTACAAGGAAGAGACTTTCTGGCTTAAAAGGTCTCAATGGGGTCTAGGAGACCCCCCACCTTACCCAAGCAGGTGGTGAAGGAGGCAGCCTCTTTCCCCTGACACTGCCTTCTACCTGGGCAGGTGAGGGTCCAGCCCTTGGAGATCCGAAGACCTGGGATGGTGGCAGTCTCGAGCTAGCTGCCCCTCCAGCTTCTCTGGTTTAGGGGAGAGAGGGGAGGGGCAGGGGCGTCCACGTTCTCTGGGGATCAGAGCTCTGCGAAGTGACCCCGTTTCAGAATGAAATTGAGCTGCCATTTTCATCTTCTTCCCAAATGTCAGCCGCGCTAGATCAGATTAGGAACTAATCTCTTGCCAAAATTCATTTCCGAACAGGAGAGGTGGTTGTGAGCTGGGTGGAGGTTTGTTGTTCCGTTCCTTATCCCGCCCCCCCCATCACTACCACCCTCTCTCTCCCTTTACTAGGGGTTGGAATGGGAGTAAAAGCCTGCGAAGATCACTTGGATGGCCCTGGCGCACCTCGAGAAGTCCGCGGTGGGGTGGCCCGTCTACCTCAGGGCTCTGCGCGCTGTAGCTCAAAGAGACGCCGCGTCTGTTCTGCGATCGCTCCTGCGGCGCCAAAGCCCCCGGGCGCGCCCAGGGCTTCCATCCTGGGCTGGAGAGAAACAGGACCAGGGCCCAAGGGACAGCGCAGGAGAGGGCCTCGGAGCCTGCACCGCCATGTTCCCTGAGACTGAGGTCCCTCCCCTAACGTGGCCTAGTCTTGGTCCGCCCTCCCCCGTGCCTGTCTCGACCCCTCGGGCCAGGGTGGTAAAGAGGAAAAGGGAAGGCAATTACAACCTAAAGACAAGGAAAAGGAAAAGGAAAGCCCAGATAAACTGGTCAGTACCTCGTAGGAGGCCTCTTTTGACAAGTGACCAGAACATGGCTGCTGGCCTGAATGCATAATTACCTGCAGGTGAAAATTCCCCATCTAATTTGATATTTGGTTCTTTGCAGAAGCTATAGCCTTCGTAAATAATATACAAAGTAAGAAACCTAATCCCGCCTGCTAGAATGTTTAATTCATCATTATGCGAGCTAATTGGAAGGTGATTATATGGTAATTGCTCATTAGTGGTGTATATTTATCGCTGTACCTTATGTCAAGGCCATGGGAATTGTGTAGAGTCTGTTCTCTCATTTCAAGGATCAGTTTCAGAAGCAGGAGTGAAGCAGGCAAGATCAAGTTCTTCCTGACGTCAGGGTCCAGCCGGGGCTACAGAGACCCGGGCTCTATATAGGGCCTGGTGCTGGCTCGGGGCAGGAGCGGCCTGGGGCCCCGCTGAGAACCAGGATCGCCAGAGCCTGTGGGTAGCGCGACTACTTTGACTAAGGCAAAGCCGACCTTTCTGGCTTATGTTCCAAAAGCCACCCCACCCCATCCGAGGCACCTCTGGGGCTCCTCAGGTGCGTCTGGGCCTTCGGACCTATCTGAGGCCCCTCTTTCTCTAGTTCACCCAGTAGATGTGCAAAGAGGTAGTAATGGTGCAGCAGAGAGCGAGGCAGCAAGATGTGGTTTGGAAATCGGACACGGGATGGGAGATAGGAATCAGAAAGGTAGGTTTGACTTAAGAGAGGGAGGTGGCATTTGGTGTGGTGGAAACTTAGTCTTCTACTCCATCTGCACCTGCGCAGTGGTAAACTCTCCCTGCTGAGCCCCGAAATGTTTAGTCCCCCACTAGGAGAAAGGAAGCGCCGGCTTCAGGATATTGCTGGCGTGCCGAGTGTCTAGGGAAAGGGGAGCCCGTAGTATCTCAGGAGTAAGCAGGAAGCCGGGCCAAATGAACTGGAAGCGCGAAGAAGCGGAGGATGGGAGTCCAACTCAGCCCCAGGGCCAGGGCCAGAGCTGGGAGCTTGGGAGCCACGGGAAAGCGAGTCAGAAAGCTCGAGGGCGCGGAACGGAGAAGAGCACAGAGTTTGCAGGTGGAGATGGGGCCAGGGAAGAAGTCGTGGGTCTCCGCAGCCCCAGGTCGGCCGGCGGCTTGGAGACCTGCCTCCCGAGTGCATTTTCGCACTTGGTCATGATCTTTAGCGCGCTCTGGCGCCCCCTCGCAGGAGCGCGACGGGCTTTTCCCTTCCCGAGACCTCACCCTGGGACACTAGCCCCCCGCCCGCACTGGGCACCCCGACCTGCAGCCCTGGGGCCCTCCTAAGCTCCCCCACCGCGCAACAGGCACTAATGAACAAAAGGCCAATTAGAAGCTAGGGCGGGGCTGATGAATGGACCTTTCGCTTTCAAGGTAGAACCGCCTCAGGTTTCCGGGCGCACCGGGTCCCGCCTAGGGGAGCTGCCTCCTGGAGCGGGGTCATGGCTGGGGTCAGAGGGTTCTCAAAACTCCCACTTCCCCCCCGCTATGGAGATGGTTGGGGAAAATAAATCAGGGGGCCGAGCCACCGATGCAGCCTGCAGCTCCTCATCCGAGCGTGCGGGGAAAAGGTGGGGGGACCCCAAAGCTATAGGCCGGCATCCTCTGCCCCGCCCGCCGCTGCTCTGAGACCGCACCTAAATAAACCAAGCGCTGATTGTCGGAATAAGGAAGGCAGGTCTAGAAAAATGTGCGGTTAGAAAAAATGGTTGTTGTTTGCCAAACTACAGAGTTGGTGATGCTCTTTGGGAACAACACCCCCAGCCCAAGCGTCCTCACCAGGCTCTGAGACACACACACACACACACACAGGCACGCGTGCGGGCAAGCCTATATCCTCAGACACAAAAATGCCGCCTTAGTGCAGGGCACGGATGCTCATCACAGGAGCCCTTCACTCAAACAGAGAAACGTCCCCCCAAATCACACCCACCAATGCCACCCCCATCCTCTGAGATGCACAATTCAGTAGAATCCAGATCTTCTGCACGACCAGACCCAGAACAGGGCAGGTCCACCCCGTTACAGGCACCCTGCAGCCCCACAACTGTTAAGTTCTTGCCCTAACTCAAAACGCTGGAGATGGACAAGCGAAGACGGACATTTTGGCACAATCGCAAGGTCTGCACGAGTAGCACTAGTCTCAGAGGCCTCTAACTCAATCAGCACCACACCAACTGACTAGTCCTGGGGGAGACACACAATTGCATCGCCACACAAGCACAGCTGCATCACCTGCGAGGACGCCCGTTCTACGCAAACACAACCGCAGACTTTCACCCTCACTCATCCTTCTACCGACCTGCAGCTGCCCACATGTGGGAACCCCGGCTCACATACCCCCACCACGGAGCGGGCCGGGCCAGGCCTCGGAACCCAGAGGCCCTCCCTAACCAGCCCGCGAGTCCGGACTTTGTTTTCTGCGACTCGAGGCGGGGACTGGGAGGAGCCGAGATTTCCAAAGCCGCGCGCAGGCCGGAGCCCCCTTTCTGCCTGGCCCGCTTGGGGAGCCTCTCCGGCTGCCACAATCCGCCCCTAGCACAAAAGTGGCCCCGCAGGTTCCGGGGCCGAGGCCAGCGCGCCCGCTCCAGCAGGGCTTGGCTGCCAGGAGCAGAGTGCGAAGGAGCTGGGAGCAGCAAACACCCAAAGAAGAGCTAGAAAGGGTAACTGTCGAAGGTCCAAACCTTCTACCACCTCAGAAGTTTCTGGCTCTTTCACAAACAGGTTTCAAAGCGAGAAACGCACACGGAACCCATGTGGGAGTTGCAGGAGAGCGGAGCTGGGGCCCACTTGCTTTGTTTTTTGTTGTCCCCCACACACATACACTTGCTTTGTATATTCAGTTTGACCCTCTGGGGCAATACAAACTGAAAACCCGTGTCTCCTGAACATCCACTTGGCACGGAGGTGGGGGGACACACAGGGAAAAGGCGCACAGACAACCAACAAGAAAACGGGACGTGGATCAAACTGGAAACCTACATTCCCTTTCGGGGTCACAGGCAGGACACATGGCAACATGCCTGCAGTTGGCCAGGTACAGAGAGGAACGCAGAGCCTGGCCCACGATGCCCACAGAGCCCTGCCCAGGGACATCCAGGCCTGGCACCTGTGTAACACGAGGGGGCACGCGGGTCCCATACATCCGGGCCCAGAGGGCTGCAGCTCTGCACGCGCGCACTGAGGAGGGGACGCGACCGGAGCACGCGCGCCCCGCGTACCCTGCCTGGCGCCCCACGCCCAGATAGTCATCGTGGGATGGCATCTCGCAAATATTTATATTCCTCGGCACCACGGCAGCCCGCGTCCACATTAGACGCTCTAATCCTGCCACTTTAAATAGATGAATTAATAAAGCAAACGAGCGGCTAATAAGCTGACTGTCCTGCCTTTTTGAGGCGGGGGAAGGACTCGAAAGTGCGCCAAATTTGTTTGCAGTGGATCAAGGCTAGCCGCCTCTGCTTCACTTTCTTTATCTTAATTCCGACTTGAAAAGATATAATTATCTAGTTTGAACAGAGCTGCTATCAAATCCTTCTTTGGGCCGGGAAGGGGGGCGATGGAGTGGATTGTGGCTCTCTGAGCCGCTCCGTGCAGCCGGAGATAGCGCGTAATGAAGATGTGGAGGCCTGAGATACAAAGGGCATTAACCTCATTAGCATGAAACCTTTTCTTCTTACCATTGTGGGACCCTTTCAGCCGCCTAATCCCCCCTATTTTCAAAGCTTGGTTTGTAATAAAGCTTTTAGTTTTTTTTCCCCTCAAAGCTAATAGTATTCTCTGATGATTTTATTGCTGTTACACTTCATAGGGCATTTACCAAAAAAATCTCCACTACCACCCCCCTTTTCTTGGAGTTAAAAAAATTAAGTATATAGTTCCTGCAGAAATTAGCCTTTTACCAAGATGGGATTTTTTTTTTTCTGGAAGAGCGAGTCTGAATTTTACCAGGACTATCCTCCGTGTTTGAGATAGTCCATGGTTTAGAAAAGGGACAGAAAGAAAGGGTAACCCGTACTTGTTTAAGCAGAAATCATGCCGTTTGGAAACAGTGACCATCAAGTGCTCTGGACAGCTAACAGTCACTAAGAGTCCTGCTGCCCAAGCAGCTGAAAGCCCCATAAAGGTTTCAGGGATACCCTGGCCTGGTGGCACCTGTTCCCATGTGAGGCAACCGGGGTCTCCCTGAAGCCCACCCCTCTCACCCTCACACACCCACAAAACACACATTTTCCAAGTTGGGTCTGTGTAAAAATTCAGCATGAGCATGGGGGGGGGGCAAAGGAGATAGATGTTCTGCTTTAGAGGAGGGGAGGAAAAACAGAAAGAAAAAATTTCCATAGTGCCCTATAGTCCCCACACGTGCACAGAATGTCTAATCTTAACTTTTCAAGGCAGGATGTTAACAAAGCTTGTATTTTTGCCCTGCATTGTAACTTGGCCTTATCACAGTGTAAAGGGTGGGGAGATTGTCCTAAATTATGTCCAGGCAGCCCCCCTGGATCCATGGATTAAGAGATTAAAGGAGACCACTGGGCAAGGCCTCCTCTTTCCCCTTCATATTCCTGGTATGATAATTGCTTAAACTGATTTGCACTTTCACAAAAGCTCGCAGGACGCTTTGTAGCTCGAACAGAACAGACGAGGTTTCTCTATCAATGGAAATAAAACTGATTAATGCAGCCTATCAGGATAAGAAGCAAATGAAGCATGCAAAAACAACCTCATACCCCTAGAAGAGGGAAGGAGGGAGGGAAAAAAACTAAGTTTCCTCCAAGAATGGTTACAACTTTTTCTTTAATGTTAAAATTAAGAGTGGAAGCTTTCTCAGAGCCTTATAAGGCTCCTGAGGCCTTTGGGCTCATCCCATAACCTTTGGCAGATCGGGGCCAGGAAGAAAGGAAAGAAAGGAATAACAGAAGGAAGGAAGGGAGGAAGGAAGGAAGGAAGGAAGGAAGCAAGGAAGGAAGGGGGGGGACAGGGATACTTGTATTTAAGGGGTTTGAAGTCAGAAATAAAGTTTGGAAGTCCCAGGATTCTGATTCGGATTAAGTGTTTTCTCCTTTCCTGGGTGAATATTCTTTAATTCAAAACTATATACCTAAATTTTTTAAAAGCAGTGGTAAAGAGAAGTAAGCATTTTTAACCTAAAGTTCAAAATAAAGTCTTCCTGTACAGCATGCAGCCAACAGGCAAAGGTCTTCTTAGAAAACTTTCCTCGAATTCCTTTTCTGACATTAGTTATCCTAATCTTCTCACTTCACTACTCTTATCTCTCTTTTAAAATGCACCCCCCCCCAAATAGTATGGCCTTTCTGTGGGTGGGGAGCCAGGGCTTCTTGAGTCTAGTTGGGGAAGAACCACATTTAAATTATAGAGATGCTGTTTTTTTAAAAAAAAGATCCACTTCAATCTCCCAAGACAACTACTCTGAGGGCATATTGATAAATCTTTATTGACAAAATATTGACATTGACATACTTCTTGGAAGTATATAGGGTGTTAGAATTCTAACAAATTAACACAAAACACAAAAATATTTACATTCTGGTATAGAAGACATTAAGGAAGCATTTGTCACTCTCTTTAGTAAGTCTATGGTCTTGGAAGAGAAACTCAGTGCTTGAAAACTTGCCGCCTGTCCTTGGTCTTACTAACATTGTCCCCACTAACTACGATCCTTCAGTTTTTGCAATAGATAGATTGAAAGTTTTGAATGGTCATTACCGGAAATGGTTGAACTCAGCCAATTTTTCCAACCCCTGAAAAGAGTTTACTTCATGGTGTTCAGCCTCAGAATGTTAGGAAAGGGAATGTCCAAGAAATATAATTAATTAGGATTTTTTTCCTAGTACGAGTCCTGATTCTTTTTATGGGCACCCTCCCTCACCAGTCTTATTCTCATCTTGCTCCCCGTTTCTCTGCAAGAGGACCACTGTCGCTGAGCCTACTTCATTTAGCTTTCACAATCACTTTGACATCAGAAGTTATCAAAAAGTGTTTACAGACTGCACATTTCTCGGAAAAATTAAAATAAAAAGCACACAGAACCTGTCTTTAAAAGGAATATAAAATTACAATTCATTTTGTCTTTAGACACCATTCGCCCAACAACTGCTACATGCAATTCAAGTTTTTGAAACAGGTGTGGGATGAGGCTAGATATGGAATTTTTTTGTTATTACTAATTATTTTTAAAGATTGGGGGAAACACTATGCAGTGCAAAATTAAAAGTCCTGTGCCTGGTTGAGGTTTTTTTTTTTAATCATTATTTTCACCATTTTTAAAAGTGGACTGCGATAAACGGAATCTCTACCAATCATCTTGTCTCCCTGGTTTGGCATTTGACTAATAGCTCCCCTTGTCAGAGTGTGTTCAGCTTTGCCACATTCGGATCTCTCTCTCTCTCTCTCCTCACTCATTCCCTCTCCCTTGTCTCTTCCTCCCTCTCTCTTCCTCTCTTTCTCTCGCACTCACTCACTCAGCTGCCTCTTTAGACGAGGGCTGCAAGTTGATGAAGGAGCCTCCATCCTCTGCCATCCCGGCGCCGTCTCAGATTGGGACCCAGCGCTGCACAAAGTCTGGGACGCGCTGTTGCTCTCTCTGATTCCCTCTCTCTTTCTCGGTGAATATGTGTGCAGTTTGTTTTTTATTTGTAGGGTTTTTCCTTCTTCCCCTCCTCTCCCTGCCTCGGTTCTGCTCCATGTTGTCCGCTTCTGTGGGGTTAAGTCTGTCTTTTTAATCATCTGAGGTCACGTCTATTTCCTCCGGACTCGCCTGCTTAGTGGCGATTCTCCACCGGTTGATATGGTGTGTCCCTTTTTTCTTTTGCTGTGAGTCTGAGCCTTCTTCCTCCAGCTTCTGCCTTTTGAACTTAGTCCTCCGGTTCTGAAACCATACTTTTACCTAGAGGGAGAAGCAGGTGGGTCCCTGTTAGGTCCTTCACGGCACCCTCCTACAAAGTTGAGGTTCCTTCCACTGCCCAGACCCCAGTCCAAGACCTGAGGAAGCCCGTGCGTGTCCTAAGGGTTACCACCTCGGGCCTCCGACCTGGGGCAGAGCTCCTAGCACTGAGGGGAGGAAGCCCAGACCCCTGCCTTTCTGAACCCTCTTGGGAAGACTTTCCCCAGAGCCCCAGGGCCCTGTGGCACACAGAACCCCTTCTCTCCTGGCCCCGGCTAGGGCACCCACATCCCTATGAGAGCAAAACCCTTTTAAGGCTTGGGAACCCCTGTAAAATAAGAAATAAGGAAAAATAAAAAGAGATCTGTTCGTAACTCCCCTCCAGCAAGCCAGCAAAAGAAAAACCTCAGTCTGGGCTGCCCTAGCTCCTGCAGGACCCAATATGCTTTCTATTTTCTGCCGACCTGGCATTGCCTAAATACAGCGCCTCCTCTGCAAGGCAGCAAGGCCTTGGGTAGACAATCCGGGTTTGCCTGAGCTGCTGTCTCCTTGTAGGGGGACTCTGGCAGGTGAGCAGGAATGGTGTGGAGGTGGAGGAAACCAGGGGGACAGAGGGATACAGGGTGCACAAGCCTCAGATGCAACCCAGCTGCACCTTTCCAGCTAGGAAAAGGTGTTCAATAGTGAAAGCTTCCAGAAGACCATGGGATAGAGAAGTCAGAGGAGAAACTGAAAAAGAGGATGGGGGGACCTCTTCCCTCCTACTGTCCAGCCCCAGAATAGGACAGGGTCAATCTCAGACTGGGCCACCTCACTTCCCACCAAGGCAAGGCTGGCAGCCTGGTCTCCCCAGGGCTGCTGCTAGAAGTCCAGAGAGCAATGAAGTTGGAGTCAGCTGCGAATTGATCCCCCCCTGCCCCACCCCCACCCCAGGAAGCTGGGTGGTGGGTCTCCATTCAGCAACAAGACTAACAGTGACACCAGCCAGGCTTCCCAGGAGAGAGCAAAGAGTGAGGAAGACCGGTGGCGACTGTACCTTCCACATCCCAGCAAACTATCCCAGTCCTAGCACCCTGGCCCAGCACAAGTTCCTGGGCCCTTGAGGTCTCCAACTACTGCCTCCTTTAAGTCTTAGTTCGACTTGCTCTCCCCAGTGCCCTCGTCCCCCAAAGTGCCCCGTGAAAAAGCTGAGCGGGAACAAGGCTGAGTTTAATTTGCTTTGAGTTTGCTAATTGAGGAGGAGGACGGTTCATTTCTTCCCCGGCGCTCGCCCAAGGCGCGCGTCGGTGAGCTCGGGGCTTGACATTCACACAAAGACTGCAGGCAGCGTGGGCAGCCAGGCGGACAAAGACCACCTTCGCCTGGGCTGTCCAGGGGAAATCAGCCGGCCGAGCCTTGTGCCCGCCCTGCACAAACCCACAAGGCTCTCCTCAATTTTTTTCCAGGGATGGAGGAGGGGGGTATGTTTTTTCAAAAAAGCCTTGACCTTTTTGCATTTCCCAGAAAAAGTGTTACAACTTAATCTGCCCGAAAATGTTACTGTTTACTGGCAACTTTGACCCGCCTTGTGGCTGGAGTACAGTAGCATCTACTGTAGCGCTAAGTCCCCTTCCCACCCTGGGACAAGCCCAAGCCAGGCCTGCTTCAAGGCTCCACTACACAGCAGGGCCTATCCCCTGAGTCCGGTGCTCTTTGCAGCCTTCCAGCTTCATTTCTCTGATTGCAAGGGGGCACATCACAGCCTAGCCTCCAGCTCCGGACTCCCCAGTCCCCTTAAAGGGAGTACCTGGGCCCAGGGTGGGAGTCCATTGGCCTAGAGTTGCTCAGAATTCACCCATAACCCTCTCTACACTCTCCAGACTCTGGCCCAGACAACCAGGACACCCCACTGCACTTTCCTTCATCTGGATCCAAGTACTGAACTGATTACTCTCACCAAAATTTTCACCAACACTGCAGAGGTGTGTGTGTGTGTTAGCCAGGGGCTGCAAGACCTGCCCAGCAGGTAGAAGGAGCAATGGAAGAGTTCCACTGTAGAACCCAGGGAGAATCAGCTCCCAGTCCCTGCTAGAGCTCTACAAAGCTGGGCACCTGGAAAGTTATACATCCAGAGCCCCAGAGTGAACTAGGTGCAGGGTCCTTGGCTGAGCGAGAGGGTTTTCTCGGCGCTCCACACCGGTGAGTGTGCCGGGTGTGGTCTGCCTGGATCTGTGGACTGGGTTGAGGGGCCTGTGCCCTGAGGGTGTCTTTCCTCCTGGGCTGCACTCACCTGAGTTTCCGTAAGGCTGAGGCTGTGAGCTAGCTGCTTCCTTTCTGCGCCCACGACGTAGTGATTCTTCTCGAAGGCGTGTTCCAGCCTTAGAAGCTGGGACGGGGAGAAGGCGGTTCGGATCCGCTTAGGTTTTCGGGCCAGCGCGTTGTGCAAAAGGAAACTCTCGGGGCTTGTGTCGTTCCCTGCAGGGGGCACAGTATAAGTGCCATTAGGGGCCCATCTGGCTGGAGCCGCGCGCTTCTCCCGAGCCGGGCTGGCCGACTTTGCGCTCAGGGCCGCCGCCTAATCCAGGCCGCCGGACCTGCCAGGGCTAGTGGTCCTCCTCGGGCGCGCGAAGGGGAAGCCGGCCCAGCTGCCAGACACGGACCGTCACGGATCTACCAGTGCGGGACTCAACCTGCAGCTGTTCCGGCCGAGCCCAGTTCCCGGGCTGAGGACCTCTGCAGGCCAAGGCTCCGCAGTCGCTTTGGCGCCGCGGGCCCGCCACGTCCCTGCGAACCGGGCAGAGGAAGGGGTGGCAGAGCCCAACTGGGAGATTGGTCCCTACCACCCACAGGAACGGCGCTCTTCCTTTGAGCCTCTCGGAGAACTTTGACCCCAGGCCGCTGCCCAGAGTTTTCTCGCGAATTTGTTTTTTTAAAAAAAATTTTTTCTCTTGCTACCCCATCGAGAAAGTAGAGGACAGGTGAGTAGAGTCGTTGCAACCAGACCAAGACAGAAATCTTGCAGCGGGTGTGTAGGGCTTCTACCGCTGCGGCCTCGGGAGGACCCGGCTCCAGAGAACTAGGAGGAAGCCTCCAGCGAAGGGATCGAAACTGAGGGGTTACCGAGGTGCGCGCACCCGCTCGGCTGGTCTGCGGCCAGGCAAGATACCAGCTGCTCCAGATCTGATGGGGCAACCAGGAAGGCGACTGGCAGAAAATGCGGAAGGGAAGTCCTAAACTTTGAGAGCAAAGCCACTTATTACAGCAAGAAATCGGTTCGCCAAAAGCTCAAACAAAGAAAAACAAACTGACAGGCGGGGAATAGAAGCAAATCCAATTCAAAAATTAGGGGTTTGAGGTTTTTTTTTTTCCTTAACTGTGGGGCTCTCCCAGAGAGACGACGACACCTTCCCCATTCTAGGCTCAGGCAGGAATGCAAAGAGTTAACTTAGGGATCAGCCTCTGGGTATTGATCCGCAGCTGCCGAAGATAGTTGTTGTTGTTGTTGTTTTGTTGTTTTGTTGTTTTGAACGGACTCGGATCCGGATCTGTAAACTAATTACTCGCCCCCCTTTCCCCTAAGTTTTGACTTTCCTGCCAACTCCCTCCCAGAGAAAAATAAATTTTAAAAATATCCAGAAATGAAAACACCCAAACAGATCTTCCCCTCCCAGGCCGTCTCTCATTTCTTTTAAAAGGAAGAAAAACAAAAACCAGACCGAACCTGCCTTTCCTCCGCGGCCGCTCCGTGCACCAATTAAGCAGGTCGCGGAGCACCGAGCCCAGGAGGTTTTTACCCCTCCGCTTCCCACCCCTCTCCAGGCCTCCAAAAAGCGGGAGGGGATATTTGAGGGTCACGATAGTACCCCGGCCTCAGTAAAAGGGTCAAAGAAGGAGAAGTCGCGGTTCGGGCTGAAGGGGCGTGGAGTGGGTGGCCAAAGAGTCGAGCACATCGGAGGGGAGCCTGGCGGTCAGGCCTGTCCCTCCTCTCTGAGCTGGTGTCCTGGACAACGCCGAGGGGGCCGCGCGTCTGGGGACCCCGTGGGCTCTGGGGCTCCTGTTGGCGGACACGCAGAGTGGCTGTCCCCGGCTGCCCGACCAGAGCGCACTCGGGAACAACTTGACCCACGCCCCCTCCCCAAAGGTCGGTCGGCCGGAGGCCCCGCTCCCAAACCTGCTGTAGCTTCAGAGAGTGAGTGAGGCTCCACACCACGCCCGCCCCCGGCTGCCCAGCTCCGAACCAGGCGCGCGGCCCCGCGAGTCCGAGGAACCTCCGCCCAGGCCTTGCAGGCGCCCAGCGAGCAGGCCAGGCGCAGAGTAGGGTGCGGCGGGAGCGCCGCTCGGCGGTCCCCCGACGTGGCACGTACCTTGGAAGCGATGGCCCAGATATCGGTAGCGGTGGATGAGCCAGGGGTAAAAGGTGGACGGGTCCCGCTGCTGCGAGGCGAAGAGGGGGTGTGGCGAGTGCGAGGAGGGCAGGGGGTGGGCGGCCAGGGCGTGCGGCGGCGGCACCGGGTGCACGGGCACCGCTGGGTTGGGCGGGTGCGAGACCGCCTCGGCGAACACCAAGTCCGGGTTGGAGTAGACGCCCCTGCCCGCGGCGGCCGCGGCGGCGGCGGCGGAGTGGAAGCCGTTGAGGAACGGATTTATGGGGCTGGAGTTGGCGTAGCTAAGTGCCGCGGGACGGATGGGGTCCTCGGAGCGCGAGGCGGGCAGGGGACTGTCCTTGGCCACCAGCGACTCGATGGTGAAGCAGCGCTTGGGCGCCGGCTGGAACATGCTGCGCCGAGGAGCGGCGCCCGGGCTCCCTGCTCCGGCAACCGCGGCGCGCTGCCTCCGCCGCCCGCTGCCCACGGCGAGGACCGGCGAGAATTGGGGACTCGTTTGTTTGGGGTGGGGGTGGGGGGAGGAAAGAAAGGAAAGGAAAAAGGAGAGGAGGGGGAGGGGGAAAGAGGCAACGCCGAAGATCCCGAGAATCTTGCACCAAATGCGCCCAACCTGGAGAGAGGGGGGAAAATCCTTCCAGAAGAATTTGCAGGCGTGGATTGGGGTAAAATTTTTTTTCGAGATGCCGTGGGGGGGGGGGGGCTCAGAGTTAGAGGCAGAAGGGGGGGCAAAGTTTCTCGGGGGAGGCAAAAAAAAGTTTTCTCTCCTCTGCAAAAGGCGGGCAGGGCGCCCTAAGTCCAAGGACAATCCATGGAAGTGTTCGCTTCTTCACAAGTTGTGCAAACGATTTGTTAGTTCATGAGCCTAATTAGTGCGGGGATCACATAAACAGCTTCCTCCGAAGCCTGGTAAATGGCTTGATGATTGGTCGCTATTACTCGCCCTGAGGTGGAAGGGGGGGAGACTCTTTAAAGTGCGTCAGAGGGCGGCGAGCGCCTGGGAACCCGGAGGCCTGGATCCGAGCCGAGAGTGGAACGGAGTCGGCGCCGCTGGCCCGGCGGAGCCTCCCGCCGCCCGCCTGGCCGCCCGACCTCTACGCTCCTTCGCCCCGCGCTCCGAGTTCTCTCTCTCCGGCGGCGGCGCCGGCTGCGGCTTCTCTCCTCC
>NW_004624737.1:29110603-29174904 GCF_000247695.1 Heterocephalus glaber
CCTCCCCCTCAGCCTTCGCCTCCTCCTCTACCAGCACCACTCCCTCTGGGGCACCAGGGTCCCTGCAGATTCCCCGGGCCTGGCCGCCTGCCTCCACGCGGGCCCCGGGACCCGAGCCCGCTGCGCCGGAGCTGGTAGGACACACGGACAGACAGACGCGGAGATTCCTCTCGCTCGCCGCTCTGCCACTGCTGCCCTCCGCGGCCCGCGTCGGTGGAGCCGAGATCGCCCGGGGGTTCTGCGCGGGTAAGCGGGTGGGGAATGGCTCCGGGCGAGGGCTAAAGGCTCCGTTAGACTGGACCAATCCCCACCCCAGCAAAATTCCCTACGGTGTGTGTGTGGGGGGTCCCAGTGTCCCACCCCAACCACCGGTAGCTCAGAGGTCGCAGAGTCTGCGCGTTCGCTTTCCTTGACCCGGCTCGTTCGTTTGCGAATTGGGACGCGGGAGCTGCCAACCCTGTAGGCGTGGGCCTCCTACTCCAACTCACACCCGCCCTCACTGCACAGCCTCCCGCTTTTTCTGTCTGAGAGGGTGCTCGCCTTGTTCCCTAAAACAATTCCTCGTGGGCCACTGGGATCCAGGCTCCTAGGACAAGGGAGAAGCTGATGCGGTACTATTATTATTTCGTGGTCGTTATTGTTTGTATTAGTGCTGACATTGTTACTGTTACTGCTGCTCTTGCTGTTGTTATTATTATTTCTATTATTATTCTGCCATCTGTTGTCCCAGGGCTGGGTTGCAGTGCAAATCCAGGACTCTCAACTAGAGACTGCAGATCGCGTCTCCAGTTCCAGGCCGTGTCCGCATTTTCGAGCTCGCCTTCAGTTTTGGGATGATTTTAGGGCCGAGTTCTCGGTCCCCATTGGCTCGTGCTGTGGCATAATTATGATCACATCCCCCAGGCTGCTGGCGCTGCTCTCTGTTTATTGGTGGTTAAAGATCTATTATCTATTCATCAGCCGCCTCTTTTTTCCTCTCCCCCTCCCTTTTGCCAATTACATTCTTATAAAGTGAAGTACCAGCAGGTATTTTGCAATTAATAATAAAAAATGCTGGCGTCTTTTAAATCTATTACAACCAGGCCTGGGTCATTTATTTTAAGGAGGAAGAAATGCCTGTGTTTCCTGGCTAGGTTGCTGTGAGACCTGGGAGAAGTCTATCAGAAGTACAGACCCCAAAAGGGAAGCCGCAACTCCACCAGATTCAACCAAGGATCAGGAGTCCTAGGACATGCTCCAGGGTCCCCCAGCTTCTCCATTCCTTGCCCTCTGGTCTTCTCTTTACCTCCACTGGTCTCATCCACTGCTATGTATTTGGTTCTACCAATTTCTTGACTTTATTCCAGGTACTGTACTGTGTTGTGTGGAGGAGGGGGAAATGACCAGAAACATCCTTGAGAAACCTTCCAGACAAAAGAGAAGTTGGGAGAGGTGCTTTCTGGTGTTGTTGGAGTTCCAAATAGATTAGCTGGGAGCTCCAGAGATCACCTGTCTTGTACCCCTCGATCTTTTCAGGGCACATAAGCATGCGGGTGCACACACACACACACACACACACACACACACATTTACTCTGGGGATCCTTGTGGTCCTCAGCTTTGGCCTCACTGTGGGATAAACTGGCTGCTGCCTCAGGCTTTGGACCTCTGCACCATGGCTCCAGGCTGGGGCCCTGCCTGAGTTCTCCCTCTTTGTTCCAGGTGGCCATGCTTTGGACCTTTTTTTCCACACTCAGATTCTGAGCATTGGGTCCAGCACCTTGGCATGCAGGTGAACCCAAAGACTACTCTCCTCAGGCCTGGACCGTCATCCCCCAAAATACTTTCTCCGGGCCCGGCAGGCAGTACCCCTGACTAGGCTGTGGAGACAGAGGCACCACTTGCCTGCGCCAGCAAGGAGCCTTGAAGTCCCCATGAAGTGAAGGGTGGAGGTCTTTGGGCCAGCAAGCTCCAGTAGAGATAGGAGTCAGTCCTAGAGTTTCTGAAGCTGGAAACAAACACCCAGTTTGGGCAGACTGCAACCAGGATCCTGAGGTAAGAGAGAGAGGCCACTTTTCTGTGTGATCTTCTGTAGGACTGCAGGGTAGAGCCAGGCTTCAGCATTCAGCCTCCAGTGCTCCAAACCAAGGCCACTGAAAGCCCGCCCAGATCATGGGGCGGGAAATGGCCATTTATTGCAGTTGGCATTAGCAATGTTGGCTGGGGGTATAAAAGTCATTGACCAAGGGGACTACAGTCCTGGTGAGACCCCAGCAGTGTGTGGTAAGTAAATGTAGGTAAAATGTTCAGCACTGGGTCCTTAAGGTGTAACCGGTAGCTTTCACCTCTTTAGCCAGGACACTGGGCAAGTGTTCTAAGGGAGCCAGCTGGTGACCGGGCCTCTCAACCTCTTGTTCTGGGGGAAAATTTTGGCAGAGCAGATGAGAGATGGCTCAAGGGCCAAGTCAGGTCCTGTGGCATCCTCCACAAGCCACCTACCTCTTGGAAACTGCCCTTCGAAGGCCAGGATTGCTCCAGGTCTCTGGCTGGTGGGCAGGTGGGAGAGAGCAAGGGAGGTGCCCACCTTTTTGAAGGAGGAAAAGCTAGCCAGTTCTGCTCCAAGCTCAGGGTCTGAGTCCAAGCTCGGGCCCCAGGGCGCTGCTGGGCCCTCCGTGAGTGGACATTAACTAGCAGAGTAACTCATTAATTGCACTGGCCAGAGGAGGCTGGGCGCTCAGGGCTGGACTCAGACCCTGAGCTCTCAGGTCATGGGCCTGCCGCTTACTTTGCTCATGGCTTTGGGCCTCTCAGAATCCGACCCTCTTTTGTTCCTAAGCCATCCAGAGAGTGGGTATTTGGTTAAGTATCTGTGCCTGCATCGGGGCTTCCTTCCTTCCTTGGTAGACTCAGGAATCTCGACTCTGCAGGCAGCTGGACCAGCAGACACATACAATGGTTCCATTCCCGGAATTTTTACTAACTGAAGGATTTTGGGCAACACCACAACCTCTCCGACCTCATTTTGTCATGTGCAGAAATACAGCCAATGCTGCCTGAGAAGCTGGAGAGGGTAGCAGTGACGCTGTCAGGGAAGGGGATGAGTAATCCAAAGTCTCTACTTTCTGATTTTGATGCTATCCACACCACTGTGGTTTTGGAAACTCAGAACTCCATGAACAGTGCAAAGTGTGAATTTTACTGTGTGTAATTACATCTTAATAAAACTGCCCCCTCCAAAAAAAAGAGAGACTTGTATTCACAGAATTATTGTGTGACCTTGGTCAGGTTACTTAACCCCTCTGTGCCTCTGTTCTTCTTCCCTCGAATGGGAATAAGGACTAGTATGTCGATCCTTGGAATTATTTAATGAGAAAAACTAAAGCGTTCAGACAATGCCTGGCACATAATGATCTTCAGTAAAAGCTCCTGTCCTGGATGTGGCTGTTATTGTCTACCCACACAAGGCAAGATGCTGGTCTTCAAAGACTGAACAATCAAGTTGTACAAATGAGTTAACGCCGGTCTGACGCTGCTCCAAGCTCCAGCAGAGGCCCTGAAGTTCCTTTAGGAGGTGCCAGGGTGAGAGGAGCCTGGAGTCCTAGCTCACTGGAGCGACAAAGGGCAGAGATTCCTGGGGAGCTCTGAGAACCGCTGCTCGCTGCTCGGAGTTTGTCTGGCCCTTACACTTCCGAGGAACAGCCGCCCGAGGGCCCGCTCCCTCTCCCATTGCTCTGGAGTGGGCCCTGACTGGGGGTGCGTAGGAGTCCTCTGGGTTCAGGGCTGTATGATTCCATTTTCTCCAGCCTTGGCTGTCGCCTCCGTGAAAAGGAAATATCAATATCTTAATGGTTGTTGAATAGGTGAGCTTGGCACACTGTTTGCGCTCATCACATTTTAGTTACAGCATTTGCAACCCGAGCCTTGTGCGCTCTGGCCCATGAGCACCGCGCCATACCCAGGTCACCCGGGTTTGGAGTCTCCGGACCAGCCAAAGCTCTGAGTCTTCACTGTGCGTCAGCGGCGCCGCGCGGGAAGCGCCGCTGCCGGCTGCCGGCGAAGGGTGAGCCCTCTCCCGGGTCCAAGGCTGGCAAAAGGTGACCAGAGACGGGGAGGCAAGTTAGGAAGTTCGGTAATTCACTGTGATTCCCAGTCACTCCGCTTCTCCAAACTCTTCGGGCGGCTATGGGAAAAGGAAAAGTAGAATAAATACCTTTAAAACATTTTTTTAAAATCTTATTACGGCAAATCCTTTTCTGGAGCACCACCCAGAGGCCTCGCCCGGCGGACGCGGCGGCCCTGGCCCGCGATCGGCGTGCGCACAGCGGCGCCTAGTGGCGAGGGAGCCGTGAGGACGCGGTGCCCTAGGAATCCCGAACCCTCGCGCCGGACGAGTGGGGCGGTTGCGCCCCACTTCCACGCTCTCGCAGACCACAGTCCAACCTAGAGGAGGAAGTCTAAGGAGGCTTCCTGACTACCGAGGAGAGTGAACGGCTTGGAAATGTATCTGCTTCAACCCAGCTTTCCGCTCCGTAGTTCATCCTCCAGTGCATTTCCAGCGAATTGGGCGGCGGAAAGGAGGGGACAGATTCTGCTTTAAGAAGAACTGGGTGGTGGTGACCACCTAACCCGGGCCAACGGCCAGCTATCATGCAAAGGCGGCCGTAACTCCATGCCCACAGTCTCGGATCCCCCTGCCCCACCACGGTGGCTCGGAGAATGAGCCCGCGAAGTTCCGCGGGGCCCTAGTCGTGCCGGAGTGGGAAGGCTGGGGTAGCAGCGCTCCCGGATTCGCGCCCCCTTGCGGCTGGCGGGGAACGCCCCCAGACAGAGGGTCTAATTATTGCGGAGATAGCAACTGATCCCACGGGGACTGGTGGGCTGCCCAGATGGGCCCTGATGATGCGCCCCTGCCTTCTGGAGTGCGCGGATCCCACCTTCCCAGGGCACCCTGCTTTGCTCTCCTCGGGCATAGGCGGTGGGATCAGCTCGGTATTTGCTGGAAAACCGTGTGGTGTGAAGGGGCAGCGACGGCCTTCTGCCTTACTGCTCTGGGTGCCGACCTCGAGGGGCCGAGTCCTGGCAGGCGGATCTCAACGCTGGTCCCGGCCTCTGCTGCCCGGGGTGGCTGCAGGAGACAGGCACTGTCCAGATGCCAGCGGAGAGCCGTGAGCCTCGGGATCTCCCTTGATATTCCTGTTGAGAGTCAACGTTTCCTCGGGAATTCTGCACAGCTCCAGGAGGCACATGCAGGACCACTGAGTTTTACCTCCTTCATCACATCAAAACTGTCAGTCTCTCCACATACCCCATCCTGATTTACTGTTGAAAGCAAAGAAACAAAATCAAGGTGGGGAGGTGGTAGTTTATTTCTCTCTCAGCTGCCTTCAAATGAAAGCTAAGAGGAAGCAAGGATAGTCAAGGGAAGACAGGCACGAGGGGGCCAGGGAACACACTTGCTGGGTGACTGCCTCGCTGAGGCATAGACATCCCTGTGTCCCCTGCACTCTTCCTGGAGCTGTGTGTAGATCCCAGTGTGGCACCTTCTCGAATTGCCCCAAAGCTGCATCTCCATCAGGCACCAAAGCTGCATCTCCATCAGGCACCGTGGGCTCCTGCTGCACCAGGAGCACCTGGTACGGGTCTACAGTACAGTACCTTCCAGCCTCTTCTGGCTGTCTGGCACCTTCCTGTTTGAGACTGCTCCCTAACCACCAAGAGCAGCCCCTGGCTTGGAGTTCAGCCCTTGCCTGGCAACCAGAGGGGCTCCTCAGGCTTCCATTAGAGCAGCAAACTTCCTTCTAACCTACAAGTCCTGAAACACAGCTAGCTGGCAGTCCTCTCTGGAAACTTAATCCTGCCTTTTAGCGCCTCCCCATTTTCTGGACTGCAAGGGTTAGGCCAGGCTTAGAGAGGAGCCACTGGCATCTGAAGAGGAAAGTTGAAGCTTTTTCTTTTGCACTTCAGAACAGTGAGAATGATAGGGTAAGAACTAGAGAACACAGACAGTTCCTCTCAGCTGTATGGAGTTTTCACTTTAAGCATATTTGTTCACACCCATGCTCTGGGTGTAACACAGGCCGTAGTCTGGCGTTGATACCCATTTCCCAGGTGAGAAAACTGGAGCTCAGAGAAGTTGCACAGCCACTAAATAGATCCCCCAGCTCCTGGCCCTGGATATCGTGGAGTCTGCAGAGCCTGCTCTCCAGCCAAGGAGAAAAGGCAAAGTCCACACTTGTACAGCTTGCAAGGAAGGCCCTTCCCATTAGCCCTAGGTCGTTGTAAATCTGGCGCTTGCCCTGTGCCCACTTGCTTTTTCCCAGGTTGCCCCTTGTGGACCCGAGCCCAGGATTCAGAATTGAAGGGCTTCGGGCGGCGTCTCCACAGGCTGGGAGCTGAAGAGCCAGGGGGGAAGCACTGCGTGGCGTTTGCAGAGACTGGGGTGCGCCCAGTGCCTGGTGTTACTTGTGTGGGACACATAAGGCGGACCTGAAACCTCCGATGGTGGCCGCAGAACAGAGCAGTCTAGGACGACCAGGACGACTACGAGGACAAGGAGACTGAAGCACAGCGGCCCTCCCCTCTGCGCCTGCTCTGAGCGCGCCGGGCCGAGAGGGGCGCGCAGCCCCTGGGAGTTTCCCGGGAGCCTCACAGAGGGTCTGACACACACACACACACACACACACACACACACACACACAGGCGCTCGCACACAATAAAACCCCCTCCTCCCGGAGCTGCTGCCCCCGGCAGGAGCCCTGGAGCCCCCTAGGCGTCCGGAAAGAAGCCCTCCTGTTAGTCCCGATGCTGGTGACACACCGTGTCCGGGGCCCTGGCGCCTGAAGGTTGCACACACTGGGCTTCGTTTCCCGCTTTGCACCTATTTGCTCGCCCTCTGTGTCTGGGCACCAGCACCGCCGCGCACCCGGCTTCCCCCTGTGCCCCCCCCCCCCCGGCTTCCCAGCCTGCCCCTGACCCTGGCAGCTGAAGGAGAGGCCCCGAGTGGGCCCCGAGGGGGCTGGGGGCCTGCAGCAGCTGCAAGCCGCCTGGGCCTCGGATCTCTCCTCCCGGGCAGAAGTGAACCCCCACCCTCGGCAGGAACCCGAAGAGGCCCGACCGCCGCCGCCCTCCGCTTAGCTGGGCCGCCCGCCGCTCACCGGGGGCTGCGCGACAAAGGGTGGCATCGGCGCGGCGCGGCAGGGACCGCGTTGGTTCAATATTAGCTTTTCATTCCAGTCTATTGTGCCCATCTGAGATAATATTGACTCTGAGGTGAGAGCCCACAGACGACAGGGCTTGTCTTAACTCTCCGCGGCAGGGCGCTGCAAGGGAAAAGAACCAGAAACAGGGAGTTAAAGAGAGGACAAATAAAAGCTGCTCGCGGCGGCGCGCCCCGGGGCCAAGACCCCGGGCGCTGGCGTGGGCTGGCGCCTGGGCCTCGGACTTGGGAACTGTGGGTTGTAGGACAGTCGCCCGGGTCCTGGGGCCGCCGCAAGGAGGTGTGCTGCTTATTCCCATTAAAAAAGAAAAAAGAAAAAAGAAAAAAGAAAAAAGAAAACCTCTCTGTTAACACCCAGTCCCATCTTTCAAATGAGTCTGAGTTTCCTCTTCTAGGTAGCAGGAGAAGAACGAATTCCCACATACTGTTTCCGGTTGCTAGTAAGACAACATCGAACCCAGAGATGTTTTCCCCCTTTTAAGCAGTGTCACCCTTTAGGGTAACGTTTCTGTCAAAATGTTTCTCTGCTTTTCCCTGCCTGGGAAGAGCAAACGTGGGCAGCAATTATCATTAAGCTGCTTCATTTGCAAAAGCGAGGTTAATATCAAAGTTCTAACTGTGCATTTTACCCTGTTCTGAATCGCCTCCTCGCAGCCCATCTGCGGCTGTAAAGGGCTTTGCATACGAATCCGTTTCCATTTTCAAATTGCCTCTAAATGCCTGTGTGGAAAATGGCTTGCTGCATTGTTTTAGGTGGCTGAGACAGAACCCTGAGGCTTCAGGGCTGGGGACCAAACGCCCAAAACACAGGGCTTGCAGTGATGTCCAGAGCATGCCCTTGTGCCATTTATGACATCTGCATCCTATTCCCACTTGAAGTCCAACCCACCTGTAAGAGATAATGTTAACTCCATGACCCCAGTGAGGAATTCATCTTTTGGGATCTTTTCCTCAAAGATATCTGTCAGTTAGGGAGAGGGCTGGATGGAGCAAGGGCTGAGGTGCAGCATGAGCTTTGGGAGACCAGGGACCATGGGCTGCTTCTCTCCTCCCTTGGGGGCACCAGGTGGTGAGCTGGCATTCCAGGACAGTAGCTTGGACCTTTCAAAAGAAGGGCATTCCATTTCATATACGTAATGCATAAAATGGTCTGTTTGTTTTACATGTTGTTTGACAGATAATATGGATTGTATAGTTTCATCATGTAAGTCTTTAATATATAACATTTAGCTCCTATAAGAACTATTACATTATAGTTATTTATTTAACATGTTTCATTAAACATTATATATGCTGTGTACAATCTGGAGATATATATTTATTGTGTGTGTGTGTCTGTATGTGTGTGTGTGTGTGTAGGTCTTTAGGGAAGCCTTTACTATGCCTGCAAATACAGAGTTTATTGTTTCAATGTAACTTTATAAAGTCCTAATCAAAACCACTTTGTGACCAGCTAAATCTTTATAACAAATACTATAGGGTCTGATTTCAGCTCTAGAAAAAAGCAAGGCAAGGGTGACTTTGCCATGGGGAACAGCAGGTCCCCTCTGGAAAATGGTTTTCCAAATGCCCTGTCCCTGGGGACTGAGGAGAGGATGTTCTGAACCCAGAAGCTGCCTCCCTTCCGTGTTCTTGTGGTAGTTTTGGTTTTGAGAGCAGTCATTTAGAGGTTCAGAAGTTTCCGAAACTGATGTCATGAATTAAAAATGAATTTGGAGAGTGTGGCATATGACCATCTGAGGCGTCTGGGAGGCCTGTCACCCAGTTTCTGGGCTCCAGACCACAAACTACCAGGCTCCCAGTGCCCAGTGGGTGGAGGAGCAAGCATTCCTGCAGCCCTTCAGAGCCCTAGCCAGGAAAACACCGTCCTGACTCACAGATCAGATGGTCTCTACTGCGGCCTGCTTTTCATATGGATTATGACCTGAATATGGCTCACCCAGGCCATCAGGAGTTCTGCCAGCGGGCAGGGGGCAGGTGGGCCAGAAAAAAAAATCAGATTTCAGATATGCAAGGTATCATCCCTTTAAAAGGCCAGAACCAAGAGGGTTTCAGTGTAAGGAGGGAAAAGGAAGAAGGAAAAGAAAGGGGAGGAGGGGTTCAGGTACAGCCAACTGAAGATCAGAAATGAGCAATGTGAACTAACTTTACAGTGTAAACAGGAGAGTGGTAATTCAGAGACCTTGGGGTTGGGAGGCGGTGAGGGAGAAGGCCCCACTGAGAAGGAAGAGAGGGAGAGGGCCTGGGATTTAGGTCAGTGGTTCCACTGCCTGCCTCACAAGCGCAAGGTCCTGAGTTCGATCCCCCGTACCAAAAACAAAAAAAAAAAAAGAGGGAGAGACTGTCAGGGTATGCTTATTTCTTAAAAGCACGCCCTCCCACTATCAATGGTTACCTTGTGAACATCTTTGTAGAAAGAAAACAGTGAAACCTGGCTGAAACCCAGACCAGTCATTTCCAACAAAACTCAACCTTCAAGGAAACCAGGTCCTGGCTCCGACCTGGTCAGTCCCTGAGCTTGGGGAAAGGTTTCTAAGGACATGCAGGCTGTGTCCCCCCTCCTGCTCTGTCCCTGAAGGGCTCCCAGGCTTGAAATGGGGCAGAGAGAAAAAGATGGAAGAGAGCGTCCTCTTAGTTCTAAAAACAAACCAACCAATGCCTGCTCCGCCTGCGTGCCATGCCGGAAGTCTCTGGGCCCAGCCATGTGGGGAGGAATCTGAACATGCACATGGGGCCAAGCCTTCCAGATGAGGAGTGAATAACAGTGCCAACCATGTGGCTGTGGCTCACTGCCCGACAGGCTTGGGTACATCTGACCCATCTGTAGCATCTTCTCTACCCAGGTTATCCATCTTGTCCATGTCTACTGTGGTGGAGAACTCTATTCTAATGATGTAAACAGCAGAGTTCCCTCTTTCTGTGCCTTGCTTTGTGCCCTCTGACCCCGGTTTAAAAGGCAGCTGTTCAGGTGTGCTGAGAAGAAGATACGGTTTGTTTTATTTCTCATCTGCTGCCAGTGCATTTCACATGAGACATAATCCATTGGTATCACTGATGGCTCCTGTCCCAGGTACTGTGCTAAGCACCTATTACAAGGACTTATCTCATCCAGGCCTCCTAGCAATCCATTGAAGTAATCCATTGAATCCATTAAGGGCTATTTCCATTTTTCACATGAGACAACCGAGCCTCTGAGATGTTAAGGAATTCACCCGAGGTCACACACACAGCCAGTACACGAGAAAGTCAGGATTCTGACTCAGGTCTGTAAGACTCCAGTAGCTTTTCCTTTTTCCCTTCACCTCTAATTTTTTAAAAATCAAATGCTCCCTTTCCCCAGCAAGGAGGTAAAGGCCCACAGGATGCGGAGAGAGTTAACACTTTGCTTTTTAGTCTCACACACACAAAAAGAAATCAGTGATCATAGCATGCAGACCCTGGACCTCACATCCTCTCTGGAGCAGTTATCCCGGGTCCAGAAGCGAAGGTAGACAGTCAGCATACAGATAGCTCCTGTGGTTTACAATGTGCTTGCTCACACCTCCCTTCAGTCACCTCTCCCATCATCTCTAGGAAGTAGACACTGCTGTCGTAATCCCATTTTAAAGAGCTGGGAATGGTCTAAGCGAGGGTGCACAATTGCCCACTGCCTAGGTAGTCTGCACAGAGCCCTGGCACCTCCTAGCCTGCCCACTTCAAGCCTCCTAGCATTTAGATTACCACATATGGGACCACTTAGCCAATGGAGCTCGGTCTTGGGTTCTGTTGTGAAATTGCTTCGTTGTTTTCTCTTTTTCATGTTGAGTGTTTGTTCCTGCAAATCTCATTTTAGTATTCCAAACTTCCTCTGCAAGTATGCCTCTCTTATCTGCATTCCATGTGTGCCCATCTATACCACAAGCCAGCAAGGAAACAAAAATGTACTCCTTATCTGTAGTCAGATGATATTCAGAGACTGGGGGATGTAGCTTTTACCTGCAATTGTTTGCGTTGCTCCATTACCGTTTGCCTTACAAGTTCCACTAAAACTCCAATGTGTCATCAAGGTTTTAAAATTATATGTATATGTTTGCGATTGTGTGTGTGTGTGTGTGTGTGTGTGTGTGTATCCTTTAGTGACTTTCATAGTATTTTTAATCCTCAGCTTAATCCTCAGTGTTTTCTCTTTCCTAATATATAAAGAGTTTGAGGCAGGAAGAATCCATTGAACAAGTGGTTTTCTGTTCAAAGAGTTAATCAAGAATCCAAACAGGAAATGACAAGAGAGGTCTCTGATCACGAGGTGATATACCAAGTCCCACCACCATACACCGCGGCCATGAAAAGCCTTTCAAGGAAGGATGCTCTCTGCCTTTGAAAGGTCCAGCATCCCTCACTGGGCCCATTCTGTACCTCACTCAATTACTCCACAAGAGCTGTGTCCCTCCTTGCTGTAAAAAGCTTTCCCCTTCATTATTTAAAAATTATACGTATATTTTAATATTATACCAGAATGTGCAAAGAAGTCAGTAACAATCACCCAAATTCCCTCTAACTCAGAGGCTACTGCCAAACATTTGGGGATGTTAACTTTTGACACGTTGGTAGAGAAAAAAATTAGATTATATCCACACATTTTTGTTATTGTTGTTCTAGGAAATAAAAAAAAGAAAGGGACAGGCTATACAATTCCGCTTATATGAAGTTCATAGCAGGAAAAACTAATCCATGGATATGAAATTCAGAAAGGGGGAGTTGTCTGCAAAGGACCACAAGGGAACTTTCTGGGTGGCTAGAAATATTCTATATTTTGATTTGAGTGGTAATAACAGAGATGTATGCAATTGCCAAAATTTGTTGAACATTCGACTTTTTATTTTACTGTATATCTTTATACCTTAATAAAAAAAAAAGAAAGGATCTCGAACAAATATTGTGGCAAAAGACCAAACTAGAGAGGCCAGGAAGAAGCAGAAGACTGGGAAAAAAGCGCAAGACGCTGAGCTTAGCCGAGCTCACGATGCCCTGCCCGGAGTGTCATGGGAAGGAGGACCTACCAGCTAGGCCCCGCATCTCAGCCCAGTTGGGCCCAAGAGGGTAATGCCCTCTTCCGGTCCTGCTGGAAGCCCACTGTTTGCCAGACTTTCTCCTTCTCCACTGTTATCCTGAGGTGTGCAGAGTGAGGCACTGCATTTTGCCAGGGGAGTGGGCTGGGGGTCCCCTCAGCATCCACCAAGAATCTGTGCTGAGTCAGGGAGGAAGCTAGAGCCCTTAACTTTCACACGGATTGCCAACTTTCCTGCAAGTCACTATCTGGCATTCAGAATGCTCTTCCTCATAAAAACAATATTATAAAGGGTACTTAAGAGCCTGCCTAAAACACCTATTAAATGTCTACTCATAAAAATATAAAATTTTAAGCTTGGTAGGAACATAAATATATTGAATTGTAGTGATTGCATTCCATAAAAAAAAGAGAGAGAGAGAAGAGCAATACCTCTCCCACATACACACACCTACCTGTTTATGTCAGGCATTCTTAAAATTTGGGATTCAAAACTGAAAAATCCCATGATATCACCCTTCAGGCAGCTCACTCTCTAGTAGAGGCAGACCACCATGTACCTAGGTGAGTGCAATAAAATCTTTTTTGGGGGGGGGTACCGGGGATCGAAAACTCTGGTCCTTGCGCCTGCACAGCAGGCAGCCAAAGCACTGAGCTAAATCCCCCGCCCTAGTGCAATAAAATCTTACGGGCATTGTGAAAGATGTTGTCTTTCTTTCCCTGATATGAGAACACAGCAGCTTAACTTCTCAGCCACTACTGGGGTGGGTTTTGACTTTTAAATTATTTGAGGGAATAGAGGTGGGCAAGACTTGCAATTCCAAAGGGGAAAGGAAAGAAAATTTATAAGGCACATAGACCTAGCAGAAAGACTGCAAAGGCAGGTTTGAGGAGTGAGGAAGGCCAAAGCATAGCCCAATATTAGGAAGAAAGAAAAGGCCACCTCCTCCCTCTAGCCGATTCTGGACAGTAGGGCTGGCTCAGCATGGCTGGGAAAGCAGGGTGAGTCAGGAGGCTTGTGCCCTCAGAAGTTCATAAGTGTGTAAAATCAGATATTTATAGTATTCTGGAACTTTGGTTCATTCTGCTGATACTGAGCCTTTACCATTTATGTATAAGGAGATTTGTAATTCACTTGGAATTAACAAATTTAGTCAGTCTTGGTCCTTGCCTCAAAAACTAGTTTGGGAACTAGACAGCTAACAATTATTTAGTGTGATAAGTGTTCAAACAAAATTCACAGGCAAAAGCTGTTGGTATTACATTTAAACAACACAAGGCAAGCAAGTATTTGCTGTGTTTCTTCACAAGAAATTCCCCGTAGGTGGAGAAACACAAGTCTGCCAGAAGATTTTTTAGGAAAAACAGTGAGGTGTTTCAGTAAGTGGTGGGCAGTAAAACATGGCAAGTAGAAAGAAGATACTGAGAAGAGGGCAAAGGGGAATGGATCAGGTTATTGAGTGCTTGCTGTATATTAGGTACTTTGTGTGGACTGTCACATTCAATTGCCACAAAACCCTTCAAAGGGAAGAATGCATGTCCTTGTTTTACAGATTTAACAACTGAGGCTCAGAGAGGGTAAGTCAATTCTCTGAAGACACACGCAGACTTTACTGACCTTGCAAGTCATTCTGAGGATCGAATGCAATTAGGGAGTCAAAGTACCTTTGTTAAATCAAACAAGCATTAGTTGCTGAAATGATTTGTAGCTATGTTTTCCCTTGTTGGTCAATTAGTCATTCAACAAGTATTTCTTCTGCACACATACTGACCTAGGCTGTTATGGGCACTGAGGATATAGAAGGGGAAAAAATACAAAATTTCTTTCTCATGGAGCTAACATTCCTCCATAGGATTATCAGTTGACATGACCAAAATAAAAGAATTGAGCAGCTAGGAGAGAGAGATAGAGAGCCTAAAGCTTTACAATGCTATATATCGTCACTGTTTAGAATACTTGAAAGTTGATAACAACCTAAATGTCCATTTAATGGGTACTATTTTAAAAAATAAGATGTTTCCATACTGTAGAAAACTGTGCAGCTGTTTATGAAGGCAGAAGTGGCTCTCAGTAGTTTCATGGAAAGATCTCTAAGACCTATTAAGAGAGAAAAATAAGCACGGTCTAGAACAATACATAATGTGATCCTGTTAATGTTTAAAATAAACTCTACTTGTTTGTGTGTCTGTGTATTCACACACTAATATATAGGTACATGTTATACTCAGATGTAAACTCAGGGAAAAGTTCTGGAAAGATACACACTAAGCTGACCACTGTTTTACTGCAGCAAAGAAGAAGGGAATTGAGGGGTTTGGAGTATACTGGGCACTTTCACAAATCAGTGTGTAATTCTTGATTGTTTAATTGCTGACAATGACGATGCATTCATGCACTGCTTGTGTAGTTAAACAAGGAGACACATGCATGTGAGCCCAATTATAGCAATATGATTACAGATGACAATTCTTAGTCTTCTAATCTTTTTAAATGTTGTTCTAATATGTCTATACTGCCATATAGACACAGAGATGGGTTGATCCCAAAACATAAAAGGTGGAATTAAAACATGATATCCTGGCTTGGAAATCTTGCCTCTCCCCACCCCACTTGCAATTTATAGTGAAACCTTTTTTAAGAGCATCATGGGATGTTGGATAGAAACCCTTGCTCTCCCAGTTCTGAGATACATGTAATTATTTTGCAGTTAAGTCGCCTCAAGGATCTTTGTGATAGATATGACTTCATTATAAGAGCATCAGGCCCCACCCATCGATGACTGAGTTTCTAGGAGAGTCAGTGTGGGGCTTCCCACGTGTGGGCAGCTCCCAACAGGGTCCTCCTGGTTTCTGAGCCAAGCCAAGCTAGCTGCCTTTAAGCTTTGGATGGATTGATCTCTGAAGGCTAGCTCATGCTTCCTACCACTGTCTCTCCCTGTGACCTTGGGTAAGTCTTTGCTGTTTCTGGATCTCCAAAGGAGGAAGTTGCATGGTATGACTTACAACGTCATTTCTGGTCCTAAACTTCTGATTCTATTACGGCACATTATGATGGGAAATCACCATCCTATACATTCATTCATCTGCACCTTCCATGTGCTGGTGACAGGAGCAAGAAACGAGAATCCTGGCCTTGAGGAGCTGCTCAAGGCAGAGCCAAATAATTAGGGGCATTAAAGCTGGCACAATTGCTAGAAAGATACACTCAGAATAGATATATAGGAGCCTCCTCCACTTCTCCCCAGTCTCTGCTTTTATATCTCTCAGGTAACACTGGCCTCTGGTCCTCCAGCCCCTGAGTTCTGAAAATAAAGCCAGCAGAGGCCCTCACCTTGTGGGGCAGGGGTGGCAGCTTCAGGTCTTGAGAGTCTACTTCACATCCCATTGCAGCAGGAAAAAAAGTCTCAGCTTGGGATAGCAACTCTAGGAGGGCTGGAGATAGGACTTGGGGTCCTTCGGGTCAGTCCACTGATTGAGCAAACTTTTATTGAGCACTGATTGTATGCCAGGCACTTGGCGAGATTGTGAGAACACAGGTGTGACTTAGTGAAACATCAGGCTCATAGACCAGAGTATTCACGGTTAGAAACACCGATGGGCTGGGGGTGAGTGGCTGTTTACCTAGAAAAGAAGGCAAGGGGCAGCACCAGAAAAGCTCCAACTTCTAATCCACATTCCCTGGCTTCGTGACCAAGCAAATGGCTCAACCTCCTGAGCCTCAGCTTCTCCTTGTACACAACAGGAATAATAGCAATTGCACTGTTCCTCAAAGAGGATGATTCTGAAAGATGACTGAGGTAGGGGATGGAAAAGTAAATCATAAGGCACTTTCAAATATAAGCTGATGTTGTATGCTTGGAAGAGCTCTGTCCTCCTTCTTCCTCCTCTATTCACTCCCTACTCGTGCCCAGCCTCCTAAGATCCTCCACATCAGCCCTACACGTGAGCGTAGGAGCAGTCAGAGAGGCGGGACACAATGCCTGGCCTGTTCACCACTCGTGGGCTGGAGGGGCCGTCTGTCCCAAGCCAGCAGGCACCCTCCTAAGGTAAGTGGAAACCCTCACTGCCGAGGGCACAGGTGCCAGCTGAAAGCCATGAAACCGACAACTTGGATATGGGCTTCTCCCAGCCTCCAGTGCCCAGGGGCTGGAGTGATCCGCAACTGACAGGTGGCCGCCCCAGGGGTATATTCAGGGTGCTTGTGGGCCACTCTGGAAGAGGAGCTATGCCCTGGTCCTGTGGGCTCCTCAGAGGAAGAAGGGACATTCTGGGGGCACCAGGAACCTATGCATCAGGACACCCACCTCCTTCTCATCCTCATTGCTGCCAACCTGGGGCAAGGCACCCCACCTGTCAGGGAAAACTTGTCTGATGTGTGTTGTTTTTGTTTTAAAAGTGGTACCTGATCTGAAAAACTGAAATATGGCAGAAGAGGGAAAAAATCAAAATGAAGGTGTTCTCCATCCTAGTCCATTACATACATTAACCTAAGCCTACAAGTAGCTATAGATGCCCCTTAAACAGAAATTTGGGGAAGCAGAGGTACGGTGTTCTTGGGCTTTACTTGTCAATATATCTCGGACTTTCCTTCTAGCAGTCCACACAGCTCTGCCTCATTCCTCCAGCACCTCCTCCTGCCCCGGCATCTGCACAGCCATGGTGTGAGTCTTTACACTGGGTAAATTCCCTGAGATGAAATCACCACACCTGAAGCTTTCCCCCACACCTACATGTGTTGAACATTGAATCTTGGACAGTGGTGAATAAAATTAAGGTTTTGTCCCAATTTTACTGATCATTAGTATGCTTAGTAATTATTTGTATTTCTTCTGTAAAAAGTTTACTTGCATCTTTCCAATTTTTCTATGTAACCGATGGTCTTTACCAGCTTGTTTTGTTTTGTGGTGTTGGGGATTGAATCCAGGGCTTTGTGCATATGATAGTCTTTTCTTTTTTTCTTATCATAAAACAGCACTTTATATGATAAAGCTCTTCTACTATTGCTTGTCATACAAGTTGCATTTCCCCCCTCATTTGTCCTTTGTTTATAGTGTGTGTTTTCCATACCAAATATTTAAGCATTTACGCAGGCAAAATTGTTTTTTTATTTATGGATTCTGGGATTTATCTTTTTTCAAGAAAAGCCTTTCATTCTCAAGATTATGAAATCATTATTCTTTAGCCTTTTAACTTTTATAACTTTTAACAATATGTGTATCTTAATATATTTGGAATTTTACTCTGTGAATGTGCATGAAATAAAAAATACTTATTTTATTTTATTCCATTAACTTATTTTATTCTATTCTACATTCTATTTTATTTAGTAATATATTTTATATTCCTATATTACTTACTGTTTAATTACTGTCACTTTGTAATATCTTTTAAAATCCAATAGGGGCCGGGGATTTAGCTCAGTTGTTCCACCGCCTGCTTCGCAAGTGCAAGGACCCAAGTTCGATCCCCGGTACCAAAAAAATAACCAAATAATTAAATTAAATTAAATTAAATTAAATCCAACAATACAAGCCTAGTCTAATTTTTCTTATTTTAGAAAAAGTATCTGTTTCCATGTATCTATCCTCTGAGACAATGTTTAGCATCAAATTGTAAGTTATTTTAATTAGAAATTTTACTGGAACTGTGTAAAATTTCCACACTAATCCGGGAGAGAAATGAAACCTTCACAATACTTACTTATCAAAACCAGAAATGCAATAATTTATTTAGTATTTCTTTAATATACCTTCGTATTTGATTCTCAATTCTCAATAGATCTTAGATATTTCTTCCATGAATGAGTCAATGTATTTTCAGTCTTGTGGATGATTTATGCTTTGTTTTTGCTATAGCAAATGAGATAATTTTTTATTTTATATTTCTAAGTTATTACTGATGTTATATAGGAAAACTAGTTTATGTCTAGGAGTCCTTATGAACTCACTTATTGTTTCTATTAAGTAATCAGCTGCATCTCTTGAATTTTCCATTTAATAATTGCATTACTTATTACCAAAGTAAAGCATGTGTTGTATAGAAAAATGAAAGTATGCAGAAGGAAAGAAACGAAAAGTGCCTGTAAAAACATATGGGCTGGGGATTTAGCTCGTGACACTGCACCTACCTTGCAAGTGCAGGGTCCTGAGTTCGATCCCCGGTACCAAAAAACAAAACATAAAAAAACCTTACTCTTCAGAAAGTCACTCCTAACATTTTGATGAATGTCTTTCAAATACATATGTATACAGTTAAAATAGTATAATATATGCCTCATACATGTCTGCTGCACTAGATATATGTATATATAGTTTTTCAAAGAGCATCATAAAATGCATAATGTTTCATAGCCCACTTTTTCCACTTAATACAATATTATAAACTTTTCCACATTCTTCTACATTATCATTTTAATAGCTGCATTAAACGTGTGTATTTATTTAAACAATCCTCTAACTTCAGATATTTAGATTGAGTCCATCTTATAATATTGTAAATAATTCTGTAGCAAACATTTGAGCTAAATTTTCGTGACTGTTCATGGTGATTTCTTTATAAGAAATTTCTAGAAGTGGGATTTCTAGGACCAATGACAAGCAGCAATCTAAGGCTTTTGTGACAAGGTGCCTATTGATTTTCCCACTTTCACTTTTTAATGCACATGTTTTCTTCACATCCTACTTTCTTCACTCAACAATATCCTACAGTCACTTCTTAGGTTCTTAAGCTCACTAGCAACATTTTTTCAATGATAATAGAATATTTTTGTCATCTGTTGGCCATCTTTGTAGGACTCTCTTCATTGCTCTGCTGCCTGGGATGAGCCCAAGAGTCCCTGACTTCTAGACTGAAGAGTTTCACTGGATGCGGGAGATCTCCAGCTTTAGCCTTCAGCATCTAAGGTCTAGAATCATTAACTCAGCCTCAATCATTTGCTGCTCGCACCAGGAAATTGTGGCACCTCCAGGGATGTTAATCATTCTGAAAGACTGAGATCACTACTTACAAATAGCAGTAGATCCATTTGTGCTTTAAATAAAAATGTTCTTCCTTGTCATTTTTATCAGGGAAAGGGGAGTCATATTTCTCCCCATCAGGTGTTCACTTGGCAAGAAACGTGCTTCATCGAGAAACCCTTCTAGCAAGAGGGTAAGTTTTTCTAAGCAGCAAATGACTACCAACACATCTGCATTGACAAGTTGAAACTTATATCCTTCTATGGTGTTTTTGCTCTTTGAAAATGTTAATAAAAACTTAATGTGGAAAAAAACAACTTTTTCCAAATATGTGTACCAATGGGCCTGAGGCAACTCATACTTTCTTATAAAATAAAGTAGGTCACTCACATCAGTCATATCATCTTAGCACATTTTTTCCAAATTAGGAATTCTCCATCCATCATACCACATTGTGGCATCCCCTTTCCAAACATTTCCTTTTAATATGCTCTTTAACATGATAAGCAAATCTAATAGAATACATTAGTGTCACTTTCCAGTGATGGAGTGTTTCCTCCTGTTACAATCCTCCTTGGATTCAGGGAAGCATTTTGACTAGCTTTCTCTCTAACAACAATCCATCGAATGTTGAAAATATGACAGTTGTCCCACTGTTTCCAAAACCCCTCCTGGGTGTTAGCCTGAAAAACATCTCCAGGGGTTCCTGTCTCACCTCTCCACATGTCACATATGTAGAATCTCGAAAGATATGTGTCTCTAAAAACAAAGTAATAAATCCAGATTCATACATGAGGAGAGTGTTTAAACTTAGCCTGCCGGCTCAGTAGCATTGCACATGAGAACATATTACTCTGTATAGATCAAAAGCTTACACTGGGCTTCATTTTAAAACCACATTGCTCACAGAACACTTCCAAATCTCCTAGATCCAAGATCCTTGGCTTCATATGTGCTCGACTCAACTCTCCAAAACCTGTTACTGCCTTTTGCAAGTGGCATTGGACCCCAGTGAGAGGCAGGCTCTGTTAATAACCCACTTGAAGTAAACACACTGTCATGCTCACATATTTACAACACTTACCTGGCAAAAACAGGGTATTTATTTCTACTTGGATCTCTGGCTCTCCAACTCATGTTTTCAGTGTTAGCACTTGAGTTTCTGGAGAGATTTTTTTTTTTTTGGCGGGGGGGCAAAGTTTTGGAAGAAAACATTTGAGAAAGTTGGGAATGGCAGAGGTTTGTAGCACGCCCAGGAATTCAGCTGTCTCAGGCTTTTGGCCACCAACAGGAAAATATCTGAATGGAACAGGGAAAGTTCAGGCTGTTTTCTGGATGTTTGGTCTACTAGGCCTTTCATCAAGTCTCATGGGGTCATGTAGACACTGGAATTAGACATCCAACTCTGCATGCCATGTCATTTCATGTTTTGGGTCAGGGAAGGTAAAGTTACAGCTCTGATCAGCCCCAGAACCTGACACTGCACCATTATTGTCCAGAGCTAACAACGTGAGGCTGTAGTCCTAAGAAGCATCATTAACTCATTCACCAACAAAGATGGCTGTGCCGGGCAGCGTGGGACACAGAAAAGAGGCCTGGATCCTGTCCATAAGCAGCCCGTAGACAGACAGCCTTGAAGGCAAGTGGAAGAAGGGTGGAAAATGAAAGAATGCCCATTGGGTTCAGAGGAGGGAGCTGCCGGACAGGGATCGGTGTGATGGACGATGGGAGAGAGGATGAGCTTGGTGATTGGGCTTCGGACAGGCACAGGGAAAGCATTCACCCAACAAGGGGAAGGGGTTCCATGATGCAGCATGGTGCAGCTCATGACAACATCTGACGCCAGCAGCAGCCAGGTTGTATGAAAAGAAGTGGGATCAGGAAGGGGAACAAAGCAAGTGGAGAGGAGCCTCCAAAGCCGAGCAAAGGAGCAAAGCCTTAAGGAGCGCTCTCCATCCCTGCCCCAAACCTGGGCCAGTCGCATCAGCACTGTGGCCTGGAATAGGAGGACTACTGGGCCGATGCATTTGAACCCCTTGGATCTTCTGGTTTTACACCTTTCCTCGTATATGTGAGCAAATGCTATAGCAATTACGTGCTTTTCCTTTGCTGCAGTTTTGAGTGCTGTCCTGGAAATTCCTTCTGGACTCAAAACTATCCCTCATAGAGGTTTATATAATCTTTCCAAATTTCAGTTTTTCATGAGTTGGTTAAAACTTTCCTCCTGGTTCACGACCCCAGAAGGGACTATGCAATGCAAGACTTCAGGTGTTTAATAGATTCATTTATTTGTCTAACAAATGTTCACTGAGCAACTAGTATGCACCCAACATGGCTGTAATTGTTGGGGACAGTGAGGTCGAAAGAAAGGAATGAGGTTCCACCTTCAGAGGGTTTACTCTCTCATAGAAGAGACAGTTCAGATAATTTCAGAGAGCTACACAGGAAGTAAAGGAAATAGGCAGCGTGAAGTGACAGACTGCAGCTGGACACAGGAGGAGGGGAACCTGGCCAGAGGAGCTGGTCAGGGGAAGCAGAGGATGAAGGATGAATGGAGCCACCCAGGTGGAGCTGGGGGAGAAGCCAGCGGAGCAGAGCAGAGGGTGCAGCAAGTGCCAATGCAGAGCGAGTTAGCAGAAGCCAGTGAGCCCCAGGAAGGCCCTGCCAGTTCTCAGCAGGGCAGTGGCCCAGCTGTGGATATTGGGGTTCCCACATGAGCACCACCGTTAGCCACCATCTGCTATGCCCTCGCCATGGCCCACTTCCCCACAAAGTCAAAACAAGTGTTTGGAGTGCATCAGCTTTTTTTTTTTTTTACAGCAATCTTTGTACCCAAACCACCGTAGCGTTTTTAATAACAAACTGGCAGAGAGTCAGACATCTGTACTTGAAAAAAAAAAAAACCCAGACCAAGTATTTCTAAATGTTTTATATTTACTTGTAACATTAGAATAACCATGAGGTTGCTTTTTGCATAATCGGAACCATTCTCATTAGGGTCCCACAGATCTCCTCCTCCGTGGGCCTGGGCGGTGGTTTTCATTACGGCAGTAACATTGATCTGACAGGAGTGAATCTCTCCTTGAACATTTGTGGAAAAAAGGGGAAGAAGCTGAGAGATGCCGAGGCAAGCTGGGAAAAGGAGAACTGGAAAGATGGCCATCAGCTTAGCACTGGGGCTCCGTGGAAGAAGCCCAGGCTTTGAAGTCCAATAGAGCTGTGCTTCAAGTCCAGCTGGACAACTTTGGACAAGTCACTTTACCTCTCTGGGCTTCTGTTCACTCACAGGCAAAATGAAGATGATAAAAGACCCCACTTCATGGAGGTGTGGTGAGACTAAGTAAAGTAACACAGGCAAAGGGGTCTGGTCCAAGATTGCTTTCTGGTTGCCTTCCTCCAAAATTAGTATTTGACATCTACCATTGAGATGTCACTGCCATTGATTTATATCATCATGTAAAGCCAGGTTGAGAGATTTAACAAATGGAAATACAGGACATACCATTGAATTTGAACTTTAGAGAAATAATAAATAAGGATTTAATATAATTATGCACCACGCAATATTTGGAATATATACTTAGGGTAAAAAAGAATGTTAGTGTATGGTAGTGCATGCCTGTAATCCCAGCTACTCCCAAGGCTGAGGCAGGAGGATTCCAAGTTCAAGGCCAGCTTGGGCAAGTTAGTGAAACCCTGCCTCGAAACAAAACAAAATAAAGAGAGGGCTGGGGATGTAGCTTAGTGGTCCCTGGGTTCAATCCCCAGAACTGTTAAGGAGAAGAAAGACGAGGAGGAGGTGGAGGAAGAGGAGGAGGGGTGTGTACCTGAAGTTTAAGTTTGACTCGCACCTGTAGTTTGTCTGCAGATCTTACTGTAAAGGTTAGTTATGCTGTTCCAAGCACATTAGAAGACAGGGTTTGGGAGGCCCAGTCCAGTCTTCTATATTAACTGGGCACCTGTGTCAGAGGCAGTTTGATGTCCTTGTACAGACTGTGTAGAACAGACCTGGCATACAGCAGGTGCTCAATAAAAATGTGTTGATGAACAGCTAAAAGACTGTAAGAGCTTGCCATAACCACTTTGATTTGGTGAGTGTGTGCATTTTCGACATGCCTTGTGCATCAAGCAGCTCCTCTGTCTGGGGCAGACAGCAGCCCCTGCTTCCCACCCCTGACATAAACCTGGAATCCAAAAAAAGAGGCCCTTCCTTGCTCTTGTCTTCTCTCCAGCCACCTGTGGCCACAGAGGAGCCAGGCGTATGTGATTCCCCTCTCAGCTCCTGCCCCGAGGTCCTTCCCTGTCCCCTCCAAAACACCAAGAGCTGCAGGAGCATTGCTCACCACTCATTCCACATCTGATTTTATCAAGAAATGAAGATAACTTTCCCAGTACAGAACCCACCCTTCTCCTCCCCTTCCTCTGGGAGCAGGGAGATGGTGGGTTTGGGACTGGAGAGGTAAAGCCAAATGTGACCATGCGCAGCCTCCCTGGCCAGCAGAAGTCCCTGCATCCTGCGGAACCCAAGCCAGAGCCCAGAACAGAGGACTTCCCGGTACCCCGTCTGGGCCTACAAGGAAAGGATCCAGACACTAAGAAAAGCAGCCGGCCTGTAAATTCCTACTTAGTTCATTTTCTAAGACTTCTGAATGTGTTTTGAATTTTCTCTAAATTAAGATAATCATAAAAGGTTAAGATATTTAAACAGAGTGCCACCTGATCCCGGGCCTTGATTTGTATGCTTAATTAGGTCCCGAACATATGGTTCAGAGCTTCCTATAAAAACAGGGTGCTGACTCAAGGTATATTTGGGTATTAGATGGAACGATGCTAAAGGGACATTCAGACCCATCTCAAAGCCCTTAACCTGCCCTTGATCTGAGCTGGGAGCTCTTGCTGACATCTGTTTCAAAGAGATATCAAAAAACTTCCCAGTGGCCTCATGATAAAACAAAACTCCATAGGGAGATAGAGATCAGGCATTAAAATACTTGAAATTCAGTGTTGCCCGAGGAATGTATGGCCCTAGAACACAAGTGGGGGATGGGGATGGGCTCGTGCCAAGAGATAGAGGCTCCCCGAGAACTGCTGGGAGCACAGATGGGCACAATGTCCCCAGGGCCTTTTGATCCTTCCTGCACATCAGTCTCTGATAACATGTCAGGTGCTTCTGTGGGTGGAACATAATTTAGGTCACTGGGAGTCACTTCCAGAACCCCTCCCCGCAGAAAGCACACCCAGGACTTCTCCACGGGAGTGGGGTATGGCGCTGACTTGTCCCCCACTCCCACCCTCACCCCTGTGCCCCAGGGAAGGTGTACGCGGCATATACATTTTATTTTGGGTTTTTTTGTTGTTTTGTTTTGTTTTGTTTTAATATTTAAAAACCCAGCATGCATGTCTCCATAGGAATCCGGGAAAGGTCATTTGGAGGAGTATCAGAGAATAAGAACAGTTTAATTACTTTCACTTTTTAAAATTCCTCTTTTGCCACAACAGATATTTTCCTTTTTTAATTAGTATATGTTTGCAATACATTATAATTACATTCAGCATGGGGAATTGGTACATACCCATATCGCATTTTGATCATTTTACTCTCTGCTCCCTGCTCTCTTTCCTTCCCCAATCCCTTCCCATGTCCCATGTCCTCCAGATTCCAAATTTCTGCCCATAAAAGTCTCTAACATAGACAACTCGGGCCCATTCTGTTTGTGAAAATTGATGTCGCACACTGGAAATGGCTGCCTATTACACAGAGTCACCTAAGGCCATTAACTGATGGCCCATCCCACCCTCCCATGGCTTCCGGGCACCGGAGCTCTCTCCAGTTCATCATCCATCCACATCCTCACTCTCCTTTGAGCAAGGACTCCTCCAGCACCTGTCACAGGATGGAAGCAGAGCTGATCCTGCCCTCTAGGAGCTCCCATCACAGGAAGCTGTGCCTGGGAGTGGGGTGAGCAGCAGGAGCCCAGGAGCACCAGAGAAAGAGGTCACTTCCAGCGCAGCAAACAGGGTGGCTTCACAGAAGACAGTGTGTATCCAGGCTCTGAATGATACGCTCACTTGGGCAACGGTACCAGAGGTGACAAGGCCATGGAGGGGGGACAGCGTGGACCAAAGTTTAAAGAATAGAAGCCACTGAGCGATCCAAAAACAGTGGGTTGCTTTCCTGGTTACATATAGCATCCACATGCCACTCATGAGATTCTCAAGCACCCTTATGAGGTCGACAAGGCAGGGACAGCCCTTTCTGGTCTATAAATAAGAACACCAAGGTGGGTAGAGTTGCATGCATTTCCCAAGGTTTCACAGTTCAGGTGCAGCAGAACCAGATTTAAATTCAGGTTTGGACTTCTCAGGCTCGCCGAGGGCTGAGAAGTTAAGACAAGGGTCAGTTTTCAGAGGATCTCAAATAAGGTCTAGGCAGGTAACTATTTCCTCTGCAGTCCTGGCAATCCATGGAGGGTTTTGAGCTGGCCTGTAAGATCCACTGGGCAGCTGTAAGCAGGATAACCTGGAGCAGAAGGAGGCTGGGGGGCAGGAAAATGAAGGAAGCAGCTATGATAGACCTTCTGAGGTCATCAGAGCCCAACAGGGCTGGGGACCAGGGAGGAAGGGGAACATGGATGCAAGGAAAGGAAGAAAGAGACCCCCTCCAGAAGGCAGGAAGTTTCGAACACTGCGGGGAGCCAGCTTTTCACATATATGACTTCTCTGCAGCCTCCTAACAACCCAGTGAATTGGCTACTCTGTTGGCTCTGTTGTAAAGGTGAGCAAGCCGAGGCACAGAGTAGTTAATGAACTTGATCATGGTTTCCCGGGGAGGAAATGGTTTAAACTGGAATGTGCCCAGATCTTCCCACCCCAAGCCTGACCTTCTGCTACCTACAATCACCCTCATTAGGTTTCATCTGCCACTCAAATAGCCAGGGAGGGTTGGCTCCCCATTGCCCATCAAAAACTGCATCTGCCAAGCTGCCCCTGGCCTGCAAAAACCTCCCCAGTCTGGCTCAAAGCTACATTCTTGTTTTGTTCCCTTGCCCCTAAGTCCCAGAGGGGCCCTGCTGCCACTGCACAGCATGCAGGAGGCCAGATCTGGGCTGTGATACAGAGAGGGAATGAGTCCTGTGAGCCGGAGACCCATCCTGGGGCGTCGCAGCAGGAGACCTCCAAGCCAGGCCAAGCCAAGTGGGACTAAGATCAAAGCCAGCGGGGGTGGCAAGGCAACAAGGAACAGAAGTGAGCAGGGCGGAGGCTGCCCTATCATTCCTGTGGCTTCGCTGATGGGCCGGGGCCTCTTTGAAGGTCTAGGACATCCTAGCCTGGACTGCAAGGTAGAAGTCTTGGATCCCAGCCCTGCCAAGACCTCTTCCTACCCCAGGTCCTATGCCAGCGGCTGGGAGCCCAGCAAAGAGGGTGGAAGAGCTGTCTGTGAGTAAATGCCCAGTAAATTTCCCAGCCCAGCTGCATGGCCCCCCCAGGAATCCCTCTGCCCAGCTGTCCCTCCACAGCATCTTAGGACACGGTGTCCACATTCATGCTCTCTGGTGTGCATTATTTCCAATTAGTAACTACCATTGATTAAATGCATAATAAGGTCACTTTAGTGTCCCTATTAACTGCCTGTCTCTGCAGTGAATGCATCAGCTCCACAGAAGCAGGAACCTTCTCTATCTTGTGTGTCATTGCTCCCAGCAACAAAGGGCTTGGCAAGAAGTTCTGTTCAAAGATACTTAGTAAATCAAGTAAAGGGCTTTTCTTTCTCCAAGAACGCCTTCAATTATTTTGTCCCCCCTCCCCCATACACACCATGGTTCTACATTTGGAAGGCTGTTGCAGAGCAAAGGCACTTACTGTGTGCTAACTGCTTCCCTACTGCAAAAGGTGCTGCCATTTGGGTGGCTCTGGCTCCCACAAGAGAATTAACATTGCCACGTCCAGCTGATATCATTTCAGATCATCACAAAGGAATGTGACATGTTGGGCAGCCCAAGTGATCTTGCTGGGAGTAGCTACACTATCTTCTCTAGACTATTAGAAATTGCAAAAATGCTCAGGAATCTGCAGAAAAATCTCAGCCAACCCTACAGCCCAGGGATCCCTGGGCTGGTATGTCCTTGGCTAAGTCTAAGATCAAGGCTGGCTCCCTCTGAAGATCCTGAAGGAGACTCTCTCTCACGCCTCTCTCCTAGCTAGTGGTAATCACTGGCACTCCTCGGTGTGCCTTCACTCACAGTGCCATCATTCCAATCTGTCGCCATTCTCAAATGGTATTCTCCTCTCTGTGTCTTTGTGTGTCTTGTTTCCAAGTTTCCCTCTTCTTAGAAGGACCCATGTCATTGGATTAAGGACCACCGCAAAGATCTCATCCTAGCTGGATTACATCTCTAAAGACCCTAATTCCAAGTCCGGTTACATCCACAGGTTCTGGTAGACATGGATTTGGGGGATGCTATTCAACCCAGTATCTCCTGCCCCAGAGAGGAGAGGACCATGCTGACATTGGAGTCTGGTAGAGTCAGACAGAGGTAATAGCTCCCTACTGGTTCTTCTCTGGCCAGTGTTGCTAGGAATTTCCACTTGGGATTCTAGAACGCAAGACCACTGGTGAAGAAAGGGAAAAGTTTCAGTCTCTAAGAGACCTTCAAAACAGGCCAGTCTGGCTCACTTGGCCAGCAATAAGATTGGTGCCATTATCAGGCACTCTGAAGTATTTTGCTTCTCATTTTATAGTTGAAAACACTGAGGTCTAGAGAAATTCTTTTCCTTAAATTGAACAGTTAGTAAGAGAAGAATTCAGGTCCAGAGTGAGCCCTTGACTGTCCAGTATCCCTTGTACTCGGTCCTTTGTCTTAAATACTTCATTCTCACAGTAATCCTTAAAAGCACTCATGGGTGCCTTGTAGGGATCAAGAAGACTTTTTTTCCACCACAATTTGCATCAGCCTCCCCAGAGACACCTCAGTTTTTAAAAAATAATAATGCTATTTTTGATACAGATGTGTTCATAACTTTGTGAAAAGTGTGAATAAAAACATCTTTTTAAAACTGCAAATATTTTTTATTGTAACGTAGCATCTGCGTAGATGCAGTGGGCTTGATTTGCCAATGTTACAGCTTCCGAACTCCATCCCTTGAAACTCCCTCTCTTTCCAACCACGGTCCCCCAGATCCCTGCAGCATGGAATTCTGGAGTCGTAACAGAATCATGACAATGTTCACTACTGTCTCAGCACCCATGTCAAGCTCTGTGCCATGAGTTGCCCCTGAATTATCTCATTTTATCCTTCCCACAGTGCTTTGAGGAAAGAACTTCCTTCTCTCTTAGCAGATGGGAAACTGAGGACAATTTTGGCCCACAGACATGTTTTGTGTGCGCGGGGTTCTCATCTGCATGTCTCTGGGTGGGACAAGCACTCTCCAGTTGTCAAAGGTCCCATCCTCCCCTGCTATTGTAATTACACTTACTAGATAAAACAAGGCAATGCTTTCTTAAAATTGCTTTATTGACATAGTCACATGCTATCCTATTCATCTTTTTAAAGAATGTAAGTCAGTGGATTTTAGCAAACAGAGATGTGGGCAATTGTTACCACAGTCAATTTGAGGATATTTCCAACACCTCAAAGAGAAGGCCTCTGCCCTTTAGCTGTCGCCTCTCTCCCCTCTCCTTCCCCTACCAGCCCGAAACAGCCACTAGTCTACTTCTTATCTCCATGGAGTTGCCTATTCTAGACATTTCACATAAGCAGAATGATACATGTGGCCATGTGTCTGCCTTCTTTCACTTAATGGTCTCTAGGTTCATCCACTTTGTGGGTTGGATCAGTACTTTCCTGGGTGAATAATATTTCATTGTATTGATATGCCACATTCAACTTTTCTCCACATGTGGGTTGGTGAGGGTTTGGGAAGTCATGTTTTCTTGATACAATGTATCAGTCCCTGTCTCAAGTGCTTTATCTCATTAAATCCTCACAACCTTTTGAGGTGAGTGTTATGATTACCTTATTTCATTATTACCCTTATGTCTCACAGGACACTGAAGCACCAAATGCCTTATCTAATGTGCCCAAGGTCAAACACCTAGTGCATATCTGCCTGGCCCCTGAGTTTGTTTGTGACTCTAATAGTACCTGATCCCTCCTTTTCATTAGGGTCTTCAGAGGCAGCACATACACCCCTCAGCCCACTCATTATCCACAAGTGGAGCTCAAAATGCAATGAGAACTTTCTTTCATTACCCAATCCCTCAACCTGGGGGCTGTCCAATCCCTTCTCAGTCAGGAGCATTCCAAAAAACCACTCCTGCAATACAGATAAACATCTTTATTTAACAAATGATGTTTGGCCAACAAAACCCTTTAAGGGGTGTTATTTGAGCCCTATAAAATCCTCCTTCTTTAGTACTTTGCTAATTCAATATTTGTGATCTTTTCAAGAGGCTGAACTGGGCAAGAGCAGGAGTCAGTCAGCAAACCTTTCTTTGTAGAAAGTGGAAATTCAGAGTATAAACAGGATTGAAGATGGCATGCTTAAACAAAGTGTTTTCAGGCCTCCTTAGAAACAGCCAGGAGCAATGCAGGCAACCAGGTGCTGAGAGGTAAGTTCCATACATTCTTTTTTTATTCTGGAAGCAGAAAAGACCTCGCAGGCAACCTTGCTACTACCGTAGGATGACAGCTGATCTTTAAAATATGCTAGTTTTCAGACTCAGGCTCTGTATCTCAGAACCAAATCCCTAGTTCAAGTTTTCCCTTCTGTGAAAAGGCTTTTTCTGCCAATCAGATATTCAGCAGAACTAGGGGGCAATGCTTAAAGCAGTTATCCCAGGCTGAGAAGCAGTTACCTTCAGATCCTAGAAGGGGCTAGGAAGAAAGAGGCTATAGGGGAAATTCTGGGCATGAAGGACTCCTTCTTTCTTTCACAAACCTGTTGTTCTTTTGAAGGAGAAACTCCACCCAGCAAAGAAGTCTGAAGCAGTAGGAGAGGAACCCTTAGTACTGTAAACCTACTGAGTCACAGTCACCTTTGATGCAGGCCTTTCCTGTGACCTGCAAGAGAAGGAGTAGGGGTATCTACAGATCCCAGTCTCCAGGGGAAAACCTTCCACTTCTTCTAGAATGTTAGACCCTGGGCTGTAACATATGGGCTCAGGCCATGCCATTCTGTCTGGATTTGGGAATTAAATTTTATTTTAAAATAACAGAGACTTCAATCTTTTGCAGTCTTTCAGAGGATGCCTTTTATCCTGCCTTCCAGCACCTTCAGTGACATTCTGTTTGGGGAGGAGAGCAGAGACTTGGCAATTCCACAGTCTTATGACCCACTGTACTAGCTTGGACCAGCCTCACAGATGTGGATGTGAAAGATTCTGATCAGGAAAGCCAGAGAACTAAGGCAAGGGGCTGACTTCCTAACTGGTGTTGTAGCTGATTTCTCCCCTCTAGAAAATGGAATATCTAACTGGAAGGAAGTGTGCCAAGCTTGTAACTCCTATGCCAGTTCAGGTCCATTGGTAGAGGCTGCCTGGAGGGCTGTGTTGAGAAGCTTTTGAGGGTTAGCAGGAAAGAGAGCTGGGGTCCATTAGCAATGTCTTCTCTGAGCAAGGGAGAGCGAGCAGGAGCACATTTACTTGCCATATATTCACCACTCCTGATATTGATACACCCAAAGTCTTCTTGAGTTCAGATCTTATACAAGGACTGTTCCCATACACCAGGAAGTGACAGCAATCTACAGATAATTGCTTGTGATTTCAGGCCATGGGCATTACCAACAACCAAGGTAAGGGGACCCTAGTTCTTCTGCAGACTAGAAATACTAACAGACTGTCTTTCCCTGGTCAACCCAGAACTGAGAAGCCAACATGAATAGCCCCTTCCCTGGTGACTCACCATGAGAGAAAGGCAAGAAGCAGCCCTCCTCGGCCCACTTTAGTCATGAGAGACCGAGAAAGCAAAATGTCATCTGCAAAAGTGAAAAGAACTTTGAGCAGAGGTGCACTGGGAATGGAGTCGCCCCCTGTCTGTAAATTGAGGACAACAACAGTTGTCCTCCCTGGAGGAATTCCTCGTGACACGCAATGAGATAATCATACAAAGAGCTCAGCACAGTGCCTGACACCCAGCAATCACACCTAATCAAGTGACCCAGTGCTCTCGTATCATTCTTTAGCTCACTCTTTGGTGGCACTGGGACTGAGGATATTAAATCTATTCTGAAACTGGTCCGCCCATCGGCAGGGCGGGAGCTCTCCATCTCACCACCAAGGCCCCATGGTCACCAGTTCCAATAACACAATTAGTCATCTTTCATTCTTAAGATATCTACCCATGGGTGGGTGCACGTGTGCAGGTATGAGGGTATATGTGCTGCTCCGAGAAGGGGGAAAATCCATATTCTCTCTCTTCTGATCGAATTAATCAAATAAATCTTCTGCAAGGAGCTGCTAAATGAATCACAGATGGCTATGCCCTTTTACAGGTTGCAGAAAGCACTCGTTACAGTTCTTTTAATTTATCAGAGGAAAAAAGATGCCCTCGTGTGCCCCTTCCCTCTTGCAGTAATAATCAGAACCAGTCTATTTTCCAAGGGTCCGAGACTCATTTTCAAAAAATGTGTATCAATAGATGTAACAGCAGGAAGATTATTTTGCCAAGTTCCAGCCTCCAGCACGGCGAAGGTACCCTGGCTGGGGAGAGCGTTTATAAAACCACATTTAATAAAAGAGAGTGTTATATTAAGTATGTTTGCTAGTATATTTAAGCATATGGTTTCCATATCAGGCAGAAAGATGGCAAACACATGCTTTACCTTCTTTCTAACCTCTCCTAGATATGTCCTTTCTAACGGGCGGTGGGATGGGAGGATTTTTCTGTGTGTGTGTGTGTGTGTGTGTGTGTGTGAGTGTGTGTGTGTGTGTGTGTGGATGTGAGTGTGTTGTTTTGTTTTGCTTTTTACAAGTAGGGCTCATGTGGAAAAGCATAGAGAAATGTTCACAGAACATGTGGAGACTGCTTTTTCTACTTCTGTAATTAGCCCAAGAGAGTCGTTTGGCTTTCTTTCTGCAACTACCCTAACACTCTCCAGCACCTCTGGCCTTCTCCAATGCACGAGGAGATGGCCAGCGTGAAAGTGTGAATCAATTTCAGCTGCAAAGAACTTGAGCTCCTGGATTTTAAATGTGAACACCAAGGTAAAAGCAAGATCTCCCGGATGCCTGCCTGCCTGGCTTTATGTCCTCAAACGTCCTTGTTTACCAGACCAGCCATCCAAGCATTTGTCTCCCCAGAGATCCCTTTTTGGCACTTGGGCTGAGTATTGGGGATTTTCTCTGTTCCCTGCAGGTTAGCGTCATCGCCTGTGCCCTGTACTCACAGGGTCCCGGGAAAGGCAACTAGGAAAGACTTCCATGGTCCACCATCATAAAACAATCTAAGCAATCCCCCAATGAGACAATACTGGAAGTCCAAAGGCCAAACTAGAAAGGGGACTGGGCGGGGGTCTCTGCAGTGAGGCTGCCCAGCCCACCCCCCACATCAGCCCAAGCAGATTTGCCTGAACGAGTTATAAATCTACTGGTACCATTTCTTTTTCGTCACTTGCCTAATCCTGTGCCCTTCGTTTCATGTGCTGTAATTATTAACATCTGCTTTCTGAGCCTGGCCCGCATGGAGTTTGCAAAGGCAGTTTTCAGTCCAGAACAATGGTGACAGCTGTTTCATTTAGCCTAGGGCCAGCACTTCCTGTTCAGTCTACATCTGCCCTTCTGTGTCCAATTTCTGTTTCAGGGTTTTGTGTTTTGTTTTCTATTTTTTTTCCCTTCATCTGACCTTGCTATATGTTTAAGAAGAATTTCTAACTTAGCACTGCAGCTAGTATTTCTAGCACATATGCTTATTAGATTGACAACAGCCAAGGGGGAGACAGGAGAAAGCCCAGATTGTCTCCAGCAGCTCATGCGGTGGAGTGTAGGGGCAGAAAACAGGGCTGTCCAGGAACTCCGGTACCAGGCTCTGAGCTTTGAAGCTGGAACCTCCTGGTACCTCTCTGGAACTTAAACGTAGGAGAGCTGGGCTCAGCTCATCTGTCCCCCAGCCTGGGGTCATCTGCATAGTTATTTGGTAAAGGGTCACCCAGATATCACACAAGGGAGCCCTGTGTCCATGGTGGCCACGAACACACAGGGGCCTTTCTTCTTTGCTTACCAAGCAAGCTCGTCAGATGGGGCAAGATTCAGAGGCTTAGATCACTTTTCCTATGGAGTCACCAGCAATATCATAAAAATCCCTTGTACTTCAAAGAGGGAAGTCAACAGGATGGGAAAAGGAGAGGAAACTAAAGGCAACCAGCATTGGACACTAGTGTATACACTTGTGTGTGACCGAAGAGGATGGTGATTACATCCACCCTGCCCTTCTAATCCAGACCTCCTAGCCTGTTTCCAGCTGGTCCAAGCTTGGGGTCCCCAGCCCAGCTGGCATACAGATGTCAAGCTATCATCTGAGATCCCCCACAAGGGCCAGGTTAGAGACCTCAACATTTGTGCAAGGCGCCCTCAGAAATTACTGGATATTCATCACCAAATAAGGCACACACTAGACCCTGGAGAGATAAGAATTTGCTGCAGGCAAACATGTCCTGGAGGTGTGCGAAGCAGAGAGGCTGAGGCACGGACCTGAGATGAGGTGATTCAAACGGGGGCAAAGGCGGTCGGTGCCTCTCATTGGATCAGAGAGCACTGTGACGCGCAGAGGCCACAGAGTCTTCTGAATTCCCCCTGATTTTTCTTAATAGATGAGACATTCATCTCCAGAGAGAGGAAGCCACTAGTCTACAGCTGTGGCTTGGTTAAGCTTGACCCTGGCAACCAAAGGCACACGAAGGTCAGTCTGTACTGGTTCCAGGAGCTCGGTGACATCTTCTCCATTTGGGTGTGAAATATCTCTTTCAATCCTAGCCCCTCTCTACCCCTCTAAGTCACTTGCATGAAAACAACTTGAGACCCCACACCTAGATTGGAAGAGTAGGGCAGGACAAGGGGACCCCAGCCTTGGCACTCGTGCCTGAGATCTACTTGAAGACCACTGCTCTTGGCTCTGCTGCCGGGGGACGGCTGAACCCCAGCAGCTCCTAAAATAAGAGCTGGCACTGGCCTGACACAGGGCAGGGAGGTCACAGAGATTCCTGGCAGGCGGTCGAGAGCCCCTGTCTTTTGGGGAGGAGCAGGCGAAAGGGGAAAAAGCAGCAGGGAGGACGATGTGCAGAGGAGGTAAAGACTTCCTCACCGTGGACTGGGCCCGAGGGGACCAGAGAGAGGCTTGACTCAGACACACCCGAGCACTGCAGGGACCTTCCCGCAGCTCTGCAGTCCGCAGAGCAGGAGTGTGAGGCCGGCCTGGCCCCTCCACCTGCAGGGAGCCTCCTCATCCTTGCTGCCTCTCCTGGCCAACAAGAACAAGGCCCATCCCCGCCCCCACTCACAGGCCCTGCCTCCCCCTCCACACTTCCTTCTCTTTCTCATTCACTCCTTTTCTTCTTAAAGTTAATTGCAACTTTTTTCTCAGCTCCCTGATCTGGATAAGCCACATCTCATTAGAAAAAGATTTAGCCAGAGCCAAAGCAGGCTGGAGAAGGAATCCCTAATCAACAGAGAAAAGAGTTGGGTGTAATTGCTCTCTCCCGCCATTCCTGCACCCCCTCCTGCCTCAAATCTTTTTCTGCTCATTAATCTGAAAAGAAAGTCGCAGTCTAATGTCTTGGTGTTCAAGTATCTGCTGCTGCAGAAAGCAAATCCAAGTGCTTTAGAGGTTTGGGGGGAAGGGTTGCATGGAGAGTTTTAGTTGTTGAGGTGTAGGAGTAAAATATTTTGGTTGTTCGGGGCTGTATACAAAGTGCTCTGGTTGGGAGAAAATCTCTTCTGAGTGTGTACGTGTGTTTGTGAAGTGCTTTGGTTGTTGGGGAATGTGTGTGAAGCTCTAGTTACTGGTGTGAGTGTGTGAAATGCTTTGATCACTGGGTGGGTTGTGAAGCCCTTTCATTATTGGGGTTTTGTGTGTGTCTCTGTGTGTGAAGCTTTTTGGTTATTGCTGTACATCCATGAAGTGCTTTGATTATTGGGTGTGTAGTAAAGCCCTTTTGATTAGTGTGTGTGTGTGTGTGTGTGTGTATACCTCTGGTTATTGATGTGTGTGTACAAAGTGTTTTGATTATTAAATGGGTGTGTGAAGCTTCCTTAATTATTGTGTGTGTGTGTGAAATATTTTGGTTGTTGGGGCGGATGAAGGGTTTGGTTGTTGGAGACATGTTTGTAGGTGTAGAGGGCGTTGGGATAGGACATAAGGAGTGAAGCAGAGGACCCTTCAGTTGCTATTGTGGGTGTGAGGTGGCTTGGCTGTTGAGGAGTGTGTGTCGCCCTTGGATTGCACTGTGTGTGTGTGTGCGTGTGTGTGTGTGTGTGTGAAATGCTTGGTTTTTAGGGTGAATATATGTTCCTGTGCAATTGGTCCCTTGGGTGTTTTCCTCTTGCCTGCATTATATCCTGACAGATCCCTGAATGGTGACAGGTGGAAAATGAATTTAAGAGAAAGCTACCTTCTCAGGTAGGGACACTGGGTCCTCAAATACCATTCGACAGAACAGCACTGCCCTTCTATGCTCATGCTTCTGAATATGGACATTTTCTACCCTTTGTAATTGGTAGGAGGACAGAAGGGTGTTTTTAATGTTTATTTTAAATTTTAAAAGTAATGCATGCCCCAAAAGAAAAAATCAGTAATGCATACTCCTGGAAAAATGTGAACTAGGGACTGGATAATGGAAAAGCAATCTCTCTGATGCCCAGGCCCAGTCCCCCACCACCACCCAGTCTCCACCTTCCAGTACCTCTGTGCGCTTCCAACTGTAGGCCACATATATCTATTCCACACTGGCTCCTATGACATTCTGTTCTGCACCTGCTTTTTTCACTCAGCAATATATATCAGAGATTGTTCCCTATCAGCATGGGTGTACATTAATGTATTTTAACCCCTAAAATGAGTTAACTGAGAAAAATCATAGGGCACCTCTATCCTGTACAAGCCAAAGAGTGTGGTAAACAGCTCTCTCCCCAGTAAAGTATGATTCTGGCCTAGCATGATGCTAAGCCTCTCTTTTATTGCCTTGTTTGATGCTCAAAAAACTCCAGGAAGAAGTCACCAGCCCGTTCACAGATGAGGGCACCAAAGCTAAGAGAGGTACTGGCCAAATGCACACAGTAGCAGCAGAGTCAGAATTTGAACCCAGGCCATCTGAATGCAGAGCTCTGGCCTCAGCTACTGCCTTCTAGAGAAAGGGAAGGACCACCTGGGAGCTGGGGGTGAAGGGAGAGTGACGGGTCTCTGACACCCCAGAACCGCCAGAGAGCCCGGGTGTCCTGTCTGGGGTGGTCACCTGTGCTGCCCACTTGGCCCCTGTCCGGGCTCTCCTTGTCTTTGACAGTCCTCCACGGCCCGGGCTCCGCTGGCCTGACCCTGCCCTCTCCAGGAGTACCAGGCACTGCTGCTGTCAGGAGATCCCAGGCAGACACTGGCTCCCATCTCCCGTCCCAGCCCCTGGAGGGTAGAGCCTGGCTTGAGCCTTTTTATGGTTCTCCGAGAAGAGCCCATGCACAATTGCAGCCTTTCTGCCTAATAATTATCCAGTGGAAGTGCCGGCTACAGAGGTGGTGTCGGCTCTTAATGAGGGTTTCTGTTCAGGCCACAGAGTTGCAAGGGGAGCATCTGAGTCACAAATCAGGTTCAGCGTCGCCGTCTCAGGGTGACAAGAACCTCAGCTCAGGATCCACCAAGACCAAGCACATCCTCAGGAAAAACATGGTTCATCCCAGTACTTACCATCCTGCCCTCCTCTGCTGCTCTTCCTCAGTGTATCTCAGTCCGCCATGCTTGTTGCAAGCACTCCTGCCATGGGAGGACAAGGACAAAGTGAATATTTTCAGAGGATGTAAAAATCCTGTTTGTGACACTAGAAAAAAGTGACCTGGGCAGGGAAGTTTTTCAAAGGTAGCCCATTACCTCCTGAGATCAGGGAAGAGCTCAGAGCAGGACCTCCCTAGACACATGTGACTACAGAGCATTTGAAACACAGCCAGTGCAAAGCGGGATGTTCTGGGGGTGTAAAAAATACAACTGATTGTGAAAACCCACTATGAAATTAAAATATGAAAGATCTCACTAATAACTACCCAGGCATTAGATATTGACAAGATGATATTTTGAAGATACTAGGTTACATGAAACAAATTATGAAAATTAACAATGGTGCGTGACTGCCACATGCTTTGATTCACCTGTTCCTCTTTTAATGTGGCTACTAGAAACTTTAAAATTACATAGGCGACTTTCGTTTGAGGCTCCCATTGCCACCAGATAGCAATGGCCTAGTATATAACACATCTTTATGTGAATATCATTGTCTCCATTTTACCAATAACTGAACCAGCTTGATCAAGGACACCAGCTAATGGCGATAAAAGCCAGAATTCACATCATGAGAAGCTAGTGGTTCTGGCTGCATAGTCTACTGGTTATACAATTCCCAAAGCAAGAGATGAACAATCATGTGCAAAAAGTTTTTAGTGGCCGCACCGACTGATGCAAATTTAGAATCTGGGGAAGGCAAAATAAAAGCCTGCAATTTGATCTCCCCAATTAGTGGGGGCCTTAAGGCACGGGATACTTCTTCATGAATAACTCTTCAGACAGGCTTTGGTGGTGTCTGTGGAACCCAGGCTGGTCTCCATCCTTCATCTGACACACGGGGGCAGGACTACAGACTCTCTGGGACTGCTAGGATCCAGGGTACAACCACGCATCAGATCTCTCCCTCCCTAAGGTTGAGGATGAGCTGCACAGAAACACCTGGGACCGTGGCCAAGTGATCACCTTTCTTGTGTCACCTGTAAGGTGAGAACGAGAAGACTGCTCACTTGAGATAACTGTTAGGAGAATCAACAAGATAATGCAAAAGACCATGCGTCTGCGCATGCGTGGCACACGGCAAGTGCTCAATGCATGCTGGCTCTTGTAGTCACCGTAGCAGTAACTGTGAGACCGGCTGGTTGGATTGTTCTGGGTAGTAGGCTCAGCTTCTCAAGCACTTGCCTGGAGCCTCACCCTAACCTGACACACTCGAATGCTGAAATTGATAAGGCAGTTTCACCTTGAACGTGGCTTTTGAAGAATTCGTTACCATTGCAACTCAATTCCCTGATTGGATGGGTAACTGAAGCACCTAGGGAGAAAGCAGCTTGGACAAGGGCCCAGAGGGAGACTCGGGGCTCCTGTAACTGAGCATCTTCTGGCATGTTCACAGTAAGACTAGAATCTTCTGCCGTCTGGTGATGAGTTGGGGGCCAACTTCTTCCCCTCGGAAGTAGTGGGCAGGCAGATGGCACTGTTTTGACCTTTGAGGAGGGACCCAGAGCCATGGCGACCGGACTTCACCCCGCTTTCTCCACCGTGGGAAGACTAGCCTTGTTTCTTCTCAGCAGCGGTTTATGTTTTCTTTACCCCTGAATTTTGGGTAAACAGCCTCCTGTGCTAGCTAAATGCTTTATCAGCTCCTCAGCTGGCCGCCTACCACAACCTTTGTGGCAAGCGGAACAGTATGCATCAGAATTAAGTGCAAGCCTGCCGTCCTGCCCTTCTAGGGAAGAACCCGGCGCTGCAGGGTCGACGCCCTGCTTTCTCCAGCGTTCAGCGCCTGCCACCTGCTGGGTGGCCCCGGTATGGCGTGGTGTCCCTGCCGGCGGGATAACTCACCAAATACTGTACTCACCTGGGCGCCTGGGGTTTAGTACAAAACAGACGAATGTTCTTGTTCTTCTAGATTACAATCTTGCTGAGTGAAAGATGCGTGGAGAAAAATTTAAATTAGAATTAGAATATGAAAGGGAGGTTGAAAGCTTTGGTAGAGAGGCGAGTAGCAATTTTAATTTTCAGGGTGTTCTTCTTAGAGAACGTAGCTGTGGTGGATTAACTAATGGTCAATTTGGACTCCCAGCTGATCCACCTGAGGATTGTTGCCAAAATGACATAGAAGGAGGACGTGAGGGGAAGACTGTCTGCTGTTGATTTTCTGGGAGAAGCTCGCCGGCTGGTGTTCCTGATTTGAACTCCAGTCTTCGCTGTTGCCGGGGACGACTGCTGTTCTCTCTCTTCTAGTCTTTGCCTTGAGCGTGGCTTCCTGGCTCCAGTGCAGATCCCTCAGCCTTCTGCCTTCTGGCACAGACTCTTCACCGCCAGCCTGGCTTTCTAGCTTTCACCACTGGGCCTTCCCGATGCAGATCCTCTATGGACTTACAGGAGACCTTGCAGTGGGATCCAGGCCTTGGCTGGATTCTTCCTGTCTCTAGTGTACAGGCAGATCTCTTGCACTCTTCTGCATGTGACTTTTTGGGTGAATATCATACAATAATCCTATAAATTACATGTAGCATATTAAATCTATTCCCTTTCAAGCCCTGACTGCAACAGTGACTTTTGATCGAGGACTTGGAGGAAGTGAGGGGATTTGCCATGGAAGAAGTGTGTAACTGGCAGAGGAAATGGAAGTGCAAAGGCCCTGGGGTGGGAATGTGCCTGTGCACTCAGGGCTGGAGAGAGCATGCCAGGGAAGATCAGAAGGCAGGGAAGGCCAGGTGGTGGGGTCTTGCAGGTGGCCTTTAAGGACTTGGGTGTATAAGCTGCTCTGGCTGTCATAACAAATGCCACAGATGGGGCTGCTTCCACAGCAGAACATATTTCCTCACAGTCCTAGAGGCTGGAGGTTTAAGTCAAAGCGGGACCAAGCAGGTTTCTGTGGAGGGCTCACCCCCCTGCCCCTAGCTCCCAGGCCCCGACCCTCTCCCGAGTCCTCAGTGCATACATTGGACGTGACTTTCCACACAGCAACTCGGGACACAAACATCCATAACCCTGGTTTTTACTTCTGAGAGGCTGTGTGGGGCCGGGTGGGGGGACCACAGGGCCAGGACACCTGAGCAAGCTGTCAAAAGCAAGCCGGTCTGCTGAGTCACTTCATTTGTCCGGAGAATATGCAAAGGCGTGGGGGAGGTCACCGGAGCCGTGTGTACTGAAGGGGGTGTGAGTGTGTGTGAGTGAACGTGGGTGTGGGCATGTGTGTGTGAGTGTATGGCTGTATACTCTGTGGGAGTGGGGGGGGGTAGGAGCGTGCCTGTGTCTGGGTGAGCAAGTACAGGTGTGAGTGTGTGAGGCGTCAGTGGCAGGGCGTGTGTGTGATACTGAGCGCTCTCTCAGAGCAGTCAGGTGCTTCACCCCGTGACTGTGCTGCACCCCAAAACCACACGTGCCACATCGCAGGGCTCAGCATCTGTGCCAGGACAGGCGAGTTTCACCACAGCCCGCAGACACCGTGTCGGGGAGACCCCTTCCTGCCCCTGGCACACTCACGCCCAGCAGATGTCCCCTTCCCAGCCCTGCACCTCTAGCTGGCGCTGCCAGGCTCCCGAGACTAAGCCTCAGCTCAAGCTTTCCGACCTGGTTCTGGGGAGGAGAGCAGCTCTCCTGTCCTGGCCCCGCCCCAGCTTCTGCTCCAGTGGGAAGGTCAGTACCATGGCACGGGGTGGCTGTGGGACTGAGGTGACCTCTCAGTCTAGCCTCTGGTATTTACTGGGCACATACTATGTGCTGGGTGCTCCTGTGTGTGCCAGAGGCCCAGGTTGCTTATTCTAGTTGGACCTGATGTTGACTGGCCTACAGTGACGTCTTCAAAAGCAGGTGCGGTGGTTTCTCTTTAAAAAGCCCATGCCTAGGTCCGGGGATTTAGCTCAGTGATTTCGCCACCCGCTACGCAAGCACAAGGACCCGAGTTTGATCCCGATACCAAAAAAATAAAAATAAAAATAAATAAAATAAAAAGCCCACGCTCGGTATGCTCCCAGTGGTTAAATTATAGGGGTGTGTGTATGCACATAGGTGTATGCACTGTAACAGAACGAAAGTTGCTAAGAGATAGATACAGAAATACTGAATAATGTTCCTTTAAAAGATACACATAATGATATATAAATAACACTAAGATACGAATCTGTATTCTTTTTTTTTTTCTCGGTACTGGGGATCAAACTCAGGACCTTGCAGGCAGGCTCGGTGCCACTGAGCTACATCCCCAGCTTGAGTATCTGAATAGAAATACGATTAATAGAGGAGGTAGGGAGAAGTCCAAAGAATTCTCCAAAATATCTATTCCTTTGTTTCAAAACTATTTAATATATATGCTAATTTGTTTCAGTTATACTACTAGTACCTCTTAGTTCATTGAAGGGAAAGTTTTGTCTTTTGGTCTGTTTGTTTCTTCTTTGTAAAAGACCATCTTTTTTGTCTATGACTTGTACTCTGAGTAACATTTTGGCCATTGTTTTAAAATTATGACTCATAATGTATTAAGTATTGTTATTCTCTAATTATTTTTTATGAAATTTTTTTTTTTTGTACCGGTGATCAAACTTGGGTCCTTGCGCTTGTGAGGCAGGCGGCAGAACCACTGAACTAAATCCCCAGCCCTGTTTTATTTTTTCATAGAAGAGTGTTTTTTATATTTTCTTTATTAATATCTACTTGTTTTACATTATGATAAACTTAAAAATAAAAAAAAGAAATACTATTGAAACCTTGAACAGAAAGATACACACCAATAGCTTCAGAATAATGTTTGCTCTGGAGAGAGAGAAGAGGATGACGTATGGAAAATTTTTTAAAAGGTGCAAATATGGCAAAATTCCATTGACTTCTCAGATATACTATTTCATTACTAAATACTCATATTACTCCTACAATGTGTGCTACCCCCATATTACAAGTAATTTAACTGAGGCTTAGTGAGATATCACATTGCATGGAAGGCTGGTAATCAAAACAAAGTCTATTTAAATCTGAAGTCTTATCTAATTTTGTTAAATCTCCTCACCTCACTAATTTAGGACTATTTGCTCCTGAATTCAACTTACTAATATTTTGTTGAGAATTTTTCCACCTAAGTTTATGAGAGACATTGGCTGTGGTTTTTCTCTTCTTATGCTATCTTTATCTAGTTTAGAAATCAGGTGAAACTGTTCCAAAAATGAACTGGGAAATATTCCCACTTTCTATTTTCTCTAATGCATGGTATAAAATTGGTATTAATTCATCTGTGAATGCCTGGAAGAATTCTCCAATAAAACCACCTTAGAAGCTTTTAAAATTGCAGACTCTGGGGCTGGGGATTTAGCTCAGTGGTTTCGCCACCTGCTGCACAAGCACAAGGACCCAAGTTTGATCCCCAGTACCAAAAAAAAAAAAAGAAATTACAAACTCTGTCTCTCTAATTGTTATAGGACTGCTTCAGTAGTTTATTTCAACTTGGTTGAGTTTTGGGAGTTTGTAGTATTTGAGGAATTGACTCATTTCTTTTAAGGTGTTGAATTTATGAGCATAAAATTGTTCGGAGTATCTGCTTGTTGTCTTTTTAATGACAGCAGATCTGTGCTGATATCCTTTGTCTACTTTCTGATACTGGTAATATGTGTTTTCCCTTTTTTATTCTTGTCAGTATTTCTAGAGATTTAGCAATTTTATTGAATTTTTGAAGAATCATTTTTCTATTTCATTGGTTTTTCTCTGTTGTTTTCCATTTCACTGATTTCTTCTTCTACTTTTATTTTGTTTCTCCTGCTTGCTTGACCTGGATATAATTTTTTCTTTTTCTAGTTTCTTGAAATGAGAACTTTGATTATTGATTTGTTTCCTTTTTTCTAATGTTAGCTGGTCCCGTAAGTTTTCCTCCTGGTTCTGCTATAGCTGCAACTCAGAATGTTGGGGATTGTTTTTATTTCCCTTGAGATTTCTCTTTGACCCATGAATTATTTATTGGCGTGCTGTTTAACTTCCAAGTATCTGGAGATTTTCCTGTTGTCTCCCTGTTGTCACTGAATTTTAATAACTCTTTGATATGTGTCCCCATGGGAACAGGACTTTATTGATTCTACTGCTATATTTCTGACATCAAGAACAGGACAATGGTAGGTGATTAGTAAATAAAGATGAATGAATGATTGAAATATTTAACTTAGAAATTAAGAGACTATATATTTATTTATTTATTTATTTATTTTAATTTTTTTTTTTTTTTTGGTACCGGGGATTGAACTCGGGACCTTGCGCTTGCAAAGAAGGCACCAGAACCACTGAGCTAAATCCCCGGCCCCGAGACTATATATTTAAAAGAGGTAGGGATATATCAGAAATTTGATGATGATTATCAGTAGGTAGAAAAATATGGTTGCCTCTTTTTCTTTTTGAAGAAATTATGGGGTTTTTGTTTGGTTTATTTTATTTGTTTGTTTTTTTGTTTGTTTGTAGTACTAAGGATTGAGCCCAGGGAGTACTGTACTGAACTAAATCTCTACCCTTTTATTGTCTTAATTTTGAGACAGGGTCTCACTAAGTTGCCATGGCTGGCCTTGAATTTACAATCCTCCCACCTCAGCCTCCCAGATAGCTGAGGTAATAGGCATGAGCCACCCCCCCTGGGACCACACCTGTGTTTAATAGTTTCCAAATTCTCTGTAATGAGCATGCACTACTTTTACAATCCAGTAAAGAAATTTAAAAAGTGGGAGCTGCTATTTCTGATCATTTTCACTCCTTCCTTAACAGGTCGTGTTAGAATTTGAATTGCTGAGAAAAGCCAAAGATGAGAGGCAGAACCACAAAAGGACCTTCAAGGAGGTTCCAGCACTCAATTGCCTGTCCCAGGCTCTGAATTAGGTACAGATCCTGCCACCTGCCACTACCAACTTTTATAGACTTCCGAATTTACTGTGGCCCTCACTTATCATTGAGTTCATGTGCTTCTTGAGTCACAGAGTTGATTTGTTCCTCGTCATCTCACTGCACAAAGGCCCCCAGAAATCTTGTGACTCAGTGTTCACCAAGGAGATCTTGTTTGGCATCATAAATAAATCACCCATCTTTCTAAGTACAGCCATTAAAATTACTTTGACAGTTTACTTTGAGGTAACAATGTTAGCATTTTTTCCAGGGTTCACAACCAAAAACTAGGACAGCAGAAAAGAGATACTTTGTTTTACCTTTCATTTTAAAAATACATAACCATCTCTTTTATATCTTCAGTCACAGACTCTTCGTGTTTCTGCTAGGCAATTTCTTTGGAAAACTGGCTGGATGGGAAAATTTGGTGACTATTCTGTCCAACCAGGGTCACCACTCAAGCCATGCTTAGATATGGACAGTTCCTGAAGGTGGGTGAATATGCTTTTCTGCTTTGGAAAACAGTGCTAAGACCTTGGTTTCAGTTTTTGGTTTGTTTTTTAAAATTTTTATTCAACAGAGAAGTCCCTAGATCTGGAAAAATGTTTTGCCCTTTCTTATTTATGAGGTCAGCTGATTTCATGCAAAGATCCAGGGATTTGTTGGAGAGCCCAGGTTGGGTAAGTTTGTAACCTGATGCATAGGAATGGTACAGGGTACTGCCCAGATGTGTCCCACAGGTGGCAAAGATGGGGTGTCTTCCTTGGAGCTGAGCCAAAAAAGGCATCGAGGTCGATGAGCAGGGCTACATCTTAAAGAATAGCCAACGACATGGAAATCTAGGAACCAATAACCCTAACCTGATAAGGGAAAAATAAAGAATCTTTACCTCAGGGACAGTTTGAGTCCTATCATACAAAATAGGCTATGCTAACCAGCCAGAAATAGAAAATTATAATGTCAACCAGTCTTTCCATGTTTAAGATCATTTATTTGATTTCTAGAATTCCTGGGCACCTGATTTGCTGCTGATTTTGTTGCTGTTAAGTTGATTAAAATTGAGTATGTCAAAGGACACAGATTTAATTTTATTTAATTTTCATTGACAACTATGGCTTAAGTTCCCAAGCATCCGTTGCTTTTTCACACCTCCTAGTAGAGACTGTCCACACCCCTTTGGGGACTCTTTATCAAATACCTCTGGCTTTCTGCTTTCTGTCTGCAAGGACTCTACTTCCTGCCTATAAATTTAAGTACAGCACAAGCCTGCTAGAGACACTGAAATGTGTGCCAAAGTAGCCCATCCAATGGGAACTTCAGGCTAATGTGTAACCCACCCCATCTTCTTCTGTTATGACTGTGGAGGGTGTCACCATGACACTGTCATGGGTTCCAAAGTCATTATGACGTACAGAGTTGCCATGGATGGTGCTATGGTTTGAATATGGCTTGTCTCCTTCAAGACTCATGTGAAATGTGATGCCATCATGGCAGTGTTGGGAGGCAGGGCCTTCAGGGATGGTCAGATGGTCAAGAAGGATTTGTGCCTTTCTTGAAAGAGTGAGTTAATTCTCATTGGAGGAGTGGTTAGTTATTGGGAGAGTAGGGTATTTTAAAAGTGAGTTTGCCTTCTTTGGCTCTTTCTTGCTTCCACCTTCACCACGTGATTCCTTCTCCCCTTCCCGCATGGTGTGTTGCAGTAGGAGACCCTCACCAGAAGCCAAGCAAATGCCAGCACCATGGTCTTGGGCTTCCAGCCTCCAGGATAATAAAGCAAAATAAACTTCTTTCATTTATAAATTACCAGCCTCTGGTATTTTGTTAAAGAAACAGAAAACAGACTAAGACAGATGGATAACAGGAACAAAAGAAAACATTTATTGTGTGAAGCCACTGAGATCCAGTGGTTATTAATGCAGTATTACCTGGCCTGTCCTCACAGATGCACATGAACACACACACACACACACACACACACACACGCATGCACACATGCACATACATTTGCATTGTGGTATGCAAAGGAGGACCCAAGGCCAGAGAGGAATCCAGGGGAAGATGTCATCTGCATCTCTGAAAAGCTCATGAGCTGGCTTGGCAGATGCACCATCTTGGCAATGTATAATGATAATAATAATAAAGGGGTGGGCAGCTCAAGAGGACAATGCCAAGGTGTTTGCAGAGCTGTGGTTGTAAAGTGGAAACAATCAGGCAGAGTTCAGGATAAATGGAAGAGCAGCTCAGGGCCAGGGAGCCCCTCTTAGCCCCCCTGATCCTCTCTTGTCCCTTCTCACCCTCTGCCCTGTGAGACCACCCTGTGTACACCATGCTACAGGCTCCTTCCCATCTGGCACCTGGTGGGCCTGGTCAATAGCAGCCTTGGCAGAAGACTGAAGAAAGCTAAGGCTGAATATTTCTTCCCATCTCTCTCCTCATGGTACCCTCAGGCTGGCTATACCTCAGCTGAAGCTCCCAGCTCCTCTCCTTCCAGAATCTGGTAATGGTCCACTCCTCACCCCTCAGCCTCAGGGTGGTAAGAGCCCCAAGATACTGCAGCATTCATCCCATTTCCCTATACTTTGCCCTTACCTTTGAAAATGGCCTTTGTAAAAAAGGACTCCTAAAAGGGCCCTAATTTGAGCTTACTGTCTCCTGATAGACCCTCGCTCATGGACCTTTCTTTGGGGAGTTGACAGTGGAAAGGAAATGATCATGCTGTAATTACAGAGTCAGCTGGTAAAAGAGGAAGAAAGCTTTCAAATAATAATTCATTTTTCATTACCAATGAGTCATCAAACAGCTTTGCTCCTCCCCACCTAAACTGGAAGATTCTTCCCTAAAATTAAAAAGTGCTGGAGGCCAAGTGTTGGCCTCTTTGCATCTGGGGCAATGAATGGGCTGCCTGCAGAGCCTCGGTCTCACAAAGCCCTTTGCAAATCCCGGAGCCAGCCAAGATGTCGTGTCATGGACAAGCCAAAGGCCTTCCCCCTCGCACCCTTCTCTGACACAGTTGACTCCAAAATTCCTACCAGTGTGTTCAACTTGGTCCAGAGGGCAGAGGCTTAATTTCTAGGTGCTCAAGGAAAATTCTAGCCAAGAATTTCTTTTTAGCTTCCACACATAGCACAGAGCTGCCCGGGAAGGAGGTGACTTCTTTCTGCCACCACCCTGCCAACTGGAAGTTCTCTTTTGTCCTGCCTTGGGGCTCTGCGGCAAATTCATTAGAGCTCTTCACTTACTTGCTGGAAGAGCTGAATTTGCGGGAGTGCTGGTCCTATCTTCTGTCTCCCACTCTATGGGTCCCCACTCCTTAGCTGCATCCTGCTCAGGGAAGGGGTGCGGAGAGTAGGCCAGGCCTGGTGCCCCAGCATTTCCCAATGCAGCAGGAAGAGCAGACACTGACTGTTGCTCTGGGACTAGATCTGAGGATGGGTCGGTTCAGGCATGTCAAGGTATAATGTTGGAGAGTGTGCAAGTGTCAATTTGGAAGCTGTCATGGGATTTTACTGTGGTGCCACTGACATGTACTTGTATTTCCTCCAGATTGGGTAAGAGATGGGAAGAACAAAGATAGGGCATGCCCATGTGTCATCCCTGCACAGCTGGAAAGAGGAGGCAAAGTATAGAGGAGGGAGGCGGGATGCTCTGGAAGGCCAAGGATGCTGTTCACTCCTCAGGTGCCAGCAGATTCATGCCAGGGCCTGGGCTGGTACCCACCAGGCAGCCACAAAGGGTGATAAAACTCTCGGTAGTATAACTTGCCTTAACAATAACTCCCAGGAAAGTGAAAACCTGCTTCTCCAGAAAACAAATACCAATTTAGGCAGCAAACAGCAGAAAAGTTTCTCCTTACCATCATGATGAAAGCCAGATTGCTGACCAGTGTAAGAGTTTCAGAAAAGAATGATCAGGATGCAGTATGGATATGTACCAACTCCCCAAGGTGCATGTAGTTATCATGTGTTGCAAATATATACTAATACAAATAAATAAAAAGTGGATTTAGAATAAAAAAGAATTTCAGAAAAGAAGGGAATGAGGGCTGTACCTGTTCCCAACAACCCTGTCTGAGTAGTTACGAGGACACGTTTGGCGGTCAGGGAAAAGCAGCATCTCCTCAACAATGATTTTTCCTTTAGAAATAACAGCTCTTGTGGCATTTGCACCAGAGAGGCACTGGTCAGACTCACTGCATCTTTCATTCATTTCTTAACTGAACATTCCATGGGCGTCTGTTACATACCAGGCCCTGTGCTCATGCTGGGGGATGATGACAGACAAACAGACTGCGCCTGCATGCAGACAGCTCTTGGGAATGGATTCACTTCTCACAGCAGGCCTGAAAAATAATGCTGACATTTCACTTATGATAATGCTTATTACGATGGCGACAGCAGCTTACACTTTACAAAGCCCTGCTGTGTCCCCGCCACTGTCTACAGCCTTTTGCATGAGTCATCTCCTTAATCTTCACAATGGCCACTGTGGCAGGAACTGTTACTGATCCCACTTTAAAGATGAGGAAACTGAAGCTCAGAGCGGGTAACTCACTAGTAAGGTGAGGAACAGGACCAGATGGCCAGGCAGGCTGACCCCCCAGCCCAGGCTTTTAGTCTCTGTCAGTACATGTTGGGTCTCAGCATCTGCTCGTGGCCACCACATTCTCTGCCTGGGGTGGGGGTGGGCTCTAAGGAAGACAGTGACAGCGGTGCTTGGGGCATTGGAGGAAGCAGGTGATACTGACTACAGAGACGTCACCTTGCAATACCTCGAGGGATACACTTGTGACTCAGGTCAGGTACTCAAGTTCCTGCCCAACGCCTCCTCTGGGGGCACAGCTGAGGACACGTTGCTTGGCTCTGCTTCATCTTGCTAAGCAAGGCAGTCTCCACTCTGTCCTGGGCTCCCCTGGCTGTACACACACACTCACACACACACACTCACACACTCACACACTCATAATCATGCATAATCACACAGGCTCACACACACCCAATACATGCTTCTTACACATACCACCGTGCATAATACACATACGTGTGCACATGCACCCATGCAGACACATTCCTTTTGGGGGTGTTAGCACCTTCAGTCGGGAGAGACAAAGTCTTTGCTGCTTTCTGCTTTGGACCTGATATGTTTGTCTTATAGTTTAAGTGAAGACAATCTGACTTTCCTAAATCCTAGTTCTAAAGGGGCCTCTCACATTAGCCCAGATTTCCTATCCACTGATAAAGTCCCAAATGGCCCAGTATGGCCACTTCCCTTGACATCCAAAACAGATAGGAGAATCTGAAATGGTCCTGAGTATTGATAACTGCCTTTTTAAAAAAGGTGTCTTAGGCCGGGGATTTAGCTCAGTGGTTTCGTCGCCTGCTACCCAAATGCAGGGACCCAAGTTCGATCTCCAGTACAAAAAAAAAAAAAAAAAGGTGTCTTCTCCTTGAAAGTTGTCCTCACTCGCCAAGAGGCAGGGGCTGCTTGTTTTGTGCCCAGGAAAGTCTCCTAGCCAGCCTCTGCCCCACCCCTGCAGAGGCCGACCTTGGCTTTCTCCCGAATCCTGGGCTGTGCTGTGAGCTTGCATCCCTTTCGGATTTTCAGTTTACCATCCAGCCACCAGTCCTGATGACATCTGTTGAGAGGGCATCTGCAGTGCTGCACTTGCATGGGCTTTTGTGTCCCAAAACTGCACACGTTATCTACCCAGAGCTAAGTCCAGCCTTAAGGAGACTATTTAAACACTGGGAATGGAAGGCCAAGGTGACTCAATAGCCCAGCACCATCAGGATACTCAGACAGTATGTGCTACAGGAGCTCCAGAGAGGGCAAGAAAAGGTGTGGGTAGCTTCGGGGAGGGGTGTCCTGCTGGGCCTTATTATGGAGTGAATTGTGTCTTCAAAAAGTTTACATGTAGGGCCAGGGATTTAGCTAAGTGGTTCCACCACCTGCTTTGCAAGCGCAAGGTCCCGAGTTCGATTCCCAGTACCAAAACAAAAGTTTGTGTGTTCAAATCCTAACCCCCAGTACCTAAGAATGGGACCTGATTTGGAAATAGGGTCCTAGCAGACGTCATTAGTTACGATGAGGCCATATTGAAGAAAGGTGAGCCCCTAATCCAATAAGACGGGTGTCCTAATAAAAAGAGAATGCTGGAGACAGACACACACCCTGGGAGAATATGACATGAAAATAAAGCAGAGTCCAGAGTGTTGCATCTCTGAGCCAAACACTGCCAGCAACACTGCAGAAGCCGGAGCAGAGGCAAGGAACAGCTTCTCCCTCACTGGCAGCAGGAAGCAGCTCTGCCAATCTTGATTTCAGGCTTCAACCTCAGAGCTGAGGCCGTATCTGTTGTCTAGACACCAGTTTGTGATTCTTCATTCCAGCGGCCCTACCAGTTTAATGCAGCCTTAGGAGTCAGCAGGGAATTTGTGATGAGCCCTGAAATCAACTTGATGCCCATTGTTGACATAGAGAGAAGCTGAGCATGCCCAGCCCCTCCCACCACCACACATTCAGAGCTGTTAAAAGCAATGCAGTGGGATGTGCAGGTCCTAGGGTCCAGCTGAGAGGTGGCTGCAGGTGGACCTGAGCTGCTGCTGAGCTCAGCCCTGCACGACCGCTGATGAGAGCCTTTGGCCAGGCAGAGAAGCCGAGGAGGGAGACTTGGCCACATCCCTTGCCTGCCTCCCCGGCCGGGTGGTGCTCACTGCCAGCTGGCCCAGCTCCCCACCACATACCTGGCTGGGAGTCAGTAGGAAAACAGTGTGTGTTTGTAGGGCTCTGAACTGAAGGGCGTTAGATCAATGCAAAGCTAATAAATGAGAGATAAGTGGGATTTGTTGATTTGCTGGTGGTTAGAACTACAGGATTGGTGTCAGCTGTTGGTCCTTACCATGGCCCCAGCTGGCTCAAGAAGAGGGGAAAATCCCTGTTGTAGGTTGTGTCTCCCTAGAAGACAGGTTGAATCCTAACCGTAAATGTGACATTAGTTGGAAATAGGGTCTTTGCAGATGTACTGGTGTACAGATGAGGCCTCTGGATTCCTTGGGCTCTAATCCAATGACTGGTGTGGATATAAGGGAAGTGTGGACAGAACCAACAAAGGTGTGAGTGCCGTGCGAAGACACAGACACACAATACAGGGGATGCTGCGGCAAGAGGGGCAGGCGTGCAAGCAATGCCTCCTTAAGCTGCCTTGATTTCAGGGGCCTGGCCTCCAGAACCAACCAGAGAAATGCATTTCTGAGTTTTCGGCCACGTGGTGAGTGGTGTCGTGTCATGGCAGCCATGGGAAGTGCAGACAGGGCCCTTGCCTGCTGCCCAGTGGATGGAGCAGCCTCGGGGAGCGTCACGGAAGACCTCTGAGCACTCACTCGCTCACGCAGAGGGGTTTCTGCCCTCGGGCTCTGCTCTCCACACAGCCTGCTCAGGGCTCACACCATTGCCCTTCGCACTCAGCCACCAGAGGAACTGATGTGGCCGCCTCAACCTTTCTGTCAGTGGCCTCTTTCTGGGACCCAGGGAGAATGGAGGTGACAGAGCTGTGAGACCAACAGAGCACTGTGTGGAATTGAGTGGGGAGAGCCCTGGATGCTGACAGAGGCTCACATTCCACTCCTCGGGGCTGGCCTTTCACCACCTCCACACACTCACCCCAATTGCCCCTCGGAGACGCCACCGCCACCTCCTCGGCGGGCGCGGCACTCCAGGCCTCTCTCAGGCTGCCTGCACTCGCGTCTCCAGTCTCATCTCCCTGCACCAACCTTCTTGCTCCAGGCCACAGGCAGGCTCTGGGAGCTCCCTCTCTCCTCCCCTCCAGTCCTCCTGCCGGTCTCCCAGCACCCGCTTCCTCCATCACCACCAGATTCCGCAGGCCAGCGTCACCTCCTCCAAGCCCAGATTCTACTTGGGCATTTGTCGTAACTCCTTCTCTGAGAAGGTACCTTCCCTGACTTTGAACTGATTGAGAGCAGGACCCATGGCCCGTCGCCACGTTCCGTGTGCTGGCAGCTTGCAGGGCCTGCTTGCTCCAGGGGCTCTAGGCCAACAGAGGGGTGTGCGTTTCGTCTTCTTTTATGTTTAAATTGTTCTTATAAGTCTCTCCCTCTCTTGCTCGCTTTCTCTCTCCCCATCTTTATGATGAACTTGTTCTCTTGTGCTGCCTGCTCCGTCCTACCTGGACTCTACCACTCACCAGGCTCTCTGCCTCCGCCCCTTCTCTTCAGGCCCCATTCTCTCTCTGCTCTCGCTACTCTGGCCACCCTGGCTGCCTTTCAGTCCTCCCAGACCCCCTCCACTGTGGACCTCCCACCTGTCCCTGGGCCTCAAGTTCTATCTCCGCCCCTGCAGCCCCCACCTCCCTGTACTGGCTCCTTCTCCCCCTTCAGATCTCAGCCTGAGCATCACCTGTGTACCCTCTGTATCTGCACACAGCCACCCTCAGGCGTTCCTGTCCTGCCCCGTGGCACACCCGAGCACGGCACTGGCCTTGTCTGATTTGTCCACTTCCCTGCTGCCGTAATCCCCACCACCAGCAGCTCCATGAGGCCACAGTCTTTGCTTGTCCTGCTCACCAATGGACTCAGCACTGAGCACCAAGCTGGCACTCAGTGAAGCCTTACCAAAGACTGGGGCTACAGCTCACTGGTAGAGCATTTGTCTAGCAAGCATCAGGTCCTGGGTTCTGTCCTCAGCACCATAAAAAAGTGGATTTACTGAGAAGCCATCGGTGAGTGAATCCCATGGGCCTCGGAGCCCTAAGTGGGGCCCTTGGTGCCTGAGTCAGAATTCCATTGTACTTTTTTTTCCCCCGGTACCAGGGATCAAGCTCAGGACCCTGTGCTTGCAGGCAGCCACAGCACCACTGAGCTATCCCCCCAGCCCCTCCATTGCACTTCTGCAGAAGCACCAATGACAGAATGGAGGAGGCAGAATGCAGGAAGTTAGAGTATCTTTACCCGCCCTCTGCCCCAGGGACTCGGAGGGCCCTGGGCTCCAGGCTTCATGAGCTCAGGCCACTGCTTCCTCCATCTCACTGCTCTAGGAGAAGGTAGGGAGGAAGCGGGCAGAGGCAGGGGGTTCCACTGCAAGTGGAACATGGAAACAGTGATTTAAAAACCCCCAAGGTCAGGCTGTGGAAAGTGAATCCCCACCACCAGCGCCTAGGCCCCCAGTTACCTGCCTCAGAAGCAGCTTCTCTCCCTGATGTCCTGAGGGGCCTTGCAGAGATGCTCTGTGCCTCCATAAGAACCTGCATCTGTAGCATTTTTACCCAGATGTGCATGCTGTGCACACTGTTCTGCACCTTGGTCTTGCTGTTGACCATTGGTTTTGCTTTTTAACCAAGTATATACTGGGGCTCATCTGTATGAGCCACCTCATTCCTTCTACCCCAGAATCACACTGGAGTTGTACAATTGATGTTTCACCCTATCAAGGTGGGCCTCTGAGCTATTTCTCAGTGAGATACACGCTGCACGCTTGTAGGAATGTGTCAGATAGACACTCACATGTGGAGTTGCGGGCCAAGAGGCACATCTCTTTCACCTTCTGAGCTACATGGAAGGCCCTCTGAAGAGGCTCTGTCAGCCTGGACTGTTATGCAGGACACCTTCCACAGAGAGCCTGAACCCTGGCTGCCTGCACGCTGCCATCTGCTGACTCATTCCCTCTGGCCTTGGTGGGCTGCTACCCACCCCCCAGCCCACTCCCCTTCCTCCCTGCAGTAGGCTACTAACTGCCCTCTGGCTCTTGCATCCTAGAAGTCTTGGTGTCCAGTCCACATACTCAGTCTGGGACCAAACCCAACACCAACCCCAGGAGGCCCAAGAGTAATCAGGATGCTGCTGCATGAGGGACCGGGCAACCTCACCAAGTAGAAGATAAGGTGTTCCTTTTAGGAAGTGGCCCCACACCCAGGAAAAGAAGCTCCGTGAATGCGTTCAGTGAGGAACACTTGGGTCCACATGGCCCTTTATGGCACGAACACGCTCCTCTGCCATCCCCCAAGAATCGGGGTGGGGGTGGCATCTAGGTTATAATTCAGACACTGGCTTTCAACCCTCACCTCTTGGTGGAGACAGAGTCTTCTTTGCTCATCCTGTACTCAGCTGTGCCTTCCCTTCACCACCGTCACGTACAGTATGGACGGCACCCTGATGGAAGCCAGCTCCAGGGTCTGAAAGCCGCTCAGGTTTCACATGCCCAAGTGACCAAGGAAAGTCTCTCCCTCCCTGGGCCTCAGATCTTGTTCCTGGAACAGGAGGAATGGCCCCAGGATGGGCCCTGGGCTCCAGTCTCTCAGGGGCCTTTGCAGGGGGTGACAGTGAGGGCCAAGGGAGCCCAACTTCTGCCTTGCCAGGCCTCAGGCCACAGCCAGTCACTGGGAGCTGGGGTGGCTGCCCTGCCTGCTCAGAGGAGCTGATTGGCTCTGCTCTTCTCTATGACCTTTAACCTCTGCAAAGATGCACAGGGGCTCTCCCTGCCCCTGCATGACAATCTGGGAGGGAATCTCAGGTGGCCGAGATCCATCTCATGAAGGGGGCACAGCCTGGAAAGCAGCTCAGGGTTCAGCCAAAGACCCTCAGGATTCCTTAGCCCCTTCTGGCTGCAGAGGGGACTGCATCTTTGGACTCAGCTTGGAGAGAAGGGAGCAGGTGTGCACTCTCTGGGAGTGACTGGGACTGAGGTAGGGCCAGATTCCTAAAGGCCAGCTTCGTAGCACCTGGGAGGTTATGTCTGGCCAGGAAGGAAAGATGCTGCAGTCAGAGGCAACTGGTCTGCTGCAGGTTAATGTTGTGCAAACCTCCATTTCTTTATCTGTAAATTGTGCATCTAATCTTTAGCAAGGGCCTTCTAGTTGCCTGGCCAACCACCAAGCATCCCATGTACATTCTCTCACTGACTCAAGAGTCTTTTGCAATACTGGGGATCAAACCCAGGGCCTCTGACACCTAGGCAACTGCTCTACCACTAAACCGCACCCCTAGCTTTTTTTATTTTTTGAGTTCCTCACAGATTGCCCAAGATGGGTCCAAAGTTACAATCCTCCTGCCTCAGGCTCCAGAATTGCTAGAATTACAGGTGTGCACCAGCACATGGGGTTCTTGCAAGTCTTCTGAGGTTGGCACCATTCTCCAGCTTGTTTTGCAGAAAAGAAAACAGGCCAAAAAAAAAAAAAAAAGTGAAAGAGACTTTCCTGAGGCCAAGTAGCTTGTTCACAGAAGGGCTTGGATTTGAAAATTGGCCAACTTGATTCTGAAGTCTCACTTGCCCTGAGAAGAACAATGACTGAACTACTTCACGGAGGACTCAAGAATCCCCAGAAAGGAAAAGAATACGTGAAGCAGGAGGAGCGTGTGCAGAACACCTGGTGCAGAAGAGCACAGTCGAGGACATGAGTCATTTGTGTAATTCTGGAATCAAAGAGGCTTTCAAGGTAGCAGTGGGAGATGCAGCTGTGAACGGAGGCAGGTGCAAGATTATAAAAAGCTTTGAATGGCAACTTAAAAAGTGGCATTTCTGCAGGCGACAGGGGGACTTGAAGGTTGTTAGGCAGGAGAGAAAACACCTAAAAGATCACAGAAAGCTGCATTGTCAGTGAATGGTGGCTGTGAGGGAGGTGAAGAGCCTAGGTGAACCAAGCCAAGAACTTTGGGAGGCAGGGCACTGGACCATACCAGTTACGCTCCATTCCGGGCTGAAGGGACCAGGTTGATGGAGGAAAGGTGATTGTCAGAGTAAGCCACGGACAAGGCACATGAAACCTGGAGCATTTTGAACTCAGTTCCAGTTTTGCCCGCATCAACCTCAGCAGGGGGAGTTAAAACAAATAGAAACCATCCAGTTTATTAAAACTGCCCAGGCTTGGAGGCTCTGACTTTCCTGCTATGTAACTAGCTGCTCCATTCAGGCACCCTGCACACCCTCAGAAGAGGGCTCATGCTTCCTGGGCTCCCCCAGCCTTCACCAACCCCACTGAGCTTCCTGACTGACCCCAAGGCCCATCTTCTGACCAGACTTTGGGGTCCTCCCACTCACAGGCCCCTCTTCTCCCTGGGTCTGGATTCCACAAAGAACCACTTGGAACTTGGTATTCTCCTCTTGGAGAAAAGAAAGACTCAATTCTTTCTTTGGCTGGGTTTTTCACCATGACTGGTTTTCATTAGATTTTCCAGGGGAAAATGAAATTTTCCCAATGGAAAGTTGCCACTTATTTGCAAAGAATTATTGTTCCTTTAATATTTTTTATGCTGAATGACCCAAGCCATAATCTGCTGGGACTCTGTTCTGGGTCCCTAGGGAGTATAATTTAGAAACCTTTCTGATAGGCACTGTTGGAAGAGATGGTATCTAGGAACCTCTTGTTACAACTTCGGGGTTGAGGAAACCTGGGAAACATCAGGAATCAGCTCTCTGGTGCCCTACCCTCTCTCCACCCTAGCCTTTCCCTACCAGGCCCAGTCCCAGTATCCCTGGTAGAGAAGCTTAAAGCTGAGGGGCAGTGACTAAACAGGAAAAGGAATCCAGCTGTTAAACTCCAAGCCATGCTGCAGCATACAATCAGAGAAAAGTCCATCTGGGCACAATTCTGTCTCTAAGGAGCCACCTCTGTAGGGACTGAGAGCAAGGATGGTCTGGGCTCCCAGGCCAATCATGGGCCGCTGACCAGCCAGTTCAGATACCCATAAGAAGAAGATAATAGAAAAGCAGTAAGTAGAGAGACAGGAAGTGGAGAAAAAGCAAGTAGAGACAGGAAGTGGAAAGGTGTCCAACAGAGGGCTAATGTTGCTGAACCCTCCTTTGCCAGGTGGGCTCCCCGTGCACACACATACACAAACACATGCACACTTATGCAGAAGGCACTTTCCAAAGGTGAGGTGAAACAGAGAATCACCTACTAGGATGTTCTGCTTTGACCCTTAGAAAAATACCAGGCATCCACAAAGCCCCAGAATGTATTCCCCACTGCTTAGAATGACAGCTCCTCCTCAGAGTAAGTCAAGATTTTTTCCTACTTTTATGTAGATATGAAACCAAAGAATACCATGTATAAAATATTGTATTGGTGTATATATATATATATATGTTTAATTTCCTGATTCCCCCCCTTAATCCCACCCTCCTGAGGATTACTATATTGTTGTATTGGGGGTGGGGATTCCAGGGATGGAACTCAGGACCTTGTACTTAAGAGGCAGGCGTGGTGCCACTGAGCTAGATCCCTGGCCCCACTGTATTGTTGTATATCAATGAAGGATTTTTTTTAATGCTAATACACATTTACCTACTGGGTTTTCCCCCAGAAAAACTAGGGCATCTATTATCCCTAAGTTTGCTTTTTAAAAAATGTAACAATATTTCGCAGCCATTGTTCCAGCCCGTGTGACCCATGTCTGATTCATCCTTTTATCAGTTGTGTCACCCCGTGTGTTGGGTGCCATGACTCTAGTAATCGGTCTCCTGCTGATGGACATGCAGATTGCTTCCAGGTTGGGTTTCAGTTTGGTTGGTTGGTTGGGGATTTTTTGCTATTATCCTCAGTGACCCTAAATAATCCCCATTCATTGCTCCTGCTGTACAGTGAACCCTGCTTTTACAGGACAGAGTCCTACAAGTGAGATTTCAGTGCCAGAGGCGCCGAGAGTTCAAATTATAGTAGGAGCCACAGCTCGGGACTCAGGATGATCTTGTGATTCACACCCCTCCAGAATGTCTTAAGCTTATTCTGTTGTATCCAAACTGGAAGGTGAAATTTCTCAGGCAAAGCCTTTTGTTGTGGTAGTGGTGGTTTGTTTTGTTTTGTTTTACTTCTTCTTCTTTTTTTTTTGGTAGAACATGTGAAATTACTTTACAAGCTCTAAAGCATTTACAGCTGATATGTCAGCTGGGGATGGCTTGCTCTTAAATTCTGCATTATAATGCTTACGATCCAGATCCACAGACAGCCCAAGGCAGTCCTCCTCCAACTTTCTGGAAGTTCCTGTGGGAGGGGGAGGAGTTTGCAGTTTTACCATCACCTCTAACTCTTCACTCTAGCTGAGTCCGAAATGATTCCATCTGGGTTCTCCCTGTGTCCCATGTCACATTACCCCAACTTGAGTCTGAGCCTTTTGCTACAATACACACATGAGTGTGCGCCTGTAAACACACACACACACACACACACACACGCACACCTCATACCTAGTTATTCCTAGTGTGAAGACTACTGACGCTCTTGAGGAGCTGGAAGAATTTACAGCTCAGGATACACACAACTAATACTTCAAAGTTCAATAAGCTCATTTTTTAAAAAGGCCTCCTAACATTTCCAAGACACAACTCTCCTCTTCTGATCTTTACTTGGCCTGTTTCTCTCTCCCCACATCCCTACCTACTCTCTCAGAAGAACAATTGCCAAAAATCATAATAAATCCTTCCCTTTTCTTGTACACTGAAATTCAGTTCTGCCAGCCTCTGCTCCCAGATTTTGCCAGTGCCAGACAAAAAGGTCTTTCGTACAATGGGATCCACCCTCCTTAAAAAGAACCAAGAGCTGCAAGTAGCAAAAAGCTTTCCCTCCTTTCAACACCCAAAAGCCTCATTCATTTAATCCATTCCCTACCCTTAGCAGAGTGGTCTTGAAAGACGTAACTCAGACTTTATCACCTGGCTCTGTCCCCACCAGCTTCCCCCGCCATTAGAATAGAATTAGAATCCAAATCCTTCTCTACCTGAGTGGCTCCTGTCCATCTCTGGAGCTTCATCTCCCTCCGCTCTCTTCCTTTATGGCTGACCTTAGCGTCAATGATTGGCTCAAAGCAGGTGACCTCAGTTGGTCCAATCAAACTTTGCACAATCACGGACCACTCACTAACTCCTCTACCTTCTCCTTCATGAACATTCTTAATCCTTAACCCCCACCCAAGAAGAAATGCTAATTTTAGAGATGAGGAAACTAAGGCTTGGAGCACTTGACCTTCATGCTGAGACCACCAAGCTTCAAAGGCAGAACGAGTTTTAAAGCCAAGCCTATCTGAAGTCCATGGTCCTTCCAACATGCCAAGCCACCAGCTCAAGGGTGGAGAGGAAGTGCAGTGATTTATCTGCATAGAGCAAGAGCATCTTAGCCCAAGTTATCCCAGGACCCCGAGGACAAGTAGTTTTGCTCCTGGGATAGAGTCAAGAAGATCTAGAAAGACAAATGTTATGTAATTCTACTGACATGAGGTACCTAGAGTGGTTAAATTCATAGACAGAAAGCAGAATGGTGACTGCCAGGGCTGGAGTGGAGAAATTGGAGCTTTATGGGTACAGATTCAGTCACGCACGACGAAGGAGCTCTGGTGGTGACTGTTGTACTACAACATGATTATATGTACTGCTGCTGAACTGTGCACTTAAATGTAGTTGAGGTTAAATGTTGTATTTGTGTATTTTACCACATTGTTATATTGTTTAAAATCATCCAATTAAATTACAGGACTCGTGGAAAAATGGAGTTAAAGAGTAGCATTCAAAAATGTTGTCAATCATACACTGAAAAGAGATAAGATCCTCGTAAAAACAGTAGCAGAGTTTTACATATGGTAAATGATTAAGAAATACATAAATATTGCAACAAATCTGGCACTCTGCCTTGAAGAAAAAAAATGATTTAGAACAGAGATTCTCAAATGTTTTGATCTCAAGATCCCTTTACATTCTTACAACATAATTAAGAACCCCAAAGACCTTATGTTTACATGGTTCATATCTCTCTCCATTTTCTATATTCAGAATTAAAACTGGAAAATGTTTAACAAACTAGAATATCCAGGCACATATCTCATCAGCCCCTATGATGTTCAGGCTGTGGAAAATTCCACTGATTCCTTTGCTCCCTGATGAGAGAAGGAAAGAGGAAGGGAGAAAAGGTCATAATGTCCTTGTGAAAGTAGCCTTGACCTTGTGGATCTTCTGATAGGCTCCCAGGGGATACCTAGACATCCCAGAAAACACTGTGGGAACTGGTGATTGATTCTCGGATGAAGGCAGGATCTCAGTAACGCCACTGGGAGGTGGGCAAGGGGCAGCAAGGTCACCCCAGTGGGAGGTCCCTGCCATAGAAAGGCTGATGGCTTCAGAGAGGACACTGAGCAAGGCTTGCCCATGACCTCCCCGAAGTGTTTCCAGCAACTTAACCATGGACCCAAGGCTGCCCAGGTAGCCGCTCGGGGGGCCATGGCTTTGGACCTCCTCCAGGGCCCAGGACAGCAGTGAGTCTTTCTGGATTATTCTTGAATTTGGAGCAGGCAGCAGCAGTTATGTGAAAGCAGCTTTACTGTCTGCAAGCCCAGGAAGTCACAGCCCTGCCCCGTGACGCTCCCGCAGATCCCATACGAGTGGCACCCAGTTTTTAATAAGGCTTATTTAAAAACAAAAACAAATCAGCTTATTTTCGGTGTGAAATGAGTTGCGTTCGGCCCTAATCCCCTGTGGTCAGTCAGCATTCGGCTGTGAAGCCAGCTGGCCCAGTCCCCACAGACCACCTTAGTGAAGGTTACGTCCCCTTTCTAATGACAAGAAGCAGAAATCCAGTAATGCATTCAGCGCAGTGAAAACTTAATCCCAAATATAATTTTTACTCACATGAGAACAGTTAACCCACTGAAGATTCAATTCAACAAACACTCTCCAAATTGAGGTCATCTCTTCATTTCACATCGCTGCTTCTCAAAGGGGCCTCTGAGCAGCAGGGAGTCAGGCTGTCCGGTGGGTTTAACTGTCGGATTTGCTGGTCCTTCCCGGGACCAGAAGCCGGGAGGAGTGGGTACGGCTGTGTGCTCCCATGATGCCACACACAGTTTCCAAGATGCCTGTGCATTTACAGGTGAGGGGTCACAGGCCCAAGGGAGTCTAAGGACATATGTCCCTTCATCCTAAGATTTTGCAGAGGCTCATGAGGACAAAAAGAGTGGTGCTCGCTCTGAAGCCAGGGGGAGCTGAAAACTGGGTTCCTCACCTCTTGCTGGTGGGCATGTCCAGGGCCGGGGCTGAGGAGCTTTGCTGTGGGAGTTCTTCCTGGGGATCAGGACTGGAAGAAAGGCCAGCTCTGTAGGGCCTGCAGGGGCTGTGACAGTGAGCAGGCCAGATGTTGGGCAGCCACCTCACTCTCAGGCCCAAGCCCAAGCAGGGCTGCCCCAGCTGCAGACTCTCAAGAGGAGGGCACATTGCAGACCAACAGGCTCCCCTCCCCATTACACTTCTATGGTTTTCTTAATTAATGGTGAGTCTGTAGACAAACAATAGGAGAAAAGAACTTTCACCACGAGAAATGGAAGCAATGAGAATACCAAGACCAGCTCCAGACCCCATACCAGGCAGAACTTTCCAAGTATCGCCTTATTTAACAGATGAGAAGACCCAAGGTCATGGGGATTTCCTGTAATCATAAGGAAATATGACATTGTAATCAACATAACTGAGGGCCTATGATAAGGCTGACCCTGTGCTTTATGTTAATGACATTAATGGAACAACCCTCAAGATGGGAGCCATCATCCTCCCTATTTCAGGGATGACAGAGTAAGGCAACCTGAAATAAGTCACATTGCCTGGGGCCATCCAACCACTGCAGGGTGAAGGTAGGGTCTGGATCCAAAGAGGCCTCTGGAAATGACCATTCCACTTTTCCTGTGAATGGATCACATATGCGGGGTACCCTGGGTTTGGATTATACCCAGGGCACCCAGGAGCTGGCCCAAAGGAGGTAAAAGCCAGCTTCCAAGGCTGAAAGGAGCTGACCAGCCTGGCAGCTGGGAACTCTCTGGCCCTGCATTCCTCTCCCTGGCTGCAAGATTTGCTAGGAGAGGATTTCAGCAATGGGGGTGGGAGCAGGTGAATGAGGCCAGGAGAGGGTGACCTGCCTGCAGGGAGCTTACCTGCAGGAGTGGAGGGGGCACAGGATGCCCCTGTCTGGCCATGCTTCAGGTTCCCACCCCTGCAGATGCCCACAGGGGACATTTGTGAAGCCCACGTGACCGCGACCGAGACCCTGTCACCTCTCAGGTTACAGCAGACAGTCATCACCCGCAGACCCCATCCAAACTCCTCCTCTGCCCAGCCTGAGGCTTCTCTTTTTCCCTAAGGAGAAGAGCTAAGTCTGCCTTCCAATCAGAACAAGCTTCACATTTTAATTCTGAATCTAATTCCATGGGCTTAAGCCAGGAGCCACTTGGAGATGGATTACCAGCCCTGACTTTCAGCCTCTCATCTTTGGAAAAGCAGCCTAAACTGGCATCCACCAAACCCAGTCCTCCCTGAGGCTTAGGTGGGGTTCCACGGACTGATCCTCTGAGATGTATCACCCCCTTTTGGGGAACACTCAGCTCAGCCTCCACCCAGATGGGGACAATGTGAGGGGAGAGCAGGAAGAACACAGCACATCATCTAAGAGGTTGGAAACCAATGGCCACAGCTTTCTGAGATGGGAGATTTTCTCCTTTTGGTCCTTGCTGGGCCCCAGCATATCATCCAAGGAGAGCAAAGGAGGCTGCAGAGCTGGGGCTTGCAACAGCCAGAGTTGTCCAGAAATGGAGCCAAGAGGAGACATGGGGTATGGGGCGGATTATAAGGAATTAGTTCGCATGATTACAGAGGCTGAGACAACCCCTGATCTTCAGCTGCCAAGCTGGAAATGGTGCTCTAGTCAGAGGCCAAAGGCCTGGGAGCCAAGAGAGCCAGACTGGACATTCCACTGCTCTAGCTAGACCTCGGACCAAAGGACAGTCGACCTTTCAGTCAAAGGCTGTAAACAGGAAAAACTGATGTCAAGGCAGGCACGCAAAGGAAGTTTCCTCTTATGCTTGGGATGGGCAGACTTTGTGATCTATTCAGGTCAACAAGGGGATGGGACACCTGAGGGAGGGCAGTCTGCTTCCCTGGGTCTACTGATGCAACTGTGAATCTCACACAAAACACAGAAATACACCGAGTACTGTTCGAGTGAGTATCTGTCACCTCATGGCCCAGTCCACATAAAATAAGCTATGTCAGCACTCAAGGTGGAAAAAGAGGGGACACTTAGCACAAAAAGACATAAGGGCTGTGCAGGAGAAGGGGCTGGAGAAAGGACTGACTGTCCTGAAACTGTCCCAACTGAGGCCAGGGCAGGTGCAAAGGCAGGTGGCCCTGAGTATATGTACAAGCCAGGAGACAGCCTGGGGCTATCACTGATTAATAGAGCCATCAGAATTTTAAAGAATATGAAAGTATGCTGAAATTGCTTGGTTTTGTTTTTGTTTCTTTTTTCTTTTTTGGGTTTTTTAAAAAAAACTTTATTATCATTCACTAAACACACATATACACAAAAATTAAAATTATTAAAGAAAAGCAATGCAAAGGAAAAAACTATAATAATATTCAAATATAATAGAACTCACCCAAAGCAAAACTGAAAAGTACTTAAACATTTTTCCATATAATTAAAAAAACATTTCAAGCATTAATAAGAAAGACATCAAAGGATGTGATTTGTTTTAGAAAGATTTTCAAACTAATACTGAACAAATAATGGTCTGGAAAAAAATTCTAATAAGCTAATAGACTCCACATAGGCCAAATTTTTTAAATTTAAATTTCAATATAGTCATGTGACACGTGATGGAAATATAATCTGACAAATATGTTATTAGGCAATTTCATCCATGTATATCACAAAGTACCACACAGAGTGCCAACTTCTAAGTGCCAACTGAGAAGGTATACGTCAATCACCTGTGATGGCCCCTTGATATTATCCAGATACGCAGTTAAACACGAGATGCATGAGGCTACCACTGGCAAAGCAGCACACTGTCTTACAGTAAACTTTTATATAAGTAGGATTATGCTCTAAAGGATGAAAAGCACAGCATGTTATGACAAGGACCTAAAACAGTAACAGTCGTTTATCACACTATCCAGTACTGTGTACTGCACATAGTTGTATGTGCTTCTTCTGGAAACACACCCTTCTCTCCTTTGATCTCAGTGACTCTTCCTTCCCAACCCACTGATGTGCTCCAGCTTAGTCTCTATCTACATCTCTTCCTATAGTTTTAAACACAATCTATATATGGACTTTTTCCAGATTCCAGCCTGTAACTCTGATATCTCCCCTTACCTTCGTGCCACCTCTACCGCTTTGAACCTTTTCTTCCTATTTCAAATTATCAATTATTCATTTTAATCATTTTAATCCTTAATTACACTTTCAGTTTCTCACACTAGAGAAACTATTCGGTATTTACACATGTGTATCCTATTTATTTCACTGAAGAG
>NW_004624737.1:29178809-29262142 GCF_000247695.1 Heterocephalus glaber
ATTTGAGGGTTTGTGTTGAGAAGTCTGCCATGATTCTGATGGGCTTTCCTTTGTAGGTGACTTGTTTCTTTTCTCTAACTGCCTGTAGGATTTTGTTCTTCTGTTGGGTTTCTGGGATCTTAACTATTATATATCAGGTGTAGATTTTTTTTAATCATAGCTAGTTGGAGTTCTATATGCCTCACTTACCTGTATGTCCAATTCTCCACCTCTGTCTGGGAAGTGTTCTACTATTACTTCTGTGAACAGTTTTTTTATGTCAATTGTACTTTTTCCTGTTTTTTCATGGACTCCTATCAGTCTTACGTTATTCTTCTTTGCATCATCTAGCAGCTGCTGGATTGATTTCTCGTGGTTCCTTACTATTTTTAAGAAATCTCTGTTTCCATGGTCCTTAACTGCAATCCTGTCTTCTATATTTGATATTCTATCTGCACATTCCCTTAATCTGCTGTGAATACTTTCAATGGAGTTTTTAGTCTCCTGAATATCTGTTTGAATCTGTTTCATGGGGTCCATTTCTTTCTTATGTTGGGCATTCATGGCTTCCAACATGTTTCTGAGCTCATCTATTTGTTTTATCAGTTTCTGTTCTAGAGCCTCTAACCATGTCTTTCACTCTGCTCACCATCTCTGTGATTATCTGGGAGATTTTTTCTGCTTTGTATTTTTCTAGAGCCTCATTAATCTGTTTTGCTACTTTCTGTGCTATCAGTTCAGGGTGTCCAGGTGGTTGATTATCAGACTTTTCCACCTTGTTTCCCACAGAATTTGCCTTTTCTGGGGTGAAAGTCTGAGTTTGTGACTTGCTTAAATGTCTTCTCATTTTTGTTTTTGGTACTGTCCTTGGTTTAGTTCCTGGGTTGATACTTTGAAGTTGCTTATTGTAAGTATCTTTGTTGATGTATTTAGAACCCTTATGGAATGATTGCTTCTCAGAGGTGTCTTCAGGTATAGCTGGTCTTTAGATTTTGAGTCTCTAATGGCTCTGAGGCTATCTCATTTTCATTATACCAGGAAGGACAACTGATTAGATCCATCACAACACCTGAGCCCAAGTGATACACTCAGCAACACAATAGCATCAAGTACCTCTTAGAAAATGACAATTTGTGGTAGTTATTAACCTATCACCTTTAGCTGTGTGAATTAAATCAAGATCAAAGACCAACCTAACGTATGTTTATAGTGAATAAACTCTTCGATATAGCAACTTTACCCTTTGCGATGGGGAGTTAAAAGGACTTGGGGAGGGAAGAATAGGTAGGAAGAGGGATAGGGGAAGGTTAACAGTGAGGCCAGAGGCCACAGGCAAGAGAAGGAAAGAGGAGAAAAGACAAATAAAGAAGAAATACAAATTAGGGCCAGAAGAGGAACACAAAAGGAAATGAAGAACAATGTGGGACAGCAAGGGAGCGAGGAAGAGAGAAAGAAAAGAGAAAAAGAAAAGTTTTAAAAGAGTAGAAAAAGAAGAAAAAAAATAAGAGAAAAAAATAATGGCAATTTTGAAAATAACAAATAAAAGATAAAAGTGAAGGGCCTCCTTCAGGATATGTCTCTGCTGTCACAATAGACAACGTGGGCAGCAGTATGCAGTTGTAAGTCAGTGAGTCTCAGTAAGCCTGTCACAGACCCGTGAGATTCAGGCAGATTTCTGGTTGCAAGACCCAAGTTGAGCTCCCTGGCCTCATGCAGGGTTGTACTCTGCAAGGTTCTATTGCAGGTTCCAGCTGCCCTTCCCCTGAAGGTACAGGTTCTGATGGGAGCTGATGATCCCTCCAACTTATCAAGCACGGTGGTCTGGTGTGCCTTTATTGCAGAGATTCTCTTCACTTTTCCAGTGGGCTTCAGTTTTCATCAGGGAGCCTGAGAGAGGCCCTCTCTCTGTTGTTCACTTCTGCAGCTCAAGACGATGGCCTTTATGTCCCCCTGTGCCTCTGTAGTGTGGAACCAGGTAGCTGCAAGAGGCCAGAGGCAGGGGGAGGAGGGGTCTGTTGTTGCAGGAGCCCATGCAGCTAAGCTGGTGGCTGGTGGGAGTCTCAGCAAGTAATTTTTAAAATGTGAGTCTTAGTATTCATTCTTGTCTCCGGCTTTCAGACATGTCCAAAAGCCTGGCCCCCTTTTTTTTTTTTTGGTTTTTTGAGACGGGGTCTTGCTATGTAGTTCAGGCTGGGCCTAAACTCATGGCGATCCTCCGCCTCTGCCTCCCAAGTGCTGGGATTACAGGCTTACGCCACCACATCCGATTGAAATTGCTTGTTAATGATAAACATTGTAGCACAAGTCATTCATTAAATCCATGTAAAAATCAACATCTCACTTATAGGGTGATTTTTATCCAGCTGAGAGGCCCCATCTGAGCCTCATTTGGCTACAGGGACTGCCACAAAGTCTTCCAAGGGCAATCCCATAAGTAATGGTCACTGGGTTCCAGATCCCTGGAACTCTGTGCAGCTACAGCTGCCTGGAACCCTGGCCGCACATCGTTGCTGGAACACAGATGCTTCCTATGTGGTCCGAACCGCTGGCATAGAGCTGCCTGCCCTACCAGCTGTGTTGCTCCCCGACAAGGTTAGCTGCTCTGGAGCAGTGGCTAGGTGTGGCAGCCATCCTTACTGCTGCCACCCACTTGGTTCCTCCCAGGGCTGCCAACAGTCTCTCTAACACCACACAGCCCTGAAAACCTCTTAGAGGCTGCTGGGGACAATGCTATTAGGTGATTTAACTTGCACTCTTTACCATCTGGTAGGAGATGATTTCAATATTTTAATCACAGTGAAGCCTTGGCAGTATATCCTCACCAAGGAGCAGCCGAGTGCGCCAGCCCTGGGAATCCAGAACAAAGCCACCCATACTCTAGAGTAAGCCAGAAAGAGAAGTTGGAAGTACAGATGTGCTTTGAACATGTAGACTCTATGTTCTTAACCCCCAATGGCCAGAATAAAGGGTAGAGTGCTGGGCATATATATGATGCTATACATATCATGCTATGTTCCATCCATTCACAGCATGCCAGGCCCTAGGGACAGCATCTCATAACAGTTTCCTTTAAAAGTCTCAAAAACACCTCTCCAAAGAATATGTTATTATCTCACACTTCATTTGAGAATTTGAATTTGTTCCTCACCCATTGAACAGATGAGCATACAGGCACTGTGCTGAGTCCTGGGTGGTAGCTGACCCCTAAGACATGGTTCCCTCATTGAGCTTAGCATCTGGCATTAAAGGAATGCCCAAAAATAAATATGCAATTATACATCATCATAAAATGCAACAAAGGAAGAGCCAAGAGCACCATGTGAGACGATGAGATGGGTCCTAAATTTGATAGGGGACACAAGGAAAGTTTCCTTCTGGGGAGCCTAATGCCACCGAGCTAGTGAGCTCCAAAGTCAGATTCTAACCCAAGACCTGGCTCCTCCCACCATGGCCACCTGTGTCCCATTTCTAGGCAAGTGGGAGTGGAGAACTCATCAACTTCCCTCCACTATTCAGTCAGCATGTCTTGAACGATCTCAGGTCACCAGGGCCCAGGTTCCCACTGCTTCCGTGTATGGGGTTGTCCCGTCACCCATAAGAAACTGGTGATGAGCCCATACAGATAATGTATCTTAGGTGTAGCAAGATTCTCTGAAGCTCAGATTCTATCCCTAACTCTAGTATTTAACCAGAATGAGACTAAGACATGTGCTTTGCACAGACTGCAGGGGTCATCCAATGACCATCATTGCTATTTCGTAAGCCCCTGCCACATGTCCAGAGCTGAGTTCTATTTTCCATGAGCACTGTCATGTGTGGTTGATGGAATAAGCAGCCTGATTTTCATCTCTCATCTCCTCCCTGCATCCACTGTCTCACCATGAGCTAAATGTGGGCAGAGTACATTCCCTATCCCTATCATTGGGCTCAGCCATGTGACTTGTTCTAGCCAATGGGATGTTAGTAAATAAGATGCAAATAAGCGCTTGAAATGTGCTTTGCAGTGGGGTTTGCCCTTTTCTGTGCCTTGTCAGTGCTGTCAGAAGAGCTGTTGCCACTCCTGCCTGGATGCACAGTGAGATTCAAGGAGTAGACATGAGTCAGCCAGACCTGCAACTTGAAGCAAACTGGATCCAGAGAAACCCAGCTACATCAGCTGGTTCCAGACAACCCTCAGAAGCATTAGCAATAAACACTCATTGTTGGATGTCACCAAGGTGTGATGGCCACTTGTTACCCAGCCATAGCTGACTGATACCATTTTAAACCTCACAGCTCCATGAGATGAGCATTTTTCTCTACCATTTCACAGATGAAGAATCTGGAATTGATGGTTATATAATGGCCTGTGTCATGTAATTAGTAAGTGCCATAGCTGAGATGTAAATTTAGCACTTTGTGGGGTTAAAGTCCAAAATGTAGGTGTTGGCGCTGCTCCAGCAAAATGTCCCAATCATCCACGCATGACAATGGAAATTTGGATGTGACATCAGTGACAACTGGCCCCAGAGCCTGGAGCTGCCCAGATGCACAGACTCCCCCAAGGTATTCTGTAAAGTGTTCATCGTATGCCCTCACCTTGCCTGCATGGGAATTTTCAGTTCCGATTTAATAGTGTCACAGTAGACCTTACCATATTATAGCTAGCTAGAAGTCAAGAGCAATGTTAGTACAAAAAAAAAAATCAGTGTATGCTGGGAAAGAAGAAAAAGAGAAATGAAGGAAATGAACTGTATTTGAGAAGAGTCCCAAAGAGAAGAGGAAGGAGAAAACTATTCTTCTTTAAATCAAGGGGCTGGAGTGGAATCCTTGTCCCCGCGGGAAGTCAGTGAGGTGACTTCTGTAGCTAGTCGGGAACTGAGAGTGGTGACTGGGCCCACGTGGAGAGTTTAGTGAGGACCTGGAAAATGAAGCACATGACCCGACCGAGGTGCCCCAGAACCACACTCTGAAGGAACTAGTTGGTAACCCCGGCAATAGTTCTCTGTTACCTGGGCTCCTCATATGTTCCACCCTGGGTCAGGGACCTTTAAGTGAGCTGGGCAGAGGGCCAGGAAGCAGAAAGAGGGTCCCCATGTCTTTGCCGCCTCCAACAGCAGGGTGACCTCCTGCCCGCTGGAGCACCTCAGGCCCCTCAGGCTCTGCTGTGCCAGCTGGGCAGAGGTGTCACTGTTACTCCATCTGGGCCACTGGGGTAAGGAGGCTGGGTTTTCACAGAGGCTCGTGGAAGGAAGAGGTAGTGATGGGAACAGGAGTTCTGGTTGAGTTTTTCTGGGTCCAGGCTTGGACTTCTGCTTTCATTTGAGGACCGGGAAGCTGGGCAGAAGCTCTGTCCACCTGTCAGAGGACCCACCTCCTCCTCCCCTTCAGGCTTAGTTTCTAAGGAGGACCTCGGGGATCAGTTGCCTTGGCCTGTGTCAGGCTGTCTCAGATGGCAACAGCCATCTACTTCCTACACCCTAAAAACTCAGAAGTGAGACCTGGGAAAAATAAAAGACAACAGCCTGTTCACCAAAGTGCACCAGGCCACAGGCCTGCTCATCCCAAGTGCAGTCCCTTGGCTCTGGAAGCCGTCTCCGCCGAGGGTGTGGTGTGCCTTGCTCAGCTCAAGCATCTGGGTCACGGCTTTGCTATGTGTTTGTTTCTGGACAGGCTGACTTAAGCAGTGGCTCAGCTTGGAAGTCATAAAGCTGTCAGTGAGGCTGGCAGCCCAGCCAAGAGGCAGACCCAGGGTGTCTTCTGCAGCTGGGCAGACCTCTTGCTTCTAACTCCAATGAGGGCCTCAGGCAACCCTACCTGAAGCTCCCTGCAATCCTCGGGGCTCACAAGGTCCTTTGGGATGGTCCAGAGCATCCAGCTTAACTCAGTTCAACAGCAGGGCCATGCCAGGTTGGGGGAAGGCCAAGGTCAGTGTGGCTGCATGGCCTTAGCTCAGGCATTCTCTGAGACCCCTCTTGAAGCCATTGCTAGAAACCGTGGGATTTGACAGAGGAGCTGCCCCTCTGGGGATCTGTGACCTATGAAGATTTTCACAGTGTCCATGTAGCCCAGAGTAGAAACAGATCTCATCTCAGCCGGGCCATGTAACTTGGCCAGGAAGCATCTTCTAAGTTTCGTTTTTTCTTTCAGCTATAAAACGGGAATGATAACACCACTTGCCCTGTCTGCCCTGGGCACTTGACAGGGCTCAGATGAAATACTGTGTTCAGAGGCTTTGGAAAAGTGCCAGGTGCCACGTACCCATGAAGACTAGCAAGCCTGGAGTTCAACCCTCTAGACTTTTACCCTCACCAGCCTCCAGCCAGCCAGCATTCGGGCACCGGAGATGCATAGATGAGAGGGACAGTTCTCACCCTCTTGGGCCCACCACTCTGCAGGCTGCCTAGAGGAAACAGAAGTCTATGGCAATAGTGACGCTAACGTGGTATCCCTCACAGAGCACTCCCCAAGGCCTGGGCTTCACCAAGGAGCTTCACATACATTTAACCCTTGATCAACAGTGCAAGGTGGGCATTGTTATTTCACTTTGCAGATGAGGAAATTGAAGCTTGGTAGGATGAAGTCATTTTCCATGACCACTCAGCCAAGGAGTGGCAGGTCACGTGCTCCCAAAATCCCCTCTCCAAGTGCTCACCATCTTGTGCGCTTTCAAGCACACACGCTTTGTAGCTTTGTACAGTGTTTCCTAACTAAAGGGCTCTGGCATCAATGCAGCAGTAGATAAGGGGATATGTGCATGTGTCATCTTGCTGTCACATCCTTGGTCACACCACAGCACTGGCCATATGAGGTCAGCCCTCTCTAGGTGTCCCCAGCTAGCTCAATGACCCGGCACGACCCTCTCTGCTCCTCAGCCCACTCATCTGTAGAATCAAAAGACTGGAGGAAGGGATCCCTACAGGGCCCTCACTCTTCTAAAAACCTTCAGTAATGGTCATGAAACACATCTCTCCTTGAACAAGAAAATGAAGAATTTAAAACACCTGTTCCAGCTCACCTTCCAATTGGCTGTGTGATATTAGGAAAGTTACCTCTGACCCATCTGGGCTTCAATTTCTCCACCTGTGATCTAGGGACAAAATGTATCGGTCTCACCAGTGCACAGGCTTGCAATAAGAATCAAGTTAAACAGAGGCCCTGAAAGCAGTTTGAAGTTGCTCTACCCATACAGGCAGGACATTATTAATGATATTAATTATGATTGAGGGAGGGGAAGAGATGCCCCAGAAGGAGACTGGAAGGAAGGCAGCAGCCAGGAGGGGACCTTGGCTTCCCTTGGCGTCGCTCTGTGCTTCCCTCCACTGTTCCTGTCAGGGAGTTGGCTGTTTTCATTCTTTTCCTGACAGTCATTGGCTGCCTACCATGCACAATGCTCAACCAAACCTATGTGTAGCTGCGGCCGTCTAAGGTCAAACCAAAGCAACTCCTGGTCACTGAAACTGTTTTTTCATCTAATTAGGTCAAAAGAGTTTATGGGAGGGACCAGACTTAAGAACATGAGTCAGGCAGCCTTCGCCTCCCATCTCAGCTGTTACTAGTCAACATGACCTTGCGCAGCATAACTTTCAGGCCTCAGCTTACCCATCTGAGAATGAGGGTAATGCCAGCAGTCTCCAAGGGATATTGTGAACCAAGCTCCATGGACAGACAGACACAGGCTAAAGCTTATGTGCTGGCAGCCACCCAGGTGTGTTGGGGACCAGCATGGGTTGCTTATATGGGACAGAAGTTTTTCACCCTGAAAAAAGAGAGGTGCCGTGAAAGCTCTCTAGTACCCAAATCCAGCTGTTCTGTGAGTCACCATCTGCAGCATCATCTCCACCTCCTGGACCAAGATAGCTGCCACGTTCCAGCCATCTCATCTACTTTCAAGCCAGCAAGAAAGAGAAGAGAAGGAAAAAAAGGCCACATTACCTCCCTTAAGGTGACTTCCTGAAAGTTGCACATTATGATTCCCTTCGGTCTCACTGGCCAGAACTTAGTCACAAGGCCACACCCTGTTGCAAGAGAAGCCAGAAAGTGTAGGGGTTTTTTTGTTTTGTTTTGTTTTTTAATATTTTTTAAACTATGCACCACTATACAAGCAGATGGTGTTATTTTTTTTGTTTTGTTTTGTTTTTGGTACTGGGGATAGATCTTGGGTCCTTGCACTTGTGAGGCAGGTGGCGGAACTACTGAGCTAAATCCCAGCCCCAAAAAGTGTAGTTTTTATTCCAACTGATCCTGTAATCAGGAATCACCATCTAAGGAGGAAAAGGAGGGTGAAACTGGGAGACACCTGTAATATGTGCCACATCACGACCTTAGTTAAACAAAGACCTTAAATGATTGAAGATGCCACTTCTTTTTTTAAAGCCTCTTTCTGTGTATTAATTATACTTTAATGAAATGTATGCAAATACCAATGCTCAGTAAATTCTCACAAATAGATACAGAGCGCTTCAATTACAAAACAGGGTGAGGACAGCCTGAACTACACAGCGAGACCCTCTTTCAATAAAATAAAATGGGGCCGGGGATTTAGCTCAGTGGTTTCGCTGCCTGGTGCGCAAGTGCAAGGACCCGAGTTCGATCCCCAGGTACCAAAAAAAAAAATTAAAAATTAAAATAAAATAACATCCCAGGCCAGTAACTGTCAGATTCCTTGCTGATTCTTGAGGCTTGGTCTGTGCCACTCTGCGGCTTGAGTGTTGAGTGCCCCTCCCGAGGAACAGGCAGACACTGCAGCGAATGTCCCTCAGGAGACACCCTGACCACTCAGGGCCACATCCTGGGACTCAGCGGTGCGATCAGACCGACTGTGCGTCTTTCAAGGGGCAGCTCCCGCTTTGCATGAAGCTGCTGCTCTTGAAAACAAGAATGGAGCTCGCATTGCCATCTCTGCTGTGCCCATCCCTGGGTCTGCGGTGGGTAGGGCCTGTGCCCCATCACCGGCCCTGAAGTCAGGAGGCCCAGCTTTCCCTCGGTTTTCTCATCGCCCAAATGGGGAGAATTTGGTTTTGTTTTGGTACTGGGGATTGAACTCAGGACCCTGCACTTGCAAGGCAGATGCGGTGCCACTGAGCTAAATCTCCAGCCCTGAATGAAGAGAATTGTGTGATGGCTGAGACCAGAAGATGCCTTCAGAGCAGTCTGTAAACGGTGACGCACCCTGCCTCAAAGACATCGCTTCCTTCCCAAGGAAGATGAGCTTTCTGACCACGCTCTACTTGCAGGATCGTCGCCGACAGCTCCATGTGTGGGCTGCCTCTCGGCTGCTAAGTGCATGGAGCCAGGAGCCCCGCAGCCCCTTCCCAGAGCTGACAGAGGAGCAAGACTGCAACATCCTCTCCTCGCCCAGGCCCCTTCCTCTCTGGATCTCGGCTGCCACAGCCTGGCTCCGTCTCTGCCTCCCTCCTTCCGTCCCACACCAGCCTGTGTAGGGTGGGCTCTTTGAACCATGCTTCATAAATCATCCCACAAGTCACGACCCCAAAGGGCCTGCAAACGTCTGCAAATACCGACCTCTGATAAATGCACCCTGGCCAGTCCCGCCTCTGAGCCATGGTCATTACCAGGAGGAGGACGAGAGGGAAACTGTGGAGCCGCAAAGACAGTGCCAGTGCTCTGTGTAGCCCTCTGCACCCCCTGCCTTTGAAAGATGCTGCACTCACGTGGAAAGGCCCGGGAGGCTGTGGCCTTGCAGTCTCCACCCTCAAGGTCTCACATGGCAGTTAGACATCTGGGCACCAGCAGCCGAAGGTCTGGGTTCAAATCCTGACTACATCACTTATTTGCCGTAATATTTTGGCTAAGTTATTCCAGTTCTCTGGCACCGACATCCTCAGCTGTAAGATGGGAGCGATGATGAGTGTCTCCCCAAGTAGTTATGAAAATTAAGTGAGACAGTGCTTGAAAAGGGCTTAGCAAGGTGCATGGCACTTGGCAAATGCTCACTAGAGTTAGTGCGTTGCCTGGCTTTTCCTGCGTTCTATACCATACCCACTCTTTTCATCAGTATCATTTATAGAACCTGGATTTTGTGCTAGATGCCAATATGCTCTCATTGAAAAAGTAATAGGGAAAACTTTTTCTGCCTTCTCCTGCAACAAAAAGTTGTCATAGGACACAATTCTTTCCAAAGAGGTAGTAACTGGAGATATGGGTAATACTCCCAGAAAGCTTTTGAAAGATTAACTGCCCTGTGTCTGTCTGCTTTTCTCCTTCTTGTTTAGAATGCGGTGTGATGGCTGGAGCTCCAGCAGTCATAGTGACCGTGAGTCCAATGTGAAATTGGTTATCTTGCACTCAGGACGATGGAACAGAAAGAGATAGGGAACCTTGGGTTCTTCGGCCAGATAATGCTGTGGTGGTTCTGGCCTTTCAATTTCTTGTTACCAAATATATGAATAACTAATAACCCCCAATTACCTTAAGCCCCGATTTGTCCAATTTCTACTAGTAGCAACCACACATAATTCCTACTACTAAAAGCATTAGGCTCTTTCTCCTGAGCAGCAGTGCCAATCTGCGCTGAGTAAGATCCGGAAGCGGAGCTGAGTGAGATGCGGAAGTGGTGAGTGCTCTGCAGGAGCAGAGGGGCCAGGGGTGGGGAGAGGGTGGAGTCTGGGTGTCTCTCCTCACCCCATCTTTTTATTAACTTTTTAAAATGTATTTTAGGGGGAGAGGTGGCCCATATGGGTTTTGTTTCAAGAACAGATTCTAAGACCAAAAACATAAAATAAAATAAAAGGTTTGGAAACCACCGTTCTTGTCCAAGTCCCTCATTTTCCAGATGAGTGATCCAGAGCCCACAGTGCTTCGCCCCTGTCTACGTCAGCCAAGAGGAGAACCCAAGTTTCTGCTCTGCCCGGGGCCCCTGCCAAGTGGGACTGCCAGAAAAAAGCAGATGCAAAGCAGTTCCAGTCAGTCAGGAAGCCCCGGAGCCAAGGGCCCAGAGAGGCTGCCTGGGAATTTGGATGGGGCCCTCTGGGAATGCACTTCAGGGCCTGGGCAGCCCATCTCCCTCCTGCAGGGACCAAGTTGGACCTGCTTCCTCTTCTGGCCCTACACTAATTCATTAGCTGCTTGTTTATTTTTTTTTTTAAGTACACACACAGTGGATGTGTGGGACAAGGGGGAGGGGTGAGGGGGGTGTGAACTTCTCCACACATCGGGCTCTTTGTCCCAGCGCCCTGGTAGCTCTCCTTGGCAGAATGCTCGCTCAATTCGAGATCAATGGCTGCCGAGCCTCCACTGTAAACACCGCTCCATTCAGTCAGTGTCCATTAGAGAGCAGCCCTGCGCTCTGGGCAGGAAGTCTCTCCTGGGCGGGGCTCCAGCGGCACTTAACACCCCAGGCCTCTGCAACTGTTTGAGGCCCATTGCCCTGGGTCTGGCCTACTTGGGCACAGTGGCTCCACTCAGTGGGAAACACACGGCTGCTTGAGTAGAAAAACCAAGTGTTAACACAGTTCAGAACGTCTCACTCCAGGCCTGTAACTAGAAGCTCTTCCCCATACTTCTATTCCATCCATCCGTCAGTCTGTCCATCCATCTCTATTATTTATTAAGCAATTCCTCACAGGTCTAGCACCAAGAGAGAAGAAAACATGCAAGGTCCTTGAGGGAGTGGGAGGAACTGAAAACCAAATGCGAGCAGCCAAACAAGGCAGCCCATGGTCAGCTGTTGTTGGCAGCAGGGCGAGCTGCCTTGAGTAGGGCACACGGCACCCCTGGGGGGCACAGGAGAGGGCAGCCCCACCTCACCTCCAACCCCTCTCCCCCACAGCTCAGACTGAGAGCTCTGATCAGTGTTGACTGAGGATCACGGGCTAGGCCCAGGGTTAAGACTCCCCAGTTCTTCTGCTTAACTTCTTTTGGAAGTAAGCTTTCTTCCCAGCCCTCTCCTAGTCCCCCACTGAGAGAAAGGGGACCCTGAGCTCTCAGAGAAGCTCAGTATCAGGCTGAGTTCAGGATCACTTGGCTTTATGAGCAATGAGCAAGAGCCAGGCTACTTACGGACTCCTATTTATGAACTCAGATATTCAGAAGAGCCCCAGGATCCAGTCACTGCGCTCTTTCATGAGCTCACTTAGCTACTCTAAGGCAGGGGATGGGAGTCAGAGCCCAAACTAGACTTAGAATGGGAAACCCAAGTTCAAATCCTCTACCTTGGGCCTGTGCCCTCGAGCAAGCTCTTAACTTGTTGCAGCTCAGAGCAGTGATAATACTGTCCCACTCCTGGGGCTGTCAGGAGAATTTTTAGAGTGATGTTAGGTACATTCTGGTGTAGAGTGGGGGCTCCGTAGCTGGTGGCCAATCTACCTCAGAGGCAGACTTATTAGAAGGTTGGGGAGGTAGCTTACTGCCAGTGGACCAAGCATGGGACCCAAGGAGGGAACATTGCAATGAGAATAGGGGTTGGAAGATGGGAGTGGGGACACACCTGTGTAAGGGCAAGGAAGATGGGAGAGGCTGGGAAGGCTGGGGGGGCGCGGGTGCCACTGACCAAGAGCACACAAGAGAAATGCTCAGCTGGGGAGACCAAGCAGAGCAAAGTAGGCATCTGCTAGCTGGGCCGTGGAAACCATCCACACCATGATAGCTGCAGAAGCCAAGGGCATGAGTGAGCCCTTGTAGGAGTCATGCACTGCTAACTGGCACACCACCCCTCTGACAACTCTCTTCTATGTCCACCATGAGTATGGGTGGACCCCAGGACTGACCTGCCCAAGATGTGCCTCCCAGCATGCAGCTCCCTTGGCCACATGATATCCCTGGGGTGAGAATATGTCCTTCTGCCTGAGGGACACCCGCTGAAAGCCCCCCCAGGCGAGAAGCACCTGACTCACCTTTTTCCTGTGCAGGAGAGGAGGGTGTGGTTGGCCAACAGCTGTCACATTGCTCCTCCTCCCTTCCCTTCCTCAGGGTCCCCCGAGGAGGGGCTGGGACAGCTTGCAAAATGTCCTCCCACCTCGACTCCCAGTGTAGTATCTCCAGATGTACCCCCAAACCACTAACTGCTGCCACACCCCACGCCTACTCGGAAATGTCACCCTCACTGCAGAGGAGTCAAATTTGAACAAAGACTTGAGTTCAAGTCAATTTGCATCAATGGGCAGACCTGATGAATCACAGGCCTGCAGCTGCTTTACAAGCAGCACTCCTCTTACGCTGTCGGTCTAGGAGGGCTGTGTGGCATAGCGACCCCTTTGTGCTGTAACACAACGCCTTTCAAATGAAGCCTCACTTCAGAGGCCTGGTAAATCTATTGATAATTTATTTGTTAGATAATTTATTTGTAGTGTGGGTTCAGAAGGTCCTATATGTCTTTTTGGGATCCTTAAGCCTGAGTAGTGTGGAAAGGGGTTACAAAGGCAGAAAAGACAAAGAAATGCTTTCCTGTGCTCAGCACCCCCAGAAGGAAATGCTGCCCTGCTGACACCCAGATCTTAGCCCTGGTACATGTGCATGCCAGACTTCTGTCCTCTAGAACTGTAAGATAAGCTTGTATTTCTCTAAGCCACTAAGTTTTTGGTAATCTGTTACAACTGCCATGATAAGCAGTGGAACATTTCAAATACAGGAATGATTAAAAGCAGCAGGAAGCCCATTGGATAGGAGACAGAGGGGATGTGGGAGAACACTGGCCCAAGAGCCAAGTGATGTGTGAAACCCCAGACTGCCTATCACGGAGCCATCCCTGCCTGCCCTCCTTGAGCTTTAGCATTCCCATCTGTGACATGAGGGAGGGAGCCATCTGAGGGCTCTGGCACCCTTGGCACTCTGACTTCACAGGCACTCTGACTCCCTGGCTTTGCAGCCATACCATCAAACTGCACACCAAGTCTGCCTCTGGCAGGTCCCACAAGGGGCACTGGCTTTGTCTTTAGTTTGTCAGAGTCTGTGCTGCCTGAGGACAATGGCAAAGGAAGCTTAGCTGCTTCCACCACAGCAGGAACATGGAAGGGGTTTAGGATTCCATCTACCACAATCAGCGCAAGACCTCTCTCTCCTCTGTGAGGTTCCCCTCTGAGTGTAGGGATAGAGAACATCCACATGGAGGGGCACTGCCACTCTGTCGACTCCTCTTGGCAGACATCGATTGCTAACAAGCTTGCACCTGCAACACCACCAACTGAGGAGAACTCAACAGCAGCCTCAGGTGAGGCATCGCTGACACCAACCTTCTCCTTGAAACCGTAAACACCGCAGGGTTAAGTACGACCTCAAAATGGTTTCAGTCATAAGGAGCCAATGGTGGGTTAATTAGTTCACCAAGGTGCCAGTCAAGCTTCCTGGTTTTAGATGACAGGAACCAATGCTGGCCAAGTGAAGGGAAAAACACCAAATCCTTACTGAAAATATTGGCTTGCTCACAAAATTGTACAAGGACCAGAGAAAAGAGGCAAGACTATGGAAGTTAACAGAGTTAACATGGTGGTGTTCCATGCCACAGGAAAAATTTGATTGAGACATCACAGTTGCCATCACCCACCACTCCCCATCTGGGCACTACATTGGCAGCTCGGCAGCTGCTACCCTGAACAACCTCTTCCTTGCTGTGTTACTCTCCTTATTCAAAGCCCAAGAGAGAACGGGGTTGCCAGGGTGTACATTTGGTGCTGCTCCCTGGTGGCCCTGGGCAGGGAGACAACCCCAGCTCCACCCCAACGGGTGCCCATTTTAACCCACACTATGGGAGAATCCCTCATCCAACACCAAGTGGTTTCATATGCCATGTCTCCTTAAAAGGGCCTAAGACCCTCTGCACTCAGATAATTTACCTTGGGATGTTCCTGTTAGAAAAGACACAAGCTCAGAGGAGCTGACTCGTCAGCACTGGAGCAAAGATCAGCACACAACCTCCGGCTTCCCCTCCTGCCCCACTGCACTGTCCTGAAGTCTGCAATTAGCTTGCTCCAGTTTAGGATCAGGAAACAGAGGACTGAATGTCACTATGCCAACCAAAATTTCCAATTCGTCCAAGATTAGATGAATTTCTTAAACTTTTACTCCTTTGTAAGGGGTCATAGCTCTATGTTAATCTTTATCCCTTTGTAAACATAACTTTGAGATGAATACATTTATGCTGCTGAGAAACTGCCTTTTCCAGGTTCTGTATTACTGCGTGTTTTTCCTGAGAATATGATTGCAGTGGCAATGGGTTCCTAGGGGAGCAGTTCTGTTTGCAGACCCCCAGTGGGGGGCTCTGGGTAGCAGAGCAGCAGGGGAGCCTGAGGGTCTGGGAAGAGTAGAGCAAGAGAAAGCAGGAACCCAGGCCGACATAGCTGGAGCTGGAACTTCTTCTAGTGATTTCATTCTCTTTCAGCAGGCTGGCACAGCAACATGGTGTCTTGGCTGGACCCAGCAATTAACAGCTCCCCAAGCTCCTAACAAGTGGTTTTCTTGAGGTTTAAGCGGCCTGTGAAGTTTCCCCAGGGAATCTATTCCTGGATGCTAACTCCTCAGAAGTGACCTCCCCTGGTGCACCCAGTCAAGGGCTACTGAATTCAGTCCACTTGGTTGAAAACTGGGACTTCACAGCCTGCAGTCTGTATAGAAGGGGAGCAATAGCAGAGCTCAGCCCTAACCCCAGCCTTCTAATACTGCCTGCCAGGGACATGTCCCTTTCTGGGGCAGCTCAGAGTTCCTGCTTCCTCCAAGCCTCTTCGGAGATCCTTTCTCCACAAAGCGTCCACTTGCTTCATATCTGCTTCACCTAGGGATGGACACAGCCCCCCAAGGCAGCAGTTGATGGTTGGCTAAGAGCAAACACTTTGTCCTGTATCAGAGTCTAAACTCTCAGACTGTCTCCTGGAGAACTTGAACTTGAGATATGATTGATAGTGATATAAAAAATTGATATAAAAAATCAATTACCAGGTGGCAGCAAGAGCAGTGGAAACAGAAGCTGAGAGGAGCCCAGTCTCCGGGGGAGAGGAGAAGCCTCACACCCTGTGGAGTGCAGTTTGCAGTCCTGCTGAAGCACCTTGCAATGGGCCCTGCGACGTGAAATAGGCTGAGTTCATCCCTCTCCTCTGTGACCCAGAGGATCCTCATGAACACACTCAAACACATGAACACGTAGCCAGGTGAACAATGGCACGCACTTGCCTGACTAACCCAAGCCCCAAGGATTCCACTTCCACCCGATACTGAGCGCTAGTGTCATTCACAAAATGTCTTCAGTTCTGTACTTTAGTCTCTCTCTGTATCACGGACAGGGTTAAAATCTAGGAGCAACTGATCCTTCGACAAGGAGAAATCTCAGTGGAATATCATTCTTTAAAACAGCAAGGTTTAGCCATTAAAGAATTTCCCTCCGTTCTGAGACAATGGAAGCGGGTGGGAGGCTTCTGGTCCCATGAACAGCACAGACCAAGGTTCCGAGAGCCACATGGCCCTGGCCTACACACTTGAGCATGGACTGCAAAGCATGCTAGTCTGTGTGGCCCTGCAGGGCACCCCACCTCCTACATGCAGCTCCTGCCACAGGACGGTGTCTAGGGTGATGATGCCTCACGCCTCATTCAAACGGTTCTTGCCACTCTGATGCCCTCTCAGGCTTCATATTATGTGGATTAGGAGTCTTAGGGTTGTGAGATATGGAAACTGTCTCTGGATTACTAGAGGCTTTGGGATGCCTCACAGATACAAGAGTTGCACCACCGTATCTCAGTAAAGACAAGGAAAGGGCAGCTTATGAATGTTGGGTCTGTCAAGCTACAGAAATGGTTCCCAACCAGGGGTGATTTTGCCCCTCGGTGCACACTTGGCAAAGTCTAGAGTTATCTACTTGGTGGTTGACAGGGATGCTGCTAGACATTCTGTGGCTCACAGGACTACTCTCCATCCCAGCAAAGAATGAGCAAAGCCAAATGTCACAGTGTCAAGGTTGACAGACCCCTCTAGATGGCTGTTGTCACCATGATTTGAGTCCAGCCTCTGAGAGTCTACATTTCAAATTTCAATTTACTAGGAGAGAACACTTGAATGGCCCACCTTGAGGACTTTCTCACCCCTGGATCTACTGATGATAGCCAGGAAAAGAGAGTCAACTAATATAGACCTGGCCACTTTGGTCTCTTCTTGTACTGTGAGTGTGTGCAGGAAAAAAAAAAGATTTCTTGTAGATTGTACATCCTGGAGCAATGGGGCCAGAGGCTAGACAGACACCATGCCATTCAGGGAGGCTTCCCTATCCCTTTAGGGTTGCATGCCCCACCTGCCCCCTATGAAAAAAATGTGGATCATGAGCCCGTCTCTCCCAAGAGACTTGGAACTCTCAGGATTGAAACTGGTCTTACTCATCCCTGAAAGCCCAAGTCATTGTTCTAGTTACATAATATAATGTTGCTACATAACAAACACCTCAAAACTTAGTCACTTCCAGTAACAATCTTTTCACTTGATTTTGTGAGTCAGAAATCTAGGCAGAACTGAAATTGGTGATTTTTCTGTCCATGTGGACTCAATTGTGTGACTCAGTGATATTCAGCTGGCAGCTGGGCTCAGCTAGAGGGTCCAAGATGGCTTCTCACATAGCTGGTGCCGTGGGGGCTTGGCTGGAGGGCTAGACTCAGCTGAGCCCCTTTCTCCAGCCTCAGGACCTCTCCACATGATCTTTTCAGAAGGATAGTATTTCTTAAGGGGTAGATTGGGGCTCCAAATGCAAATATTTCAAGAAGACCTAGACTAGTGGTGGCGAACCTATGCCACGTGTGTTGTTGTATTTTTCTTTTAAGACAAAAGATGTTAATGTACGAGTTGTTTTGTCTAAACTAAAACTTCAGTATTCAGGTTTAATTGCAGTGTTGGCACTTTGTAATAAATAAGTGGGTTTTGGGTTGCAGTTTGGGCACACAGTCTCCAATAAAAGTTTTGCCATCATTGACCTAGACTGAAATTGGAAAGCTTCTTAAGACCTTGTATTGGAAGGCACCTGACTTATTTCAGTTGTATCCTGTTGGTAAAGCGAGTCACTAAGAACAACCCAGATTTAAGCAAAAGGGAATTAGGCCTCATTTTTAATTTGAGGAACAGTATGCATGAACAGAAAAGGATGTTACTGGTAGTGATCACACTTAGTGATCATCTTCTACAGCCTGATACAGTAACTAATAAACATCTAACAGGTAAATCAATAGGAAGACAAATTAGCCCTACTGGATTTACCCACTTAATGTAATGGTTAAATAAAAATAAAGCTCATGAAAAATGCTTTTGCAACTATCAAATGCTATAAAAAAGAAGTCTCTGTTGGGAGAAAACTTAGTGCAGTGTATATAGATGAATGGTTTCCTCTACCCCTCTCCCTTGCTGCAGACACAGGGCCCTGACAGACATCACTAATCAATCACAGCTCTCTTCTTTACATTCTAGTCATGGTCTCAGAATCCTTTTCAACAAAGTACTTCAGTCTTCTCTACTAATTGTTCAAAGCTGACAAGGGAGTTGATACCTACTTGTTACCCTATTCTTGCCTAAATTCCTATTGCTAAACCATCCCCCAAAAGCCCAAGCTTTTAGTTGCTTTAAACGTACATATAAGCCACTGCTAGTTTTTTTGTTTTTTTTTTGTAAAAGAAAATATAAAGTTGAGGCCCCAAGGAAGATGAAATGACACCATCATCACCTTCCAAAATTGGATTTATAATGGAAACAGAAACTGATTATGGCAGTGAGCTCTGCCATTATGAATTATTTTAAAAGAAAATAACTGCATGCGCGAGTAGTCATCTGACATCTCATAAAGGAGAGAATCTGTCTACCTTGACATATTTTCCTCCATGAAAACTCCAATTTCAAGGTGAGGCAAGCCAAAACTTGCATCTCTAGAAGCAGAAAAGCCATTCTCCATACTTTACACCCACCCACAGACCCCCTCCCACAGTCCTGCTGCCATCCCGCCTTTTAGGGATTTGGAAAATACATCTAAATACATACTCAACCAAAGCCCTCAAGGGAGGACAGAGGACAGCGACACAGGCATCCTGTAGCTCTACAGGGGCTTTCTGCAGTCTGATGGTGGAGGACCCCTAGCCCACTGCCCCAAGAACTGCTTCTTATTCTGTCTAAGCCTCAGAGCCCCACCTCTGACCTCAAGTAAGAAAGCAGCAGGCTGAAAACAGCCAGAAGAGGTTGGAGAGAATAACTCTATGGCTGAAGGCTACAGAATTTAGCAAGTGGTGATATAGGAGATGAAATATGAAAATATTATAACTCCCGACCCATTAGATGTCTGATATGCCGAGTTCATGGTCTCTAAAATCAAAGAATGAATTCTAGGAATAACAGAGGTTCAGGGTAGGAAAATATTTATTGAGAGGATAGCTCCTGAGAGGCAGGAAAGGACCTGAATGGCTACCAAGGGACTCCACTTTGAAGGGAAGTTGTATAGAGCAAAACCCATGTGAGTACAACGTGGGTTACAACTATGATTAACCAATAAGGTTACAAGTATAGTTGCTTAGGTAATAGTGATCCAATGGAGAAACAAGTCATGAAACAAGTATGCATGGAAAGAACAAAGACTTTTTTTCTAGCAAATGATAGGTCCGAAGGGAGGTCTTGGTCACCCACGGGGGTGACTGATATCTACCTAGGCTTCATTAGGCCTGATGTTTTCTTTTGAAGAAGTATGCAGTCCTGATCATTTCATCTGTACCTTGAGGCCTGGTCTCTAACACGTGTGTCTCCCGCCTCAGTTGCAGTGTGCTTCACCTTTGTCTGACTCTCTCAAGGGCCTAGCCCTATCTGACTGCCTGGAATATTTCTACCTAACTTAGCTGCCTATGGTAGTGGGGCTTGAGTCTCAGGGGTGCCATCTAGTATCACAGATCACCTCACATCTCTGAGCCTGTTTACTCATCTGTGCAGTGGGAGCAGTAACAATGACAGAGTTGAGAAAACCGGGCAGGTCCCAGGCCGTGAGCCTGGAGGAACTGGGAGCCCTCTCTGCACAGCTGCACCAGAAGCCACCTGCAAAATGCACAACAATCGGACAATCAACATTGCAAATTTCCAGCTTGGTCAAAGGCGGGGGAAATCCCAGTTGTAGACCTTCCCTTCCCTGTGTGGTACGGATCAGGCCCTGGTGGGTCATGCTTCCTGGATCGGCACTCCAAACCAACTACCTAGCTAAACCTGCTAAGTCTGCATGAAAAACCAGCTCCTGCACTGAGTCCTTTTGCAAACAATCCTATGAGGAAGGTATGAGGTCATACTGCTCTCATGGTCCAGACAAGGAAACTGAGGCATAGAAAAGTTAAGTGGTCAACCCAAGTTTTGCCAGCTATCAAGTAGCAGACTTGGGACTTAACAGATTCTTGACTACTGGCTACAATGTCTTCCCAGAGGATGAGGACAGCTGGAAGAAGCCCAGGCCAAGCAGTTAAGTCAGAAAGAGTCTCTCCCCCTCTACTTTTTATACTTTGGGAGCAGGACTTTTAGCCTTAGGCTCCCGGGAAATAAATGAACCAGAGCAGCAGGTAAACACTTGAGTAAATAAATCTCCCATTTGGTGTCAAGCATTGTGTTGAGTGAAGAAAGAAGAGCGGTACACTATGATGTCATTTAAAGTTTAAAAACACGAAAAGACGATATTACCTAGCGATTCATACATATACAGCAATGGCACCAAGATATCCCAGATAACAAACAGTGAACAAACATCACCTTCAAGACTCACCTTGGGGTCAGAGGAAGGGTTCACAGAAGGCTAAATATATCTGTAATTTTTTAATGCTAAATCAAGGTACACTTTTAGATATCACTGTCCATGATGGATTATAGTAATTTTTTTTCTTTTTTTCCTCTCGTCTGTCTTTTATGTATTAGTAATACAGTTCTTTTTAACTCAAGTTGAATAACAGGAACACAAATGTTCAGAAAAATACTCGTTATGCCTTTCTGTATACCTGAAATGTTTCCAAATTTAGAAAATAATCTTGCAATGCTAACAACTCAACACTGCCATCTGGATCACGTTTTGTCCCTCGGTTTACAGCGGCTCCCACTCCTTCAAGTGAGGGGGCCTTAAGCATCAGCTGTTAATAATAGCTAACAGTTGCTGGGAGCTTACTATGTACTAAGCACTGTTAAAGGCTTTACATCCATCAACTCTGTAAGGTAGAGCCTATTATGTCTTCATGTTACAGATGAGAAAATAGGCTTGACAGAGACGCGGCGACTTTCTATGGATCGTCAGCTAATAGGTGGCAGGGCTGGGATTTGAATCCTTGTCTGTCTGACTCCCAAGTTTGAACTCAAGGAAACTTTGGGTGGAGGGAGAGGCAAGCAGGAGACATGACCCCTTAAGGGGCCTCTAGTCCATGGTGGACACCACAATGCCCACATTTGCCAGCTGCTGAGACTGCTGCCAGCTCTCAGCTAAGTTCCTCTGCAGCCTTTGCCCTGGCCTGGAGGGAGACAAGTTACCCGAGGGCATGGCTCTTCCTGGGACAGCTCTGTCTAGTAGCTGTTGGCCTTGACTGTTGATAGCTCCAGAGTGGAGGTTGGCTGAGACCTTTGTTGCGACTGTGTTGAAGTTCATCTTCTCCTGCTGCCCTCTTCTGTACCTATCACTGCCCAACCCCAAGTTAGCCCCAGGTGCTCTTGCTAAGAAACTGCTGGAACACAAGTCCTATCTCTGGTCCTGCATTCCAGGGTTTGGCCTGTCGTAATCTAATGGGGAAGAAAGAAGGCTCTGGAACAATCTCATACTACATGGTAAATACCCCAGGGAGAAGTGAGGAGGGCCCAGGGCTTCCTGAGGGCAGTGAGGATTAAACTGAACCTTGAAAGACAGGGAAAATTGAATATTATTCAGTAGTGAAAAGAAATGAAGCATTCATACATCTACAACATGGGTAAACCTTGAAAACATAGTGCTAAGTGAAAGAAGCCAAACATAATAATCACAGATATGATTCCATTCACATGAAATGTCCGGGACAGAGAAATATATAGAAACAAAAAAATGAATTAGTGCCTGGCTAGGATTATGGGGCTGGGGGAGTTAGGGGATGACAGCCAAAGGGTACAGGTTTAGGTCGGGGATTTAACTCAGTGGTTCCGGCACCTCCCTCGCAAGCACAAGGTCCCCAGTTCCATCCCCAGTACCCAAGGGTACAGGTTTGTTTCTGAGACAATGAACATATTCTAAAATTGACATGGCAAAGAATGAACATATCTGTGACTATACTAAAAACCACTGGATCTTGTACTTTAAATAGATGCACTGTATGGTATATGGATTACATGTCAATGAAGGTATTTTTTAAAAAATACAGCAGAGAATGTAGGGAGGTTGACAGGAGATAATAAGGAGAGAATCGCAGATTGGCCAAAACATGAGTTAAAGTGTAAGACCTAAGTGTGTGCCTGTGTGTGTCTGTGTGCACGTTGCGGGTGGAACCAGAAAACAGCAGAGTTGGCTGGAAGCTGTGGCCAGGAAGGAAGGCCCAGAGAAGAAACTTGTCCTGGAAGACCTGGGAGTAATGAGAAGAAAGTGGGGTTTTAGGTGAATGGATTTGTGCAGAAAGGATAACAGGGAGAGTGGAGAGGCAGAGCTAGTGGCTGGGATACTATTCTTGTCACAGCAAGACACACACACACACACACACACACAATCACAGTGGTGTAAAATGTCTTTTTATGTCTTTCTCAACTCATTGAGCTCTTTTCTATGTCTCTCCCCCCAGTCCACCTATTGCACAAATTTAACACTCAATCACATCAATTCTACCAGGTATGATGGCACAGTCTTGGAATCCCAGCACCCTGGGAGACTGAGGCAGGAAGATCACAAGTTCAAGTTGAGCCTGGACAACCTACCAATTTAGCAGGATCCTATGTTGAAATTTAAAACAGGCTGGATATGTAGTTCAGAGAAAAGACCCAGGGTTCAATCCCCAGTACCACACTGTGGCACTTAAGAGGGAGTATCAATTTGATTACCTTTGGGATCTGCCCAGGGAATTGGTGGAACACATTCCTGGGTGTGTCTGGGTGGTAATGGAGGCATGGTCTTGGGAATCTATGTCTGGTTCCTGGACCCTTCCTCTCGGGCACTGCTCCTCTGCTCTGTTTTCCAGCTGCCACAAACTAAGTAGCTTTACTCCACAACATCCTTCTACCATGATATATTTACACTGGAGCCAGACCACCATGGACTGAATCCTCTTAAAACATGAGCCAAGTTAAATTTCAAGTTGTGGGTGCCAGCAACAGGAAAGGTAACTAACAGAGAAAATTGGTGCCAGAGAAGTGGGGTCACTGCAGTGACTATACCTGATTGTGTGGATTAGAGGCCTTTGGAAGTAGTATGTGGGCTAAGTTTAGAAAGGTTTGGAGATGTGAGCAAGAGAAGCCCTAGAATACTATAAACACAGCATGATGGGTGTCTCTACTCAGAGATCATAGGATCAGAATGCAAATAGGAATGCTGACAATAAAAGCTAGGCTCAGGAGTTTTCAGCTGGAAACAAGGACTCCATTGGTATTTGGACTATAGGCCATGTGTGTTACATGTTGACAGACAATTGATCTGCATTTTGCCTATGCATGAGTCTCTACAGGAAACTGAGATTAAGAACAGTGCACTAATGCATCTGGTGGAGGAAATTTCAAGGTAATCCAACATTCATCCTATGGCATGAGTGCTGCTGGCTACTTTTAGCTAGATTTATAGAGAATCAGAGCAGAAAAATTTGAAAAACTTAAATGATCCCAGAAGAGACCACATGTAAAATTGGGACCAAAACAAGTATGGTTGCTAAAGAGATTAACACCATTAAAAAAGAAACCAAGTACTTCATACAAGAGCAAGAAGAAAGATCCCTTGAAGGCATCTTGGAAATCAACAAGATCCTATCCATCACAGACCCAGGGATGCAAAAGTGTAAACCTTTTATTAGAGAAGAGATCCACTAGGCTCCCTCTGCTTGAGAAGGACCTCATAGAGAATTGGCCCCTGGAATTTATTTCTCCATGCTCAGCAATCCAAGAACTCAGAGACTGCTGCAGCCATGGTCCAGTGGGGGCCTCGTTTGTGCTCCTGCTAACAGCAGATCCTGGCACTGTCCACATGATGCTGGTTTTACCAGCATGCAAAGTGTAAGAGTTGTGGGATCAGGGAAGCTTCCACATGGATTTCAAAAAATTGCCTGAAAGGCCAGGCAAGGAGCTCCTAAGAGAGCAGTGTGTGAAGCTGTGGGAATGAAGACAAAGGTGAAGCAAAGACCCCACAATATTGATGATGCCAGGAACATGGAATGCCTGCTGAGGAAAGCTGCAGCTCACAAAAGCAGCCAGCCTGAGTGAACTGCAACAAGCAAGGCCATATGGATGGGGCTGCCCAGGACCTTGGAACTCAGATTTTCCCACTTTGTGCCCCAGATGCCCAGTATGAAGTTATAAGACTTAATGTTTGCCTGCTAGATTTTGGTCTTGCTTTGATCTGATTCTTTTCTATCCTTATATTCATCCCTTTTGGAATGGGAATAGTTACCCTGTGCCATTGTATCTTGGGATTACATAATTTTTTTTTTTTTTTTATAAAGGTTATCAGCTAAGAGTTTGTCTTGAGTCTCAGGAGAGACTTTGACTAGGGCTTCTGAAAAATGCTAGAACTATTGAGACTTTGGAGAAGGGATTGTTGTGTTTCTGGTTGTATCCAGTACAATTGTGTTAGGTGAATTATGAATCTGCTATCATCTTTATTTGGATATTAAGTATAGTTTCAGGAGATGTGTTTAAGTATGAAGTTGACAGGGGGTGGGATGTGATAGGGTGTAGTGTCAACTTGATTGGCTTTGAGTTCTACCCAGGGGATTGGTAGAGCACACTCCTGGATGTGTTGAGATGTGTCATAGAGCCATGGCCTTGGAGTCCATGTCTGCTCCCTCACCCTTTCCTCTCCAGTATTGTTCTTCTGCTCTGCTTCCTGGCTACATGGGCTAAACAGCTTTGCTCCACCATAATGTTTCTGCCTTGGATCCAACTTGCCATCGAAGTGAATCCCCTTAAAAGGTGAGCCAAATTAAGCCTCTCCTTTAAGTTGCCTGTGCCAGATATTTTGTCCAGCAGTGAGAAAGCTGACACACACAAACTCCCACCAACCAAATTTATGTTCCTAAAAAGTCCCACAAGTCTGCCTGGAAATGGCCATGATGCTGGTAGAGTACCCAAGCTCCCTATAAATCTGGTCACTCATTTTGATGATGCTGTCTCACTCCCCAAATCAAAACTTGATTTGGAAATGATTTTTGTTTTTGTAAAGGCAGGGTCATCTCACCCTTCCCCCAGGACTTCATCTACCTGTCATCTTGAGTCTTCACTATTTCACTTTGACCCACTGGCAGAGTGAGCTGAAGTTCTGTCCACCTCTGTCATCATGAATGATGTCAGCTAGTGAGACTACTCAGGTCATGTCGCAAATTTAACTTACCTTAGAAACACAGAATATTGGCAGTCGGTGGCTATGAAAGGTCTCCCAACTCCATCTTGCCATTTGACCAAGGAGGAAATGGGGGCTTCCACCTATCACAGACCAGGAGACTGAGGACCCTCTCCTTCACTTCCATGACAGAGCAGTTTGAGGAAACCTTCTATGCCCAGTGTGGTAGTCTCCCACTATCTCAGAGTGAATAGATCAGAATGCACTTGGTAAGCAGTTTCCAAGGTCCACACTTGCACAGACCATGAGCAAAAGGCTCCTGTTCATGTGCATATCAGATTGTAAGGCCTGGGAGCCTGCATTGAACTGAAGCAATTCCTGAAGGAAGGGAGCTGGATGACAAGCATCATCTGCCAGCTTGGAGCTCAGTAACCCTAGAGTAGGGGTGCAGGCTACAGGAGGGAAGGCAGCAGAGTTCCACAAGTATGAATCATCCAGTGGGCTGGCTGCAGCTGTGATGATGGGCTGATGATCCTGGCTTCCCTCTCCAGAATGGCTGCTTCAGCTGCTAGGGCTCCTCCCAGAGACACAGTGAGGAAACTGGCCATTGGTCCCACTTCCTGTGGTTGTGTCACAGACCTGTGAACAAGGCTCAATGAAGCCATGACAAAAACATTTGAGACAGTTAGGAAACCCCAATACTTAGTCTCTCCCTGCTCTACTTCCCTGTCCTCAAACATTGTGTGATGTTGAACAAGTCCCTTAACTCAGTTCAAGTGGGCAGAGGTGCAAGGAGTCAGGATCAAAAAGCATAATAGATATTCTGAAATAGGAAGAAAAGGTCCAAAGGGGAAGGAGAAGTGGGAGAGATTGGGGAAAGGAAAGAAGGGAATGGAATTAGTATTAGAAAATGAAAAAATGGAAACAAAGTCTTTGTAAATAGGGAGGGATGGAGGGGTTGAAGGGAGGGCAGGGGAAGGGGGAAAAACAAGAACCAAGAGAGATCATGTAAAGGTACAAATTTCCAGTGATGAATGTCATTATATTGTATACCTAAAATGTACCAATAAAATTAATTTTTAAAAAAGGAATGTGAACTCTGGCCATGCATGTGGGTACATGGCTGTAAATCCCAGCTACGGGGGAGGCTGAGGCAGGAGGGTTTCAAGTTTAAGCCCAGCCTTGGCAACTTAGTGAGATCCTGTCTCAAAAGAAAAAAGAAAAAGAGCAGAGCATGTAGCTCAGTAGCAGAACACCCCTTCCACTCAGAAAGAATGAGCTCTGGAGTCAATGAAGCCTCGGTTTGAAATCTAGTTCCACAACTTACGGACTAATCTCTTGAAAACTCAGTTTCCTCATCTAGTACTGTTAGGGTTGCTGGAGGGTTGAAAGAGGGGTGAATGGGTAAATACAAGAGAAACTTCTAGCTCAAGGTCCCCAAAACTCTGGCATCCAGTGTCACTGTGTCCAGCCCATACGTCCACCCTTCCTGCTCTTCTCTTTCCTTTCTTCCACGCATAGCGGCTGCTTTTTGTCACTTTTTTGTTTCTATTTTTACTCACGCTACACTTTCCCAGAGTATAAAGAATCACACAGCTCCCCAAGGCTCTCTCCTCCCGATTTTCCCCATCTCGGCTCTTCCCTCAAACCACTTCAACTCTTTGCTTTCAAGCACTTTCGATGTACCTCGAGTGGTACCATCAACTAACGGAGAGGCTGTTCTAAGCTATGTTTGAAATACTGGTTCTTCTCTCTCATTCCTGTTGATCAGGTCTAGAATAGCTACAACAAGCAATTAGAGGAAGAATCCAAGAACAGAGATGAGACAGGAGAATCCCAACTGTTTATACACTTTACTTTTGGCTAACATATCTCTCTGATTCCATTTTTAACCCTAGTGCCGATAGCTCTGCCTGGCCTGGGAAGAGGCTCAGTTATCAAGCATAGATCAGCACTGACATCCAGTGGTCATAGTGAGTTATCTGCGGGAAGCGCCTCATCTCTCCTCAGAATCCAGTGGGTGTTCAAATAAAGGAGTGGTGGAGGGTGAGAGTCACTTTGGCTGTTAACTTTGGGCATCTGCATTACTGTAGCCAGAGACCAAGCAGCTCAGGACTAGGCCCTACCAGTTTGCAAGATGCCCAGGGATTAGTTGAATGCCGAGTGCAGAGTCATAGGAAGAAATGGAGGCCATTGCTAGCACATGGGGTAAGATCATAAAGAACAAAATGCAAGAGAAAATTTGGGCCGGGGATTTAGCTCAGTGGTTCCACCACCTGCCCTGCAAGCGCAAGGATGTGAGTTCAATCCCTGGTACCAAAAAAAACACAAAAAACAAAAAAACACAAGAGGCCATACAGCCTTCTTGAAAACACACTGGACTTTGAGTTAGAAACCTTGATTCAAGACTTAGAGTTGCCACTATTCCACCTTGAGCAAGTCCCTTAAACTCTCTGTGCTTTGGCTTCCTTGTCCATGAGGTGAGCCTGATGGACTGCTCTACTATCCTCCAAGGGTTGTGGTAATCCCAGTGGCAATGAAGTGCTGCACACCAGAGGCTGCGTGGATGGAGGTGCTGACTGATAGAGCAGGGCAAAGCGGAAGTGGTGAGGAGGTGCTAGGAGGCACTATCACTCTGGGAGTTCAGCCAGATGACAAATAATATATCCACTTTCCAATTTCCCTCAACCTTTGGAGACAGCCTTGGACTTCCAGAGGCACTTTATTAAGATAGACGTGCCTCGTTTTCCTCTGCACACCAGGCTCTGAGATAAACATTGGTAAGAAACTTTGGGGGCTACCAAACTTCAAAAATTAGTACCAACCCAAGGTTGTAAGAGGCTCTCACAGAGGACTCTGAAACCCCAGGGAGTGGTCAGAGGGCTACAGAATCATAACCCAAGGGAAACATATGAGTTGCTATTTATTCTCACATTAAAGGAGGCTATTGTTACTATCAACTATACAGTAGACTACACCCTCTTTCATTTCCTTATCATTCTTTTCCTTGTTTTTCCATTTATATTTGGCCTAGAAAGACTAGTCTTGGAAAGTGGCTCTAAATGAAATTATGGGGTGACCAGAGATAAAGGGTTTGTGCCCAGGAAAGAAAATGTAAAGAAATGATACTGGAGGCCCAAAGGCCTCTTCATTCTCAGCTCTTCATTTCTGTTGGCATCATCAGAATTCATAAATCACTAGAGTGGAATACTGTGAAGTTAGGTCTCCCTAGTTGGGCTTAATTACAACAAACAAAGCTAATTTTCTCATACTTCCTAAGGGTATCAGGGGGCTTTGAAATCAAAGAAATATTATACTGCTTTTTCCAGATTTTCTGATGTGTATCCATCACACACACACACACACACACACACACACACACACACACATGCTAGTATAAACAGAAAGGGGTTTTATTACAAAAAATTATAGAATTATAGGAAGGGCTGGAAAAAGGTACCAATCCCAGTCACATGGCAGAACTAGGCTCCCCGGGGCAGTGGGCTCTTCTATCACTAGAAAGCTACCTGCTCAAGCAAAATCCTCCCACGCCACCTTGTGCCACTGCAAACCAGCACATAGTGCCCCATTTGATGTCCCCACAGAGGGAGTCATCAGATGTGAGACCTCAGCCAGCACTGCCTCAGGAAAGCCCAGTTTCCCCTGGCAGTGCTGGTCAGCCCAAAAAACAGCAGAGCAGCTTCTATCTCCCTCACCCCATTCCAAACTCACAGAAAAGGTGTCCAGCAAAATCTAAATCACTTGCAGAGCAACTGCTGCAAAGGACTCAGAAAATTCATTTTGCAGTTTCTAACTTCCATGGTATGGAAGGCACACCAGAAAGAGGGTGTAACAAATGACCTGCACCAACCCACCCTGCCCACCACAATGGCTTGTTTTTATTTTGAGAGTTATTTTAATTTCTCTTTTAATCATTTTTTTCCAGTACAGGAAATTGAATCCAAAGCCTCATACGTGATAGGCAAGCAGTCCATCACTGATTTACATCTCCAGCCCTGTTTTGATCTTTTTTCTTTGCAAAAGTAATACATGCTTGGCCGGGGATTTAGCTAAGTGGTTCTGCCGCCTGCCTCACAAGCGCAAGGTCCCAAGTTCAATCCCCGGTACCCCCCCAAAAAAGTAATACATGCTCATTATCAAAGGTAACAAACAATGTAAAACAAAGTAAAAGAATGAACGTACTCTGCTGCAATCAGAGTCTCCAAAGTGAATTACTATTAACAAATTAGAGTGTAGCCTGTCAGTCTTGTGTATTAATTTAGTGTTGTTCTACAAAATGTTCTGTAATTTTTTTTGTCACTTGAATATATATCCTGGACATCTTTCCACAAGAGGACATGTGACTCTAACCCATTTTTTAAAAAAGAGCTGCTAAGTATTCCAACAGAGAGGTACCCTGCCAAATGATATTTGGGTTGTCTCTAATTATTCCCTGTTACACATATCCAAAAGGAACAGCTGGGCAATTGGAAAGGTCAGATTTCTGGAAATGAAAAATTTAGGCCATATTTTGAAGCTGTATCTTCTAATTAGCACACCACCAGAAGAATCCATTTAGCTATTTTTTTAAAACTCAAAAAATCAGCCTAAGCCCTGAAGATTTTGAAGCAGCTGACAATTGTTTCCTCAATTTTCAGAATGACGGGCTCACACTGGGGGCCTGTTTCCTAACCTTAAGGGGCCTGCTCAGCTAGTTAGTGCCTGGTTCAGGGAAGGAAGGAGCAAAGGGCTAGGAGAGGAAGAGAGGGCATGGCTTTGGCCCTGATTGGCAGTAGAATCTGGACATATTGGAGATCCGGGGTTAAGAATCCTTCTGTGTCACACGGGGGAAGGGGTCAGCAGGAAGGCTGTGTCACACACCATCTGCTAGCTCCTCAGGTGGAATGAAATGAGTGAGCTGTTTGGCGAAGCAGACACCAGCTGCTACAGATCACCCCAAGGTGTATTTCCTGCATAGCCATTTTAAAACCTTCATTTCTGCTTGTCACCATACAAGCTAGGCTGCCCTCTGCAGGTCAGCCAATCCCAGCCTGAGCTGGATACACAGTGACCATAGCAATGACAGTTGCAGGAAGTATGCTCTGCTGTGTCCACTGCCTCCATCTCTGTTTCTTTTCCCAGTAGGATATCTTTTCCCTACTCAGCCATTGTTCAGTTAGTATACCTTCTTTATTGCCTAAGCCAGTTTAAATTGGAGTTTTCTGTCATTTGCATCATAAAGAAGTTTGATGACTAGAGAAGCTTTTTTGTATATCATTCGCAGAAACTTTCCCTTCATATAATTTGTTGTTGTTGTTGTTGTTTTGGTACCGGGGATCCAACTTGGGTCCTTGCGCTTGCGCAGCAGGCGGCGAAACCACTGAGCTAAATCCCCGGCCCCTTCATATGTTTTTTTAGCACAACCTATATACAGCCACTAACACTCTTTGTTCCCACGGAAGCTGGTTCCTCCCGGCCTGTCAGTGAGACCTGTCTGAATGCATGTCCTAGAAGCTAACTCAAACTGGAGGGCAGGAGGAATCAAAAGAAGAGCCTCCAATCCTTTAGGATTGTACATTCTCTCTTGCGTACCTGGCTTGATTCTCCCAAACCTGTTTTTCTTCAAGACTGGAACCCCACACCATCAGCCTGGGCTCTCTCAGAACAGTCACCACTGGAGAGGAAATGGTTCTAATCTTCTAATTCAAAGTATCAGATCCCCTGAGAATGACTCTGATTGGCCATATCTACATTGCTCGGCCAATTGCTGGAGCCAGAGGAAACCAAGATTGGTCCTACTATTTTTATTTTATTTTTCAGTGGGGACCAAGGTTCTTATGACCCTAAAATTAATTCATTGAAGAAGGTATCACTCCTTGAAAGAGCAGAGCAAAGCTGAGAATGAGGGAAAAGGTACTGACAAGCCATAATAAAAATTTCCACAGCATTACATGAGCAGTTGTACAGATCCATTGATAAGGGGAGTGGAAGTGCTCCTTACAATGGCTTTGATTAAAGCACGCTGGGTAACACCTATGTGGACAGAGTCACTGGTGGAGAGGCTAAGTGGCGAGGTGAAGTGAAAGACCCAGGACTTAGTAGCAGTTGCACTTGTGTTGAAACAGTTTCATGACCTAGGCTAATTCACACACCCTCTCCAAGCTCAGTTCCTCTTCCCAACATCTGGATTCTCTTGGCAGCAAATTTGTTAAGCTCAGCTATGGTAGGCTTTTCTGAAGATACCTGCAGGAAGAGACTCCAAGTCTGCCAGACTGAAAAAGGCCCAATTGTCCAAAGTAAGAGCAGATACCAAATCAGTCTGGAAGGTTTTCAACATATTACCCAAAAGCAAAGAAATGCCAATGGGAGGAAGTGCACACTCAATGTGGAGCTGTTTCCCCTCCTTGTGCCATTCTTCATTTGGCACATTTATATTTTTTTCCCTTAAGGCTTAAGAAAAGTTAAGTCTGGCTATCAGTTCTTTGGGTTGCTGGGCCCCAAACCAGCCAGGCCTGAGCTATTCACACATATCTCTCCTTGGCCGTGGCCTGTCACCAGCATGCTGCGTGTATGACCTAATGACATGGGCTTATATTTATGGGTACCATGTGCCCCAGATTTTGTACGACTGTCCCAGTTTCAAATACCCAGTCCTAGGGGCCAGGGATTTAGCTCAGTGGTTTTGCCGCCTGCTGCACAAGTGCAAGGACCCGAGTTTGATCCTCAGTACCATAAATAAATAAATAAATAAATAAATAAATAAATAAATAAATAAAATACCCTGTACCCTGCCCTACTCTCCTCTCAAGTGAACATCCCCATTTGTTTTCTTCACAGGCCTTCTCTCTATTCAATGTATTTTAAGTTGCTCACTTCTTGGTTTACCTGTTTGTTTGCTGTTATCCCCATTAGAACATCAGATACTTAAGACAACTCTCAGCTTTCCTACTCATGGAATCTTCAGCTCCCAAAATAGAACTGACACGTGGTGGGCACTCATCAAAAGTTATTGCATGGAAGTGGATTGAATCAAATGACCTAAGAGCTGTCAGACCATATGATCTGCTTTTGTTTCACAAGATAGCGTCACTGCTGTGGAATTCAGAATTCACTCTCCTGTGGGCCTCCTAAGGAATTTGAGTTAGGTGATATTCTTTTCCCTGTTTTATAGATGAGAATACAAACTCTCAGAGAAGCTTAGTAGCTTATCTGACATCATGGAGCTGGGAAGGGACAGAACCAGGAATTTCAATTCCATGATCCTCTATCCCAGCACATGCACGTCAAGGTCAGACGATGGACAGCACAGCGGACGTGGCAATGAGGACATGGCAATGAGGAGGTTTTGAAAACAATGGTTAGAGAACGTCAAAAGTTGCGTTTTGTTTATTCATGAACATTTTCCAATGAAGTTAACGTAATTTTGACAGACACTATGAAGTTGCTGAGCTCTCTCATGACATCATCATATACAGAAACAATGGTCTTTCTTAAGGCACAAGTGGGGGTGGAGGGTTTAGGAATAAATGGTGCCTGACATGGCAAATGCCTGACAGGGTTTTGTTTCTTTGAGTCAGAGTACTTTGATCACAAGTGACAAAAATGTGTCTCAGAAGTGAAGGAGATGTCTCACCTAAGCACAGAAAGGATAAGAGCTACAGCTGGCTGGAGGAACAAATGAGATCAAGTACTCAAATGCCGCTTTTCCTCTCTGTTGCTTTCATTCTGTCTTGTTGTGGGCTACTTCTTCCAAGTAGTTGAGAATACGCCATCCCACAGCTTGTCTCACATCCTAACACCTTCCGTCTACAAATGGTTCTGATCTGAAAAATTCCCAGAGAAGGACTCTATTTGGGTTGGCTTTGGTCAGGTGCCTACCAATGAGCCAATGAATTGCATGGGTGTGGCAGGGACATGGGGTCACATGGCTCAGACTCAGTCTTACTTCTTTGTATCTGAGCCTACCAGAGAAGGAGCGGCTGCTGTGATCTGCTGTGATCTGTGATCTGCTGTGATCACCTATATGAACCACTACAATTTGGTGCCTGATCATTTTGACTGTTGTGTAGCCACGTCAGTTACATCCATAACACTAAGAGATTCTTCTTCTTTATAGATAAAAGCAAAGAAAACCCCTCCACACTCAGCATTAGTGAGTAGTAAAACAGAAATGGGCTGCTTGACCCCCCCACCCACACACACATACACACCAAGTTTCTGCCAACTCCTATCCATTTCCAATTTCTGGATGGCAATCTCTACTATCTCAACATTCTCCCCAGACCCGAAGGAGGGACCCAGAGAACCAATGGGAGTGGAGAATAAATTTGGCTGAAGTGGTCAAAATCTGGTTGCACTGTGACCAGAAAGAGGAAACTACTGGCCTACAAATACATCCCTGGGCAGAGTGGGGATCATTCAGCTCCCATTCCAGTGGGACTGCCACCCTTATGATCCCATAGCCTCCGAGGCCTCACTGCCCTAGAAGAGGCATTTGAATGTGTAAGACCCATCTCTTCCAACAGAGGTATCAGTATCCCCTCTCCAGGGAGGCCCAGGGTCTCCTCCAAACACGTTCTTTTTCAGGATATTGGAGCAAATGTGCAAAAGGCTCCAGCTCCACAATGCTGCCTCCCCTTGGCTGAATGGGATAGGGAAAACAATGAGGCAGTTCATGCTCCCCGTCAACAGGGGGCAGCACTCTCAGCAGTTACTGCTGGGTTTAAAATGAAGGCAAATGAATAAGCCCAATTGCTTCTAAGGAATAACAAAAGATGAAAGAAAGTCTGGTGCCTCTGTAACAGATTTTGGGGCCAAAACCAGATGCAGTGCTCACTACCCCTAAGGTGTACCTCTATTCCCCAAATGTTGCCCGAAGTGATACACTACTATCAGACCTTTGGTGTACAGCACTAAACTGGATTTAGCAGTATACTGTGCAGCAGTAGAAAGTGACATTTACCTGCTATTGATAGGACAGACAGGGCAAGATGTGGGGATTCCATCAAGGAAGCCCTTATGAGAGCCAGACAGGAGATGATGCTGGAGCTAAGACTTAAGGGAGGAGTAGTAACTTTCCAAGTAAAGGGAGAGTGGGGGTGAAGTTGCTTGAGCATGGGGCATTCTGGAAAATTCTCCACCTGAGCATAGGATGTAAGGTTAAGGGTAAGATCATCAGACCACGGAGATCTGGATGTCACCTGAGGAGTTTATTCTGTACCCCAAGAAGTAAGCAGCCACAGATCACTTTCCAGGGAGGTCTGTGGCCTGCAAGAGGAGGGATCTTGGGAGGTACACACATTTGGGAGTGCAGCCCGCCTGGACCTCTCTGCCTTCCCTCAGAGCAGCTGCCTCCCTCCTGGTCCCCAGCCTGCCCACTCCCAGCTCCTCACCACAGTCAGCTGCTGGCAGAGGCAAGAGATAAGAAGCCCAGGAAGGACACAGTGTGGAGATCCCCATGACACCCAGCCAGAGAGATGGCAGATAGCAGCTTGGATGCTGGCTGCGGCGCATCAGCCCCAAGTTAGAGCTGCTGGTGGCAGGCCAGGATTAATGGAAGGGGCTTCTTTTGGCCCAGAAAGATGGGTGCCTCCCCAGGGGAGACTGTAGGGTAAGGGACAAGCCCCCAGCTGATCACACTTGGACCAGAGAGACTCCCTGCCAATGCCACCGCTCAAGGAGGAAGAGAGACAGATGTGGTCAGAGCTGCCAGCACTCAGGCAGCCTGGACAGCCACGGGGTGCTTCCTACTCCTGGGAGCCACAGGGACCTCAGGAGAAACACACACAGTCAACAGGAGTTGCTCCTGGTGGCTGAACGCTGCTCTCCCTCTCTTCTCTCCCACCCTTTAGTGAAAGGCAGCCCTCCTGATTAATTTCTGCTTGCCTGTCATCATTCCCAACTTGCAGTCTATCTCCAGGTGTGCCGGGATGCTTCCTGTTTCCTCAGAATCATTGCCTAGGCCTGCTGAGCTAGCAATCCTATTAGCAGAATTTTTTTTCACTGTGTTTGTGAAATGAAATAAAACAAAAAAGGCCCTGTCTCCAGAGAGTTATTTCTGACCCGGGATCTCTGAACACCGCCAGACTCTGGGCAGATCACGAGGCTTTGGGGGCGAGGCCTTCCAGTGCTTATGTACCTTAGTGCTGAGGCGGCCTGAGAGGAGATGTTGCTGGCTTCTCCACCCAGGGGCAGGCAGGTAAAACCCCTTCCTGCCTTCAGTGACAGGATCTTGGCGGGACAGAAGAAGAGATCTGTGACAGGCAAAGTGAAGACACCATGCAGCTAAAATCGTGGCCAGAAGCTGGGATGTAAATCAGGGGATTCCAGGTGGGGAGACAATTTGGTCCCAGTTCTGCCCCTGTTATCCATTAACCTTGGGCAAGTGAGTCAAGTTTTTCATGAGTCCCCTGTGCCGCACTTGCAACGTGGAGAGACAAACTCCTGACTCATTAGGGGGGCATGAGAATTAAATGAAATCTTACCCCCTCAGTCAACACCTCCTCCCCCCAGTCCATGAAGCCCTCCTTTTGATCCTAGAAAGGAACACAGCTTGAAAACCTTACAACAGTCACCAGGCCCATCATATGCAGAACAAAGAAGTGGTTTGGGAAATACGGTTTTGCTGAAAATCTATTTCCATTCAAACAGCCCCGCCCCATCCAGCTGTTTTAGAAACAACCAATAAAGATGTTTTTTACCAAACAAATACATCCTCCGGAAAGAGTGTAAGGTTTGATTTGTGAATACATTTAAGTCTTTGACCTGTCTAGTTGCTACAGGGACCTTACAATTTATGAGAAAATAAAGTTGTGATCATGAGAAGTTGATTCAGCTTATAATAGATTATTTGTTCCTGAGGAGTTTTATGCTGCTATTCAAGGGGGAAAATATACCCTTTTTGATTTGTTTCTACCTAACTGCGTCCTACCTGGAATAACAGGTTGCTATGGGTTTTAGTTTTCTTTTTTGTACAAATGTGAGTTTGTGTATTATTAGAACTCATTTGCAAATATGATCTGAAATATTAAAGGCATGTGTCAGTTCTGTGTTTTGATGATATGACTCTGCTAGGCAACTTGCTGAAGTCTAGATGGTGCTGAATGGGAAGCCCTCAGCAGCCTTCAAACACATATGCGGGGCTCCATCTGTTGGGCCCCTGGGGGCTGAATGGTGCCTTTCTTCTGCTGCAGAGAGAGGCAGCCAAGGCAGCAGGCAGCACCCATCGGAAATACTGGTGCTAGTAAGCACATACAGGGTGCCCTTGGGAGCCCAGCTGAAAACAACCACATAGAGAACGAGAAAGGGTCAGCTGAGATATAGCCTTTCCTGTTTTCCAGGGAGCCAAAAGCCCTGCTGGGGACCCTCTGTGGATGGGTCCACAGCAGACACTCAGCCCCAAAGGTACAGACTCAGACAAAAGACTGCTGGCTTCTCCGTCTATTTCCTGGAGCAAGTTCTTCCTCCTCCTTGAGTCCATCCACTCATTTTTGAAATAGAAATGATCATAATAGCTTGTTTTGATGACCTTTTACATACCACAATGGTATTGTGCGTATGTAAGAAAATGCTTGTCACTTGTAGAGATACTTACAGGATGTACAGAGAGATGAAAGCATCCAAGATCTGATGTTTGCTTTAAAATAATCCAGCAAAAAATAAAGTACAGAATGAGTCCATTTACGTCAAATTCAGGAACACGCAAATCTAATGCATGGTGATAAAAATAAGAGCATTGATTGTCTTTGGAAAAGGGCACCTGGGAGCTTTCTGGAGTACAGAAAATGTTCCACAATCCTACTTGGTTTGAGTGATGATAACATGGGCAAAAACATTTCTCAAAATCATCTACCTGCAAATGGTTCAGAAAGTAGATAGCATTTGTGTATACAGAAAAATATTAACAACAGTATGTATCTATAAAGTATGATAAAATGATGAAACAATTGTGTAAAAATGTTAATATGTGGGGAGTTTTAGTGAAGAGGATGCAGGAATTCTTTGTATTATTTTTGCTTCTCCCTCTATGTAATTATTTCAAAATAGTAAAAGTTTAAAATTCATCAATCTGTTCACTTAAGATTGATGCATTTTACTGCATATATTTACTCATATTTTACATCAGAATAAAAGTTTAAAAAGAGACGTTAGGAAACATTATAGCAAAATCTTGATAAATACCAAATCAGTGATAATTTATAGAAGTTTGTTACACTGTTCCTTCTATTTTGTGTATTTTGATTATGTAAAAATAACTTTAAAAATTAAAACAATCAAAGATATTTGTCCAGCCTCAGTGCAGTACCTGGTACAGGGTGGCTTCCCCTCTGCAAACAGTCCCACCAGGGCTGCCCTGGACCTTCTACCTGGGATGGTTAGAGGTGACATGTAGAGACCTGTCTTGTAGGTTATGCTGCTGATGTAACATTACCTATGACTGTGCTTGACAAAAAATGCTCCCCAAGCTGCTCTTCTCTGACCTTGAGCAAAGGCCAAGGTGAAGCAAATAGGAGATAGATGTGCATCCTTTCCGAATGCCTACTTTGGGCAGTCCCTTTGCCTGGGTGTCTTCCATTTGCAGAAGCTGCTCTGAGGCAGCTGCAGCCACAGCAAGACCACAAGGAAGTCACAGAGAACAAAGACAGAGACGTCTACATACTGGGTAAGGTGAGGAGAAACCATTCTAGATCTAATTTCAGTTGTGTGAGGTAAATATTTGCCGTGGCTAAGGCCAGAGGAAAAAGGCAAGACTTGATGATGTCCTTTGAGGCAAATCCAGCACATTTCTGTGGAAGCCTCGCTCTCTATGAAGAAAATGGCAGCTGAACAGAAGCCCTGAACCACAGAGAGACCTGAATTCTTTCCCCACCCACATCAGTGATCCGTGTGACCTTGGCTGAATCACCTCCTCCTTCCTTGGCCTCTTTATTCTACTGAAAAACAAAGGTTTGGACCAAAAGAACCATGCAGACAGTCCAGCTTTGTGGTTCTTCAGAACAAACACTGAGCCTTCGCTACGAAAGGACTCCAGGGCAAGGAGTGTGCAGCCACTCTGCCCCATGGAGTCCACTGAGACTCAAGAACCCAGAAAGCTTTCAGAATCTGTCTAGCAGGATGGAGGAGGACAGAGGCAGGTGAGGGCTGTGGGGAAGACACCCGGTGTGGTGGAATCTCCAAATCTCCAGAGAAGTTGTATTATCTAGGTTTTTAAAAATCTAACCCCTTCATTTTCAGATGCTAGTAACTAATTCAAAAAATTGTTATGAATGCTACATGCCCCTAACAAAAATATCTGTTAACAGAATTAGGTCCCCAAGCTGTCTTTGATGTGATGTCATTCTCCCCCTGGCTGGGGACTAGAATTGGGGGGGTCTCTGATCTTTCCAACATCAGGGTTTTGGACTAAGTCTCAGAGATCAGCACCTCAAAGCTAAGATAAATGTCAATGAGAAATAGTTTCATCCACATAGCTCTTAGAGAAATGTTTTTCAAACTTTTTTATCATAACCTACTGTAAAGGTCCATTTTACATTGCCAGTGATCACACACACATGCATGCACAGAGTTATATGAAACTAAGAAGACATGTACACTCATAATCCCAGCTACTTGATAAGCTGAGGCTGGAGGATTGCAAGTTTGAGGGCAGCTCAGGCAACTTAGTAGAGCCTGTCTCAAAATTTTAAAAATTAAAAACAAAAAAAGAGTTGGGATATAGTTCGGTGTTAGAGCATCCCTGGGTCCAATCCCTAGTGCTGGGAGAAAGGAAAGAGATTTGCAAAACAGAACTTACCCCTACTCCATGCACTTTTTTTCTATTCCACTTTATCCTATTTCATTTTAATGCTGGTAGCAACCCATTAAACTGATTTCATGCACCATAGTTGAAAAGTATTGCTTTATAGTTCACATTTACTTAATTCCCATTTAATTCTCCCTGTTACCTTCTGAGATAGGAATTATCATCTCCATCTTACAGAAAATAAAAGTGATTCTCAATCTTCATTCTCTGGATCCAGTTTCTCTCTCTTTTACTCTTTTAATCAAGAAGGACAAGAACAGGAAGAATTAAGAAGCTCCAAAAGGCTGGGTCAAAGGGGAAAAGTCCCAGAGGCAAAGCAATCAAGGAGAACCATGGGGAAAATAGAAAAATCAACCAATGGGACCAAGGCTGTATGCTGGGGATTGTGTAATTTAAAGACGCCCTTTGTCTCTCTTGTGCAACCGGCCATAAAATCCTCATGGGAGCCATGGTGAGGAGCTTCTTCTGGGAGGAGCCGGATTCTTCATCCGGTGGCCAAAGCAGACTTGGAGCAAAAGTTGTGCTGGAGCCTTCTAAGTTGCTAATGTCTAGATCACAACCATGAACTTGAAACTCCAGCTTCCAGATTTGTGGGGGTATGTACCTGGCATTGCAGAAGGAAAGAGTGTGGCTAAGACTCAAATCCACATCCAACTGGATCTGCCCAGGCTGGCCTGTGAAACCTCATTACTGAGGATCACTGTTGTTCAACTTGTCGCAAAAGTTCCATGTCTCCTCCACTGGCACAGATCAGAGAGGACAAGAAGACACAGAGGCTAGCCCAGGGATATCAGCTGAGAACAGATATGGAGCAGATTTGGAGATTTAAGACTGATGAACTTTGCTTCTACTTGAACTAATCACCTGAGTCTAATTGTATCATTTCTAATCAGTCTTGTTGCAGCTTTATGGGCTGGGGCAGGGAAGCTAGTTGCAGCCTAGACAGCCCAGCACAGCCCAGTGAGGCCTTCTCTCATCCCACCTCTGGGCTATATTCTCCAATGGTTCAGTCTGTCACTGTCTCTTGTCTCTTTCGCTTTGTGTTCTTTACCTCCAGATTCCTCAAAAGAACTAAGACAAGTGCATAACTTTTTACAAGGCCTCCAGCAAAGATTTCAAGCATCTGCTTTAGTGGCTTTCTGCTTTCTCTGAAGGCAGTTGTTCCTGTGTGATACAAACACAGTTGTTGCATAATGTTGAAAGCCAGTGAGTCTTAGATTAGCATCGCAAAAGTCAATTAACGAGGCAATTTCTTCCCTTGATTTGTATTTGTATATTATTAATGAATTACAGGATCTCCTAGAGCAGTAAATTAGCCTAGGTAACTGGGGAGCAGAATACAAATATTTTTCCCCCTTTAGTGGCCCTAAACATTTATCTCATTCAGAGAAAGCTATACACAAGCCCAGGGAGGACTCCCCACTCCTACAGCTAAGGAAGCTCATCGGAGCAGCTCTGATAAATATTGATGTTTGTTTATCAAAATGCTACAGGCCATCCTGGCTAGCTGCCACCCCCTCCCACCCTGGTGCAGTGCAATCTTAACTGGCAGGACTCGTGATGCAAGGAAGAGATACAGGAACCTCAACTGCCTTTGCCGAAGGACTTCCAGTCCTTGTTTCCTGAATTTAAAAAAAATTTTTTAAATAGTGGAACCAGTGTTCTGACCTACAAAGGTTAGTTGCAAATGATAAGCCCATGTTCTCCTTTAATGAAGGGGCAGAATGTACACTCTTAAGTACAAAGAGAATAGTAATTAGAGCTGTCTGCCTCACTGAAATAACTAGTTTAGGGAGGTCTCAATGCTTCCCCACTGTGCTGCTTTGTTTCAAAATCAATGCCATTAAGAAAGAAACAGTGCTACATACAAGTCGCAGGGCATTAACATGGAGACATCTACAACCATCCACTCAGTAAGACACAACTGAGCACCTACTGTGCATAGGCATGTGAAGAATACCCTTAATGTAATAATTTTGTTCACCTCTTTCTAGGTAGCCTGGGTCAGTCTCAAAGGTTCAGAGACTGGAGTAGAGTAGAAATCAATAAGCCTTATGCATTTATTCTTTCAACAAATATGTATTGAATGCTTATCTTGTAGAGGCCAGGTGCCAGGCACAAAATAAACACTGAAAACACAGAGCCTATCAAGGAGCTTTGTGCCTTGTGGGGCAGCGGACTGGTAGAAAAAGCTATGGGCTGAGATGAGGACAGGCCCCAGGCTCCTGGGACCCACAGGAAGGTGTGGTCCAGGAGAAACAGTTGATAAGGTGTCCAGAGAGAAGTCAGGTGCCTTCTCCTCACACCCACCCCTTTCCCCTTTCTTCCTGCTCTGGGGAGATGAGCTTACCCCTCCAGGTGCATTCTAGGGGACCAGCAGGCTTCACAGGGGCAGATATCAGATGAGCAATCACCCTGGGCATCCTTTCCTGACAAGATACAAGGACACAAAATAGCTCCTTTATTCAAAACTAAGTTTCTTTCTGACAGAATCTCTTGTTTTCTGATTGCTTAGGCCCTTCAGACCCAATGTCCTCATAGATGAGGATGACACAGAGGGAGCTTTGGGGACACTCAATAGAGCCCAGGATTCCAGGGACCTTTACCTTCCAGGGAGAACTACATGGGGCCAAGACCAGGTGGAGAACCCAAGCAGCCTCTTCTGCCTGCAGGTGGCAAAAAAAGGCAGAGCCTATGGGCTGGGGACTTATCTCAGTGGTTCTGGTGCCTGCCTCGAAAGCGCAAGGACCTGAGTTCGATCCCCGGTACCAAGAAAAAAAAAAAAAGGCAGAGCCTAAATGGCTGCTGTCCATTTGGTCCCAAGCCTGTGGGGCTGTGGTGTGCATATTTACATTTGACGTGTTTCTGCTTGGAGGGCATAGTTAACGCCCTTATGCAATGTTCGCTTGACTAGAACATCTCCCCTTCCCCTACACGTCACCCAGTGAAACACCCACTCATCCTTTAGATCTCAGAGAAATGCGCTTCCTCAGAGAAGCCTTCCCTGACCCTTGGCCGAGTTCTATGCTCTCACCTGCCCAGGCGCCTCTCTTTCAAGGCCTTTTATAGCTTGCAATTGTGCATGCATTTGTGTCACCCTCTTTCATCTCTGCCTCCCTCTCCCAAGGTCATAAGCTCCATTTGAGCACAATATCCAGCTTGCTCATCTCTGGAATCCTCACTCTAGCCCATACTCAGCCCTTATAAACCCTCAACAAGTTCTCGTTGACAGCAGAATAAACATTCTGAAAGGGGACTCCCCCCAGAACCCACTACTCCGGTTATGCCCACCCCTGCCTAGCTTCCTTTGCTATTTCCATTGAGGCTTAGCTTTGCTCATGCAAAATACTACAGTCAAAGGTGAAGCCCTCTGACTTCCAATATTTCACGTACACCTGTCCTCAAGGAACACATGAAGACAATGGGAAAAAATAACAAACCAGAAATTGTGTTAAGGTTTGAATCCAAAACAAGGCAAATATTAGGCCAACAGCAGATTCTAGTAGAATCTAGTAGATCCTACTAGTATCTACTAGTTCTAGCAGATTAACTTCATGTTTGGAACGGGAAGAGAATCTAAATGGAAAGATTTTCAGCTGTTCTTTCCCCCTGGGTAATACGACGAAGTTATATTGCTAGAGAAAAGAGTTTGAGGAAACTGAAGGTTAGAAGGCCAAGGACATCATCTAACACAGTGAGAAAGATATGATTAATTCTCCCTGACTTGTCCACCTGGGGGAGAGAAGGAGCTCAGTTTGTTGGTGGTCTGCCCTTCAAGACTTTTCTTGGGACTCAAGTAGAAACCACCAAGGACACTGATCACGACCTCCTGACCCCCAGAGGAAGGCCCTGGACTCAAGAAATGGTCCCCTGAGAATAACTGATTGGCCCGAGGATGAGTGATCCATATGCACGCTCTCTCTCTCTCTCTCTCTCTCTCTCTCTCTCTCTCTCTCTCTCTGTCTCTCTCTCTCTTGAATTTGGACCAGGCCACAGAGCCATTTGTTGACCCATTTGACACTGGGAATGGGATAGCAGGACAGGTCAGGTTGAAGGTTTGGCAGCATGAAGAACCAGAAACTCCCAGCCTGTACATGAGGAAGGAAGAATGGCAAGAGAGGGGAGGTTAGGGGTCCATGAAGGAGAGAGTCATGCAGACCATTCCTAACTGTCTGGTCTTGGACTTTCTTCCTTATGAGGCCAGTCGAACTTCCTGTCCTTGGAATCCATAACATTCCCTCAAGTTCTCCTTCAAAAACCCCTCCCACTACTCGCTTGTAGTCAAAGTCGATTCCAGTGCGTTCCTAGTCTTTGAAAATTCATTTCCTGTGGTTGTCATAACAAATTACCATAGATTGCATAGCTTAGAACAGAAACATACCCTGTCACAATTCTGGATTCCAGAAGCCTGAAATCATAACGTTTCCCCAAAGCCTCCAGGACAGAAGCCTGCTTTGCTTCCTCCAACTTCTGGTGGCTTCACCTATCCCTTGGCTTGTGGCTTCATCACTCCAATCTTCGCTTCCATCTTCACGTGAACCTGTCCTTTCCTCTCTGTGTCTTCCCCTCTTCTTCTCTCATAAGAATCCAAGCCAGATTTACCTCATCCTGGATTTGTGCACTGAGCCTGATATTCAGTTCCTTTGGGCCTCACTGCAGGCTGGAGCGAGAGACATCTTTAAGGAGCTGCACAGTGACTACCTCAAGTACCACAAGGCTAAGCAGGAAGGAGAGAGAAGATACACCGCCTAGATGGGCTGCAGGAGCACCACTACTGAGGAGCTGTGCAGTGTCTACCTAACATACCACGAGGCTGAGCAGGCTGAGAGGGAAGATACCATCTAGCTGGGCTATAGAAACACAACAGGGCCACTTTCCAAGGCTTGGCATTGCGGTGAGAGCCTTGGAGGGTGAAGACCTCAGATGCTCTGGTGCACAGAGCTGACCCATGTGGGAAGCCCTTTGGAGCTTGTATATTTCTATAGCATATTTTCCTCACTATTCCCTAATGTATCTTTTTTAGTAATCATTTTCTTTTAGGGTGCTAGGGATTGAGCCAAGGACCTTGTGCCTCCTGAGCATATGCTTTACCCCTTGTGCTACACCCCTGGCCCTAGTATATCTTTTTATAAGTAATTATGAATTAGAATTCTGAAACTGGACCCTGGGATGAGAATTGTTGGCTCTTGTAACTGCCCTGTGTGGCTCTTGGCCTGGGTCAGTGGGCTGGTGTCCCTCTCTCCTGGCTAAGAACAATATAGAACTTGGCATTTTGCTTTCAGTCTACAATTAAATCCCACTTAAATACCTCTGACCTTTAAATTCTTAAGGAGCACAAGAAGCATTCTCAAGATGCTGCGTTTTTTGCCTTTGCTGTGAGACTCTCTGATGGTGCTGGAGGCAGCTCCCTGGCTCTGGGGCAGCTCAATGCTCTGGCCAGGTGGATGCTCCTGGCAGTGGTGCTGGTGCTCCTGCCTGCTCGCCTGCTTCAGTCTATGAAGCTTGTTTTGGAATTTTTTTCTCTTGGGTTTAAGATATAATTTTAATCATTTATTTTTATTACCTAAGCAATGTATTTTAATCATAGCAAACCTGAGAAAATAAAAATTAAAGGGGAAAAAAAAAAAGAATCCAAGCCAGGGAACACCTGGTCAATCCAGGACGATTAGATCCTTCACCTAATTATATCTGCAAAGATCCTTCCTCCAGATGAAGTCACATTTATAAAGTCCAAATGTTAGGATTTATACATTCTTTTGGGGGCTACTGGTCAACTCACTCCATCCTGCAGCTCACTGAACCCTAAGATGAGTTTATCAAATATTGCTCATTAGCCTTGCAAGCTATGTGTGACCTGTGGCTACACAATCCACAATATAATTCATAAATTATAAAATTGATGAATTCATAAATTCTAAAGAATGGATAAAACAATAATGCATTTTTAATTGGTAAAATGTTTTGTGGCACTTTGGGTTTTTGTTGCTGTTGTTGTTTGGTTTTTTTGTGGTCCTGGGGATTGAACCCAGGGCCTCATGCATAGTGAACAAGTGCTCTGCCACTGAGCTATTTCCCTGACCCTTTTTCAATCTAATTTTGAGACAGGGTCTTACTAAATTTCCCAGCCTGGCCTTCAATTTGTGATCTTCCTGCCTCACCTCCCAAGTACAAGCCCTCATATTCTCATCAGCAGTGCAGAGGAGAGAGTTCCAGCTGTTTCACATCTTTGCCAAGACTAATACTGTCTTCTTCTTTATAAAAAAATTTTTTTTTGGTACCGGGGATCGAACTCAGGACCTTGAGCTTGCGAGGCAGGCGGCGGCACCACTGAGCTAAGTCCCGGCCCCCTCCTCACCTTTTTAATGATGTCTTTGTTGAACAGAATTCTCATTTTTTAGTAAGTTAATTACATATTAATACATGCTATTAATGTTAAAAGACTAAATTGTAACAGGAATTATTTCCTTTAGATTATTTCCTAGATTCATTTTTATCTTTTAATCCTAGAAATTTCTTAATTTTAATCAAGTACAATATAGTAATCTTTTCCTTTATGATTATTGCTTTTTTGTCCTAAGAAGAATTATTTTGCCACAAGGATATTCTCTGTTATCTTCTAGAAGATTCACTGTTCAACATTCACATTTATGTCTATATTCTGGGGACTTTTTTTTCTGGTACCAGGGATCGATCTCAAGACCTTGCACTTGTCAGGCAGGCGCTGTGCCACTGAGCTACATTCCTGGCCCTGCAACTGACTTTTATGTAACTGAGATAACAGGTGTGCACCACCATGGCTGGCCAGCAATTGGTCTTAAATATTCAGGAGTGGAGTCCAGCCTTGGTCTGTCACATTAGTTTGTCTTCTTTAGGCTCTTGGATTTGTATTGGTGAGAACAATTATAGTTAAATGACTTCCACAATCTATTGCTACATGGCAGGCACTGTATGTACTTGGCTGTTTACATGAGACATCATATCAAATATCATAACAAACTTTTGAAAGTCGGATTATCGCCAGGAGTCACACCCCAGTCTCTTCACCATAGGGTGGCCTTTTTGTAGATCTAGCACATCTGAGGGCTGTGGTACTACTGTTTTGGCTTCTCCAAAACTCATATTGAAATTTGATTGGCCATTGAGGTAGTTATATCTGGAGGTGGAGCCTTAAGAGAATGCTTAGACTCTTAAAGAGACATCCGTATGTCTCACAGGACTGGATTACACAGAGCAGGTTGTTATAAACAAAGCCACCCCTCATGCTTTGTCTTTTCTTCATGTGTTCATTTGCCCTTCTGATTTCCATCATGCCACGAAGTGACACAAGCCAAGAGGAGACCTTTCAGTCTTGAACTTCCCAGTTTCCAGAACCATGAGCCAAAATAAACCTCTTTCCTTTACAGATTTCCCAGCCTCAGATATTCTGTGATAGCAACAGAAAATGGACTAAGACATATGGATATGAGAGGGACAATGAGGACTTAATGTGGGCAGAACCCATTATATACCAAGCTTTGCATTTGCTGGTTCGTGTCTGTCCTTTCATTTGCTCACTGCAGCTTCTCTGTAAAGGGGGTGGTGCAGAACTTCACAGAAGCTGACCAGACTAAGCAGGAGCAGGCTTCCTGTGAATGCAACCTGAGCAGGACAGCAGGCCAAAGTCCCAGTGGGCCAAAGTCCCAGGCTTTCTAGCTTCTCAGGGCTCAGGGACCAATCCCTCCAGATCTATTCACAATAACTTAAGGCAACATGACACAGACAGACTCCAGAATGGCTCTTCTCCCTCTTTCCTCAGTTAGGTAGCTAAGCTGATCTTTGTTTTCTTTTCTTTTTTCAACAGATTGTAGCTCTAAAATTTCTCCCTGTGTTAAATGTCATAGTAGGAAATTGCCCTTGGTCAAAAAGACAATTCATCTCCTCCACCTTAAGAAAGGGATCCCCCTTCCATCCCATCCCCATGGACTTTTGGGGCAATTGAAGAACATGGAAGAAGAAAGCTCTGCCCAGCTATGCAATTTTGTGGAGAGGACTCAACATGCATCAGTCTAGGGATGCTCTTAACTACTCCCACGTGGGTACAGTGACTATAAAAAGGCACATGGTCTAAAATGGGCAGGATCGATGTCTTTAGGCCAGCATTTGGTCTGTCTGCAGCCCAAGGATATTTTGATCTAGGAGTCAGGAAGTGAGACAGTGAAGATAAAAACATCTGAAACCCACGAGCATCTTCCGCTCATTGATCCGAAGGTAACAGGATATAAAGAGCCCAAGTGTGGGTTGAGGAAAGTGGCTTTTGTGCAACTGAGAGCAGAACTTCCTGCGGGTTGAATGAGAGTCTAGGTCAATTTCTGTAGAGTTCCGGGAAAAGAGCAGTTTTGACAACCATGAGTTCATTTAATCAAGGTATTCAAGCATTTGAGATCACTGAGGTCTTCAAATGGATTTCTTTTAAATATACCTGTATAAAGCCCTGAAAGATTTCCTAATAAACCAATACCTGTTAATAATCTAATAATTATCAGTGCTCTTCTTTAGTCTGTAAAAGAAAAACTTGCCCAGAGATTTCCTTTTGGGATTAATGGCTAGAAAATTTGAGTGTGCTCTTCTCCCCACAGGAGTTCATATCTAGCAAACGTATCCAAATCACTCATTTGACACACTTTGAACTTCTGAGCTAAGAGCTATAAATATAGATAAGATTATAGTTCCTGGCTCAAGGAGCCCAATCTAGTGGAGGACAAGCATATTAGCAAATTAAAGGAACTTGTTGAGTGACAGATGCTAGAAGCAGTCACAGAGAACAATGAGGTCCAAAGCAAGGGGTGGTTGGAAGGCCTGGTCAGTAAGGGAACAGCGCATCTTCAAAACTAAAGGAGTCTGCCAGGAAGAGAAGGGCACTCCACTATGAGGCAACTGCTTGTGCAAAGGCCCTGGGGTATAAAGTCTCAGCATTCAGGGGATTGCTAGTGGCTAGGTATGAATATAGAAATAGACAGAGAAGACATGTTAGATGCAGGTGAAGAAATACAGGAAGAAGCCAGATCTTTCACTCATTGATTTAGATATTCCTGAGTATTACTTATGTACCAGGAAGGAACAGTTTGATATCGTAGTGAGCAAGATAGATACTGTTGCTTCTGTCATGCAGGTTGCATTCCAATAGGATGAGACAAAGATTAAAAAAATAAATAAACATAATTTCAGATGATGACATGTTATGAAAGAAATAATCACAGAGATGGGAAAATGGAAAGGAGCTTTGAAAGCATGATCTGGGAAAGCCATTCTATGATGATGGTTTTTGAAAACCTGAAGGATGGAAAGGGCAAAGACGAAGACTCTGGGCCAGGATCTGGAAATTTCTGTCTTTAGGAAACAAAGAGAGAAAGAGGAGGCAGCAAAGGAAATGAAGAAGAAACCGAAATTTAAGACACAAGTTAAAAGACAACAGAGTAATGAAATTCAAAGGAAAAAAGGACTATGATGGGAAAAAAAAAGGCTTCTACTATAACCATTCACATTTTACTTTGTATTTTAAAGTATAGATGGTCATCAGATTCCCAGGTAAAGATAGTAAATTTACCCCAAGCATCTACTTTTTCTCCTTATAAATGTTATGAATGCAGAAACAAGTTGTATATTCATACAATGGAATATTATTTGGCCACAAAAAAATAATCAAGTGTTGACACACACTACAACAGGGTGAATCTTGAAAACATCATGCTAAGTGTGAGAAGCTAGTCACAAAAGACCATATACATATATGGTTCCTTTTACATGAAATACCCAGATTAAGAAAGTCCATAGGGAGAGAAAGTGATTAAGTGATTCTCGGGTTGGAAGGAAATGAGGACTGACTATTACTAATGGGTATAGGTTTCTTTTTGAGGAGATGAAAATGTCCTAAAGTTAGATTGTGGTGATAGTGATACAATGCTGAATACATTAAGAACTAATGAACTGTATAACTTTAAAGGGGTGAGTTTTATGAAATGTGAAAAATGTCTCAAAGCTGTTTAGCTATCGCATTAATCATAAGAATACTGCCAAACATAGAGATATTGCCAGTGTGTTGTAGGACTAGAACAAGCTTCCCCGTCTTGTGACTCATGGAGTTCCTGTGAGCACCTTTTCAACTTGCAATAACCCTGTAACATGTGTCGGTCTTGAAAAGATGAAGCAAGCCAGCATTTGGTAATTAGAGGTTCTCCACAGCTTCGTGGTCAGGGTTTTACTCAATCAGAAAAGTAGGTCAGGAAATGTTGCTTTACAGTGTTTTACAACCTAACCCTAACACATGCTTATTAACTGTTTACATGAGCTTATTAGAGCCCACTTGTCTTTTGGGGTGAAACTAAGAAGTGCAGGGAAAGAAATGGTCAGTTGACTGAATTTTTCTTTGCTACAGCTGACTTCCTGGACCCTTGGATGTGAAGTGGAAAGGGGAGCACAGAGCCCATGTGTCACATGACTGGAGGGCCAGAATCGGCCCACAGATGAGCCTGGGTTGGAATACTGTCCCTGCCGCTTAGCAGCTGGTGACCCAAGTCACAAAGCCCCTCCGTACCTCCGCTTCCTGCTCTCTAAAATGAGAATTCTATACAAACCCCAGTTTTTATTTGAGGGCCTAGCCTGTTGTAGCATGCCTATAAATGGTACCTCTATATTTTTGAAAGATTGTTAGTAGGCATTCAGAGTAGTGTATCTTGGTGACTTTTCCTGACTTAAAAAAGGGGGTTGGCATTTTTCGCAGTACAGGGTCTTATTCTTCTTTGCTATTAGTTCCGTTTCATTTTGATGTGTTTACTATTAAGTTACTCATGAAAACACTTTTCTGAAACTCTGCTATTGGTCAGGAAATTAAGAATGAAAGTACTTGATTGCCAAGTATGAACTTTCTAATCCAACATGGCTCTGCTTCTCCTTAGCTAAAGTGTATAGAGTGCAGGGTCAGAGTGAGCTGCCAGGCTGCTGAACTCCATCCCTCCGATGAGTGGAGGGCAGATAGGAACACGATAAAAAGGAGGGGTTGTGTATCTCCTCTGCTCAAAATTGCCTTCGAAGGCCCTGTTCATCCTAGAGATTCCTTGCAGGCTAAGCAGAAATGTTTGTTTACAACGGAAATATCCCAATGACCTATCACTCACACATCCATGGGATTCCCTTTTGTATTGCCCTCAGATTTGGACAAGAGACAAGAGGCCCCTAACCTCAAGGACCACACCATATCACACACACATTAAACAACATGTGTGTGTGCTGGTAACACTGACCCATCACTGTCCCCAACCCTAAATATCCAGTCTCAGGTCCAACACTACTCAGGCCTCAGAGTGTATTTTCCCACATTTCTGCCCTTTTGATCTCCATCCGGTCCAAATAGATTTCTTCTGCCACCATCAGAGATGGGCACTGCCTCAGAGTGCAGAGAGGGCTGACGTGGCAGAAGGCACTAGTAAGAAAAAAGGCAAAGTAATTAACTTGTCAATTCCTTCCTCCCAGAGAACATGAATGAAATAGATTTGGTATAGCACTGTATCATTCCCTGTAATGCTGAGCATCTTTTTTCTTTTGTATTCTATTTGTGGTTCCTGAAGTACAAGTGAATTACCATACTCATGCCCAAAATCCACACAGGTAGCTCAGAAATATATGCTAATGTTAAAAAATTCACATTACTCAATTTTACTTGTAAGGCTAGACAGAACAGAAGTGAAATGCGATCCTGATTTTTTCCTCTCTCTCTCTCTCTCTCTCTCTCTCTCTCTCTAGGATTGAACACAGGCCCTCTCCAATGGCAGCCATGCACTCTGCCTCTGAGCTACATTCTCAGCCCTTTTTATTTTATTTTGAGACAGAGTCTCACTAAAGTGCCCAGACTAACTACAAACTGAAGATCTTCCTGCCTCAGTCTCTCAAATGGCTGGAATTATAAGCATGTACCACCACACCTAGCCATAATGATTATTTATATTGGCAAGGGAATGAACACTAGGATTGTGAATAGCTTTTTTTCTAAAATTTATTCCATTGTCAAAATTTTAAATAAAAATCACAGCTTTACTCAAATAATTTTTATTTGCAGTACTTGGGATTAAATCCAAGACTTTGCACTGAGCTATATCATAGCCTTTTATTTTTTACTTTGAGACAGGGTGAGACAGGGCCTTGCTAATTTGTCCAGGCAAGACTTGGATTTGCAATCTTCCTGCCTCAGCCTCCTAGACTGCTGGGATTACAGGCATGAGCCACATCTGTCTTTTCATTTATTTATTAATTTTAATTCCTACTTTGCCTTTAATAATAATTTTCATGCTTTAAAAAAATTTTTTCTTCTAAAATATCAAATTTTATTTCTACATTTATATTCATTTTATACTTTTGATGGAAATATATTTAAATTTGATACTTTTTGAATACAATAATTACATATTTTGTAATCCTTTAGGTAAGTATTGTCAATATATAAATTATTTATATATTCTGATCATAATTACATAGCCAGTAATTTTTTCTACCATGAAAGAAAAAATTTATGGAACAGGTGATCATTCATAAAACACATATGTATCCACTAATAGTACATACTTAATAGTTAAATTTAGCTACTTTGTATTTTGTGGACTTTCAGATATATTAATAATATAATTTTCCAATTTTTAAAAACTACCCTTATAAGTGGTTCTGCTGCCTGCCTCACAAGTGCGAGGTCCCAAGTTCAATCCCTGGTACCAAAAAAAAAAAAAATCAAAACAAAATAAAAAAGCTACCCTTATAAAGCCATACTTATCAGTGTAGGAATAGAAGACAAATATTGTTTAACAGTTCAATTTATAATTTTTAAACACGTAGTCTATTTTTCCCCTCTACTTTGCACACCAGAGATGTTAACAATGGGCCCAGGTGCTTTAATCAGATCATCCTTTTTCTAAAATTTAGCTAATAGTGATTAACTTGCTGAATTGAAACATGTGCCAGGCCTTGTGTTGAGTACTAGCTACATAGTATCTCATTAGCTCCTCTCTTGGGCCCTGTCTCATTGTCTCGACTTCGCAGAGCCAAAAGTGAGGCTTGAGCCATTCATATACCTTGTTTACAGTCATACAATAACCAAGTCTTGGAGCTGGAATCTGAGTCCAAGAGGCTTGAATTCCTCTGAGCAAGGGGCCTCGGGGAGGGAATGACCTTAATGGGCACCCATGGGCTCAAGGAAGACAACAAATAAGAGGCTGAGTATTGGGGAAAAGAGCTGCAAGGAAAAGCCCACCCTGACTCCACAGCGTGACCAACGAGCAGATGTCACATCCAGGGAATATCACTCGGGCACCGGAGGCTACTAATTAATTACCTGAATGGCCAAGCAGGAGCACCCGCTGGTCAATTCTGTATGTTCACTGGAGTTCGACAATGGTCAGGCAAGAAAAATACCCCATTTATTGTTGTAAGGCTTTTTTTTTTTTTGGTAACAGGGATCAAACTCTGGTCCTTGTGCTTGTGTGGCAGGTGTCAAAACCACTGAGCTAAAACCCCCGCCCTGTTGTAAGTCTTGAATGCTCTCTCTCTCTCTGTCTCTCTCTCTCTGTCTCTTTCTCCCTCCCTGTCCCCTTTCTCTCCCCATCCCTCCTTCTCGTCTTCCTTACCACCCTCTCCTCCTCCTTTCTTCCCTCCCTTCCTTCTTCCCTTCCTTCCTTCCAGCAAATATATATTGAGCTACTATTTACTGAGCACTATGATATTAGTGAGGTGATATATATCGAGCTGCTATTTACTAAGTACTATTTACTAAGCACTAGATACTGAACAAAACATACAAGGTCTTATTCTTATAGAGTTTACCATCTAGGTGGGAGATAAACTGCAAACCAACACAAACATAATGAAAATTATAATGATAAAGGCTATGCAGGGAAGGTAGAGAGTGCTTGGAATCAGGATGTCAGGAATGTGATGTGTAGGGTTGACCACACAAAGAGAAAGAAGACCATGTCAGGCTGAGAAGGGACCTTGGGTAGAAGCCTGGTGAAGGAAGGGTGCCTGTTGGTTAGAGCTTAAAGATTCCAGGAAGTCAGTACAGTTGGATGTACAAGGGGGGAAAGGTTCCAGACCACGTTACAGCCCACCAGCCAAATCCAGCACACGGCCTGCTTACACAAGTAGTTTTATTGGACCACAGCCATGTCCACTTGTTTATTGCCTATGGCTGATGCTTTCAGCTGCAACAGCAAGGTTGACTAGTTGCAATGAGGCCATTGGGCCTCAAAAGCCTAAGTATTTATTCTCTGCCCTTTCAGAAAAAGTTCACAGATACCTGACCCAGACGGTGGAGATGATTCAGACCTTTCCAGCCTATCAAAGGTGTGGCCTTTATCCTAACAGCAGTGGGAATCCAGCAAAGTGTTTTAAGAGGGAAGAAGACAGGAAATGGTAGGCTTCAGCTTTACAAGAAGTAATTAGAGGGCCGGGGATTTAGCTCAGTGGTTCCACCAACTGCCTCGCAAGAGCAAGGACCTGAGTTCAATACCTGCTGACAAAAAAAAAAAAAAGAAGTAATTGGGAGCCAAGTAAATACGTACACTGCCAGGATACCCCCACTCAGGCCTTCCGAAGATCTCTTGAAAGAGGCGGGTTGTGGCATTAATCTCTGCTGGCATGAGCTCTAGGTGCCTTCTTGCTTGTGGCAGGGGTGCCCTGTCATTGCCTTTTTACCTGACCTTCCATATTAGTCAGATTATTTGGGGGCCAACTGACAAAATATAAATCAGCTATAAAGCAAAAGACGAATTGAGAGGGCAGTAGGGTTGTTCAGAAAATTCAAGAAAGAGCAATAGAAAGCAGAGCCTCTGGCAAGAACTCACCATATTGAGAACCATCTGCCTCTCCACTCACCTCTCATCTTTCCAAGAGGCCCATTTGGCCTCCTGTTCAAATAGACCTTCTCCAATGAGTGACTCCAGATTCATATTCTCCCAGAGTAGGCAGCCAGCAAAAAGGGAGAACTTACTTTCTACAGTCACTGGTAGATTCTGACTGGCCACTCTTGAGTCTCATGCCCAGCCTCTCTAGAGCAATCCCTGCAGTCAGAGGGACTGGGTATGAAAATTAGCCAGACCTGCATCAATCTTATGTCTCTCTTAAGTCCAGGGGGTGGGCCTAGAACTGAAAACCCTAAGAGAACAATATAGAAGAGAAAAAGAGAATGGTAGGGCCTATAATCCCGGCACTCTTGCAGGCTGAGGCAGGAGAATTGAAAATTTGCCCCCAGTCTGGGAACTTAGTAAATTAGATCCTGTCTCAAGCCCTGGGTTCAGTCCCCGGTGTCAGCAGAGTCACATGCCTTCTGGAGGTTGTGGAGAAGCCACTTCCTTGCCTTTTCCAACTCTCAGAGGCTGGATAGTCCTTGCAACCAGACCCTTCCTTCTTCAAATCCATCAATGGCCAGTCGAGTCATTCTCATATCATATCACTCAGACTCTCGGCCTCCCTGTCTACTTCTAACAATCTTTGTTACTATATAGGGCCCAATTGGATAACCCATATTAATCTTATCGGAAGTTCAGCTGATTAGCAAACTTAATCCCACTTTTATTAATACCCCTTTACCACATAACCTAGCATACTCACAGCTTCTGAGGATTCAGATATGCATCTCTTTGAGAAGTCATTATAACTGTGATCACAAAATACGGTAAATATTTAAAGTTTTAAAAAGTTATTACTGTAAAAGACACATTGTCATTAATCCCCCTCAAAATACCCTCCCTCACTTCAAACAAATTTATCCCATGTTCTTGCCACTGTCTAAAACAGTTCTGGAAGTCCTCTTTGGACAGTGTCTTTAGTTGCATTGTCACGGCTGCCTTTATGAACAAAACCGATTTAAAACATTTAGCTTTCATGGTCATTTGGACTTTGGGGAAGAGCCAGAAGTCACACAATGCCAGAATCAGGGGTGGATGACAATACACTATCAAGTTTTTATTTGACGGAAATTTTCATAAACAGTTGGTCAACAGGATGATAAAAATACAGTGAATGTGCAAATTAAAAAATTACTACTGTAAAAGATGCATTGCCATTCATCTCCTTCAGAAGATTCCCCCTTACTTTGAACATCTTTATCGTAAGCTCTTGGCAATATGTCTTTTACTGTAATGCTTTTTCAAAATTAAAAATTCACTAGATGTACTGTATTTTTATATAACCCCTTATATTTATCCATCACAGAAACAATTGGTGGGTTTGGAACAGATGGGCAACACAATCAGATTTGTATTTTAACACAATCACTGTGGCTGCTGGGTTGAAACAGATATCAGGGTGGCATGAACAGAAATAGAAAAGCCAGTTAGGCCATCATGTAAGTCAACCATCACATCTGTTTCCTAGGGAGAGACGAAGGAGAGTGAAGGAACAAAAACATGGAGCATGATAATTCTGGGGTAAATGTAAAGAGCTCCTACCAAACAACTTCTGCTTATATCTCACTGGCCACTCTTATCTATAAGGGTTGTAAATATTTATTTTTAAAGGTGAACACTTTGCTGCTTTCAAATTCTTTGAAATGAAAGACTGAAAAGATATGGGAGAACAAACCAGCATTCTCTGCTACAAGCATCAGAGTAGGGAAGAAAAAACATGTTCTATGAGCAGATAGCCGTGGTGAAGCCTGCTCTAGAGCCAGGGAAAGTCTCCTGGAGAGGAATACAATGGATCAAATTACAACCAGTCTGACATACGAACAACTTGTGCTACGACCTGGATTTTAGTTTTAACTTCTGACCAAAGTCTTGAGTTACGACCCGATTGCTGGCTGCTTGTGCTTCCAGATGGTCTCAGATACAGATTTAACCCTTAAAGAGTTCTTGAAGGAACAATACAACATCTTCTCCTGTATGGGGTTGAGAAATCCTGGGTCAATGCCTCTCTAAGGTACTGACATCTTCCTGTATGGAGGTGAGAGATTTTTGAAGGCTATGTAGAGGACCCTGAGCCTTCAGTTGACCAACTTGAGTTACAGCCAGCCCTTGTGGATAAATTCAGTTTGGAGGTCAAGGGTCCACCATACTTCAGTCTGCACTTGAAGGACACAGATGCCTATCAAAGGAAGAGCAAGAGTGGGAGTTTCTGGTAGAAGAAACAGCATGAAAAAGGCGAGAAGAGAGAGAAAGAAGGCAGAAGAAGGAATCTCAAGAAGTCCAGGAAGGCTAAAGTGCAGAAGGGAGCAGAGGAAGTGTGAGGAGATGGGCTGGAAGAGTAGGCAGAGGCTGGATGGTGACAGGGCTAAGGGATCAGACTTGGGAAGTAGCACTTCACCCAGAAGCCTTTGTGGAGCTGTTGAAAGACTGCAAGCTGGGAGTAGCTTAATTTGGCTTTGGCAGCAAAGCTGTAAAGGAGGTGAGGAAAGTTGGAGGTGGTTAAATCAGAAGAAAATAGTAGGAATTTAGGCTCTGGATGGCAGTAGCCCAAACTGGAGTAGCATTAGGGGAGGGACACAAGTGCAACAGCTTGGAGAAAATTTAGAAGAAATACAGAGGGTAGAGGACCTGGCTCAGTGATAAAGGACTTGCCCAGCATGTACAATGCTCTGGGTTCCATCCCTAGCACTGCAGTGCAGGGGAGGGGGAAGGAGAGAGACAGAGACAGAGACAGAGAGACAGACCCAGAGGGATAGAGATAGAGACGGAGTCAGTCCTCAGGATACATACAAATGGTACTGAAGGCCTGACCTCCTTAAAAAGGATCTGATAGCCAGGCATAGCAGTCACACTGCAATTGTAGCACTCTGGGAGCCTGGGACAAGAGGATTGTAAATATGGTCCCAGCCCAGGCAACCTGCTTCAAAATAGAAAAGTAAAAAGGGGCTAGGGATGTAGCCAGGGAGAAGGCTCTCAGTTCAATTCCTTGTACTGTAGAAAGAAAGAAAGAAAGAAAGAAAGAAAGAAAGAAAGAAAGAAAGAAAGAAAGAAAGAAAGGAGAAAGAGAGGGATTATCACGTCCCAGGAAGGGAATGGAGCAAAATAACAAAATGACCTTCAGAGAAGACACAGCTCCAGGATTTGGTTTAGTTTCTGATTTGTAATGAAGGAGAATTGAAACTGGCAGACAGACTAAAATGAAAGATAAGATGTTTTGAGTTTGACAAGGATAGAAATTAAAGTGTAAACTAAATAGAATTTAGAGCTATTGTTAGAGTCTCCTGTGTGTATTACTAGCAGTTTTTCCTTTCAATTGAGAAAGAGAAAATAACCATTACCATTCCTCCATTCCTCCATAAAATGTTGAATGATTCCCCCAGAAGGATCAGAATCAGCTCACCCATCATCTTCATTCCTAAAAGTACCATCGATGTAAGGTTACCGCTTGTACCAGTTCCCTCAGAACTTTTCTAATTTTAGCATTGAAGGTCTTGCTCCAGGAACTCCCTACACTCGGGGGTTTTTTTGTGGAAGATTTTTCTCTTTCCATATTAGTCTTCTGTCACTGAGACAAAATATCTGAAACCCAAAACTTAAAGGAGGAAATATTTATTTTTGACTCATGGTTTCAGAGATTTCAGTCCAAGGTCAGAAGGTCCAAAGCAGAAACATCATAGAGGAATGGCATGGCAGAGAAAAGCTGCTGAACTCACGGCCTCTGGGAAGCAGATAGAAGGGGAGGAGTCAGAGAGGAAAAGGCTTGGAATCAGATAGGCCCCAGGGCCACGCCTCCTTGACCCACTTCCTGCAACTGAGCCCCACCTCCTAATAGCCCACTGAGCTATGAACTCATCAATAGGTTAATCCATGGATGAGGTGAGTCCCCTCACAATCTGATCACCTTTCCTGGAGTCTCTTAATCCAGCCAAGTTGACGAGATTAACCAGTATACCATCTCTAGACACAGTGGAGACAGGCAACTTTAAAATGAAAATTTTTCCTGTTAACAACCTAAACAAGGAAGTACGTTTAAAGCTTGACCTTACTTAGTGTCCTTTATGATGTTGTCCAGGAAGAAAGGGTTTCAATAAAGAGAAATGATCCATATTGTCAGAGGATCCTCAGAGCTCTGCCGAAAACTAGAACTACAAGGAAGTCACTGGCAAGGATAGGATCATGGAGGGCCATTTAAGCAGAAGTTGGATCACTGTGGGTTAAGAAGTGAATGGATGAGAAGGACAAAATCAGAGAGAGTAGGTTACCTCCTTTAAAAGGCTCAACTCTTTAAGAAAGAGAAGAAAGGTAGCTGTTGAAGGACTGGGAGAGGTTGTTCTTTGGCTGATTTTCCTTCTGTAAGGATGGAGACAGTGGTTTAATGTGCTGGAGAGCAGTGGGATCCATAGCACAAACAGGCTTTTGCTTTATTTTGTTTGCTTCCCTCCTCTATTCCTTCCTCCTCCCCTTACTCCTTCTGTTTTTGGTCTGCTTTGTGCTTTTTGTTATCGTTGTTGCCACTGAAGAGAAGCATGATAGGTCAGGAGTGTCCTGCAGGTGAGCTTGGGCCAGGAAAGCAAGGAACTCAGGCCAGGCCACATATGGGCCTCTTCGTCCTCCCCGAAGTGGGAGGCTAGGTCCTCTCTTGAGCTCGGTGAAGGGCAGGTGAGGTCGGGAGGCCTGAGACTGGTCAGGGTTTGATGGGACTGTTGTGGAAATGGGAGAAGACATTGGCTGGAATATGGAGAAAGTGTGGCGGGGTGCTGTGAGGGTTTTAATGAGGAAGCAGACCATCAGTTTACAGATGCAGAGAGGAGGAGGAGGTAGTTGGATTATTCTAAAGATTTTGAAGGTGGAGGAGACAGAAGGGAAAGTGTTAATGACAAGTTCTTACTTAAACACCTTTAGAGACTTTACAAAGGTCGAAAACTTAGACTCCAACCTTACCCTGACATGCATCCCCTCCGTAACTTGGCTCGTGTCCACTTTGCTGGCTTATCTTATCTTCCTCCTCCCTGAACCAACCCTATTCATGCCACCCAGGAGAGCCATCCTGTGCTCAGTTACTCTAAACTGTTGGATTTCCAACTTCTGAACTTTTGCTTCCTTCTGATTAGAACACCTGTCTAATCATCAGTGGTTAGAGCAAATTTCCGTGTTCCCCAAAAGCCTCCTCCCCCACCTTACCCAGGCAGAATCGATCTCTTGTTCTCCATCAGACTGAAACTTTCCTTCACATTTCTCTATCCTTCTCTACAGAGAACTTGTCTCACCTAGTAGCAACTCAGAAGCAGCAAACCCTCGGGCATAAACAAGTGGTTATTGTGACCAACTGGAGATTCCCTCCCAGTACCTGGGATTGAACTAGCAGGATGCCAGAGACATAGGACCCTCTCGATTTTGGTGCAGAGCTAATGCCTTCTAAACTGCCTGATTGCTTTCCATGAAAGCCCCAGCTGAACATCTTGCAGCTGAGTTCCTGGCAGGATACCAGTACCTTAGCATGAATCCAATTTCAGTTAAGTTACCCTGAGGCAGTTTCTGTTCCTAGCAGTCAACTGTTCCTTTGAACCAGAGGACTCTGCTCCCACAGTATTTCTAGCATGCCTGTTAGGGCAGTGACTGTCTGTCTCATTAGAGTTCCGGTGGTGTGTATCTGCTTCCCCCTGGCTGGCACCTGAGAGGGCAGGGACTGTGTCCTATTCATTCAGTACCCCGGGAGCCCGGTATGCTTGGGTGCTGAAAAATAGTTTATGCTCTTACAATTCACAAAATGATTTGATGTATCATTTTTAATAAATACTCTAAACCTCTCTTATTTTCCTCCTATTTTGCTATACTTGCATTATCTATATAATTTTTATCAAATTGGCTTTCACGTACTCACAAACTCCCTCCATTCACACGCTTGTTTTCTCCTCTTATTTGGTAGTCACCAGGGGGGATTCCAGGTTGGGCAGCATCAGAGGCCCACGCCTCTTTCTAGCTGATGAGACTGCTTTACATGAAACTCATCTTTCAGTATTCAGTATATCCTTTGGAACAGATCTTTCTCATGAAGGCTGTTGGGGCAGCTTAATCTTAATGATGTAATTTAAAACACATTAAAAGAAGTACAACTCCTTCCTTCAAAAACCTATACAGAATCATAAACTTTCAGAGCCAATTGTAGCAGTTCTCAGACTTTTGAGTTCCTATGAACCAGCATAGATATTTTAAAAGGGAGGCAGGTGCTAAATTTATATTCTTCTTTCAAAGAATGGTATTAGGAACACTAAGCTGAGGCAAGAGGATAGCAAGTTCCAGCCCAGCCTGGACGACTTAGTGACTTAGTGTGACCCTGTCTCAAAATAAAATGGGCTGAGGATGTAGCTCAGCATGAAAGCCCTGGGTCCAATCCCCAGGACCCCCAAAACAACAACAACAAAATCATTAAGCTTCTATTAACTGTATCATTTCATTTAAAAAGTTAACACCAAAATTATCATGAGCATTACCAATTTAAGTATCAAATTCATTTTACTTTATAAAAACGCATGCATTTTAATTTTCAAATTATCTTTAAAATAGGTAGATATTTTTAAATAATAAAGTACTTAACACTGTGCCTGGCATATGTTAATTCTCTATTACTATTAGTGTTTTGGTTTTTTTTAGTACAGGGGAATATATTTTTCTTCTATCTTTCCAAAAGGCTAAGTTCCCTCCTGAATTTGAGTAGACCCCTTAAGGCACAGTTGTGTCCAAACCACAGAATGCAACCCTGGACAGCTATTAATTTGGCACCACAAGGTCACAAATGCTTAACATTATTGTATAAGTTTTAGTTACATTTTTCATGACTCAGTTGTGTGGTGCTAAAGAATGCTATGTAGCAGAGGGTGCAGGGCCTGCTAACTCCACCTCCTGCACCCCCGGCCGAGTCAACTCAGAACTCGCATGTGTCAGGTGTTCTCACTTGTGCAACTTGCGCAGTGAAACACAGGTGTCACCGATCATATGACAGCATTTCAACCCAAAACAAGTGTTTGTTGTGATTAAGCGGACACATAAGTTTTCTTTAATTATTAAAATGGGCCTGTGTTTTTTCATAAAATAATTTATTTTTGGTACCATGGATTGAACTCAGGACCTTGCACTTGCGAGGCAGGTGCCGAACCACTGACCTAAATCCCTGGCCCTTCATAAAATGATTTAATAAAGTTAAAAGATTTTGAGCAGCTGTGGCCTAGAAAGTACAAAAATGTGTCAAATAGTTTTTACTTGTGAGTTGTTATAATTACATATACAACATCACTAAGACTATGAAAATAAGTGCCTGCTTATTTATTAATTTTTGGAATTACAGAGTTGCCCTCAGACATTGAACTCAAAGAAAACTGATCATGTCTCTTTACAGACTTTTAAAGGCCAGTTTTCCCAGAGAAAAATATCACGTTTCACAATCGAGCCTTATTCACATCATCTCTTGGGGCAGTATGTACACTGGTGAACAACTATTTTTAAAGCTGAATCATATGAAGAATAAGACATCAACAATTTCTGATAAGCACCTTGAGAACTCATTAAGAATAGCAACCACTTCCATTGAACCAGACATAGATGCATTATTTTCATAAAAACAAGGTCAAATTTTACTAGTTTTATGTTTATGTTGCTCTTTTTGTAATGTTGTAATAAGAATACGTAAAAATAAATGTTACTTTATAGCTTAACTACCGTATATTATATATTTTATATATACCTAAGACAATTTCTCTTCACTGAGGCCCAGGCAAGTAAAAAGGTTAAACATCTGTGCCCTCAGGGGAGAAGTTTTGCTGGGGAACTGAATGACTGAATAATACATTAAGACGATTTGGAGTGTTTGAGCCTGGTTCCTCAGCAGATACCTGTGTTACGGCTTCTTGGTAACAGAACCATTCTGTTCTTAGACCTGGGAATGAAATCATACTGATTGCAACACTCTGTAGCTGCCCCAGCTAGATCAGAACTGTTGTTGTTCTAGAATCACCAGAGTCAAGAGAATCCTTGACTTGAAGATTTTAAGGGCTAGAGAGGAGCCCTGTCCTGGTGTCTCAGGGCCAGGCCAAATCAGCCTAACTGTTAATATGAAATTTGACCTCTGTAGGACCAGAAGTGTTGTAGTGTCCATGTGGTTGGAGGGACACAAGCGTTTATGATGCAACAACTAAGTAGAGGATGCAAGAAATGGCATTATTGCTAGGCAACTTGGCTCATTAACTCTTACGGCTTTGGTCAAGGCGCTACCCTGTGCAAACTAGCCCTCCCCCCTCTTCCCTGACACCCGGGATGGTTGATTTTGATTGTCAACTTGATTGGCTTGAAAGCACCTAGGAGATCAGTAAAGCACTCTTTTGGATGGGTCACAGGATGCGATCTTGAGGACTGTGTCTGGTCCCTGCCCCCTTCAACTCCTGCTCTCTTCCTGCTTCCCAACTGCCAGGAGTTGAGCAGCTTTCCTCCGCCACACCACTGAAACCTATGAAACTGAGCCAAATAAACCCTTTCTCCTTTAACTTGTGTATGTCAGATATTTTGTCCCAGCAGTGAAGTGATGAACACTCCCTCCCGTTCTCCCTTACAAGCTTAGCAGTCCTAGAGTAGTGGCCAAGAGCTTAAGTTTTGTGCTAATTCATTTCATCCATCATACCCCTCCCAGCTCATTTAAACTTCTCATTTACATTTTGAATATCCGCTTTGTAGGGAAGTTAGTCCGTACTTTACACCCTTTGCCTGTGTCCCTCCTTCCCAGGGCCACCCTGCGCCGGCGGTCTTTGAGGCAGTCACGTCTCTTTGGTCGGCTTGGCAATGTCCCAACAGCCTGCTCAGGTCCTCTGCGCAGGGAAAGCCGCGGCCGCCGGCCCAGCTCTCAGGGAGGCTGAGAGGAAGAACCTCACTGCAGGAAGAAGAGGCTGCTGCAGAGGTAACAGCGGGGACCACGGCCAGCGCAGGGGGATGAGCGCGTCCGGAGATAACGGGCGGACTGCGCCAAGCCCTCTCGGCTGGACCTCCAGCGCTCCGACTCGGGCCTCAGTTATCGTCCAGGTCCCCCAGCACGGCTCCAAAAGTGACAGCCACGTGGATCCCCACGCGCGCGAGGCGGGGGATGGAAGGTTGGAGGGGTGCGGGGCTGGCAGAGCGCCCTAGAGGGTTAACCGGGGCCCGAGTCCGTGCCCGAGCGCCGGCTGCCGGGCGAAGCTGCCGGGAGCGAGCACGCGCTGACGTCCGCTTCGCTCGCCCAATGAGAGCAGGCCTGGAGGAGGCGCCGTTCCCGCCCTCTCCGCCCCCGCCGCCGCCACACAGGTTGCCCCCGGGAGCGTCTGAGGGGGCGCGGGCCGCCGCAGGCTCAGGCTGGGCAGCGCGCCGACCCGAGTCGCCGTTCGAGGCCCAGGCAGCCACTCACCCCGACCCCACCGCCTGATGTCCTCAAGATGGAGGCAGCGGGGGCGGCTGCGTAAAGAAAGCGGAGCTGTGGGCGCGGGGGCCCCGGCGGCCCGGGCGGCGGCAGTGGCGGGATGGGGCTGCTGCTCATGATCCTGGCATCGGCCGTGCTGGGCTCCTTCCTCACGCTCCTCGCCCAGTTCCTGCTGCTGTACCGCAGGCAGCCCGAGCCGCCGGACGAGGCAGCGCGCGCTGGCGACGGCTTCCGGTACATCAAGCCGGTGCCCGGCCTGTCCCTCAGGGAGTACCTCTATGGCGGCGGCGGGGCTGAGGAGTCCGCCGGAGGGTCGGCGGAGGGCGGCGCGACCCCGACCTCGGCTCCCGAGACCCCCGCCCCCCCGACGCGGGAGACCTGCTACTTCCTCAACGCCACCATCCTGTTCCTGTTCCGGGAGCTGCGGGACACCGCGCTGACCCGCCGCTGGGTCACCAAGAAGATCAAGGTGGAGTTCGAGGAGCTGCTGCAGACCAAGACGGCCGGGCGCCTGCTGGAGGGGCTGAGCCTGCGGGACGTGTTCCTGGGCGACACGGTGCCCTTCATCAAGACCATCCGCCTCGTCCGGCCCGTTGTGGCCTCGGCCACCGGGGAGCCCGACGGTCCGGAGGGAGAGACTCTGCCCGCCACCTGCCCGGAGGAGCTGGCCTTCGAGGCAGAGGTGGAGTACAACGGAGGCTTCCACCTGGCCATCGACGTGGACTTAGTCTTCGGCAAGTCTGCCTACCTGTTCGTCAAGCTGTCCCGAGTGGTGGGGAGGCTGCGCTTCGTCTTCACCCGCGTGCCCTTCACCCACTGGTTCTTCTCCTTCGTGGAGGACCCGCTGATTGACTTCGAGGTGCGCTCCCAGTTTGAAGGGCGGCCCATGCCCCAGCTCACCTCCATCATCGTCAACCAGCTCAAGAAAGTCATCAAGCGCAAGCACACCCTGCCCAGTTACAAGATCAGGTGAGAGGGAGGCCGGGCGATGGAGGGGGTCCACAGGGCCGGGGGCCCACCTGCTGGTAACTCAGGCCTGGGCGGCCCTGTGCTGGCCTTCGGTAGGAAGAGCAAGGGCTTATTTCTATCCCTAACCTTTGTTTCCTACCCTGGACAGAGCATTAGGTAAAGGAAGGCAAACAGTGGACACTTTTCTTTGCTTCCCGTCGGCACTGAGGTGAGCTAGAAACCTTTGCGTGTGCTCCTGGGCACTGAAGTGTGGTTACCTGGGTAGAATCGGCTCCTAAGAAGCATATTGATAACGGAAGGGAGGCCCCTCCTCATCCTCCGCAATCGCTTCTTCCGAGTCACTTCTGGGACTGTTAAGCTTGTCCTAGGTTGTGGTTGCTGCATGCAGGGTGGCAGCCGTGTCGCTGACTGCAGCCTCACCTGGGCCACGTTGAGAAATTGTTACTGGAGACAGTGGTGTGAAGAATGCCCTCATAGTCCGGGTCTGTGCTGTTTTGCCATAGCGGGCCCTTTTTTTAACGCTGGGGCAACTTTCGGGCCAGAGGTAATAGTAGTTATTGCAAAGCAGTACTTTTTGCAGCGAATTGGCCAGGCGTTGGGGCCTGCACATAGTATACTTTTCTGCACATTTTGAGTTGTCATCTGCCCCTTTTGATGTAGTTTCTGTAGCATAGATAACAGACTTTGTCCATCAAGCGTCTACTCTCTATGACTAAGTTTCTTACCCAGTACCTGAAGTCACCCTGCAGATGGTATTTAATGGCAAATAGTAATTTTAATTTTTTAATGCCCTCCTTCATCTGATGGCTTAATTTTACATATTTTTAATGTATGAGTTTTCTTTTATTATCAGAAGAAATAGAAAAGGAAGTTTTGTAGGGCTAGAGGCTTCATCCACCTTGGTCTGGGAAATCTTGTAGAATAGAAAGGGTTGTACATGATTGTTTCTTTTAAAACAGCTAAATTTTAAATTTCTCTTTCTATCTTCTTTTAATTTTGTGTAGCTCACAAAATGTTTGAGCCCTATGGATGTTATCCTTTACTATGTTTATGTCCGTCTTGTATTAGTCTTTTCGTGGACATTAAATATTTCTCAGTCACTACTTTTTACCACAATCTCAAGCAAGATAATCCAGAAAGATTGAGAATTTGGAATGAATAATCGATTTATATGTGTGCCAGATGTACCTTACTAAATATGTTTTCTTTAGGCTAACAGCAGAGTGACAGCTTAAAACTATTGAGCGGCAGGGGAACTAATATGACAATATTCCTATAGATTTCTAGAGGATGGTGAACTGGGTTTGCTTTATGGTTCTGTGATGTAGTGCATACTTTTTGAAATGTACTTTCTTAAGGCTCTAGAATATGAGTGACTAAATTATAAATTAATTCTTGTGTTTAAGAGGTGAGATGTTTATTTATAGCAGTGTATTGCTAAGAAAGTCATGAGAAAAAGTTGTTACAGATTTTAATAATCTACCCCAACTTCAATTCTGATGTTTTTCTGGGTAGCTTTCAAGTAATAAAATTTAACTAGGTTATTATTTGGGGGTTATTTTCAGAATAGTCAGTGGCAGTGAGGTTGCATATCATTTTGAGTTTTTCTTTTTAATGTAGACTTGGAATTCAGTTATATCTGAAAGATTTTATGAATTAGGATGCCATTGAGAAGTTTATACTTTGAATAAATCTGTAACATCACCATTTATTTAAAGTATGGCAAAATTGCTTTTCACTTACCATGTTGGAAGGGATTTTGAAGAACATGCAGCATGTTTGATTGTTGTATTGACTTCTAAATCTTAAGCATTAAAGGACGACCTCCAAAAATGTACACATCTGTGCTCTTTATATTAGAGGGCATCTCACTGGTCAGTCAGTAAAATACTGCACTGAACATGTCACTCAGCCTGCTAAATGCTTATCTCTAGGTAGGACTTTGATACTAAACAGAAATAGACTACCTCAGCCCTCATGGAGCTTAATGTCTAGTGAAAACTGAATTACTCTTAAGAAGATTTACACTATAGTAGGGTTGATGGAGTAGAAGTAACAAGGAAGCTGAATTTTGCTTAGTAAAAGAAAAACAGAAGTGTGGGAATGAAAAAACCTGTCTCAGGAAGTGACTTTTCTTGTCTGTGTAGCTGTTCTGCCAGAAGTGTTTTAAACTGGTGATTCAGTTTTCAGATAAGAGAATGAATTACAGCCAATCAAAGATATATCAGAATTCTCAGAATGAGAATTAAGATAGATGGTGTCCATTCCATTTTATAGATGGAGTGGAAGTCAGGTAGTTAAATAACTTGCTTAAAAGTCACACAGGTGTCAAGTGGTGAAACTCAGCTCTAATAAAGTCAGGCTGCCTTAAAAAAAAAATTACACTGCATTGTTCGTAAGAGTTTTTTCTTAAATTGTTTCATCAATGTAATATGTGTAAGTGCCTGTAAAGCTGTTTTTCTTTTCTTAAATCAGAAATTTCGAGAGCATGCTTTTAAAGTTAAATCAGGTTAAATCTTTGAGTACTGCTCCACATAGAATTTTTTTTTAATCCAACAGATTTTGTTTCCACATAGAAGGTCTTGCAAGTTTATCCTAAACGGCCGTCTAATCTACTTAGTAGAGCTAAAGCAGTAAAGAAAATTGTATTGAATCTTGAGTCCTTTGGCACTTTGAAACATTACATAACAAATATATCTTACCAGTTAACATTGTTGTCACTACTTCTTCCTTTATTTTTCTTTTCATGTTGCTAAAGTGAAGTGGACTATCAGGGACTGCAGATTCCTGATATTTCAGGTAGAGATACTAAGTAACTTAAGTGGTTGCTTCTTAAAGACACTTAATTTTACACAGTTGAACACTGGGAAGCATTATCTTTTTTAAAAAAATGAATAAATAAATAATAAACAAAAATGGATATATGAAACATCTTTTTAAAAATTGTAATATGTAGAAAATGTTTGCTAATTTATTGAAGTTAGAAATTTGATTCAACCATCTGTTAATTGTTCTGTTTTTCTTAAAACATTTGCTTTAAAATAGTATGTCAAAGTATTTTTTAAAATCTACCCTCAAATTCATCTTCAAGGGAGAAAAAAATACCACTGATGTTCTTTTCTTATTTAATTTTTATTAGTACCTGTTTACAGTATGTAATGATTATGTTCATCGTGGGGAGTTGGTACATGTACATAACATTCTTTTTATGTCCTCTTCTCCCTTCCCTCCATCATTTGATCCTCTTCACATTTGCAAAAGATTATCTCCCTGTTTCCTACTATCTTTTATTTTTGCTTTTATTCATACATTGGGTTTCTCATATAAGAGAAACCAGAAGCTAGTGAAATTTGTGTGTGATTCATTTGACTTAACATGGTCTCAAGGTGCATCCATTTTCTTACGCATAACTCAAGTTTATCCTTCTTTATGTCAGAATAATACTCCATTGAGCGTAAATACCACATTTTCTTTATCCATTCATCTGTTGATGGATGTAGGCTGCTTCCAAGATTTATCTATTATGAGTTGTGCTGCCAAAAACATGGGTATGCATGTATCACTGCTATATGATTGATGTCTTGGGAAATACGTAGAAGGAGTATAACTGGGTCAAATGGAATTTCTTTCTTTTTTTTTGAAGCAGAACATTTATTGATATATTTGAGATATACATAATGATAAAATAACATTCAACATACGGAATTTGTACCTGTACATGTTATATCTTGCTTCTTTTTTTCCCCATTCCCCTCCCCTCCCTTCAACCCTTCTTCCCCTCCTTATTTACAAAAGCTTTGTTTCCCCTTTTTCCTTTTATTCACTTTGTTTTTCTTGTCCTTTCTTTCCTTTTCCCCTCCCTCCTACCTTGTTCCCCTTCTCCTTTGAACATCAAATGTAATTTCTAGTTTTAGTTTTTGAAACATCTCCATCTGATTTCCATAGTGGTCATATGAGTTTACATTCCCACCAATAACATAGAAGAGTTCTTTTTTCCTATAGCTTTGCTAGGATTTGTTATTATCTGATTTCGTGATGATAGCCATTCTTTATGGAGTAAGATGGAATCTCAGTGTTGTTTTACTTTGCATTTCTCTAATGGCTAGAAATGCTGAACTTTTAAACATGTATTTATTGGCAATTTATACTTGAAGTGTCTCTTCATTTTAGTTGCCTGTTTTTGATTGGGTCTTTTATTTTGGGGGATCCAATTTTTTAATATATTCTTCATATATAAGTTCTATATAATCTAGAGTTCTTTATATATTCTAGATATCAGTCCTCTGAGGAATAGCTGGCAGGTTTTTTTTTTTCCCATCCTGTAGGTTGCCTCTTCATTCTGTTGATTGTTTCCTTTGCTGTACAGGTTTTTAATTTGATTTGACCCCATTTGATGTTATTTCTTGTGCAGTGGGGGTTCTGTTCAGAAAGTCCCCACCTATGCCTGTGTCTTCAAGAGTTTTGCCTATTTTATCTTCCAGCAGATTACATGCTTTAGTTTTAATGTTTAGATCTTTGATCCATTTTGATTTTAGTTTAGTACATGGTGAGAGATAATGGGGCTAGCTTCACTCTTCTCCATGTGAATAGCCAGTTTTTCCAGCACCATTTGCTAAAGGGGCCATCTTTCCTCCAGTGTGTTTTTGGCTTCCTTGTCAAAGATCAGAAGGCTGAGAGTTCCTGGGGTTGTTTATGCATCCTCCTTTCTGTTCCACTCATCCACATGTCTGTTATTATGCCAATACTATGGTGTTTTTATGACTGTAGGTTTGTAATATAACTTGAAATCTAGTATTGTAATGCCTCCTCCTTTATTCTCGTTGCCCAAGTTTGCTTTTGCTATTCTGGACTCTTTATGTTCCATGTAAATTGTAGAATTGTTTTCTCTAGCTCTGTAAGAAATGCTTTGATTGGCTTGTGTTAAATCTATATATCAGTTTTAGAAGTATAGCCATTTTGACAATATTGGTTCTGCCTATCTAGGAACAGGGGATATCTTTCCATTTTCTGATGTTCTCTTCGATCTCCTTTTTTTAGAGTACTGTCATCACAGAGGCCTTTCATTTCTTTGGTTAATTACTAAGTATTTCATTTTTCTTGGTGCTATTGTGAATAGTATTGTTTTCCTAATTTCTTTCTTGGTGAGTTCATTATTGTACAGAAATGCCGTTGATTTTTGCATTGACTTTGTATCCTGCTGCATTTTTGAATTTGTTTATTTATTCTCGGCGTCTTGGTGGAATTTTTTAGGTCTTCTATGTAAAGGATCGTGTCATCTGCCAATAAGGATAATTTTACTTCTTTCCTATATGTATCCCTTTATTTTTTTTCTCTTGCCTGATTGCGCTGGCTAATGTTTCAAGTACTGTATTGAACAGGAGTGGTGATAGCAGACATTACTGTCTTGTTTCTAATTTTAGAGGAAAAGCCTTTTAGTATTTCCCCTTAGTATCTAGAGAGTTTGTCTTCAAAGTGAAATTTGAAGAATAATCTTCAAATGAGGGCTGGCTGTTTAGGGATTAGGAGTCATGCATATTAGATTCTTACTGATACTTCTGTTCCTGGAATATTCTTGCCCTGTAGCTAGCACTGGTTGGATACTGGAAGAGCACGTTCAGTTTCCAGGTACTTCTCACTTGACCTGTTCTGTTTTTGTGTTGACTCTTTAATTCCCAACAATAATAAATGGAAGATTTCATATGAACTGGTTTTCTGACTCTTGTTAGGAAAATAATGAAATATCTTGTAGTTTCACCTTTGTACAGTATTCTTCATAGCAACAAATGAATGGAAAGAACTGTATTAGCAGCTTTGGTGGTTAAAACTTGGTGTATAACCTCCCACAGGTAGTCTTCAGTTCCCACATAACTTGCCCGGTTTGACTGCTGTTACCTGCCTGGCCTAGAGTCATATGAATTTGAGACCTTGACTTGAGTAAATGGGGATACCTAATAGCTAGATAGGAAAGCATGGTCATTTTTACACCTATTCAACACTATATCTTTGAAGGCAATTTTATTGAGAAGTTTTATTTTTAAAAAGATGTTGTCTACATAATGGAGAATTTTTAAAAGTTATTCAGGTAGAAACAAAATCCCTTGAAATATTTCCGCTTCCACTTGATGGTAAATAGGTGTAGATCGTGGCTGCCTTTCACAAGTTTGGTAGATATTTTGGTTTAGTGGGATGATCATTAATTAACTATATAAGCACTTACTTCTTAACCTACTAAATGCATCTGTTTATTGACTCTAAATTTGAGTTTAAGGAATATGAAAGGCATCAGGGGAAAGCTTCACTTTATAGGTTTATTGGGTATCTGAACATGACTGTTTTTTCGTAACTGATTAATTTATCCTTTATGCCTGAAAAACATTTTGAAAAATATTTGTGCAAAAATTTCAAATATCTTTAGTGATTGGAGAGCAAGGAATATGACTGTCTTCATTAAGGGTGGGGGACAGGCTGTTAGCATCATTTTATTAATGTGTATGCCATTAATTTCAGAGAACTAAATTAGGTATAGCCTGGAAATCCTTATACTCTCTACCATGTAATTTGTACATAATTTATTTCTCCTTTGGTCTTCTGAGATGAGGAACAAAAAGTTTATTCTTAATATTAATTATAGCCTTTTATTTTATTTATTTTAGGTAAAGTTGGTTTTAAATAATCCTTGTCTTCTCCAAAGCTTTCAAAGTAAATTCACTGAAAGCTGACAATCATTTGTGAAGTTAATATATTGTATTTATTCACTCACTTGATTTTTTTTTTCTATTTATAGACAACTTTTGAAAGGTTGGAAAATACTTGGCTACCAAAATTCCCTAGTGATTATAATAATCATAATTTTCCTAATGTGAGTAGGAAATGTAACTAACCTTTGATACTTTGGGATACTGGAGCCATTGACGTTAGTGTATTATTCTAGCTATTGTGAAATAATGAAATAATGTAGCTACTTTTTAATCTTGTGTACTTTTTCTTGTACTACTGCCCAGAGACAATCTGTTTCTATATGTCTTATAAATAGAATTGCAAAATTATTTTCTTAGAGATGAATAATATAATCATTTAAAAGACATTGTTAGTAAGTGCTTACTCCAAATTATCAGTATGGTGGCCATGGTATGGGTGATAAAATTGTTATAAAGTAGTTCATGCTGCATGCTGCTTTATTTTCTAAGGAAAACAAAGAATAATTAAAGCCATAATGACTTTTGGATATACAGTGATTCCTTGGTTTGTGAACTTAATTCTTTTCATGATTCTGGTTGCAGAATTCATTCCAGCGTTCTAGTTGCAACCCAATCATGAAACAAATTCTGTGACCAGAATCATATTTTAAGATGTTAAGTTTTGTCAGAAAAATGAATGGGAGAAATCAGTATCTCTGCTAAGACCATCAACTGATTATTGTTGTATACAGTGTGTGGAGAAAAAAAACCCATATATTATATGGTTCAGTAGTATCTGTAGTTTTAGGCATCAATTGGGGGTCTTGGCATGCACCCCTCCCAGACAAGGGAAGAATACTGTACAATATATTGTGACCTTAGTTGCATTAGTAAACTTAAGTGTGCTTTACTTTGGTGCTAATTTTATTTCTTGCAAGTTGGATTTCCTGAAGCTGCATCAGATAATTGTGATTTAGTCTTTTAAAACAGTTTAGATGGAAAATAAAGTATTGATAAATCTTTGCTCTAGAAATTTGATTTATACATGGAGGGGACGGGAATAATTAGGAAGTTAGGTTCCAAGCAGTCAAAGTACAAGTGTATTGGCTATCCCATAGAGCCACAGTTTATTCCAGGAAATAGCCAAAGCAGATTATTATAAAGAAGATTGTTTTGGAGGAGTATGCTTGATCAAACATTTAATGTTAACTTACAGATATTATTCACAATCTATCAGATAAGCAGAGGTAATAAAATAAGTCGTTAAGTATGTGTATTGGAGGCACTGCATGGGCAGCCCACACCCTGGTGTCTTGCTTCTACGCGGAAGAGGTGGGCCTTTCATTTTTGCACATGTAGAAACTTGAGTCTTTAGAGGGGTTAGAGGGGATTGATGACTTTCTCAGAGTATCTTGCTCTTATGAGAGATAGTTGGGTCTTTTATTTTTACACAAGTAGAAACTTGAGTTTTTAGAGGGGTTAGAAGGGATTGATGACTTTCTCCAAGTCCTAAATAAAATAAAAGTTCTAGACTCTGAAAGCCTTTGGTGTATTATTCTGTAGAGAGAAACCATTTATTACTCTAAATCAGGTGACTGCAAACTAGATACTGTTAGGTCTACACATTAAGATTGATTTTTATGTTTTAAACTTTAAAGTTCTTTAAAAGAAAGGATGTGACAAACTATACCTGCAAATTCTAAAAAATTCGCTGTCCAGCCTTTTACAGAAAAGGTTCACAGATCCCTGCTTTTATCCCTTAAAAGGGGAAAAAAACCTTAAAACATGCTGACCCCCCCCCAAAAAAAACCCCGTTTTTAAATCCTTGTTAAAAAGAGAGCATATATGTATATACGTTTAAAGTACTTGACCATTTTTGAAGGTCCTTTTTGGAAAACCATGGTTAATTTCAGTAGAAAAATGCATAAACAATTTTTTAGGTAATTTTACAAAATTCATAGTCGCCTTGAAATCTGTGTAGGATTCTTAGATTTGAAACGTAAACCTAGAGGATACAACATTATTGCTTTGTTGCCATAAATATAACTAAAACTAATAACCGGCTAACATAAATATTAAATACTTTGTCAGGCTTAGGCATTTCTAAACAACCTGGATGCAGAGGTAACCCTCTCCCTGATTAATTGTAACATGTCTCTTCCTCTCTCCCCTCATCTTATCTCTTGGTGAGATTCCCTAAGGCAGGTTGAGGTACTCTGAAGCAATAGTTCCGTGAAAGTATCTGACATTTCAAGTTGAGTTCTTACCACTAAATACCTTGTTTAAAAGTTAGGTACTATACTGACCCAGCATTTCCATTTCTTCCCATCACATTCTCCATTTTTTCAAAACAGTACCACAAGGAAATAAATGCTACTAAATCACTCTTCCACCTCAGAGTCTTGGAACATGACTGATTTTTTTATTGGCATGGCATCAGAGAACACCAGACTTTACTAGAAAATCATAAAGCTAAGTACCTGGTCATTAGCAGACATTTTATAGAGTACTTATAAAATCCCTCTTGCCAAATTTCTAGTACTGACATAAAACTGCTACTTACTGTATTTGACTAGGAAAAAGTGAGGCGTGAATATTGTTTACCTTCTGATGTATAGAACTGCAGGTGATAAGAGAATGCTAGTACTGTGAAATTTTTTAATTCTTTTGGATTAAGGCTAAAGAGAAATATCTAGATTACCTCTTCAGTAGGTAGAGCTTTGGAGCAATGCAGACCTGATTTTCAAGTATCACTCAACACTGCCCCGAGCTAGAAACCTAGGACAAAAGACGTTAATGTTCCTTGTCTCGGTTTCCTTATTCATTCTAATTGTCACATGTGTGACAGATATTGAATAAATTTTCTTTCATAACTAACTGAATATATATTTGTTGATTACCCTATATTTGTCAAACATTTGAGATATAGCATATATTTTCTAGGTGAAACATTAAAGTTTTCCCCTTTCCAATGAAAAACTTATTTTAAAAATTCAAGTAGTTAGAAGATAAGTAATATCAAAGTGAAAATCTCCTGTAATACATTTTCTTAAAGAAAACTGTTAAATTTGGAAACTATTCTTCTATTTCTAAAAATTTTATTATAATTTGTTATTAATTTATAAGAACAAGGTGGCATACTCAGTTTTCCAGTTTTAGCATCTTCCCTTTTCCCCTCTTACTGCGTCTTGGGTTTTCTGAATGTACCTGCTTCACTTAACAGGAGCATGGTCTTAACACTGATCAATAGTACCATAAGTTACTCACTTCCTCGTTAAGGTTTTTCCCCTCTAAGCTTCTTAGTAATCTAATAATGGCACCATAATCATCCTTCTACCTCTTTTTTTTTTTTCGTACTGGGGATCAAACTCAGGACCTTGTGCTTGGGAAGCAGGCGCTGGAACCACTGAGCTAAATCGCCGGCCCCTATCTCTTTGAATAGATGCTGCAGGGGTTTTTTTTTAGGGGTTTTTTATTTTGTTTTTGCAGATGTTCAAATAGTATTGAGTAGTTAAAATACGTAAGTGAATAAAATACATTAAAATAAGTAAAACATCTACTCTCCATTTTAATTTTGTCCCCGATGTATCCAGTGTTAAATTTTAGGTCTACACCTAACTGTTCACACCAACATAAGCCTCTTATCCAGTATATTGAAGACCTGCCTAATTCCTCTATTCCCTTCTTTCCTTTCTTCTCATCCTCTGTCCTTTGTAATAAAATAGGAGTATAATATAAATATGATCCTGCAAATTGGTTTATGTGTAACATGGACATCTTTCCAGACAGTGTGTATGAATCCAGCTCATTCACTCTTTACTCTTGGACATGCTGTCTGTCTCTGACCTGTCTTCCATCTCTTTCTTCTCAGACTATTTATGCCTTCTAGGTATTCTTATACTCCCAGCATGTTCTACCATAGGGCCTTTGCTACTCCCTTTTCTGGAACAATTTTTCCACAGAAAATTAAAGGGTCACTCCATCACATTTCAAGTCGCTTAAATATCACCTTTCAACACTGAGTGAGTTAGCCCTTTAAATGATAATTTTTTTTCACAAACTTCATACTAAAGTATGATGTGTTTGTGTGTCTAGTGATAAACTTTCACAAAGGGAATTCGGCCATGTAACTGAAATGGTGTGATTTTGAATTCAGTCTTTAAAGAACATCTGTAGTTTTTTTGACTGCTTAAAAATAATGTATGGAATGTATATTTTTTTTCTTAAAGGGTGTAGTTGGAAACTGGCTAATAACATGTAACTCAGTTCCATCATACAATCAATATTGACAAGGAACCCGCCCTCCCTCATATAAGGATATATGTGTGCACACATATTTGCACTGTTAGCCTATTGAGGTCTCATGCAGTTCATGGTGACTTTGAGGTCTGTCCTGGTATCATGTGGGTACTGTCCTCTCATTTTCACACACGCAAAACCAAACACAAATGTGTTTGCAACCTTCTCTGACACCCTAGAAGCCTTAGTTTTTAAATTTCACATTCTTAGAAAAGTAAATATTGAGAAACTAGATTATACTTTCTCTGGACTGATATAGAATAACAATGAAGCTCGTTTCATTATTCTGGTGCATAATTGCCAATTTTTGTGAAATCAGAATGCTTAAGAACACATTTCTCTTTATTCTCTAATCAGCACATTGGGGTATTGATGCCCAGTAACTCTTCATGTATTATAACAAGAATGGAACTGATAATATGGTTAGTGGGGTCCTGTCCTGAAATATCTGGGCTCTGATTTGTCTAATTTTGATAAAGGAACTAGGAATTATCTCATTTCCCAGCATAATTAGTTCTTGTTGCTAATATACTTAAAAATGCTGTGATTAGCAGGGGAGTTTATTTTTTTATATTAAGTACCTATTACATTTACTTGGATTATTGGTAAGATGTACCAGTTAAACAGATGTTTGCGACCTGTTATGTTTAGAAATGGTATTTTTCCTAGTATCAACTCTGTTAAATACCTGTAGAATCAGCAATTATAAGTGACTCTTGTTTTTTGCTGGTAAATCTTAAGTACCAAAGAGATACCATTTCTGTTTCTGGCTAGATTTATTTATACTTTGACTTGGATCCTGTCCTTAGGTACAACTATGCTATGCAGCCATCAGTAGCTACTAAATAGTATATCTGGTGTTTGTGCTGTATGCTACCTTTTTTTTTCATTTTCACGCAATAGCTTTTTAAAAAATCATATTAGATTATACTTATGCTCATTACTAAGGATGATTATGGTTGGTGACTATGCAGTCCCGCTACCTTAGTCATTTGGTCATGCAGGTAAATAATTCAAAGCTTTTAGTTCTTTGCAACTTGCTGTGGCTGAGATAAGCCATTCTAATGTTTGTATGATAATTATTTAGTAACACACTGAAAATCTTGTTTTTTTGTGATTATTAAGTATAATGTTATTCTCTGTAAAATTTAGGGCAAATGATATCTGCCCTTCAGTATTTGGAAAGATTAGTTGTCAATGTTTATTTAACTGTTTGGATTTTAGTCAGGACCAGAATGGCAAACTCTTGACATGGAAATAATTTAACTAAATGTTTATAGCAAATTTTTCTTTTTGTTTACTGATAACTAGCATGGTAGGTAGTACAAATTTAATTTAGTTCAGATATTTTAATATTAATAAACTATGAAGAGAAAATTCTTGACAATCTGAGTGTAATAAAGCCCATAAATAGATCTAAATGATAGCATCTTTTTTAGTAAATTGTTTATGTAAAGTAACTGGCTAAATTTCCCAAAATATTTGAACTTTTTGGCCCCACAGGGTTCTAATAATCATGGCAGTCAACGAGTCAAGAATTTATCAAACTACACTTTAGTAATAATTGTTGGAGTTTAGGGAATATCTGTGCTTTGAAGGTTTCTCTTGAAAGTAACTTGGCCTGTTGCCCTGAAACAGTAGAAGTAAAAAATAAGGAATTTTTTCTATTTTTGTAATTAGCAGTAACTTGTTGGTTTAATGTGTCCTTGACCAAGTAATGCAACTTGTTATTTTTGCAACTAAATGAAATAAAAATCTAAAAATTTTAAAGTTCTAGAGAAAATAATTATGCAAACATGGGTGGCATTTTTCAGTCTTCACTTCCTGATAATTTCTGCAGGCTGAATCTTATCCTAGCATAGGTCTAATGTAGATTTCTCTCAGATATGCAGATACAAAGTGTTATCTTCATTTAATAAATTCCAACCTGAGTGAAATAATTATAAACATGTAGATATACATGTAATAATAAAATTATTTATACTTTAGAGGATGTCTTGCTTTTATTAGATTAGAGAAAAATTAGGAAAAAGCTGTATAGTTAGAACTTTAAAGTATTAACTTTCTCATTTGTCTTGTTCAGATCTTTCTCTTTTCCTCCATATCTGGAATGGAGTGGTCTATTTGATACATCTGACTGGCTTAGGAGACCAGACTTCTGTATTATCTACCTCAGGGTTCATGTCTTTCTGCAGTAGAGTATGGTAATTTTACTGTAAGGGTTTTTTTCCCCTTAATCCACAAGATTTCAATTTATTCAGTAAATGATTAATACCATTTTTGCCCAGGATACAATGAATGCAGAGAATTCATGCTAAAAGGAAATAAATCAAAGTCCTTTCAAAGATTTATTTTGCTTTTAATCTAGTGCTGAGAAACAATGAACTTAAAATAAGGTAGTAGTTTGTGACTTATGATTTTAAGAGGTTTGTCATGATTACGAGTTGTTACAGTCTAATTCAGTGCTTTTCAAAGCGTGGTTGGGGCACCCCTTTAGGTCTCCTAGACTTTTACCAAGGGGTCTACCAAGTCAGAACTGTTCAGTAACAATAAAATGTTATATGCCTTTCTCACTGTCGTTCTTTCACAAGTATAGGGTGTTTTTCAGAAGCTAAATATGTGATGACATCATCACCCTGACAGTTAATGGAATTTATTTATTCTTCTATTTGTACTAACTGCTATCATTTGATAATTATATGGTAAATATTTATATAATCAACAGGTCTTTGGGGTCATCAGTATAGTAATTTAAAAGAGTATATAGGGACTCTAAGAATAAAATGTTTAAGAACCACTAGTCTAGTCTGAGTTTATTTTTGCCGTATGTGAAGGAGCGACCTCTATTGCTTCACTTTCTCAGTCACCTTTAATAAATGTTAGTTACATATATTATTTTCAGTTGCTTTCTTCTATTACTTGTCCATCTTGGTATTGTAAGACACACAGGGTTGAGTGGATCTGCTGTTTTGACTGTACTATTTACTGTGTGGTCATGGACAAATCACTTGAGCTTCCTTAGCCTTAGTTTCCTCATAGGTAAAATTGTGGTACCATACATTGTTATGAGGAGTCATGAGGCTTAAGGATGTCTGTGAAAGTATTATATCACTTACAGAACTCCTAGAAATGTGTAAAGTGGTAGGTTTTATATTCTCTTATTCAAAGATATTTGTTGGGGAGAGGGTGCCGATAGGAATAAATGTTTGGATTTGCCCAGTTTTTAGCTTTGTAAAGGCTGAGAATTTTTATTTAATTAATCATAGACTATGGTAAAGGACTCTTATTTTGTGTTGAACATAAAAGAATATGAGATTTAGCAAATGCAGTCAGTCTCACCTGATACCTTATCTCTCCAGTGCATAGGATATCAATTAACACTGATTCACCTTTGAGTCACCAGCTGTTTGACTTCTTTCATGAGGGACCTGCACTCTCTATTGTCACTCTTTTGTTCAGCATATATGTAAAACCATTTAAGAAAATTGTGAGGCATTTTTAGATCTTAATTATTTTTTTACAGAATCAGGAACTTGAATAAAAGTGAGCATTATAAGAAAGAAAGATATATGAGTGAGGAGAATTTTTTTTAACTGTGTTATTCTTAGTCTTAGTTCCATAACTATTAGGAATACTTTTTTCTCTACAGAAATTAAAATAATTTTTCTCAAGTATAGACTTTTTTCGACAATAGAACATACCGAGGAATTCCATAAATAGAACAGTTCTCCAGGGCTGTTCTTATGTCAGTTTCTTAATGTATTCAATTTAAGCTTAGTTATAAAACTGTAACACAGAAGTTTAGAAAGGTGATACCTAAAATAGAAGGCATAGTGACTGTTGTTAATTTGCTTTCTTGCAATTGCAAGGAAAGTATCACAGAGGACACAGTTTAAAAAAAATAAATTCATACGAGGACTGAAATCGTGGCTATGTGGAAATCTGAAGCTAGAAGACAAATAGCCATGAGCTTAAACCTTGTCTGTGAATTCTGAGTCCTGAAATGGTAGTTCTTAGCAAAGGGAAGAAGCTTGTTGTCTGACATGCCTGTAGGAGTCCAGCCTTGTATAAAAAGAAAGTTTGACAGATAGAATATTTAGAGCACCTTATTGTGCCAAATGCCTTATGAGAAATTTCTCATCTTGTCTTTATAATAATTGTACAAAATAATTGCTATTACTATTTTCCTTCTACAGATGAAGAAACTGGGGCTCTCAAAGCTGAAGTAATTTGCACAAGGTCTCAACGCTAGTATTAGAGCCAAAATTCAGGACTAGGTTTTGACTCTCAACACCATTTTAAACTTCTTGTAAAAAAGAAGCAAAGAGATGAGGAAGAAATAACAGAAAATCTAAGAGAAGATAGAGAAAAGGCAAACATCAGGAATGATGGGTATAAAAATTGGGGTGGGGGCCAGGGATTTAGCTCAGTGGTTCTGCTGCCTGCCTTGCAAGCGCAAGGTCCCAAGTTCGATCCTGGTACCAAAAAAAAAAAAATGGGTGTGGAAGGCAGCAGTGTGATTAAGTGTCGAAAGCAGTGAAGAAGTGGTAGTGGAGACAAAAGAGAAAACTAAGATGACTTTATTGAGCATCTTCTTGGGCCAGGACAATACTATATGTTTTATATGTATAATACTTACTGCATCATCATAGTAATACCATAATAGTGATATGATAGTTTTAAAATAAATAGACATGGGTTTGAAAATGCTAAATGAGTTACTCAATTTGAAACCTAGGTCTTTGGGATTATAGAGATCATGCTTTTATATATATATCTCATGTAAGAAAACGGAACTTTTTATTGTGATTTTTTACTAGGAAAAATAATAGTACAATGAACTCTCATGTATCTGTCACCTAACTGTTGTCAGCCCATGGCTAATCCTGTTTTATTTCTGATCTCCCTCCCCCAAGCTTATGGATTATTTTGAGCATATCTCACATATTTTATCCATAAATACACATCTAAACACATCTAAAACAAATTTTAACAGTAATGCACAATTCATTAGATATCCAATAAGTGTTCAAATTTTTCAGATCCTGTAGGTTTTTTAACCACAGTTTTGTGTTAGAAACAATCACACAGTAATCAGTAATGTGTCCTGATTTTCCAGATATCATTTTAACTTAAGTATTATTATATGTTTTAACTTTTGTAAGTTATTTTAATACTTGAATGCATTCTTTTCTCTATAAACATTTTGCTGTTTTATTTGGATTTAGGTAGAAGAAAGTTTAAGTCTGTATGAAAGCTGTTTTGTAAGCTAAAATAATAGCATGTTAGAGTTGGTGGAGGAGGCTGAGGCAGGAGGATTCCAAGTTTGAGGCCATCCTGGGCAAGTTAATGAGATTGTGTCTCAAAAATATGATAAAAAGAGCTGGAGATGTAGCTTAGTGGTAGAGTGCTTGCATGAGGTTCTGGTTTCATTTCTCAGTGTGCGTGGGGAGGTGAGAGAGAGAAAGGCTATCTGGGTAGGTTATGTCCAATTTTCTCCTTCCTTTTTATTCCTTCTTGGTGCCCCCCCCAACCCTCTCCCAGAAAGATACCTGCCTTAGTAATTGATTAATAATAGAGTATATATTACTGTTACCACATTGGTCTAATTTAAATTTTGTGAATGATGTTAAGAACAAGAATAACATGGCTCCCAGCAAAAGCAGCTAACATTGGTAGTCTAGTGGGTTCAAACGAACACTGACCTGGGTATCATTTTAGGGTTTTGGGATACCTTTAATCTCTTTAAGTTTCTAATTTTCTCATCAGTAAGATCAAAGGGTTTAAATTATTAGATATATATGGAATTATCTTTCACATTTAATATTCTATGCAATAAATTAATATTTGGAAGTTTTTGTTTTCAAATGTTCATGATAATCTTCAAATTGTTTTTCTTTGAACTTGATTAGATGGATGATAAGAATATTTAACTTATTAAATGATGTTAAGATGGAAAATTATGTTAAATACTAGGCAGTTTCAAATTCAACACCATTATCTCTAAAAATAGAATTTACAGGAAATTCACTTAAAAAAAAAAAAGGAACAACCACAGAATGAGCTGGTTGGTAGAGTTCATTATTATAATGAATGAATAAGATCCACATCCTATCTTCTCTAAGACATAAAGGTTTTTATGGTCTTAGAAAAGATAAAAACATGCAATAATTAAATATTTGAAAATAGATCATAGTTGTTTTAATACAGCAGGCCAATGAAATCTTCATGCAGTTTCTTCTAGAAACTTTTGAAGATTTTCAGAAAAAAGTATTGTAGTATAATTAAAAGTTATGCTATTTTATCATTAAGTAGCTTTATTTCAATGGATATCCGTATGTTAAATGTCAATTAATATGCCCAGTGCTTTAATGCCAGGAACTGAAGCTGAACAATAATATTTATTTGGTAGCACGGTGCTAAATTGCTCATTATGTCATGCTATCCATATAACAGCGCTGTGAGGGAGGTGTAATTATTATACTCGTTTTGTATTTGGGGAAACTGAGGCTTAAAGTTTGCTCAAGATTATGTTTCAGGGAAATGACACAACAGGATTCCAAGCCAAGCTGTCTGGCTTCAGGCTCTGCTCTTAGCCACTGTTGCATACTGCCTATAATACATGCTTTTTTCTTAGGCAACTCACAATTTAGTTGAGTGGAGGAAGCCAGACAGGAAGAGATAGGAAGACAGAAATAGTCACATAAACAAGGTGATTGGTAGCACAGTAAAAGTGTTCATAAAGTGCTTTTAGAACACACATGAGGAAGCAATTACTACATGGCAAAAGAGGGGACAGGTTTCAGAGAAGAGGTGCCTTTAAAGAAGAACTTGAAGAGTGAGAAAGGGTTTACCATATGGGGCTAGGTATGGATCAGAGTGGTTACCAGGTATGTTTGTCAGGAACAGTTGTACACTGCACTAACCATGGTAAGTGTAGAGGAGCTTGGTGTTATGATTGTCTTTTTTGGTACCAGGGATTGAACTCAGGACCTTGCACTTGTGAGGCAGGTGGCGGCACCACTGAGCTAAATCCCCGGCCCTTGATTGTCTTTTTAATGTGATACCAGTAGACATACTTAAGTAAAATTAAAAATTTGAAATTTAGGTTTTTCTTTTTAATAATACAGAAAATGAGTGTTTTGAACCATTTCTACTTTGTTTTCTTTCTAGCTTATACATGAGTTTTGTGGTAGTATACCATTATTTGCATAATAATGTGTACTATAAAAGTTATGACTGAGATTTTGTAAATTATATTTTAAATGCAGGAGAGAAACTATTTTAAGGAGTACTCCCTTTGAAGCATAAATATTTTGAAAATGGTCACTATGATTTATGTAGTTTAAATTTGATTTAGGAGAAGTTAGAATATGCATGTGTTTGCTTGTTTTTAATGTGAGAGGGCAAAGACTGTCAGATCAAAAGGTAAATACCACAGGAGCCCCAATTGCCTATGTGTAGCTATTTGATCTACTCTCTTCCATAAGCAGGAAGTTTATATAACATACAGTTTTGTGTGTATTCCTGAGCTTGAACTGTATGTAGTCTTTTGAGTACTGTATCTGATTTTGATACATGTCTCCATTTCTAAGCAAACCTATTTGTTGAAGGGATGAGATGACATTTAAGCTGTTAAAGAACTTACACTTTAGACATTGGAAGATAGAATGGTAGGTTAGTACATTGTAAGTAGAAAAAAAATCATAGATGATTAGAATCAAGACACTGTAAAGTATCTTTAGGGATTCAGTGAGAGAGGTGATTTGAAAAGACTGCAGCCCAGGGCCGGGGATTTAGCTCAGTGGTGCTGCCACTTCACAAGCTCAAGTTCAATCCCCAGTACAAGAAGAAGAAGGAGAGGGAGAGGGAG
>NW_004624737.1:29262242-29303134 GCF_000247695.1 Heterocephalus glaber
AGGGGGAGGGGGAGAGGGAGAGGAAGGAAGGAGGAAGAAGGAAGAAGGAAGAAAAAGAAACTGCAGCACAAAGTACTAATGAAGTATGTGTCTGTCATTTGCCAGGATTCTTCTGAGTGCCACAGATGTGTGAACTGTAAATCTTTGTAATACTTCTGTGAGGTAGCTTTTTATTTTAAAAGAAGGGAGGAGAAGGGCTTTGGCTTAAAAATACTCTTTTTAAGAAAAGGAACATAATTTCAGAAATCATTTTTAATGATTTAAACATTTTAAATAATTTAACATTTAACATTTAAAATAATCATTGAAAACCTGAACTAGGCCAGCTTGGTTATATAATACATAATGATATCGAATGCTTAAAGAAATATCAGCACTCTAGTATTCATTCAGCTTTATACACAATAGCCAAGGTGTAGAATCAACTGGTGTCCATCAGTGGATGAACAGACAAAGAAAATACAGCATATAAACACAGTATATTCAACCTTTAAAAAAAAATCCTATCCGTTTTGACAATATGGATGGACCTGGAGGGCATTATATTAAATGAAATAAGCTAGGCACAGAAACATAAATACTGTATTATGTCACTTAATATGTGAAATCTTAGAAAGTTGAACTCATAGAAATAGAGAGTAGAATTGTATTTATCTGGGGTTGGGTTGGATTGGATGGGGAGAGATGTTGGTCCTAGGATAAAAAATTTGGCTTACGTGAAGAACATGAAACTAGAGACATTTATAACTAAATGGATGCATATTGAGGCCTTACTCTTAAGTGAAATAAATAGGACACACATATGTAAATACTGAATAGTTTCTCTGGTTAAGAACTGAAAGGGTAAATAAGATTCCAAATGTATAATAGATAATGTGAAATAGGAAGAAAAGGTGCAAAGGGGAAGGGGAAATGGGAGGGGTAGGGGAAAGGAAAGAAATAAATAGAATTAATATGAGAAAATGAAAAAATGGAAACTAAGTCTTTGTAAATAGGGAGGGATAGAGGGGGTGAAAGGAGGGCAGGGGAAGGGGGAAAAGATAAGAACCAAGATACATCATGTAAAGGCACAATTTTCCAGTGATGAATATAACTATTTTATACCTAAAATGTACCAATACACTTAATGAAAAAAAATTTGGCTTAGGAGGAATAGGTTCAAGGATCTACTGCACAATAGTAACTATAGTTATGATGATATATTATATTTTTGAAAATTACTAAGAAAATAAATTTTAAGTACTTACCCCAGAAATGTTAGCTATGCAAAGTAATGCCTTAGTTAATTACCTTAATTTAGCAATTCCATAACATTCATATATTTCAAAGCAGGATGTTATTCATGATAAATATATACAACTTTTTGCCAATTAAAAATTTTTTTAAGAAAGGAAATACTCTTACATCCATTTGTAAGAGTTAAATTAGTTAATAATATATGTAAAGCTCTTACAATAATGCCTAGCACATAAATGCTAGGTAGGTATTACTATAGGTATATAAAGAAATAAGGGTCAGGCTTATAGTTGCAGTGATAATAGTCATTGTTAATAACTAATTTTGAGGGCAAGTCACTTCACTTCTCAGGGCCTTAGTTTCCTTATTGAAAACAAGATTGGCCTAGATAACATCTAAGATTTGAGGGATGTCTTTCATCTCTGGTTTGCTGACTAATTGATGAAATTCATGTGATTATTCATGTTACGAATATTCTTACCCATGTGTGTTTTAGTGAACATCTGTGCACATTTTCATTGGATAGGACTAGGATTGCTGAGTTGTAGTCTATGCATCTCTTCATGTATTGACTCTACAATATATGAATTTAATCCATGTTAATCCATCATGTACAAAAAAAAGCTGCTTTTAGATAAAAAGAAATTTTTTCCTTAAAGCCTTAGTGTATTTTACACATGCCATAAACTGAGGTTTCAGTGTATTGAGTGTGGAGGAGAGAATCTGTGGTCCTAAATATGGAGCAGACTTGTAGACTGTTGAGAGGTACCTCAGAAGTAATACGAAAACTTTAAGAATTCTGCTCAGCAAGTAACACTTATGTGGTATCTGTTATAAAGGGTGTGTGTGAAACCAGAGACAGACTTTGTGAGGAAGACAAGATTTATTCCAGTGAACAGAGATTGAAATCGGGGGTAGATTTCAGCAGCTAGCTGAGAAAAGCCAAATCTGTTACATCCACATGTGGATGGGCTGACATCAAGAGATAGATATCAGCAGCTAACTGGGAAAAGAATTATGCTTATGTAGGTATTGAAAAGGGGCCTATGATCATAAGAAAATATTTATGACTGAATGTCTAATGTGTAGAAAAATCACTGGAGTTCTTGGTGCCAGGGGGCTTGTCTTGTGGCCATCTGTCCTGTTTACTGAGAAATAGCCTGTTGTTTGCTGAGAGCAGCCTGTTTGCTTTATGAAGGTCTCATTTAGGCCAGCCATGACATTCCTGTCTTTTCGTTGTTATATACAGGAGGGTGGGGGGGCAGGAAAGTGGTCAGACTGTATGGCTGCTTCATGAGTGACAAATGGGCAGTGTGGACAGCCTAAACTGGAAAAAAATCTTGAGAAACATATCTGGGAGTGGCCAGGTCAGCATCTCAAATGTGGTCCTGTAAGAGAAGTCTGATAAAACATGACATTGGTTTAGCAGGGAAAAAGCTAACTGTAAGATTTTATGGAGGAACTGTTGAGAGAAGCTTTGGGGTGTGATCAAGAGGCATTGTGAAAGAAACAGGAGAGCTAACTGGGTGACAGGGCATGGGAAGAGGGAAGAGAGGTGTTTAAGGTCCTTTTTTTAATCGATTATTGAATTTTGGAGGAGGGGGTTACCAGGGATTGAACTCTGGACCTTGCGCTTGCGAGGCAGGCAGCAGAACCACTGAGCTAAATCCCAGCCCTAAACAAAATTTTTTTTTGGTACCAGGGATTGAACTCAGGACCTTGCACTTGCGAGGCAGGTGTGGTGCCACTGAGCTAAATCCCTGGCCCTTTTTTCATTGATTATTGTTTTTTCTTTTTTGGTACTGGGGATCGAACTCAGGACCTTGCACTTGTGAGGCAGGCAATGGCACCACTGAGCTAAATCCCCAGCCCCTTTTATTGATTATTGAAGAGGAGGAGGGCTAAGAGGATGAGAAGGAAAGAAAACAATTTGGTCTTTTCTGGGGAGAAGTCACACACAGTGCCTTGAAAGAAAAGATCTTTTCTCCAGCGAAGATAGGATTCAAGAGTGGAAATATGAGGGTGAGACCAAATAATAAGAGTAAAGGAGACTGAACGAAGGAAATGGGTGAAACAGCAAGAGAAACAAGAGCAAGGCTTTTAATTTTAAGTATCTTCTGGAATTTGAGTCAGCCTGATTGGAAGTAGGGAAGATTACTTTCGATTTTTACAAGGAGTGGTCAGGCAAGTTGTCAACTGGACACAGCTTCACCCTACATCAATGAATCTATTGAGGAGGATCCCAGAGTTGAACAGCAGTCATGTTGTAGATAGCCAAAAGGGTTCTTTTTTTAAAACTTAAGCTGTAGAGACTGGGGATTTAGGTTTTTATTAAAATCTGTTTATTAGCCAGGTCATCTTCCTGAGGCTGGGTGTCAGGGAAAGGCAGGAAAAGGTTCGCATCGCGTCTTATGTTTTTGCATCCCGTTTTACTTTTTTTTGGACTTGTTGTATAGGACAGGGGAGATAGTCTCCAGTGGGGTTAGTTTCTCAGCTGAAGTGTGGCCCAAGCAAAAAGGTGCAGCTGTATAAAAGCTCAAATGGACTATACCGTGTAGGTTCTCTAGGAATGGCTCTGACTCAAAAGAGAGTAATGAGAAGCAAGGAAACCCAATCCTTATGGAGTTGGAGCTTGAGCCTGGTAAGGCAGGCCTTAAGGAAGCCATTAGCACATTCTACCTTCCCAGATGACTGGGGTTAGTAGGGGGTGTGAAGGTTCCATTGTATACCAAGTGACTTAAACACCTGCTGGGTAATTTGACTAATGAAAGCTGGGCCATTGTCTGATTGAATAGTGGTGGGAAGGCCAAACCAGGGGATAATATCAGGTAGGAGGGAGTTAACAACTACCAAGGCTTTTTCTGAGCCTGTGGGAAAGGCTTCTATCCATTCTGTGAAGGTGTCTATCCAGACCAGGAGCTATTTTAACTTCTGTTCTTGTGGTAGTTGAGTGAAATCAATTTGCCAGTCCTGAGTTGGAAGAAAACCTTGAGCTTGATGTGTAGGGAAGGAAAGGAGGGAGCCCTGAGTCATGGTTACCTGGCAAACAGAGCATTGAACAGTGATAGTTTTGAGGGGGGTCTTCTAGGAGGGAAAACAGATAAGAGGCTCAAGCAGACAGGTTAGGGGTTTATAGCCTACATGAAAATTGTCATGAAGTGAGGAAAGAATGCGTAGGCCTGTGAGGTGAGGAGGAGGAATTTTTCCTAGCTTAGGAACCATCCATCTTTGGTGGAGAGGTCCTGATATTATTGTTGGTGCTTAGAAGGAGAATAGGCAAAAGTGAAGTGGTAAAGGGAAAAATATCGACTCTTGGAGTAGAGGGAGAGATTAGCAGCTCCCTTTGTAGTTTTATCTACAAAGGCATTTTCGGCAGCTATGGGATGTGAAAGTTTCTGGTGTCCCCAGCAGTGAAGCACAGCTAACCATGTTGGTAGCAGAGCAGCCTGAAAAAGGGCTTTAATGATTGGGGCATTAATGATTGAAGACCCTCGGGAGGTAAGGAACCTTCTTTCTGCCCAGAGGGCAGCATGATTATGTAATAAATGAATACTTTGTGTCTGTATAGATGTTAACTTGTAAGGCCCTAGTAATATAAGAGCATGGGTCAGAGAAGTTAGTTCAGCCTGTTGAAAGGTGGTGGGGGAGGGGCAGTGCTGTGGCTTCTATAATAGAGTTTTGGGAGGCAATAGCTTATCCTGCCCTGGCAGGGAAGTTGGGGGTGGGCTTGTATGTATAAAACAGGGGTGGTTAGGGCTGGGAAGGGGGAAGGTGGAAATGTGAGGAAAAGGAGAGGTTGCTAGGCATATCAGAGACATGCAGTCATGTGATTCAGGCTTTTTAGAAAGGGGTGGTGGGTTGATAAAGTGAGCAGCTGGATTAAAATTGGGGCCGACAGCAATTGTAACCATCAGAGTCTCCATGAGAAGTTCATAGAGTTGAATAAGGTGAGGGGCGGAGAGAAAGTGTGAGAAGTAGGATGAAGGCACAAGTCCCTGAAGGTTGTGGAAAGAATAGAGGATGAGTGGAGCATGTCTAGTGATTTTGAATGTCTCTAGGAGTAGTAAGGCTGCAGCAGCTTGGGGTAGGGATGGGGTCAAGCTGTTTGGACAGAAATGCAAATGTGGGACCTTGTGTCAGAACCCCTACTGTATGTCTGCTGTACTCTGCTGTAAAAAGCCTGCAGAGTTCAATGAGGTGTGGGAGGGCCAAAGTGGGGCCTGTTTTTAGGGCTTCTTTTAAAGTGTGAAAGGATGAGGGAATGCTTTGTGATCTGAGGGCTCAGCAGGATGTCCCTTTGTAAGTTTTTAGAGGGGTTTGGTGAGGAGAGCAAAGCTGGGAACCCAGAGGCACAAATATCCTAATATGCAGAGAAAGGAAAGAACTATTGTTTAATAGTAGGAACTGGAATCTGGGAAATAAATGGATATATGATAGTTGCTTGGGTATGTTTATGGAGAATGATGCCCAGATAGATGGCAGATGGAGAAGAGATTTGGGCCTTAGAAGGGGAGACACGATATCCCTTGGAGTCCAGATGCTATAATAATAAGAGGCTATCTTTATGGGACAATTCATAGGAGAGGCTACAGAGGACGTCATTTACATACTGTATGAGACAAGGAAGGGAGAAGGGATGAAAGGGGAGTAAATCACTGGAAAAGGCCTGACCAAAATAGTGGGGACTATCCCAGAAGCCCTGAGGCAACACAGTCCAGGTCAGCTGTTGGGACTGACAGGTATCAGAGTTTGTCCAGGTGAAGGCAAAGAGAGGCTATGAGAAAGGGTGGAGGAGAATAGTGAAAAAGCATCTTTTAGATCTAAAACAGAGTAATGAGTGGTGGTTGAAGGGATAGAAGATAAGAGTTGTAGGAGTTTGGCAACACAGGGTGTATCGGAAGGACAGTCTGATTAATGGCATAGAAATCTTGTACCAGCCTATACCATCTTGTACCATCTGCCTTTCATACTGGGAGGATGGGGGTATTGTAAGGGGAATTGATAGGAATTAATAGACCATGCTGCAATAGGTGAGAGATAATAGGTTGTAAGCCCCTTAAAGCTGAGTCAAGGATGGAGTATTGTCTTTGGGAAGGTTAAGGTTGGCCCAGCTTGAAAGGGATGGTAAGGGATTGTTGGGTTGAGGCCAGAGATGGGCTGGAAGTATCCCAGAGTCTGGGGTTAAGGTGATGGGAGATGATAGAAGCCTTGGGAGGAGGCAGGGAAAGAGAGACTGGAGAAGCTATAAGCACTGGCTGTGCCCCAGGGATGGTCAGAGTGGCTGATAGCTTAGCTGTCTCATCCTAAAAGGGGAATGGGACAGGTAGGGATAACTAAAAATGAGTGTTGAAGAAGGTGTTGACCCAATTGACACCAAATAGGGGACCTTTTAAAAAGTCTGGAGACTTTGCTGTTAATCCCTGCAACAGTAATTGGGGCCAAGGAGGTTGGTTGGTCCTCGGAAGGAAGGCAAGGTAGAATGTGTAGTGCCTGTGTTGAGGAGGAATAGGATAGACTTACCCTCCACAGTAAGAGTTACCCAGAGCTCAGCATCTGAAATGGTCCAGGAGGCTGTGGTGGCCTCCAAATGGCATCAGTCTTTGGTGGCCAGGTCAAGAAGGTCTGGGAAGAAGCCAGTCAGGAGTCCCTGGGGTTGTGACCCAGAAGCAGCAGGGGTGGCTACTAGCCCTGGACAGTCAGACTTCCAATGTGGACCCCCACACGAAGAACACAGCTTGGAGGGAACCCCAGGCTATGGACATTCCCTGTTACAGCGGCCATTCTGGTGGCATTTGAAACATGGTCCTTGAGGGGCACCTCGATTCTGGGGAGCCTTTGATCCTTTATTGACTACCTTGGCAGCAAACTCTGTAGGGTTTCTTATGGTGAATGCTAGCATCTGCAGCTCAGAAATATAGTTTTTGAGCACATTCATCCCTATTAAAAACTTTCAAGGTGAAATTTAATAATTCCTTTTGTGGAGTTTGAGGACCAGTCTCCAGTTTTTGTAATTTTTTATGAGTATCTAGGCCAGACTGAGTAATAAAATGCATCTTTAAAATAAATTGGCCTTCTGGGCCCTCTGGATCTAGGGCTGTCTAACACCTGAAGGCAGCAGCCAAACGGGCTATGAATTGGGCTGGATTTTCATCCTTTGGGTGGTTTAAGTTTATCATAATTAACTGCCCTGTGTACTGCTTTGCAGAGTCCCTCAAATAAGCAAGTAACCATACACTGACAACTTTTACAAGCTGGGGATTGTCCTTCCCCATCTAGCTGGTTAAAATCCTAATTTGGATTGGCTTGGGAACCGCCACAGTGCCCTCCTGAAGATTAGGCTCAAGGCATCTGCAGTTGTCCGCAGGGGCCTGGGCCAAAGACCCAGACACATTCTTGTTCTTTGGGTGAGAGGGTTGAGGAGAGGATAACGTTTAGAATATCCCAGGTAAGGTCATAAGACTGAGTGATTTATTGGAACTCTTGAATATATAGTAGGATCCATGATAAAGGAGCCTAAGTCCTGATTGATCTGAAAGAGATCAGATAGGGAGAAGGGAACATGGACCCGAATTATTCTCTCTGCTCCTGCCACCTCTCAAAGTGGGAACTGGGGAGTGGGGCTAGGAAAGGGGTTCCAAACTGCTGTCTGAACCAGATATGGGGTGGGGTTGGATTGGGCACAGCATACAGGGGACATTCAGGTCCAGAGGGCAGCATTGGGTAGATGGGGGCTTTGGCAGGGTGTGCAGCAGCAGTGACAGGAGGATCAGAGAGGGAGGGAGAGGCACCTGTGGAGGAAGGGAGAGTCTGGGGGAGAGGGAGCAGCAGTCCATGCAGTCACAGCAGTAGGCTCTGGAGAGGAAAGGGGAACAGCGCCTGCACCTGGGGGAGGAGACACAGGGCACAGCCAGGTCAGTTGGATCTTTTATTAGGGTGTTCTTGTTAGGTAGAGGCAGTTTAGACAGAAGGGAGAGAAGGATCTGAGAAGATTCACAGGAAGTGCACAAAATGGGAATGTTACAAAGTATAAAGAATGCCTGAATATAGGGAACTTGCAACCATTTGCTCAGTTGTTTAAGTCCTGCAGGATAGAAAAATCAAAAGTGCCTCTGAGATATTGTGGCCATGCAGTGTTAAAGAAGATTATCAGACATTTAGGCTTCAGATCAGGGTATAGGTGGAGAGATTTCAGATTCTTTAATAGGCATGCTAAAGGAGAAGAAGGAGGAATAGAAGGAAGGTTGTTCCTTAGGACAGAAAGAGATAAGTTTTAACACACCTGATGTGACAGGACAGGGGCAGGGGTCAACAGTTAGACATTTCTAACTGCGACCAAGGCTGTGAAAGCATGTGGGTAGTGGCCAAGATGGTCCTCACTGTGATTGGTCCACTACTAAAGGGAAAAGCAAACCTTCTTTTCCCAAGATTTCTGTGACCAGTGCTGGGTTTAATACAGAAAAGCAGGAAGGACCTCTTTCTGACCTGGTGGGTGAGGAGAGAGAGAACCTAAGGAGAAGAGAGGGCTGAACTACTGAGCAGTTGTAGTTGCAGTGGGAGTGCCAGCCAAGGCAGCCAAAGCAGTAGGCTAGGGGAGGCGGGGCTAGTCTTAAAGTTACCCTGAGAAGAGAGACAGAGAGATCTTAAAGCTGCAGAGACCATAAAAGGCACTTGAAGTGGAAATGCAGGGCTGAGGTGGCTAGGGGGTTAGGAAAAAAAGCCTTACCTGGTCTAAGCCTGTGTGAATGGCGGAGCTGAGTAGCTTGCCTGGAGAGCTGAAACAAAATTCAGAGACCTATGTTGACGAGTGCCTTCACTGATGTTCCAGATAGGCTATAAAACTCCAAGGAGAGTACCCTGTCATCCAAATCACTGCACCTAAATGTTGTAAGTGGCACATATGAAGCCACTCGGTAGAAAACAGACTTTGTGAGAAAAAAAATGATTTATTCCAGTGAACAGAGACTGAAAATCTGGGGTAGATTTTAGCAGCTGGCTGGGAGAAGCCGAATCTGTTACATCCATGTGTGGATGGGCCGACATCAAGAGATAGATAACAGCAGCTAACTGGGAAAAAGGGATTATGCTTATATAGGTAATGAAAAGAGGGCTGTGATCATAAGAAAATATTTATGACTGAATGTCTAAGGACAGTCAGTGCAGATGTGTACCCAATCATTGGACTTCTCAGCACCAAGTATGACAGTACCTTATAGTTTATAAGGCACTGGTATATGAATTAATCTTGCTTTATTCTCTAATAGTGAGCAAAAAAGAATATATTACCTCTCCTCCTTTGAGTGAGAAATTGAAACCACAGGCTTTGTAAAGTGGTGGAGTTGAGTCTATATATTTGTATTATTCTAAATTTTGTGTTTATTTCACAGTACCTTGTCTCCTTGATAAATTCTAATCTACGTATGCCTGAGTATTTCTAGAGATAGAATCTTGCTCTGCACTGAATGGACTGTGTCCTTTTCTTTTTTTACTACCTCTGTTATAAGGTATGGTTTTTATTGAACTGAAAACTCTACAGATTGATCACTTAGACAAGGGCACAATAAGCTCAGTGGGGAGGGGAGGAGGGAAGGGGAACATAAAGAGATTTAAGATGCGTCATGTACATGTACCAACTACCCACAGGGAATGTAATCATTATGTGTCACAAACATGAGCTAAAAGAAAAAATGATGAAAATGGAGGAAGAGGATCTGGAGACTGAAAGAGGGAAGAGGAAGGAGAATAAAAAGAATCAAGATACTGTATATTGCTGGGCATGGTGCTGCATGCTGTAATCCTAGCATTTGGGAGGCTGAGGCAGGAGGATAGCCAAGTGTTCAAGGCTGGGCTTTGCTCCACAGTGAGTTCAAGGCCAGTCTCAACTACAAAGATAGTGAGACATTGTCTCAAACAAACAAACAAACAAAAAAGATATGTTAAGTACATGTACCTACTCCCTAGGATGAATGTAAACATTATGTACCGCAGACATGTACTAATAAAAAAAATTTTTTAAAAGAGAGAAGATCTAGACTTCAGCATATTTTTATATTGAGTTTGTTGTAAACCTTTTTTCTGTAATGATCACAGTATTTACAACAGTTTTACTGCTGCCATGTAATCGAAATGTCACCAGTTGGCATTTAGGATGCTTTATAGAGAAATCTTGAAAAGACATCTTAGAGTGAAAACATATTTTAGATGAAAAGATTCTCTCCAATCCACATATGAAAAGGTTTGGCTTCTCTTATAGGTGTAAACTTTAAAATATAGGTTTTAAATTTTAATAAATAATGCATATTTTAAAATTTCCTTTAAATTTATATTAAAGTATAATTTACTACTTGAAAAGTATACTAGTTGTAAAGTTCAGCTCAGTGAATTTTGACAGAGGCAACAGACCTATGAAACCAGAATTCAGAACAAGCAACAGAATGTTAGTAGCAGCAACCAAGAAGCCCCTCATAAACTACCCACTCACGTTTTTCCCCTATTCTACCTAAAAGTTACTATTCTCCTGACTTAGAGCATTGTGGCTTTTGTTGTTGTTTTAGCCTGTTTTTAAATTTATATAAATCAAATCACCCTGTGTCTATCCCCTTTTTTTTTTTTTTGGTCTAATTTCTTTGGCTCTACCATATGTTAGATTAATGCATGTTGTTTATATATAGAGAGGTAGTTTCTTCATTATATTTCCTATATTTGAGTATTCCATTGTGTGAATTACAGTACCTCAAGCTAACCATTCCACCAATGATGAGCAGTTGAATAGTGAATAGTTACACATGTGTGTTTGAGTGAACATTTGTGCACATTTCTGTTGGTTAAGACTAGGAGGATTGCTAAGTCATGATCTGTGTATCTCATCAGGTTTAGTAGATACTGACACAGGTTTTCAAACTGCACTAGTTACAGTAGGCTGTACCAGTAGTTTCACATCATCTCCAGCATTTCGTGTTGTCTATTTTTGTTTTATTTAATGTCCATAATTTTAAAATCACATTAAATAGAAGCTTGATAATAGAAATCATCAGTTACCTCACTAAACTGTATTTTTCTACCCAATGTCACACTCTTGAGAAGCAGTCATTTGTAAAATATTTCTCCTTTTAACAACTGCTGAGAGACATTGGTTGAGAGTGCAGGTTCTAAAGCTAGACTGCTTAGATTCATGACTCTGCCACTTACTAGCTGTGTATGTTTGAGCAAATTATTTAAATATTATGCCAAGTATTCAATAAATGTTACATATAGGAATATCCAAATTATGCTGAGTATTCATATTAGCTATAGGAATAATCATAGTATTACTTCTGTATTGCTGAAAAGTGTCATACAGCTATTTTTAATTCAGCCACTTTAGACATTGTCTGTCTATTGATTTCCTAAGAGAGAAGATTTAAAGTAATACCCTCACTTTCTGTTCTGCTTTTTCCCAACATAATAGCATCACTATTTTCAGTTCATTCAGAGAACTACATCCTTATTTTTATATAATTGATAACAATTTTGTTCTGTTCATAGGTAAGCCTTCCTTGATTCGTCTGTGTATTTTTGTTATTATGTCTACATAAATGCTGTTTATTACAGAGCTGCCTAATATGCAGGCTTATGTTTTCTTCTCTATCATTCAAAGTAGAGTATTTCTTGAATCAAATTTGAATTATTTTACCAAATTGCTGTAATCATATTTTCATGGTGCCCTTCTCATTCCTTCTACCTATTGTATTTATTTTCCTAACTCCATTCTGTCATCTTTGTTTAGGACATCATTGATTTCTTGGCTTGGATCTGCTGTTTTCTGGATTTTTTTTTTTTTTGCACCAGGGATCGAACTCAGGACCTTGCACTTGCCAGGCAGGTGCTATGCCACTGAGCTAAATCCCTGGCCATTTTTTTATTCTTCCTTTATACGCTCATTAAGTGGGTGTATATCTTCATGTAAGTTTTTAATAAAGGGATACAGTCTTAGCAGGGTTTTTGTTCTCCCAGAATCTGTTTCCTTATCTGTGTTAAGTGAGGAAATGATTTGCAGCCCTGGACTCAACATGTTACTGTGAAGGTCAAGCAAAATAATGTTGTGAAACCATTAGCCTCTTTCTCAGGTACCTTAAGGATGGGTTTAAAGCATGTATTCCACCAGAAAACAGTATAGTGATCAATCAACCTCAGGGGCTATAGAGCAAGGTCTATAGTTATATTTATGTTCTCTTATGGACTTAATTATGTTTCTTCTTCTTCATCCTCTCCTTAACTTTGTATGTTGAAGCCTTAATCCTCAACGTGACTTTATTTGAGATAAGGCCTTTAAGAAGGTAATTACATTTAAATGATATTGTTGCTAATAAGTTGAAGATTCTTTTTTTTTTTTCGGTACCGGGCACTGAACTTGGGTCCTTGCGCTTGAACTCAGGTCCTTGCGCTTGCGAGGCAGGCGGCGGAACCACTGAGCTAAATCCCCGGCCCAAGTTGAAGATTCTTTTGCTCAATTCAGATAGAAATCATGAATTGGCAGAATACAGCTCTACTAGTAGCCCTGATGTGACTAGTCAACACGAGTTAATGCTAAATGCCATGGATGACACTGCCAACTGCTGACCTCTGCCACTGCTGGCTGCTGGCTGCATTGGATAATACCAGATGCCACTAATTGACTCTGGTTGGTGTTCTCTGTTGCTGATCTAGGTTGGCTGCTGATCTCTGCAGTGCTTCACGGCTAACAGTCCCTAGTGTTTATTACTCTTTCTTCTAAAATAACTGCCATGTCAACACTGTTCAGGATAAGAGTCCTAAGTAGATTTACAGGACCTTTTGAACCCACACTATCTGAGAAATAAACCATGAGCAGATTTACAGGACCACCACAGTGAGGCTTTAACAGGACCCCTGCAGCAGGGGTTGAGCGGATGTATAACACCAGAGGGAGCCCTCCTAGACTAACCTGAGAAGTGCATGGGGAATGCTGCTTACATGGCAACTGCAGGTCTGTGATTAGTGCAAGTATAGGCCTGTGATTAGTTCAAATTAGGCCTTCTGATTGATCCAAGTACAGTCCAGTGATTGGTCTAAGTGAGTGTAGGGCATCCAGGACTGCCGTAGCTGTTATGGTGGTAGTTGAACAAAACGTCAAGGAGATATAGGTTGTTTGACAGCTCTCCTGTCTCTATGAAAAACGGTAAGACTGGAACTGGAGAATCTTCAAGAGGGCTAACTCTGTTTATCAGAGTTTATTTGGGATGTTGAAGATGTTAATAATCCATCCAGATCCCTCCCTCCATGATGTTGGCCACCTTAGGTGCCACACCTTCGAAGAGGCAGCAGCAGTGTCTGCAATGGCAACAGTAGGGGAGGGGCACTGTAGCTGATACCTGAGCTGATACCTGCCAAAGCATCTTGGAAGGGAGGGGCCACTAAATAATCAGTGAAGACACAGAGACAAGTTGTCCCAGTCCATTTTGCATGGGGGTGTTATCCTAAATTGGGAGAGATTATAGAGTATTGCCACACTCTGAGCCAAATCTGAGTCCTTTTATTGCTGGCAGTTGAGAGCAGCTTGAGCTCAAAAACTCTCAACGACAAAAAGCAGTTTGTGGGTTTCTTTTAAGCAGCTCTTCTAGTTGGGGAAGGCTCAGGGAGAGAGGGAGCGCAAGTGGAATTTCACAGAAGCAGAGCTTTGCTAAGTTAGTCGGGGTCAGGGGAAATTTCACACAGTTAGTTGAAGCAAAATATAACACAGGTGTGGAGTATTCTGTTTACAAGGTCATAAAGATAACATACAGTTGCAGACTGCTCTACCAAATGGAATGCATGGCATCAACTGAGGGGACTCCCAAGAGGGGAGGGTGAGGCGACCACTCAGAATCACTGGGCTTTACATGAAATGAGATTAATGGTGATGAGGCACAAAATGGAGGCAGGTTGGCTATCATGGGGTGGGGGTGGGGGCTGCAAAGGGAACTAAAGGGAAAGCAAGGGTGAGGGATGTATCAGCCATTGGCCAAACTATCCCCACCCGCTCCAGCCAGGACTGTCTTAATATTGTACAGTAGGTACCTCATCCAATAAAAGTAGTGTCCTTATAAAAAGAACAGCCACCAGGAATATGCATACAGAAAAGGCCTTGAGATAATTTAGCCATCTGCAAGCTAAGGAGAGAGACCTCACTGGAAACCAGTCCTGCTAGCACCTTGATCCTAGACTTCCAGCCTCCAGAACTGTGAGAAAATATTTATCTATTTAAGCTACCCAGGCCTTGGTATTCTGTTATAGAAGTTGTAACAGAGGGGTCCACTTTAAGCTCTACCATTTACTAGGTGTGAAAGTGGTAAGACTGTTTCCTTAGATACTGCATGCTAGAATAAATGCAAAGACCTTTGTATAGCCATTACCTGGTATGGTAGCCATTCAATAATTGTTTGCTTTTCAAATTTGTTTTCAGTGCCACTGTGTCCTTTTGGTTTTATTATTTAATCAGATAATTCTAGTGAAACATTTACATATCAAAGCAGTATCAAGAGAAACTTTTTTACCAACCTTATTGAAATACAATTAATTTCCTGTAAAATTCATCTATTTAAAGCTTGCAATTCATTGTTTTTAATATGCACATATATGTGTGTGACTATCACTACAGTCAATTTTTTAATGTTTTTATCACTGTAGAAAGAAAACCCTAGACTTTAGCTGTTTACTATCTTAATCTCTTATCTACCGCAATCCTAAACAACCATTAATATACTTTGTCTCTCTCAATTTTTCTAATCTGGATATTTATATGAAAAGAGTCATATAATATGTGTTCTTTGTGGCTTCAGGGCCTACTGACTACCTCTCTTATTTCTTGGAATATTTTTCTGCTCCCCTAACTCTGCTTTTAGTACTTGCATTATCTGGTTGTTGGTGTGCTTAATAATGTCATACATTTCTCTAAAGTTCAGTTCATTTTTCCTCATTCTTTTTTGTCTTTCTTTATTGACTTATATAATCTCTGTTAACCTGTCTTTTAATTCCCTTCATTCTTCCTTCTGCCATTTCAAATCTATTTAGAGCTCCTCGGGTGAATTTTTTTTTTTAACCTCAGTTATACTTTTCAACTCTAGAATTTTCATTTCTTTCTTTTTTTATAATTCATATCTGTTGCTACTCTAATGTGATGCTGTCATACTATTTCCTTTAATTATGCCCCCTTTTTCTGTGAACATACTTATTATGGCTATTTTGAAATCTTTTTCTATTAGATTCAACATCTATTCACTTTCACAAGCAGTGTATGTTTCTGCTTTTTTTTTTCCCCCCTGCTTTATGGGTCACATTTTCATGGTTTTTTGAATCTCTCTTATTTTGCTCATTCCTTGCAGATTTCCTCAGACACCCCATGTTCCTGGCTTCTTTATCATCCCCAGCCTGATATTTACCAGCTCTACTTCACTTTGAGCTTCATTCTCAAAACTTTATACACAGCCCTCTCAGAGCACCCTACCCAGCCTCTTGTTCTGAAATCTATGTTGAAGCCTCCCTGATCCCACAGCTGTTGCAGTCTGCATGCATGTGAGACCAGCCCCATGTGGATGATGCCAAGTCTGCTGCCAGCCCAGAGAGTAGCCAGGCCTTCTCGAATCATGGCTACAGAGATCTCCAAGTGCTTAAATGTTTGAGCACTTTTAACCACATCTTGGAGAATGTGCCAGCCCTTCTGTAGCAGGGGTCCCTGAGGCTCTCTTAAAGCAAAGTCTTTCACCTTTGCAATTTTGAACCTGCAGAGGGTGGAATCTTGCTTGTTCCTGCCATGCCCTGAAGCTGTTTTTCCTACTGTCCTGATCAGAAGTTTTTGGCTTCTTTTTAATGCTAATCTTTTTAGCAACCAAGCTGTCCTGGGCTCTATATTTTCAGGCCTCAACTTTACAGGAGCTTCCTTTCTGATGAAACTTGAAACTTTAAATTACTCAGCTGTGTGGTTTGTTCTTGATTTTCAGTGTAGAACTGGCTAAAAGCCCCTATCATTGTCAGTGCCACATCCTGAATGTTGGGTCACCTTGAAATTTCCTCTACCAGATTAGTCCTGTGCTCTTAATCTCAGTCTTCCACAAAGTCTCAGGACATAAGCAAAATGTAGACAAATTTTCTGCCAGATCATAACACAGTGCCTGGAGTAAAACTGCCAATGAAGTCCTTGTTCCCAAATGCAGCCTCCTGAGCCTGGTCTTTATCAACTGCACTACTCTCAGCATTCTTGTCCTCTGAGCTCTGATCAGAATCCCTTATCAAGCTCACAGCATTTGAGGGCTGCTTCTCTAGCCAATATCACCAGACCTTTTCAAACTCTTCCTGCAAACCAGTTCCAAAGGCCCCTGAACCACATGGTCAAGTACAGTCCCAACAACAACCCCAGTGCTCTGGTATCAGAATCTGGCTTAGTCACTTTCTCATTGCTGAGATTCAGTACCCAACTCCAACCAACAAATTAAAGGAGGAAAGGTTTATTTTGGCTCACATTTTAGTCCATGGTTGGGTGGCTGCAAGGCATAATAGCATAGCAGAGGGCCATGGTAGAGGAGAGCTGCTCACATGGTGGACAGAAAGCACAGTGAGTGTTGAGCTGGGAAGGGAGATATCAGGTTTCACAAGAAAAATGGATTTAATATAAAATGTTTATATGATTATATAAAGGATTTAAAAGGTAGGCGTACAGTGGCTGCCTGTGGAATCAGGAGTAGAAGAATACAAAATGTTCATCTGCGCACTGGAGAGCCAGAGAATCCAGTTGAATCTCAAAAGTCTTGAGCTCACTGCAGAATCCAGTACGAGTCTGTATTGGAAAGCTACAGGCTGAAGAGTCTGCTCTGGAAGCCTGGAGGAGACAACCAAATGCAATGGTGAAGACCAGAGCTCCTCTGAAGAAGAAAAAAGAAAGATGTCCTTTTTCATTCCCTTTTTATTCCATCCAGTCTACAAGCCTATTGGTTGGTGCCACCACATCCAGCATGGGTCTTCTTCTATCACTTTTCAGCCTATGTGTCAAAAATCTACAGTCATACTCAGAGCTTCACTAATTTGCTAGATAGTTTTGTTTTGTTTTGTCAAGTCCACAAATAACAACGTCAGTCCACTCCTTGTCAGCTTGACAGCCAGACACATATTCTTAAACCCTACTTAATCTCCAAATACAATAGCAAGTTTATAATGATTCTTAATATGATATAGCTATCCTAAGTACAACTGAAAACACAGTAATTCCCTTAACAGGATAGCAGTTTTTATTTGGGTAATGTTTCCTCTCCCACCATTCTATAATTTAAACATTATAATACAGGTTTAACAGTATTTGAGAACCAACATTAAATCTACTGACTTTATGTTACAAAGAAAGAAAACAAAGATACTCAATATATTTAAGTATATAAGTACAAGCATATTGTCAAAATAGGAAAGAAATACCTATGATAATTATAGTCTATGATCTGTAACTGGTTATGTGATCTTAGCTGGTATTTGTAACTACCTTCTATCTCTTCTATTCCCTTGGCCTTCAGCAAACATCTCAGCAGGTATTGGTTCTTTACCTGGTGAGATGACCCATACCTTCATTTTGAAGGTTCTAGGCCATTTGTCATCGTGCTTGGATTGGGTTGTTGTAGTTTCTCAATGACCTTAATAACAGGACATGGTAATACCAGAAAGTGCCCTTAGAGATCTCCTGAACTCCAAAATATATTCTTCCTTACCTCCAGTGTGGAGTAATAGTCCAGTTTCCCCTTGGTCATCTGGATCAGTCACCACTGCCAACATCCCTTGCTAGGTTGTTTACTCAGAGGCATGAGGAGCCCTAAATGACCAGGAAGTCTTAGCTTCCAGTTCAGTGGAATCATTGTTGCGTTTTCTGATACAAGTCTTCTCCATTCTGGAACTAAGGCTTTTAAGCCAGAAATGCGTAAGGTACAGGAACAGGGAACAAAAAGTTTGCTGGTGAACTAGAGAGCATCCAGTTCATGATGGGCAAGCTCAGCTCACATGGTGTCCTGTAGTTATACATTTCAGTTTCCACTAAAGGCCCAATATCAGGCCAGGAGCTATTTTTCAAAGGGAGAGGAGTTATCTGCAGATGATGACAGAGCCTTGCTCTAATTGGGGTCTCCACTGTGATTCACCAGTAGGGGCCTGCCAGAGGCTCCAAACAACATTTCTTTCTGCTGTTGACACCTCAACTACCATTGGATCTGCTGGATCATATGGCCCTTGTGGCCGAGAAGCCTACACAGCAGCTTGGACCTACTGCAGATCCTTCTTTTGTTCTGGACCCCACTCAAATATAGTAGCTTTTGAGTCAGTGAGTGAATGGGCCAGAGGAACACAACCAAGTGAAGAATGTGTTGCCTCCAAAATCCAAATAGGCCCATTAGGCATTGTGCCTCTTTTCTGGTTGTAGGATGTTATGGCTTATATCTAGATGTCCTTTGATGCTTCACACGTGTTGTTCTTAGAGAATGGTAATGTGTGGGTTTTATGTACTGTATTGGCTTACTGAATAGCTTTATCCTATTGTTTAGTGTATTCATTTTGAATGGAGTATATTTTAAGTTTATACTTGACAAGAAAAGTTGATTCTTGGAGCAGCTAAATAACTTGGATGATTAAATTCAGTATCCAGTATATGTACTGATATTTATAATTTTTGGAGTGGCAGTTCTGTGTTCTTCAGGAGCCGTAAGCCTTGTGCATTTAAAGCACTTAGCTATGGCATTGTATTAATATAATAAATTTAGTTCCTAGTCTTCTTTTTTCTTTACTTCCGAAATTTGGTGCCAGTCTGTCTGAATCCAATGACTTCAAATGCAGATTAGTGTAGTATTTGGGAGAAACTGAAGAGGCTTTCTGCTTTCTATACTAGTTCAGAAACAGGAGAAAGCACTGAGAATTGTCTGTGTCTACTCCATTTCCTTTAGAAGGTTTTCCCTTTAATCCTGTTTACTGGGAAACTATAAAGCATCATTCTCCCCACACCCCTAACCTGTCAGTATTTTCCAGTGTAAGCTGTAGTGGATTCTTGATATTTTGGTGTTGAAATTTTATAAATCACCTCAATATGTACTCAAGTTTTTGAGCCTGAGATCAGGTATTGAGGGCTACAGAGAATTGTGAGACTAAGTCATATTGGCAATTTCAAGACATAAATAAATGTACATCTGTTTAAAAGACTGGAGGACAAGGAGAAGAGAATCCAGCAGATGTCATCTGCTATGATCTAGGACCTGAAGCCAAATATAAAAGGAGCATCAGAGTTGGACACACTTTGCAGTATAGGGAAAATCTCCAGTACCAAAGGAACCAAAAGGCCTGGAAGATAAGAATATGCATAGTGTCTTGTAGGTCCATGAGGTAGATTTCCTAGATTGAAAACTTTGTGTTGGACTTTGAATATGAAACTAAGACCTTTTACTTTTTTTTCTTTTTTTGAGACAGGCTGGTCTTGAACTCAAGGACCCAAGTGATCCTCCTGCCTCAGCCTCCTAAGTACCTGGGACTATAGGCATGTGCCAGTGCCACACCTGGCTGACTCTTTTTTTGTGATCAGTAAGAAGGCATTAAATTTTTTTGAGCAGGCAGATGTCATGGCTAGTGACTTTGTAGGGTGAATTGAAAACAACAGGCATAAAGTCCAATTTTCTCTCATTTTCTTTTGCTTTAATGGGAGAGTATGAGTTCTATTTTGAATTAAAAGTGTTTTAAGCCTACAGTTTCTAACCTAGCACAAGCATCTCCCTAAAGTCAAAAGTACTGATGATGAGCACAAAAGTTCTGTAATAATTCATAAGTAACTGAGGTATTATGTAGTTTGGGCTTTGATGGAGTCAGACCAGCTTGAATTCTGATTTTGCCACTCAACTATCTTAGAGTTGAATCAATTCTTATATCTTTCTAATCTTTGCTCCTCATCTGTAGAGGGGAGCTAGCAGAGTACCATCCCAAGGGTCTGAGCATTACATACTTGAACAATAATGCATGTGAAGCACGTTGCACCTGCCTGACAAGTAAGTAGTAAACATTTGTGATAAATACTTTTTATGCCATTAGTTGTTGCTGATATTATTATCATCATCTTATACTAATCATTATTGTTTCCATGGAACTATGTATTTTGAATTTTGATCTTATACCGTACGAAAACTCTGTTTGGTCCAAAGATCCTGTCTCTCCTCCTCCACGTAAACCTCTGGCCCTACTGGCATTGCTGCCTTATATTTCCCTTTGTTCTATGTGTCCTGCTTTGTCAATGAGAGCATGACAAAATCCAGGATTGCTGGGTGCTACAGAAAAGGTACCACTTGCACCAGTTACAGGGAAGTGTAGTAAGCTTTGATTTTATAGGGAACATGTAGCATTAGGTGTTTTGTTTTGCTTTGTGTTTTTTTCAATGCAGGTAGGTTTTGTTACACTTTAAACTGTGTGTTTATTCACAAATTTATACTTACCTTTACTTTTGTCAGGTTTAAGCCATTTTTTCCATACCAAACATTGCAAGGATTTGGAGAAGATGAAGAGTATATCCACATACAACATTGGGCACTTACTGAAGGCCGCCTTAAAGTTACATTGTTGGAATGCAGCAGGTATGTCTCTTTTTTTGTCATTACTACATTATGGGAAACAAAGTATGGTGAAAATGTACTTATGCACTATTTGTGCTTATTCCCCTTTGTGTTAATTTATAGTATATTATTTACTTGTATGTTCTTTAATCATAAATTTAATACAAGTCATTTCTAGCTTATAAAATATGAACCATATTTTAGAAAACACTCTAATGGAGGGAGTATTTGTTCTACAGTAATTCCCAAACTTTCTAAGTGCATAATGTTATTGTCATATTTTTAACTTAATCTGTTGAGTTGTTCCTAGCATAACAGTTTTGAGAATTGTTATAATATTCAGGAAATTTGCTTAACCAGACTTTGAACCCGTGTGGGTTCAGAAATAATCTTGCCTCACCTCTTTATTTCGCCCCCACTGCAGGCCAAGCCGTCTTCATATCTTGCTTGAACTGCTAAACAACACTAGCTTTCTTACCTACTAACACTCTACTTCCCAATATGACAATCAGAATTATCTTTTCAAAATCCAAATCTAATTTATCTCTGCTACTTAAAAGTCTTTAATAGTTTCACCCCTGCTTTTAGGATGTGGATCCAAATTCCCAGACGATAAGTCTCTCATTACTTTTTTTTCTCACCATTGTCTGCTCAGCCTTTCATTCATAGTGCTTTAACCACATAGACCTTACTAAGAGAAGGGATTGACAGATTTTTTTCTGTATAGGCTCAGATAGTAAATATTTTAGGCTCTATGATTTACATGATCTCCGTTGCAGTTACTGAACTCTGTGGTGTAGTGCAAAGGCATAGACAGTATGTAAAGAATGGGGGTGACAGTGTGGCAGTAAACTTTATATATAAATTGCATAGTTTTCATGTGTCATGAAATATTCTTTTGATTTCTTTTTTTTCCCAGCCATTTAAAAACATAACCACTGGGAGTCTATGGGCCATACAAAATAGGCAGTGAGCTGGACTTGGACCACAGGCTGTAGTTTGCTTGCTGTTCCCTGCTTAGACATTTTAAAGTACCAAGCTCCTTATGTCGACTCTCACTTTTCCTGGCCTACTCCATTTTATGTTTCTTGACCAACCTTTTCTGGTTTGGCTCAAAAGCTACTTGTTGCTAATCCTGATTGCTCTCCTAATCATTTCAAGTATATATACACTGTCTGTATGCTACATTTCTATGACCCTTATTTTCCCACTTACTTGGTACTTATCACTTTTAATTTTTATATCTAACCTGTAATAAAATACTTGGGTACCAAGGTTATATTTAAGTCCTGAGGAGATTCAGGATTGTACATCATTGTCAGAAAGCCTAGTTGATAATTCTTTTATCAAAAATGTCCAGATGTGCTGTATTTTTAAAAGAACTGTAGTGTACAATAAAATAGATGTAATAGGCACTATGGTCAGTGTTTAGAAAAGACTAGTTATTTTGCCTTAGTGATGCTGGTGGGGTTAAGGATTGATTAAATGTCTTTTAGCTTGTAGCTGACTGTTAGCTTTGTTATTAACCTTTGCTTACCATTCTCTTACTTTACCTGTAATATCACTCACTTAAAGCAATACTGTTTGATTTTTTTGTACCATGTCACCTGGTCAAAAAATAAAGACAAATATTGCTTGAAAGTACACAACTGAGTTGGCGGTAAAAGCATGAAAAATAGACTCTTTTATCAATATGTTCTTGTATTAGTCCATTAGTATTATGTACTTACATTAGTCCTGTAAGTTTGGGTTATGTAGCCAGCACCTTTACTGAGAACACTATTGGGCATTCATATTTTGCATCTTTTTCTTTCGCTCCACTAGATTTTTATTAGTGCCTTCTCTAGACTTGCTGATCATTTATTTCATTAGGGTCATTATCTGATTAGTTACATTTTCTCTGTATTCCCCAGGCACTTTATTGAACTGTTTCAACTCCATTGGTACCCTTTCAGACCTTTCTGCTTTGTGGCTTACGATTTCCTCTACCTCACTGTCCCCTGAACTGGATTTGGGGGAATTGGGAGCTTTTGGAGGCATTTTATTGCCTTGTCTTTTCATATTTCTCTTTTTGTTTGTTTTATGTGCTGGGTTTGTGGCTTCTTTGGCCCAGTGCCAAGTTCTTTGCATATGAGCTGCAGTATTGTTTATGACCCCCAGGCAGTCTAGATATTGGCATACAGAGAAAACCAATTGACAGCAACAACTATGACATCTTGACTCTAGTATTAAAGTCAGTGACAACAGTAGCATCAGATATCAACTGGATACTGACAAACCCTAAAAACCACTCATAAACTGCCCTTAACCAGAGCAAAGAGATTTGTGATTTTAGTGAAGACACTTAGGCCCCAAATATTGACCTATAATAGTTCAGACCACTAATTTCTGCTGGATGTGGGCAGCAGTGCAAGAGCTCAAGGATACTAATGGACTAAGTGCCATCTCTCTCCGGTCCACCCCCTCTGAAGATGCACCCACCAAACCTGGCCTCCCACCACAGTATACAGACGCCATGATCCTCCTCCTTCACTTCTAAGCCTCCCAGGGGGCCCCCAAGAGAACCCTGTTTAGTACAGGGGTCCTTGGTTCCTTTGTGCTCCTGTCTCCCAGGAGCAGGGCACAGGGTTCCCCTTGGAGATACGTTATCTCAAGGTCTTTGCAGGCACTATCTTTATAAACCTAATCACGTAAAAGTTACCCATGTTGTGGTGCCGTGCTTCTGTCTATGTAGTTTAAGGATCACTTAGCAGTGTGTATGAGAGAGGGAATAAGTTACTATTCTCAACTCTTCCTAGCTTTTTTATGTTTATGTTGAAGTCCAAATAGTCTTTCCATATTCTTATTGAAAGTTTAAATTACTGTTTTTCTCATAAACCTTTTCCTTGATATAAAATCATAGCTCAGTTCAGGTAGATTTTAAGTTTGTAGGATTCATATTAAAGATATGTCGCTAAGCATCTCAATTATTATCCTTTTTTAATATAAATTCATCTTGTGTGACTTATTTTCATTTCTGAAGCAGAGTGATACTAGAAAAAAATGGTAGGACAAATAATAATAGCTCCTTTCTTGGAGGAAGGACCAAAAAAACCCCCAAAACAAAAACAAACTAGTTTTACCAGATCACATTTAGCAAACAAAGACTTAAGTCCTCTTGAGATCATTTTTACCTTAAGTGTTTAGTAATATAAAAAGGTTTGAAACACATAAGAGTGGTCAGAGTTTTTAAAAGAGCATATACCAATTAAAATGAAGATGTTTCTGGCTTAATCTGCCGGAAGATGGAATAGGTAAAAGTCTTGAAGTCATAGGCAAGGACTTGCTGAACAGAACCCCAATTACACAAAAAATAGTATCAGGAATCAACAAATGGGATCATATCAGATTAAAAATCTTCTGCACATCAAAGGAAACAACCAAAAGAGTGAAGAAACAACCTACAGAATAGAAAAACTTTGCTAGTTATTCCTCAGACAGAAGATGTTATGGCTTATGTCTAGATGTCCCTCCAAAGCCCCATGTGTTCATTGGTGGGGCATTTCTGAGGTGGCTGGATCTAGGCTGTGTAATGCTGGGATCAAGGATGTGAATCTGGGATTGATTCATGGTGCAATGGTAGGATTAAGGGTGTGAGCGCCACCTGCCTAGTGGTGGGTAGGCTGGATAAGACTACAGGGGACAGAAAAAGCTGCTGTTAATGTGTCTTGTCACTTGCTTGCTGCCTTTTGCCTGCCCTGGTTTGTCATGAACTGTTTCTCCTCTGTGATCGTCTTCTGCCATGCCACCCTGCCTTGGAGCCAGCTGACTATGGACTGAAACCTTTATGAACTGCAAGCCAAATAAATGCTTCCTCATTTAACTTTGGGTATTGAGTATTTTGTCTCAGCAACAAGAGAAAGGTAACTAAGACAGAAGACTAATATCTAGAATATATAAAGAACTCAAAAAAAAAATCAGATCCCCCCCCCCTTCAAATACAAGACCCAATTAAAAAGTAATGGACAGGGCCGGGGATTTAGCTCAGTGGTGCTGCCACCTGCCTCGCAAGTTCAAGGTCCTGAGTTTGATCCCCGGTACCAAAAAAAAGAAAAAAAGTAATGGACAACTGAAATGAATAGATACTTCTCAGAAGAAGTACAAATGGCTGCTAAATACATGAAGAAATGTTCAACATCTCTGGCCATTAGAGAGATGCAAATTAAAACAACACTGAGATTCCATCTTTCTCCAGAATGAATGAGTACACCAAGAAAACAAATAATAGCAAATACTGGTAAGGCTGCAAGAAAAAGGAACCCTTCTTCATTGTTGGTAGGAGTGTAAACTGATACCACCGCTATGAAAATCAGTATGGAGATTCTTCAAAAAGCTAAAACTAAAAATTCCATCTTCTGGAAAGAGTCAAAGACATCATATTACAGTGATAGACTTGTGTTATAGCAGCACAATTCCTAATTGTTATATCTTGGAAGCAGCCTATATGTCTCTCCACAGATGAATGGATAAAGAAAATGTGATATTTATATACAGTGCAGTACTACCTTACCATAAAGAAGGATAAACTTGAGTCATTTGTAAGGAAATAGATGCACCTTAAGACCATAATGTTTAGTGAAATGAATTAGACACATAAACTTAAATATCACATGGTTTCTTTTATCTGAGAAATCAAAAGTACAAAGAACAAAATAAAAGATGTTAGGAAGTAGGGAGATAGATCTTTTTCAAATGGGCAAGGGATCAAGAGATAGGGAGAGAAGAGGGGAAGGGAAGGGGATAGAAAAGAGTTAAGATGTGTCATGTACATGTACCAACTCCCCACGAGGGTATAATCATTGTATGCTGCACATATGCACTAAGAAAAATAAAAATTAGAAAAAAAATTTTAAATAAAATTAAGATGCTTCTGTAGACTTGTTTTTATGTAAAGTTGTTTTTAATTAGCATGCTGTCCTAAGTTGACATTTTCTGGGTGTTTAATATTTATGCATGCATACTCACATCTCTTCCCATTGAATAAGACTTATTAAAACAAATTCAAATTGCTGCAATACCATATGGATCTACCATAGTTGTAGTTTTGTCTTAATGTTTTTATAAATGTTCATTTCTTAAGCTTTTCAGAACTTGACCTTGCATCAAGTAAAATTCTTCTAATTTCTTCCCCAGTTCCATGAAATGGAATATTGAATTCATCATCCACAGATAGAACTATGGTTCTATGTGAGGACTTTTTAGTTTTTAAACCGTTCAACTTGAAATAATGAAAGTTTTGTGTGAGGACTTTTAAATATTTAAAATTTTTATTTTGAAGTAATTTCAGACTTACAGAAAAGTCTGTGTGAAGATTTTTATTGAATTTATCTGTTTAAGATTTTGAGAAACAATGGACTTTTGAGTTGCAGAAAACACTGAGTTCACATCTTAGCTTGTGCTCTTACTAATGTGTCATAGTGTAAGTTACATAAAATGGATGAGTGCTACCTTGCTAGTAATTGTGATCAGAGATAGGAAACTAATCCAGACTGCCTATCAAACAGTAAGCCTACACTACATGTGCCTTCTATTATTATGTCTTAAAAAAAATCTCTAAGCAAAACTGTGGGTTTTTTTTTCACATTTGGTTGCAAGAATGTGAATTTTGTTAATTTAAAAAGGATTTGATAATGTAAAGGGAGGTTCATTTCTAATTATCTGAAATATAGTTTTCAATTTCCCAGGCTTTGGAATTTGAAAAAAAATCTTGTTTATAAAAATTGGTTCTGACATTTTGCTTTTGACATTTAAAAAAATATTTATTTCAATGTAATACAAGTAGATATTAATAAAGAAAATATTTTTTAAAAAGTCTCCTTATGTCTATGAAAAAATACAGCAAAATTTCATAACTAAAGAATAACAGTTAATACACTGTGTACTATAATCTTAAAAGAATGGCTGGAATGTTAAGAGTACAAGTCATAGGAAAAAAGACTCTTACAAAAAAGAAACAAATAGATAATAGCACAAAACTTTCTTTTCAATGAACTAAGGACCAAGTGGTATAAATGAAACAAATTACCATATGTATTGAAATATTTTTGAAACCATGCAATATATAATTTGGGGAATTATTAGAACTTCTCTCTACTTCCTATTTCTCTATCTTCTTTTTTTTTAATGATTTCTTTAATTTTTAATAGAAACTATGTACATTGAATTTTTGCTGTGTTTTACATAAGATAGCCACCACAGAAATTTACATAGATTAGCAAGAAGACAGACGGTTAAGGAGGGCCCAGTCCTGTGGGATATTTTCTCAGAGCTTGAAAGTCAGAGTTCAGTTGGGGGAAAAGGTTCAGACTGCCAGAGTAAGTGGATGTTAAAAAACACTAAATTGCAGGCCCTTTGGGTAGATAACTAGACTCTGGGACCACCAGTATTTCAAAGGCACCATTCTTAAACACAGCCGCTATCTAGTCATCTATGTGGAATCTTGCCCGTGACTTAGGAAATACCATTCCAAAGATGTCTTTCTCATTAGGTAAAGTCTCAAACATTCATTCAGTCCTGGACGTAGGGATGACCTCTCCTCCTTGCCCAGAGTAGGAAGAAACACAACTTTTGGACACCACTGACCCAATCTCCCCAATTTTAGTCCTTATTTCCACTTTTGATTTCTCACACCAGAGAAACAACATGGCATTCAAACATGTGTGTCCGATTTATTTCACTTAAGAGTATGGTCTCAAGGTTCATCCTTTTAGCTATAAATGTCTGAAGCTCATCCTTCTTTAGGGCAGAGTAGTATTCCATTGTATAAAAAACCCACATCTTTATCCACTCGTTGGTTGATGGGCATTTGGGCTGTTTCCAAGATTTAGCTAAAATTATTTATTAAATAAATTTATTAAAATTATTTTTTAGGGCCGGGGATTTAGCTCAGTGGTTCCGGCACCTGCCTCGCAAGCGCAAGGTCCCAAGTTTGATCCCTGGTACCAAAAAAACAAATTACTTTTTAAAAAGCAATCATTCTGAATGGTTGCATGCTTTCTTGAGTTGACTGAAGCTGATTTTTTAAATCACAGATAAGCTCAATTGCTGTATTTGTAGTTTTGCTATTAAGAGGCTGTATTATTTCATCTTATGTGTTACAGTCATATTCTCAAGATTGTTATCTTTTACTTTTATAGTTTATCATCTATCTTAAAGAATTTAAGATATTTTCCAAAGAAAACATATACCAATATGTAAACAGAAGATAAATTAAATGAAAAAACAACAATGTAAAGAAGAAAAGATCAGTTTCTGAAAGCAGCAAAGGACTATTGGATTACTTAGTTTTATTATTTAAAACATTATTTTTTGTGTTTATCTGGTACAGCATGTTTTGAACTATGTATACATTGTGGTACGGTTAAGCTGCTTCTGTGTACTCATGATCTGTCTTTTGTTTGTTTGTTTTCTTGAGGGCGTTATTACTTTCTGCTATCATAAGCTGTTAGATATTTATCCTACCTCTACCACAATCCTAGAATCAACTTTTTCCAGAGTCCAGATTTTAATAGAAAATGGTATTAGAGGCCACGGTTTGGGTGTTGGATGTGTTCATTGCTACTTCACATACTGTGTTTGGAGATCCCTTCAGCAGGCAGGCAGTCAGTCATGTGAATATATGCATACATAAAACATATATGCATATGAGTAATTTAGAAATCATGAGTTCACTTAATGTGTCCAGTTCCAACTCATCCTCATAGGGAGTTGTTCCTTACCTTGGTTCTTAGCTCATTTTATATTTCAGGGCTCCCAGCGACATCAAAACTTTTATTTATTTGCTCAGTCCTATAATGCATCTCAAATAGTTTCAAACTTGTTTTGTCTATACAAGTACAAAAAGCATACTTAATAGGAAGGAGTGTGAGATCTATTTTCAGTTTTGCCCCTACCCACGATTGAAGGCATTTGGTCAAGTGTTATGTTCACAAATTAGCTCTGCTAGTTTTGCATTATCTTCCATGTGAAGCGCCTGAAGCTTCAGGTTTCTGCTGCCCAAACTGCACCATTTCTCTGCAGCCTTAGCCCTGAGCTAGGCTCAGGTTAGACAGTGCTGTTAGACCAGAAAACCACAAGCTAGCAATTCGTTCTTTCAGATGCAGCTTTTTAAGATTAAATATTAATCTCAGCCTATGCTTCTGTCTGCTTTTAGGATGTTTTTGTTGTTTTTAAGTGTGTCTTAAAAATTATTTTTATCTAGTTTATATCATTGCAGTTTGTGGAAGAGTTTGAGTGAATACTGTTGTTACCTAAAGTACTGGTCACCTGGTTTTGATTGATGTGTTTTGCTTTTATTTTCCTATTCACTTGGTGTAATTTGGGGTATTTGGGGAGATTCAAACTATGCCATTGCCCTAACACCCTTCTAGAATCAGAAGTTAGTTACAAGATTAAATTCTTTTATGTTATCACCTGCCTTGTTTCACATGTTAGGTAAAGAATTTTCAAAATGCAAGTTTGATAGAAGGGTAAAACAAGGAATTAATTCTTTAAATAGCATTATGTTCGTACTTTATAGTGAAATGTTTAGCTCTTCTTATGGAAAGATGTTAATATTATGGACTTTTCAAATTCATTTATAAGAGGAAATGGTTTAGGTGTTAAAACCACAGAATATCTCTAGCTTGCCTTTGTGAATCTTCCATTTATTTTAGTTTGATTAAATTTCTTTGATCTTTTTGATCCAAGTAGTAACTTTAATTTTTTTTCTGAAGCAGATGAGCCTAAATAATAACATTTGTCTTTCTATGTCTTTTTATAATATCACCTGTCATAATAGTTCTGGGAAATGAATGGGATAATAAATGTAAACATCTTAGAGCTGCCCATATGGTAAATGTGAACTCCTGCTACTATATATATTTGCCACCACCACCACTACTACTAGTTATTCTACTACCATCAGTAGTGAGAACATTTTGTCCATGTAGTATGGCAGCAGTCCTCAACCTGTTTTAGTACCAGGAGCCAGTTTTGTGGAAGACAGTTTTTCCACAGGGTGGAGGAGACAAGTTTCAGAATGATTCAAATGCATTACATTTATTAGTACTTTGTAATGTATAGTGAAATAATTATACAATTCACCAGAATACAGAATCATTTGGAGCTCTGAGCTTGTTTTCCTGCTGGGAGTGATGGGACATAGTGACACACTAAGTGTGTTGCTTATGTCCAATCTGCTCCATGAGCTTGTTTTGGTTACTGTCACTGCAGAAAACCCTGGCTCACAGAGATAGGATTTTGGAAATGAAGATAGGTTTTTCAGTGCTTTTGTGGCAGTCTCAGGATTTAATCTCAGGACTTTAATCCAGAATGTATAGAGATTTGAAGTTGTCTCAGACATGCTTTTCAGGCTACCATCATTTGCAGTCTCAAGCAGTTGATCATGGTCCAGCACAGATAAAGTCAGTTTACCTGGCTTATTCACAAATAGGTCCTGGTTCCATCCCTTTCCAGTTCAGGAGTCTTTTGTGATTGGGAAGTAGTCCTCACACACTTTTGAAAGCTAAGATAGGTGATCATGCACCAAGTAGGAGAAAGAATGCCCTTGCCCTCTCTCTTCCTAAATCTCTGCTAATGTTTGAATCATGTCAAAAATCCCAAAGTTCAGCCCTTGCCTCTATAATTTCACTTTGGCTTTCAATATAGCCACTTTATCTGACAACTTGAATGCAGTTGTCATTCTCCCCTGAAGTGACAGATTGAGTTCATTGAGCAGGTTGAATATGTCATGTGAGCAGGCAAGTTTTATGACCCATTCTGTATCACTGAAATGTGCTGCCAGTGATGATTGTTTTTCTAAAAAAAATCTTTGGAGCAGCTCTTGTAATTTCAAGACTCTGGCCAGTGATCTACCTTTAGAAAACCATTTGACTTCTTTGTATAAGAGAAGACATATGTGCTCTTCATCCAACTCCTCACAGAGCTGTATGAACAGATGTGCAGTAAGGGCATGTACTTAAATGTAGTTGATAATTTTGATCACATCCCTCAAAACATTGTTAAGTTCAGGTGACATTTTTTTTTTGGCTAGCCAGCATTTTTCTATGGATGACATTATGCATAGACTCAATTCAGAAACGACCTCTTAGATACAAGTAGTGAAACCAGAAAATTGTCCGGTTGTGATAGCCACTCCATCCCTGCATATACTAGCACAAAATGACCAATTCAGTTTTCCTGATGTATCATTCATTCTGAGACTTGAGTAGTTCTGCACCTGTGGTGTTGGTTGGCAACAAAAGCGAGCATAATATAACAAGCTTTGTTGCCTTGTTGTATATAAGACTCATCAACCTGGATTACATACCACAGTGACTCATTAATCCTAAAAATTATGCCTTAATATCCTCTGTTATTTCATCAAGTTCCCTAGTTACGGTGCTAGCCAAAAGAGGCACACATACCTCCTTTTGAACTGTAACCTCTCATAAAAGTTCATATAACAAATGTCCTTATTATCAGGCAGGATCAACTCTTCACTAGTAGTAAAAGGTTTCTTAGTTTTAGCAATGCAATTAGCCACTACGAATGATACTCTCAGTGTAGACACATTTGATGAAGCAGTGGCCTTCAATAATTGGCTTCTGTTTTTTGTGTTCACATTTTTTCTTTTGAAAAACTCCAAAAGCTTGTTTTAAATGCAACGTGCTTGGTCTCATGTGGCAAAGTAGTTTTGAAGGTCTTGTGGCTTCATTGCCACATACCCAAAACGGGCTTGGAGGATGTGAATTATCTGTTGCAATGACCTCATAATTTAAGTAGGAGTCTCAGTATTTTTTTGTTTTGTTTTGTTTTTGGTACCAGGGATCGAACTCGGGTCCTTGCACTTTTGCAGCAGGTGGTGAAACCACTAAGCTAAATCCCCAGCCCTCAGTATTTTCTTTTAAATGCACTTTCTTTTTGTTTTAGTCTTACACTATCTCAGCTTTTCAAAGAAGCTCTCCAGTGATGTTTACTTTTTACTAATTTTAGCAAGGGTTAGCTTGTAGGCCTCCGCTTTGAATTAAGGCTTAGGTAATGCAGTACAATACTGAGACCAGTGCACAGTGCAGAAAAGCAGCATGGACAGAAGTGGTAAATAAAATAATGGGTGGACCACTCATGAACTAAAATAAGTGTCAGGTTCTGATTTAAAGCTTGTCACCAGATGCATCTGTATAATTAAAGTACCTCAACTCACTCACCACTATGAAACCTTTTACTAGATTCAAATTGTCACTTGTTACTTACTGATAGGGTTTTGGTATGAATCTGCAAGCAAGTGCTATATTTGGTAACTATGCAGGCAAACCTCTTGGTAATGTTAATCTGTATTTGCAGCCACTCCCCAATGCTAGCATGACCCCCTTAGCTCCTCCTCAGATCGTCATTCTCTTAAGGAGCCTGGAACCCAGATCACTCACATGCACAGTTCACAGTAGGGTTTGCACTATAAGAATCTATTGTGTTTTTTTTGGTACCGGGGATCGAACTCGGGACCTTGTGCTTGTGAGGCAGGTGCCGGAACCACTGAGCTAAATACCTGGCCCAAGAATCTATTGTCACTGTTGATTTGACAGGAGGCAGAGCTCAGGTAGCAGTGCAAGAGATGAAGAGCAGCTATAAATATAGATGAAGCTTTGCTCACTTGCCTCTTGCTGATTTTCTGCTGTGCAGCCTGGTTCCTAACAGACCATGGACCAGAATCAATCTTTGGCTCCCAGACTGAGGGTCCTGCTGTACTATGGTGAATACAAAAAAGCATGAAGTCCAGTGCCTTCTCTCTAGAAATTTAAAATGTAGTTGAGGTCGACAGACAGTAACAAATGCATAAACCATAAAAAGCTCACTGATTTGAACTGAGGCTTAGATAATACAATACAGAAATTTAGTACAAAGTACTTTTTCAGTTGAGGCTGCTATAGATGTGGCATAAGCAGGCAGGTGCATCAAGATTTTAGGTAGTTGGAAAAGGACCCAATAAAATAAAAGAATTGTGAAGTACTTTCAAGGACCTTGCTGAAGTGTAAATGTGTCATGTGAAAAATCAGGGCCATATTTGTTGCAAAAGAAGTTAAGATAGCAACCCTTTAATTGGAGAAAAGTAGAAGATAGCATTACACAGCTGCTTTCAGAAGATTATTTTAGAGTGTATTTCATAGAGATTGAAGATGCTCTAGAGACTAAAAGTATAAGAATGAAGAGATAAATGCTTGAAAGACATTTTTAGTAAGAACAGGGAGGGACAGGTAGGATCACTTGAATAGGGTTGAATGAGTATTGGTTTTGTGGATGGGTACAGGCAGGGGAGGCCAAGGAATGTTAAGGATTTGAGTATAGAATTATAGTATTGTTGGCATTGATTTAGCCTGTGAGTGTTATTTTCTAGATTTTGAAGGTATATTTATATAGAGCAGAATATAGCTTCTGCCTTCCAAGACTAGTTTGGGAAGTAGAGGTGCTTGTTTCAGAAGCAAATGAATCTGATTTTATATATCAGAAGTAGAAGGGTTTATTAGATTTCCTGTAGAACTGTTCTACAGATTCCTGGCATTTTAGAGATGGTGAAGATGAGGCCTGGAGATTTGTTTTGGAAGTCATTGTCATAGATGGGAGAGTTGAATCCTATGTGAAGATGTTTCTGAGTGGGAGAGGAGTGTTGAAAGGAAGGGAACATGTATAGGCCAGCAAACCATGATTATTTTAACAGGAGATGAGTTGTGACCCCCTTCGGGTGCAGGGTTTTCCTTTAAGTTTAACACCAGAAGATAAAAAGGATTTTTGCCCCCACATTCCTTTAGTGATACTGGAAAATGAATAGAGTTAATTCCCAGCCCTTTTTAAATTTTTAATTTTGAGACAGTATCTTGCTAAGTTGCCCAGTTGCCAGGCTGGGCTCAAACTTGTGATCTTCCTTCCTCTCCCTCCTAAGGGACTGAGATTACAGGAATGCACCACCACCATCTGCCCCTTTTTTTCCATATATGATTGTAAAACACTGTCTTAAATAGGAGAGCATTGAGAATTACTTTACTTTTCTGTGTTTTGGACTTGAGTAGGTAAATTCTCTTTCCTTGATTCATGATAGATCTTACTTGTATTTATGTTTAACGTAAGTTTTCCGGATAGCTTTTCATTTAAAAAATATTTTGACCTTTATAAGGAACTTTCATAGAGCTAATATCTCTTTCAACAGAGGGATCTAAAGATAATTTTCTTTGTCTTTTGTTGTTTGGTAATATTGACTCCTCAGCTTTTAGAAGTAGTAGTAGAAATTTATTTATATTTATTTCTTGCTTATTCAGTATATGTTCATTGTGTATTTTACTCAAAATGTGGATTAGCCAGTGATTGACTAGGTTCTAGGGATTATACGATTTGAATGGAAAGACTTTGTTTACTTGAGATTGAGTTGTAAGAACATAGATGTGTAGGGTGAAAAGTTATCCTTGGCTTAAAGTAAGTTTTTGGAATAAAATGGATTGTTAAAGTGGCAGTTTTAACAAATGCTTCTGTGAAATTACCGTAGTCTGTTTTCTCTTACTATAGCAGAATGTTAGAGGCTGGGTGATTTATAAAGAAAAGAGGTTTATTTAGCTCATAGTTCTAGAAGTCCAAGAATATGGTGCCAGCATCTACTAGTCCTCCAATGAAGATGTTATTACAGAAAACATTGTGCTTGCTGAAGAGAAGTCACATAGCAAAAGGATTGACCATCCTAGCTCAGGTCTTTCCTCTTCTTACAAAGTCAAAAACCCATTGGATTATATCTCTACTCTTTTGGCCTCAGTTAACCGTACTTAACTCCCAAAAGACCCACTTCCATATACCTTAGTTGTTTTAAGTTTCTATTCTTTTAATATATCACAAAGAGTATTAAATTTCAGCTTGAGTTTTGGTGGGCACATTGAACACAGCACTAGAAAAGTTAACTGTTCTAGACAAAACTGGTAGTACTTTCTTGATACTAATACTGATTGCTAGTGTTTTCCAGTATTTAATTATTCACTAAAGAGTGCAATGGAGTGCAAAGAAAATATGTGAATATTTTTTCCTAGTGTTGTGATGAGAATCAGAAACTGATCTAAAATCTATTAGTAAAAACAGTATATAATTAGAAGGCAAAACCAAATTCTAAATAACCAGACAAAATATTTTCATCATTGAAAAACAAAATAAACTTATCTGAAGCAGAGTGTTTCCTGCCACCCAAACTAAAGATGTTTTAGGTAATACATTTGAGCATCCCAAATCTGAAAATCCAGAATTCTTTAAAAACTAAATTTCTGTTTAGACTTGGCAATTTTGACAAATGCTTTTGTAAAATTGTGTTAGTCTGTTTTCTGTTGTTGTAACAGAATACCTGAGCCTTGGCAATCAAAGCCAGTTATTTGCAAATATTCCAAAATCTGAAAAACAGTCTAAAACTTTTCTGGTCTCAAGCATTTTGGGTAAGAGATACTTAGCTATACTGATAATAATTAGACCAGTCAGTATCAATGCAAAAACAAAATCAATTTTAAGGGATATTTGCCTCCCCCACAAAAAAAGATCAAGGCTTTTAGATAAGACAAATACTGTTTTATGTACTTTAAATTTTCATTATTTCTTAAGTATGACAAATATTAAATATTTGTGATATTATCTTTTAACATTTGTAATGATTTTCATTTGAAATTTATTGGTCTTCAAATGTTTGTCAGGTAAAAATCATTTTTACATCTTTCTGAAATATATAGTCTTATCAAAATATTTTATTCATAGTAATAGTAAACCAAACTTATGATCATCTTTTTAGTATATCTTTGAAATTTATTATCATATGATAGGATATGACCCTATCATATGATTATTTGTTACTGTTAATATTTGTTTTATACAAGTCACTCAATTAAAGTGTGCAGTTCACTGTTTTTTATTGTATTTACGGGGTCAGCAACAATCATCACAAACTAATTATAGAATATTTCTTCTCTCTCCAAGAAATCATTCTGTAGTTCTTCCTCCAACCTTAAGTAACCAATTGTCAGAAAACAAAATTATGACAAATATATAGATCCAATTGACATGTATTTTCAATTCATAGATCTGTACAGCATCCATTCTACAAAATGATTGCTTCCACTGGGCAGTAGCAGAGCACGAGTTTTGTAAGCTGAGTAAAAAGAAACAGGGAAGTAATGGGGGAAAGCTGACCATTTATTTTTAGGTTACTTTTTTGTAAAGGTTAAAGCAAAGGAGACTTCTTATTACTACTCAGATAGACCGAAATCTGTTTTATTCTTTTTTTTAGGAAAAACTAGCCTGAATCTATCTCCTTCCTTAACATTTCAAGTTGATTGTGTTCTTTTGAACAGGAAGGGCACCATTTTGGTTTAGTCTGTTCTGTTGGTGCCTAGTGCAGGTGCTCAGTCCAAAACAGTGGCCTTCCACAATTTTTATTTTATACACTAATCTATATAAATTTGCCTATTGCAAACTGTTCATATAAATGGAGTTGTGTATTCTTTTTTGAGCTTCTTTGACTTAGTTTCTTTAAGGGTCATACATATTACAGTATGTTCTAGTATTTTATTTCATTTCATTACCAAATACTCCATTACCAATGTGTGACTGCCACATTTTATTTAACCTGTTTATCATTTGATGGACATTTGAGTTGTTAACATTTTTGGCTGTTATGAATAAAGTTTCTGTGAATATATGTGTGCAAATTTTATGTAAATACATCCTTTAATTTCTTTTGTTTATATACCTGAGCAGAGTTACTTGTCATGTTAATTCTGTTAACTTTTTAAGCAACTCCCAAATTATTTTCCAAATTGACTGCACTGCTTTACATTCCCACCAACAATGTGTGGCGATTACAGTTTCTTCCTATCCTCATCAATATTTGTTGACCCTTTTTTATTATAGCTATTCTGGTGGGTTTGAAGTAGTTTTGGTTTGTATTAATACCCTGATATTTAGTGTCTTTTCATGTGCTTATTGTCATTTACATATCTTTGGAGAAATGCCTTTCTTTGCTTCTTTTAAAATTGTTTTATTTGACTTTTTATTGTTAAGTTGTAAGAGTCTTCATTTTTTGTGGATGGTAGGCCCTTTTCAAGTATATGATCTGCAGATATTTCCTCCCATTCTGTGTGTTGTCTTTTCATTTACGTGGTAATGCCCTTTGAAACGCATAAAATTTTAATTGTGATAAAGTCCAGTTTGTCTGTTTTTCTTTTTGGTTCTTGTGCTTTTGGTGTCCTATCTAACAAACCATTGATTAGTTCAAGTTAAAAAAAAAACAAAAAACACAAAGATAGGATTTTGTTTCTTGTCAAAGTTTCATAACTGTAGCTCTTAGGCCTGTGGCCATTTTGGGTTAATTTTTGTTGTCTTTTGTGTTATTCTTTTTAAGAGCATTTAAAAACCAGTTTAAAAAGTATGGAATAACTTGTGACTTTAGAGAGAGCTCTGCTTTCTCATTCCTGACTCCGGAGCACTAGTCCCTGTCAGGAATAGGAGCTCTGACCTGCTACACAGCTTTTTTTGCATGTTAGCAAAGGTCCTCAGGTTAGTTTGGTCTCTGAACAGATGGTGGCAGCAGAACTTTGTTAATGAAAATTCTAGTTATTCTTAATTTGATATTTTTAAATTATAAGGGTTCTTAATGTTTTTGGCCTGCCTTCTTTTTGGTAATAGGTTGTTAAGCACTAAGGTTAAAATTCATTTTGAGATTCCTTAACAATTATTTAAATTTAGGAATTTTTTTCCCTTATGAGTTTATTCAAGCTTCTCAGTCTATAATGCCAGTTTGTGATGTATGGACATGATCTACCCGAAATCTCCAAACTTAGAACACAATTTTCTCAAGATTTGGTCTATTTCTTTACCTTATGAGTATAAACAACTTTCAATTTGTTTGACTTAGCTGTTGAAAACTGCATGTCCTATAATCTCCACTAATTTTAGCTTTACTTCACTTTTCCACTAGAGGGTGTACCAAATGTTTTATTTAATATTTTCTGTTCCTAAAACCATAATGGTAATGGAATAATGTATTACTTCTTATACTAATGATGAGAAGAAAAAAATTGATGTCTGTTACTAGTATAATTCTGTTTTATTTTTATACTACAGGCTACTCATTTTTGGATCCTATGACAGAGAGGCAAATATTCATTGTACACTTGAGTTGAGCAGTAGTGTTTGGGAAGAAAAACAGAGGAGTTCTATTAAGACGGTAAGACAGATTTGCATAGTTTTACATCTATATAAAGTTTTATTCTGTAAGCATGCTTTTATTAATATTTCTGTATTCCTAGAGTTATTTTTAGTCATGAGTTCTAAACAGATCTTATTTATTGTTCTAGTTGACAGTACAACATTGATAATAAAATAAACTACATGAAACTGGTTAATATTCAGAATGTCTACATAAGAAACAAAGTCTGGCAAATTTTCTTTCCAGACCTTTAAATGTGTTCCAGTTATGAGATTAGAAGGAAAATATTTTTACTAAACACCTTAAAAGGCTGGTAAATCCAGAGCATTCATTTATTCAGAAGATATTTTATGAGTATTTACTTTGTGGTAGGCAGAGTTTTAGATGCTGGGAAGACAGTTCAAGACAGGAAGAGACCGTGTTCCTCAGAGCTAACGTGAAAAAGGCATGTGTGGGTTAGGTAGGAGGCAGTGCATTACACATTACAGGGTAGAAAGAATGTAGCAATAAACTAGTAAGCAAAACCAGTGAACAAGAATTTCCAGGGATTGACAAAGACTATGAAGAAAATAGGATCATGACAAAGTAGGCTTTTAGATCCACTGGTAACAGGTAAGGTCGCTAATACAAGACATTCAGTTAAATTTGAATTTCTGCTAAACAAATAATTTTTTTTGTATGAATATGTTCTTATTATTTCATGGCAATAGTCAAAATGCTGCTAAATCTTTTTTTTTTTTTTTTGGTACTGGGGATCGAACTCGGGACCTTAAGCTTGCAAGGCATGCGGCCGCACCACTGAGCTAAATCTCCAGCCCAAAATGCTGCTAAATCTTTTTTTTTTTTTTTTGGTACTGGGGATCGAACTCGGGACCTTAAGCTTGCAAGGCATGCGGCCGCACCACTGAGCTAAATCTCCAGCCCAAAATGCTGCTAAATCTTTAATGGGCAACTATGAAGTATTTTTATGAGTTTCCCTTTGACTTTTAAATTGATTTCAGTTTCTCTGTACAGTAACTAATGTCTCTACAGTAACTAATGTGAATTTCTCTTTACATAAAATTTGAGCAGTGTGAAATTCTCCTGGAATAAACAGTAACTTTGATAAGAGTGAGGGAATAGGGAGAAATAAAACTAGAAAGGGAAGATACGAGCTGTTGAAGATTTTGAACATGATAATGACATGATCAAAATAGAAGTTTTAAGGAAGGTTCCCTTTTTCCTGGAAAAACATTATTGTCTTGTCTGAGTAAATTTTTGGTATTAGTTTGAATTGGTCATGACTTGCCATTGCTGTTGACATTTTCAGTTCCCTTCATTACGTTTATTACCTTTGTAAAGGTATGAGATTAGACAGCTTTAATATTCCATAGCTAAGATTAGTAAGACTTTAATCTTGAATCATTATTTTGAATCTTAGCATGTGTCATAAGTAGTTTTCAAGAGAATTCTAGGTTACTAATTATATCTGGTGTTGAAAATGTCAACAGTCAATGTCTACAGACATTAAATTACATATATCTGAATGTAATAACTTTAGGGAGAATTAGTTTGTTTTTCAAGACAACATAAAACATTAGGCAGTAGCATTTTATAATTGGAATATATTGCAAATATAGAACATAGAGCATCATGAAAAACAAGTGTGCTAAATTATTTGATGAATTTAGGGAGCTATCTTTGTATAAACACAATTTTCAGGTTTAAAGCCATTTTTTAAATATTAAAATTTGGTGAGTTTAGGCCACTAATTGTGATGAATATGTAGAATTAAAGAAACTTAATTCCTTTCATATTGTAATGTGCTTTAAGTTTTTAAAGCATAATACTATAATGCAGGAGCCTGGCCTCCTCTTCCATCATCCTTACATAGGGCTTTGTTGTTCCTGTTGCAGGATGTCTAATGTATCCCTAAGTGTACATCTTTCAAGAAAAAGAGTGAGGTTTAAGGCAAAAGGCACATGTGAGCCTGATTTTGTCCTTAAATGCTTTAGTAGAACCTTCCCCTAGGAATTTCCACTTATATCTCATTGGCCAGAACTGGGTCACATGGCTTCCCCTAGCAGAAAGGAAGTAGGTACCTATTTTAATTTTTTAGCCTTTATAAAAGTAGAAACTAAGGGTAAAGGGAGTTATGAATGGCTTTCTGGTGGCCAGTCCACAAGAAAACAACTCAGATTTATTTGATGGCTTTTTATTTTTAAGAGAATTTTTTATAAATTGGGATATAAAGGAAAAATGAAAAGAGTAATTTAACAAATAGCCTGCATAGAGCCTATTTTAGAAAAAACTTAAATCCAAGGAAAGTTTGGCACAGTCTCAGACACTCAGATCAGGGACTTGCTCAGCTCATTTGCAAAATAAAAGAACTCATCTAATAAAATGAATAATAGATGGTTTTGTTTTTTCTTTAACAATAGGAATGATGGAGAGATTTCTCATGAGAATCCCATAATGCATATGTGATGACTGAAATACAATTAAATTAGATACTAGGCTTTAGCAAAAATTATAAGGTCACCCTGTAAGAGGCAACAGAGACAATACTAGAAATATCTTTACACCAAGAGACAATGTAGTTTGTGATTTATTTCAGTCTAGTCCAGTTTTCAGGCTTGGTGATAATCTACTTCTCTTTCACTGAAAAACAGAATTTTTTTTTTTTTCACTACTTGCAAAAGTATCCCCCCCCCCTTTTTCCCATTAAGTTTATTGGTACATTTTAGGTATAAAATACATTTACATACATCATTGGGATCTTGTACCATTACACGAGTATCTTGGTTCTTATTTTTTTTCCCCATCCCCTGCCCTCCCTTCACCCCCTCCACCCTTCCCTATTT
>NW_004624737.1:29305854-29323183 GCF_000247695.1 Heterocephalus glaber
TTTATGGATTCCATTTGTTTCCTATGTTGGGATTCCATCATGTTCCTCAGATCCTCTATTTTTTTATCTGTGTCCTCTGGATTTATTAATCATGTCTTGCACTATGAGCACAATTTTTGCTGTTATCTGAGTATTTCTGATTTCATTTTTCCTAGATCCTCTTTTGTTGCCAGTTCAGAGAGTCCAGGTGGTTGAGTATCAGAGTGTTCCATCTCGTTTCCCTTTGGGGTTGCTGTAGGTGATCTGGAAGTCTGTTTTTGAGGCTTGTTTACATGTCTTCTCATTTCCACCAGGGGTGGGGGTGGGAGTGCTTCTGGCACCCAAGTGGCTCACCTTCTCTGCCCTAGGAGCATGGAATCTGAAAAACAAATTTAAAGAGTTTAGATTTTAAAGTTTGAGGTTGTAATATTTCAAAAGTAAGCCTTGAAAACAGCTATATATCTACACAATTTATAATTCGTATCAAAGTTCACAATAAATTAATTTGACATATATTAAAATACTTGTACAGCACTCCCTATCTGAAGTTTCTATTTCTACAGTTTGTTATATACAGTCAACAGAAGTGAATACAATACAATAAGATATTTTGCAGTATATAGTCATTAATTGCTCTTATTAGTTGCTGTTGTTAATCTCTTACTGTGCCTAATTTATAAATCAGATGTTATTATAGATAGATCTGTATATGAAAAACATAGTGCTCTCTATATAGTCAGGTACTATCCATGGTACCAAGCTTTCACTGGAGGTCTTGGAATGTGTCCCACATGTGTAAGGTGGGGGAGAGGTCTGCTGTAGGCACTATATTGTGTGCACAGTAAAACAGAGCACATGTCACAGTAGCACACATTCTTTTAAAGAGGGACATCTTGAATATTAATCCTTCCAGTATTGGAGTTTCCTTGCTAAAACTGGTCTTTGAATGATATTTTAATAATTAGGAGACAGACTCTTTCCCTATCCAGATACATAATGGGTTATTAGTAAATATTTTGTTCTCTTTCCCTCTCTGTTTATATTTTAACTTTTCTTCCTGTTCCTGTGTCTTGTCTTCTATTGTTCATCCACAACTGACACTTGATTCTTAAGATTTTTTTGGTCTTGGAATGTTTGAAACCATTTGGGGAAAAGAGAAGGGACCATGAAAAATGAGTTGTAGAATATCTAAACTTGGGAGTTCTGAGGTAGATGAAAAGGCATTGAAAGCGAGTGCAAACATCCTGTCATTCTGAATAAAAGGATATAAGGAGTTCTGATTTTAGAAACAAACTTTTATATGCTTTTTTTCCTTTTTCTGTTTGTGGTACTGGAAGTCAAATCTAGGACTGCAAATATTCTAAGCACACACTCAACTGGTGAACTCTGCCTCTAGTCCTGACAGTATTCCCTCTCCCTTCTAGCCTGCCGGAATTTACACTTGGTCACTTGAGAACAGTTGCTTTTCTTAAGAGACCAAGTCTTCTTCTATAATTAGAGATAGGTTAAAAAGTCCAGACAACATAGGTATAGCTATGCCACTATAAAAGAGGTAGGACAAATATGGATTTCTTCCTGTTTTGAAATGAGAAAGAAAATTCTAGGTCTCTTACTGTAGAGTAGACGGGTAGAAGAGAGATAATAGAATGCTCATTTGCTCAGTATAAATGAAGACTAGAAGCAGCTCATGTCAAAAAAAAAAAAAGAAGAAGTACCTCGTGTTTTAGCCCTAGCAACTGTTAGGAGAAAGCCTTCACATAGAGTCACCCTTATTCAAAATTATGAGGTTGGAAGATTTTATTGTTCAGTTTGACTTGAGTATTACTTTTGTTCCCTCTGCTTCCTTTTTACTTATTAAAGCTTCATTTTTTTCTAAAGAATCTGAATCTGGGAGGCAAACAATTGATGTCATCCTCCCTTCAATTTACTTTTTAGACACACTGATTACAATTAGAGAGATTTGAGATGATGCCAACAAAGAGCTGTCAGAAAAAATAAGCATATCTATCATATCTAATGCTTGAGTCTATGAAACACTTTCCCCATCTACAAAGAGCAAGAAAGTCTTCTACATGCATTTACCCAGAAATGTCTCAAGTTTATCCTTCTTTATGCAGAGTAGTACTCCATTGTATTAAAAAAAAATCTTCTTTATTCAGTCATCCATTGATGGGCATTTAGGCTGTTTCCAAGATTTAGCTATTGCAAATTGTGCCACCATAAACATGGATGTGCATATATTGCTATGCTATGATGCTTTTAATTCCTTCAGGAAGATATCAAAAAGGGGAATAGCAAGATGAAATGGAGCCTATAGTTTTAGTTTTTTGAGGAATCTCCACACTGATTTCCACCAGTGATGTTGAACATTTTTTCATATATTTAATTTGGCTTTTCTACTTCATCTGAAAAATGTCTATTCATTTCAGATGCCTATTTTTGGATTGGGTCTCTAAATATGGGGAATCTGATTTTTTTGAGTTCTTTACATATTCTAAATATTGGTTCTTTGTCTGAGGAACAGCTCACAAAAAAAATTTTTTCCGCACTGTGGGTTGTCTTTTTCACTCTATTGGTGCTTTCTTTTGCTATGCAAAAGCTTTTTAATAAGACGAGATCCTAGTTGTTGATTCTTTGTGATATTTCCTGTGCAAATATGGTTTTGTTCATAAAGTCTTTACTTACACCTGCGTCTTCAAAAGTTCTACCTATTTGATTTTTCCAGCAGTTTTAGGGTTTCTGTTTTAATATTTAGATCTTTGATCTATTTCAGTTTTAGTTTAGTGCATGATGAGAGATATGAGTCTAGTCTTTGGCATATGGAAAGCCAGTTTTGCCAGCACCATTTATTAAAGAGGCTATCTTTCTTCCAGTGAAGATATTTGGCTCCTTTGTCTAAGATAAGGTGGCTAAGTGTATTTGGAGTTGTTTCTGCATCTTCTCATCTGTTCCATTGACCCTCAAGTCTGTTCTTTTGCCAGTACCATGCTGTTTTTATCACAGTAGCTTTGTATTATAATTTCAAGCTAGAGATTGTGACGTCCCTTGCCTTGCTTTTGTTATTCTAGGTCTCTTCTGGATCCAAATGAATTTTAGGATTGTTCTCTAATTTTGTGAGGTGTGCTGTTGGTATTTTGATGGGGTTTGTATTAAATCTTTAAAACAATTTTGGGAGTATGGCTATTTTGACAATATTGGTTTTTCCTACCCAAGAACAAGGGATATCTTTCCATTTTCTGGTATCCTCTTCAATTTCGTTTATTGGAGTACTGTAAGTTTTCAATGTAAAGGTCTTTTATTTTCTTTGTTAGATTGATTACTAAATATTTCAGTTTTCTTGGATGGTATTGTGAAAGGTGTGATTTCCCTAATTTCTTTCCCAGTGAACTTGTTATTTGTGTACGGGAATGCTATTGATTTTTGAGTGTTGACATTGTATCCAGCTGCACTACAGAATTTGGTTATTGAATCTGGAAGGCTTTTGATGCAGTTTTTGAGGCCTTCTGTGTCATCCACAAATAATGATGACTTCTTTCTTTCATATCTTTATTCCTTTTTTTCTTTCTCTTGTCAAATTGTTCTGGCTAATGTTTCCAGAACTATATTGAATAAGAGTGGTAACATTGGACATCCTTGTCTTTTTCCTGATTTTAGAGTGAAAGCTTTTAGTTTTTGTCCATTTGGTGTGATGTTGTTGGTTTGTCATATGTGGCTTTTATCATATTGAGATAAAGACCATCCATTCCTATTTTCTGTAAGGTTTTTATCATGCTTGGGTGTTGGACTTTGTCAAATGCTTTTTCTGCATCTATTGAGATGATCATGTGTTTTTGTCCTTGGCTCTGTTAACATGGTGCATTACATGTATTGATTTGCATATATTGAGCCATCCCTGCATCCCTGGGATGAATCCTACTTGGTGATGGTATATAATCTTATTGATGATTTGCTGCATACTGTTTGCCACTATCTTAGTGAGAATTTTCGCATCTGTGTTCATTAAGGAGATTGGCCTGTAGGTCCCTTTTTTTGGTTGGATCTTTCTCTAGTTTTGGTATCAGGGTAATGCTTGCTTTCAGGAATGAGGTTGGGAGTTTTGCTTCCCTTTCAATTTCATCAAAGAGTTTGAGGAGTAGTGGCAATAGATCTCTAAATTTCTTATAGGATTGACCAGTGAATCTGTCAGGACCTGGGATTTTCTTTGTTGGTAGGTTTTTAATTACATTTTCAATTTCATTGTTATTGGATTATTTAAAATCTTTATATCTTCTTGATTCAGCTTTGATTTTTCGTATGTTTCTAGAAATCTGTCCATTTCTTCTGTGTATTCCATCTTATTAGAATACAGATTCTCAGAGTAGGTATTAATAATTTTCTGGATTTCTACAGGATTCCTTGTGATTTCATCCTTTTTGTTTCTTCTTTTTTTTTTTTTTTTTTAATTTTGAGACTCTCCCTATGCAGTTCAGGCTGCCCTTGAACTCACTGTGTAGCCCGGCCTGGCATTAAACTTGCAGCAATCCTCCTGCCTCAGCCTCCCAAGTGCTGGGATTACAAGGATATGCCACTATGCTTGGCACCCTTTTCATTCCTAATTATGTGGATTTGAGTCTTTCCCTTTTTTGATAATGTTGGCTAAGGGTTTGTCAATTTTATTTAATCTTTCAGAGAACCAACTCTTTGATTCATTGATTCTTTGTATTGTTTTCTTAGTCTTGATTGTATTAATTTCTGCTCTGATCTTTATAATTTCCTCCCTTGTACAAGCTTTGGGATTGACTTATTATTTTCTAGAAGTTTAAATTCAACATTAGGTTGACTGAGTTTGTTCTAGTCTTCTGTCTCGCTAGATCTCAACCTTTTCAGAACTAAAAACTGGTCTAAAGTTGTCTGTTTCTGTCTTAACACTGTTCTGTAGTATAACATGACATTGACATTAAGCAAGTGAATGCAATGATTGGCTTTTTCCTCTGTCTGGGTGGGTCTTCTCTACAAATGTTTGCAGCTCTGTCCATTTTTTCAGGATTTCCTTTATTTCAGAAGAAGAACTTTGCTGCACTGATTGTTGATACTCCCCCTCCTCAGAAAGCTCTTGAACTCCCATTCTCTGTTGCTCAGCTAGAAGTTACTGAAGTTCCTCCGTAGTCGGTTCTTCTGAGTGTTCCTCCACCAGTTCCTCAACAACACCACTGCCTACCCGCAGGCCTATGGACTCTGCTATAGTATCATCAACCACAGGGTCAATTGAGGGCTCAGGCTCCACTACACAGCCTTCACAATCTTTCTTCTGTATAATTTTAGACCACACTTTCTTCCTGGCAGATCTGTGTCCTTAGAGAGACATTGGCCCAGGATTTCACAATTAACCTCACACAGGAAAGACAAACATTCGAGTCTTAACTCAAGACTTCGGTCATAAATTAAAACTAAAATTCCAGTTGTAACCCAAGTTGTTCGTATGTGAGGCCGGTCATGACTCGAGGGTTCACTGTACAATTAGTAATACCAGTAGCATCAAGTATACCCTAGAAAATAAGAAACTGTTAACTGTTAATTTCCTACCCTTAACAGTATGAATAGGATTTGTAGTTATATAGCCAAATCTAAAACCAGAAAATTGTGAACAGTAAGTATTCCCTCAATACAGCGATTTTACCCTCAGGGAAGGAAATTTAAAAGCAGGTAGGGGAAAAAAATAGAGAAATCGAAGAAGAGAAAGGGATTAAAAATAAGGCTGGAGGACAAAGGAAGTTTACAGAACTTTGGGAACTGGTGAAGAAGGCAAGAGGAAAAGAAGGAAGAGACAGAAACAAGAACAGAGCAAAACAAACAAAAAACTAGAAACAGTGTTCTCAATCGTATAAAAACAAGAAAAAGGAAAATAGAAAATTTTAAATAAAAGCAAAAAAAAGGAAGAAAAGCGGGGGAATAAAAAGGTCACTTCAGGGCATGGCTCTGCTGTCACTGGTTGACAGAGGGGACACATCGAGCCCAGACCTGTGTTGATTAATCCCAGCAAGCCAGCGGTAGGATTATGGCAGTGGTGGATAATCCCAGCAAACCTGGGCCTTTAGTTCTGCTGAAGTTCAGGCTGCTTCTGGTTTCTGGCTGTGTGGCAGGAACTTGAGTTTTTCAGCCTGAAGTATTCTTTGAGTACCTCCTGCCAACTTGAACTTGTTTGCGCCTCACCCTGACACTTGGAGCTGCTAGATGAAGCCAACCTGCAGCTGCTCTGAGTTCTAACTTCCTTTGGCCTCTTTCCAAAATGGCTACTGGCCAATTGCCCTCTCCTGGGGGAGGGGTGGATTGGGCATCTGAATCTGAATTACACACCAGCCACTGCAGTCCACAGTGTCTACTATTCTATTCCACTAGTGCATTTCTCCATGGATGCCTCTGGTGTTGCCAGTAGTCACCGTGCCTCTGCAGCTTCGAGCTTCCCCTCCCACGCCATGAGCAGTGACTCAGGGAGACAGCTCCGCTTGCCACCTCCCTCTTCAGCACCATGGTCCCTCTCTTTGCTCTCCCTGTGGGCTCTAATTCTCACTTGGTCCCAAGGACCCACTTTCCTCCTCCTCCTCCTCCTCCTCCTCCTCCTCCTCCTCCTCTTCCTCATGTTGCTATATTCCAGCATCTGGATTCCAAATATTAGAGAGGCTCTTTGTCTGCTGCTCACCATTCTGCCATTTCTTTCTACTCATTCTAGAACCATGAAATTCTCACAGAATTCTGTACATTTCAGGTTCCTATAAGAAATTTTAACAGCTGGATAAAGTGAGGGAAAAGAGAATTAAAATTAACACAGAAATGTGATAGCCGTATAATGATAAATGGATAGGAAAATATGAGTGTTCTTTAGCTGAAAATACCAAGGTGAGTGAGTGATTAATGAACAAATATAAATACAAAAAGTAAACAGTAATATAATCAACAAATTTACTGAGTAGGGAACTAAATCAATGGAGCAATGAAGATAAATCTCATGTCCCTGATGTTACTCAGATGATTAATGCTAAAAAGAATACTTAAAAGTCTTGACAACATTGCAGGCTACACACTTGCTGTTAGTCATCACCGGGGGACAAATATGCTGTATTCTTTTTGTGATGTCTATCCTAAACCTAGTAGAATTTCTGGCATATTGCAGTTCGGTAAATATCTTGGAATCAAAGGGGAAAGATAAATGATCTTTTGAGACAAAATCAGAATTGGAGACAAATCCAATTTTGTCTGTTTAAATCCCTCAATTGCCTGTATCCCCTAATTAAGGACAGATTCCTTAACTTGGCCAGTAAAGTCCTGCCTGGCTCATCCCTGTCTATTTTTCCTGCCTTCTTTTTTGCCCTCCCATTCTTAGCTTTAGCCATGCTGACCATCTTTCCCTCCTCTGTCCACTTCACAGTGGTAGTGGTGAAGTGGGACTTCTTCCAAATCATTTCTCCACACACTCATAGGAAATGGGATTGTCCAGAGGAAGCCAGGTTGTTCTTCCTCTTCTCTGCCTTGGACAACATTTCTTCATTATCCTGCTTTTTCTCCTCCATAGGTCCATGCTTCTCACAGCACAAGCCCACAACGCTTCCAGCCCAAGATTGGTGGTAACTTCATACTGTTACTGATGTCCTAGTTTCCTTACTGTCTCCTGTGGTATTCAGCTCTTCAAACATCAAACAGCCATTTCTGTTTTAAAATCCCATACTTTTGAGTATTCAGGTGTTTTCTTTTTCATCATAGCCTGACTGATACACCAGTCATCATTTTCTGTGGGAAGCTCTTCCTAACAGAAAACTTCTGGTAAATGTCACAGTTGGAATTTTACACTTAGGTTTGTATGATAAATTTTATCAGTGTTATATCTAGCAACATCTTCCATTACAACAGGTACCATGATTATTTTTGCTGTGAGGATTCAATAAATATTTCTGGGAAGAATGATCCTGGCTCTCTGGCCATAGTCTCCAAGGACCCTTAATATTTTCTCTTCCAGACATTCAGGGTTTCATTGTGACTTTTAGTCACATTTTAGTCTCCTTTCTCCTATTGGGGCTAGTTCTGATCTGTTTTAACCAAATAAAAAATGTTTAGGGTGAGAAAATCCAGAAAATGAGATTTACTATTCAATATTACTTTTGTGACATGCCTAGGTCTTAGAGTAAGAATTTTAGTTTATAAATGTAGCACCTAATGGTATAGATGTTTTATTTCTGACATTCTAAAGCATCAAAAGAACTTCTTATTCTATGTGTGATATTAAGAGTAGCCTCAATACTATGATTAAGTGTGATCTAAAATTTTGCCCGCCTTCCCTTTTAGTTTTGGAGAATATAATAAGCCTTGATAAATGATACTAATGAATCTTCAACTTCCAGATCTACCCATATATTGTTGAATGTTCATACAAAGAATTTAAAAGAGCTTCCTGAAGGAGTGTAATTTCAAAGAACATCTGAGACAGACAAGCTTATAAATATATTAGGACAGATGCCTCAGAGTTGGCATTTTAGTGTGTTTATTTAAGACAGGATGCCTTGAAGGTAGCATTTTGGTATGCCTTTTTAACCATTTGCCATTTACAGTCTTAATCTTATCAAAAGGAAGAGAAAGATTAAAGCAAATAAAGCTTTTTTGAAAATGTCAGTTTTTATGAAAACTTTGGTTTAGTTCAATTTGATAATATCTGTGAATACAGTAGGGACTCAATGCAATTTTCACTATATATAATATTCTATAATTTAACTTCTTAAGTAAACTAAATGCCTTTGAGCTTTAATAGCAAAACTTATGAAACATTTCCACTCTCAGAGTTCATCCTTATTAAAAATAAAGGATGCAATTCCTTGTCTCATGTTTACTTACTGTTTAGTATGATTATGAAATCCTGAGGAAAGATTAGGAACTCATGTTAAAATTTAGAAGTATGAACTGAATCAAATCAGCATAAGGCACTGTAAGTATATGAAGGAAGAAACTGAGTATGAGAAGTAAGTCATTTTATGATCCTTTCCTTTAAGAGAAGTAAGATCAATATTACTTTGTGTATCAGTACTGCTATTAGCAAATAAATGCAGTAAGAGTTTCAGAATAAAGTACTATGACCTTCCAGTGAAGGGAAAATTGGAAAAGAATATATTAAGGAGGTGACATTTGAGCCAACCCTCATAGTATAAATAGGATTTTGAGATAACAAAGGAAATGTTTCAAGGTAAAAGACAGCATAAGCACCAAAAAAGTGAGATTGTGTAAGTCTCCTTAGGATACAATGAATTGCCCAAATTGGCTAAAGTCTGTGGTAGCATAGAAAGATTATGCAAGATAAAGGCAAGTTTGGACCATATTATAGAGTACTCAGTGGTAGGATGTTTGCCATATAATGAAGTAAGACAGAAAGCTACACAGACTGGATGTATGAGGAAGAAGGAGGAAATACCAGACCAAGCAGTTTAGCTGTTATTCTCCAAGACAGTAGGAACTATGGTTTTTAGAATAAAAGTAGTCTCATCAGAATCTTACTTTTGGGAGATTTGGAGCTGGATTTGAGTCTTAACTAGGCCACTTAGCACCATGACCTTAATCAAAGTCTCTAAACCCATCTCATCCACAAGTTCTTCATTCTTCTCTAAAATGGGACTGATAGTGCTTCTCATGGTTGTGTGAAGGCTAAATGAGATTGTCTGCAAATGTCTAGCACAGTACCTGGCACCTAGTAGGTCATATGTTTATTGAATCTGGTAGCAATAGGTAAAGTTAAGGAAAACACTTAAAATAGTAGAGATGAAAGGTAACGAAAGTTTGAACCAGGATGGTAACAATAGAAAATAGAATCGATAACAGTATGTGTTACTTATGGGAATGGAGTTTGGAGTGAGACAGGAAGCTAGAAAGATGGGACATATTGAGGATAATGAAAAAAGAGAAAGAGGATCTCATTCTGAACAAGTTGAATATGAGGGTACAAGTTAGTATCAAAGGGCAGTCCAGGGATGGGATTTTCTTATGTATTTATTTTTATTTTTATATTTTTTGATGTTGTTATTTCAACTTTGAGTGAACTTGTAAGTTGAACACTTTGGGGTTTAAGCTATATTTTAAACTCTCTCTTCTTTTTTTCCAAATAAAAAAACAAGAGTTTGTAGTATAGTAGTAAGAATCTAAATTTTATTCCCCCTGGTGCTGGGGATCAAGCACAGATCTTACACAGGCCAGGCAAGCCTACCTCTGAGGTATTATTTTTAAAGAGCTTTTTTGGTACTGGGGATCAAACTTGGGTCCTTGCGCTTGGGAGGCAGGCGGTGGAACCACTAAGCTAAATCCCCAGCCCAAAGAGCTTTTGAAAGAAAAGTAGGAGGTAATAATCATAAAACTTAAACATTACTTTTAGATTCTGTTATCCAGGACCCTGCAATTTACTGTAATCCAAGCAAAACTGATTGATTCAGTCCATAGTTTCTCTCAAAAGCAGCATCTTTCTATTAAAACTCAGCCAGATAGCTAATTTTCCAAATGATTGTTTAAAGAACACATACATCCTTATGTGAATAGTGTGTTCATAAATGTTTTTCTGGTAAGTTAACAGTTGTATCCAGGTAGGGGAATTCTGGGTGACTTTTACAATCTTCTTTAAGGCAATTTGATTTTTTTTAATAGGAAAAAACATCCCATACTAATTTCCAAAAATATGTTAGTTTTATTTTACAGACTGCTTATTTGATTGTTAAAATATGCAGCATTCCTCAAATTTCATGAATGTGTATATCATTACAGAAATTAAAATTCTGTTTCATGATACTTTATTATGCTTAGTGTTTTCCTACTGAACTACTGACAACATTCTCAGTGTTCAATTTATGATAGATAATTACACACATCATTTATTTAGAAAACAAGCCATCTGTCCAAACTCTAGGAATCACTACATAACCTTTACAGAAATGTAATGAATTATTGAAGTAGTCTTATTTACAATTTTTAAAACATTCTTATTTCATCCAGCGTTATCGTATGCTGTTTGTATGTACACAACTTTCAACTACAGCCACCTGTTTGTTTAGTGCAATCCAATATCAATGTAAATCAGCATGAGTACAAATGAAAAACTCAGCTGTTCCCAAACCCAGTATAAATTTTATTCATGTTCAGCATTTATGTGGAGGCATATACAGTACTTTATGGACTACTAAAAAGGTTGATATAGAACAAATGAATTAAGTGTTGATGTTGCTTGCCCTTCCCTTTCCACTTGCCTGTTTGAAGTTAAAAAATGAAAACTTCAACCTCGTTTTACTTTTAGCCTATTCATCTTAAAGTACCTTCAAGTACTAAGTGACAAAACTTCACATCTACAGCAAAATTCAAAAATGGTTAGTGTTAGAAAACTCAAATGGCTAAGTATCATAAACTCCCTAAATGTTCTAAAATTATTATTAATTACAGATAACTAGAAGTTTTTCCCTATGCTTTGATATTAATGATCCTAATGATCCTTACTCCAAGGAAGTTCTAAATTTCTTATCTTAAACCTTTCTGGAATTTAAGTGTCTGTTTATATTTTGTCCTTAGCTGGAATGGGCAGTAGCTAGTTGACTGCCATCTTCCATACAACAGCCCTTAATAAAAGTGTTGTTCCCAAGTCTCTATTTAGTCCTCTTATCATAAGAAACACTGTCCCATGATTGAGGAAGAGATTTCTCCTGTCCTCTTACCTTGTTACAAAAATGATTTAAAGGGAGTAGGGGAAGGAGATTTATAAAGATACACAGAATATTATCACTAGAAATATGGGGATAAACAAGGTGGCATTTAGGTCAAGTTCAGTTGTAAGAGCTTCTATGTGTGCCAGGTAGTGTGCTGAATGTTTTAAATAAATATCAATATATAAATCAATACACTGAGGACATGTTTCTGTGTCCTTGTACATGTGTCATTGTTTTTAGGTATGCATATTTCACTGTGTATCTTAATACCTCACCTACTGATTAACATCTGGGGTTTTAATTTTCTTGTTGATGTTTTAAAAAAATCTTATGGTTTGGCACACTTCTGTAAAGGACCCAGCAGTAAACATTGGAGGCTTTCCTAAACAGTTATTGTCTCAACTACTAAGTTCTGCAGTTTTAGTACTAATGCTACCCTAGACAGTATAGACAAGTGTGGCTGTTTTATAAGAAAATTTCTTTAAAGTCAGCCCATAGACAGTAGTTTGCTAACCCCTGATTTAAGTAATTCTTTTTTTATGTAAAAAAAATAGGAAAGCCTATTGGTATATATTTCAAAATTGCATTCCAGCTAGAGTAATGCCTAGATGATAGTATTGTGCAAATGTTAATTTTCTTACTTTAATAATGTATTATGAATATATGAAAACGCGCTTGTTAGGAAAAGTATACTTAAGTATTTAGAGATAAGGAACATCGTGTCTGAAACTTATCTCGAAATAAATTTGGGAAAAAATACACAGAGAGAGAAAATATGCTAATCAAGAAATACAGGCTCAGGATAAATGGAGAATTTTTGTTTTATTTTTGTAGCTTTTCTGTTAGTTTAAAATTATTTCAAGGTAAAAAGTTATTTCTTTTTTAAAAAGCCAGGAAAAATTATCTCTAAGGCCCTCTCACTTCCTTAAGATATTAATCATCCTGCAGAAGTATAATAATAATACAAGCTGTGATCCAAATATATGGTGAATGTTTAAATTAAAATTTGTTATAGTAAAGAACACATTGCTATTTATCTCAAAACATGCTCCCTCACTTCAGGCATTCCATTATTCTTGCCATTTTCTGAAGCAGTTCTGGAAGTCCTCTTTCCTGAGTGTGTTTATGAGGTCCTCTTGTGAATGTCTTTGTGATGTATGACCTAAAATACTGTGTGAGACCAGGGATTTAGCTCAGTGGTGCCGTGCCTGCCTGGCAAACGCAAGGTCCTGAGTTCGATTTCCGGTACCCCAAAATGTATATAAATAAGTAAAATACTGTGTGATGAATACTTCTGCTAAGTGCTATCTAATGGAAAGCAGGGTCATAAAAAACATTGTAGTGTGTCCTCGTCTACCTTATTCACTAGATCTGATACCATGCAACATCTGGCTCTTCCCCAAAGTCAAAATGACCATGAAAGATAAACATTTTGAATTGATTCAAGGCATTGAGGCAGCCACAACAGCAAAACTAAAGACAGGTGAACAAGGACTTCCAAACTGTAAGAACAGTGGCAAGAGCAATGGGATAAGTGTGTTTGAAATGAGAGGGGGAGTATTTTGAGAGAAGTTAGTGGCAATATGTCTGTTACTGTAATAAACTCTAAAAATTTAAACATTCACTGTATGTTTTAGTCAAACCTTATGAAGGTGAAGATTAATTTGATTAATCAGAATACGAGCTTTTTTTAAAATTTGACAAAGTAATTAAAAAGGGCCAGGAGTATTCTACTCTACTGTTTCCGTAACAACCTCAGTCTTTGCCTACTTTGTTAGTTGTTTTGTCTCAGTGGAATGGTTGTATAAAATTTAAATGTGTGTCAAATCAAAACATTAATAGAGACTTCAGTCAGATTTAAAAGATAGAAAAAGAAACGTAAGTAGTAATCGTTCAAATGTAATTATTTTCTTAACAACCTTTGAACCTAAGCAAAGGCTCATATTTATTCCTTAGATCTCTTTGGTCAATTGTAGTTGTATAACAGAGTTTACTTTTTCAGCTTATTTCTACATCTTTGTTGTCTCTTAAAGGATGCAGTTCTAATTTACCAGGCAGTTGTTTAGACACCAAGTTAGCCGATGACCAACCTGGCATTCTGTTTTGAGGGGCTTCACTGATATTTTCAGTCATAAATAAGTCTGTCTAAGGGACAATAATGGAAGTGCCTCGATTATGCTAGACATTTATGCCCGTAATTTCATTCAATCTCAACAATAACTAGTATGGTAGTTAGTAGTCTTCTTTGTTGTATTTGGGTATGGTTTATGTTCCTCAGTTTCATGTGTTGGAAGAATGGTCCCCTGTTTGGCATGTGACAGGTGATAAAATCTTTTAAGAGGTGGGACCTGTTGGGAATTCCTTAGGTCACAGGGAGGAGGAGTTCCCTTCAGGAAGGGATTAGGGTAGTTTTTTTCATGGGACCACAGAACTCTTGCAAGAGCAAGTTATAAGGAGACCAGCCCCTGAGTTGCTTTCTGGCTTCTTGTCTTGCCATGTGATCTCTTCCTCCACCACATGCTCCCACTGTTGTGAGGGCACCCACCATGAAGTCCTCACCAGAGCCTGGCCACAGCTGGTGCCATACCTGTGAGCTAAGTTAAACTCTGTTTTTCATAAGTAGCCTCCCTCAGGAATTTTGTTATAATAATGAAAAATGAACGAATGTACCCTTTTTACAAATAATTCTCACAGTAGCTAAATCATTTCTCAAGATCACAAAAAATTCTGGCTTATAAATGCAACCGGAATCCAAACCCAACTTTGAGTACAAAACTGCCCCAGACAACATTATAGTTTTTCTGCAGAACGTTTTGAATTTGCTGTCATTCTCAGGGAGGGCTGATGCAAGGTTTGTTTTAGAGGACAGGGCAACAGGGAAGAATGAAGAGGGGAGGGAAAGAGAATTCATATGACAGGAATATATGTTTCTCTTTATGCATGTTTAGCTGAGTATTAATGGAGTTGACAGGATCATCAGTTACACTTGTGAGTTTAAAGGTGGTAGACAATAAAATAGGAAATGTAGCCCTAGATCCTTATCAACCTTGTTTGCTTCCAGTTGGGATGGACAGTAAAGCTATTAGTCACCAGTATGGTAGTAATTTGTGCCTCATAACGATAAATAATTTGAACTGACACCTTGTATTCAATAAAATTACCAGAAAATTACATTTCTAACACATTCTGCACCATTTGTGTTGTACATAGAAGTTCATCTTGTAAACAACTCAAAAAGTAAGTTTGGAGATAAATCTTTAATATGCTAGCCATAATTGATTGAGTCCCTGATATCCAAAATTGAATTACCAAGCCCCAAAAGCAGGGTAAGCAAAGATAATATAATATATACATTGGTCCATCAAATACAATGCTTTTTAGTCACAGTGTTAGTCCATTTGACAAAAATCATGTAAATTGGGATGGCTCATAAACAACAGGAATTTATTTTTCACAGATCTAGAGGCTGGAAAGACCAATAGCAAGTTCCAAGCAGACTTGTATGATGGAAGCCTGCTTCTTGGTTCATAGAGGGCCATCTTTTCCTTGTGCCCTGCATGGTGGAAGGGACAGGAAGACTCCTCAGATTTTTTTTTATAAGAAAGATCCTGATAACCACTCTACGACATAATTACCTCCCAGAGGCCCACCTACTATCATCATTTTTGAGATTAAAATGTCAACATACAAATTGAAGAAGGGCTGGCCTAGATATATTCAGTCCATAGCGCTCCACTTTTTTTTCAAAATGTTACTTAGCATGTAACATTTTGGTTACTTTGACCAAAGGAGTTTTAAATTCTCATGAACACAGTGACCAAATTTTACAGGCCCAAGGAGATTTCCTAACACATTTGAATGGTTTTTGACGGCCATTTGTATTTGAATAGTCCCAGAATAACCAAGTTATTTGTGGGAATAATCAAATAGTTCTACTTTCAGAAATGTTTGGGTTTCCAAAACCTCATTTTATATGCAGATTTTGGGGGGAATCTTTCTACTTGTTACTCTAATTCTACCTTTGCTTAGAATATTTACTCAGCCAGAGGGGTTCTGAAGCCAGAAGGGTGTTTTCCGGGGTAATAAGAATTAAGACAATAAGAACCCTAGGTAGAGGTAGTTATAAAAATGAGGGGAAAACCTGATAAATCTTTGTAACCTCTGAGAAAGTAAGGCACACTGGAGAACTGGTCTGGTGGTCCTAAAAAGAGATTGGGGGAGGAGAGAGAAGAGGGAGGATGGAGGGTGTAAAGATGTGGATTTAACAGAAATGGGGCTTCCCGTGTAACATGTACTCTTGGCCGGGCTACAGAAATCCATGTTATAACAGAAAGAATATATGTTTCAATTCTTTAAAATTGTATGCAGCATAGGGCTGGGGATTTAGCTCAGTGGTGCCACTCCTGCCTCGCAAGCACAAGGTCCTGAGTTCCATCCCTGATACCAAAGAGGGGAAAAAAATGAAGCAAACATTGCCCACAAAATTGTATGCAACAAAGTCACTTCATATAGATACATTAGTACTTGAGTAAAATAAAGTCCTACAATGAGTAAGGAGTGCTCTTGCAGAGAATATTAAATGATGGAGATTGAACTATGTACATTGTTCCTTCCTCAAAGCTCCTCTCTTCTGTAGCCAGTTGCTATTTGTCACTTTGTCATCTCTCATCACCATGCTTCTCATAAAAGAAAGTTCCTGCAGGGAGCATTTCTGTTGCTGGGCCATCACTGCTGTCCACTTCCTGGCTATCTGCAAAGAGCCGTGTTAAGTATAATTTCTTTTCCCCATTTAATTTTGTTGTTCTGGCTTTTTTTGTCCTGGCTGGTTCAGAGCCTTTAAGAAAGAGATAGTGAGGAATTAAGTTGTGGCCTGTCTAGATAGGTGGGAAAGAAGTAATTTTTCCTCTTCGACCCTGGCTTGGACAGGGCATGCAGTCAGGCTGGCCTGAGTTAGATCCAGACCTTGGAGTTAACACTTGTACTGCTGTGGTGAGACCTGTTGTGGTACTTTGCACCATGTTACCCATTATGTTTAGGCCTTCGGAAATTGGGTGTTGTGTTTTTTGCAACTATCTGTTAAGGATGAATCTGCGCATTCTTTCCAAGTCACGAGTGTCAGCTCAGCTGCAGATTTCCCTGAGAAAAACAGACTTTGCTAATAATTATATTTTTAGGGCCTCATCTTTCATTTACAGATTTAGTTTAGTCTTTGAGCTGTATGAATATGGATAATAGAGGAGTGGTCTATAAAAAGAAACATTTAATGGTTTAAAAATACATATTTCTTTTTGTTGTTGTTGTTGTTGTTGTTAAATTCTTTTATTGGTACATTTTAGGTATATAACACAATTACATTTCTCATTGGGAACTTGTACCTTTACATGATGCATCTTGGTTCTTATTTTTTGCCCATTCCTAGCCCTCCCTTTACCCCCTCCACCCTTCCCTACTTACAAAGACTGTATTTCCATTTTTTACATTTCTCAGCATTTTTCCTTTCCCTTTTTTCCTTTCCCCTGCCCCTCCTACTACCCCTACCCCTTTGGACCTTTTCTTCCTATTTTGCATTATTGATTATTCATTCTAATCATTGGTACATTTTAGGTATACAATATAATGACATTCATCATTGGAAATTTGCACCTTTACATAAACTCTCC
>NW_004624737.1:29340611-29390673 GCF_000247695.1 Heterocephalus glaber
TAATAAAATAAAAAATTTTATTTTACTTTGTGGGGTTTTGTTCTTTTAAACACACTGTTCTTGCATCTAATTATATCTGGTTTAATCATTTATCTTCATTGTAGTAATTCCAGTTATCTGTAGTTAAGAGTTACTATGTTATTTGATTGAAATGATTTAAATGGGAAAATTGTCCAAATGTTGCTCTTTCCAGTTGACTTAAGGATCATATAAATTCATCCCAAGGTGTTTTATTAAATTATGTAAATTGAAAAACAGCTATCTGAAGTACTGATCGGAATATTTAAGACAAAAAGTGGCATGTTTCTTGGGACTATCCATGTACATGAGCATGTTATCTGTGAATAGACAGTTTTTCTCCTCCCATCCCAATCTTTTTGCTTTCCCTTTTAAATTTATCATACTGTAAAACCTCTAATAAGTGTTGAAGTGGTAAAAGCACAAATCCTTTCTTGTTATTGATTCAGGTAGAAAACATTGACTCATTTAGCTCAGTGGTGCCGCGCCTGCCTGGCAAGCACAAGGTCCTGAGTTTGATTCCTGTTTCTGGAAAAAAAGAAAAGAAAAAGAAAACATTGACTCTTTCCCCTTTGAGTTTTATGGTATTTGTAAATTTTTTTTTTTTTTTTTGGGTACCGGGGATCGAACTTGGGACTTTGTGCTTGCAAGGCAGGCGGCAGAACCACTGAGGCCCTGGTATTTGTAAATTTTTGTAGAGCCCATAATCAGGTTTAGGAAATTCCCTTGTGTATATAGCTTGTGATGGCTTTTTTAATAGTTTTTGAAATATTTATATGACTTTTTCCATTATTTTGTTAATACGGTGAATTACATTCATTGATTCCTGACTGCTAAATTAACCTTGAATTCCTAGAGTCTACTCCATTTGGTTATGATTATTATCCTTTTTTTATGTTGCTGGATCTTTATTTTTCATTCATGTTTGACTATTACAGATATTACTCCAAAGCTGTGTTTTATTGTTTTATGTTTGCCTGGATTTAGTATCATCACTGGGACATTGACTGTAATGTATGATTTGAGAAGGGCTTCTTCTTTCTCCATTGCCAAAAATTTCAGGTAACATTATTATTTCTTCTCCAAAAATTCACCCATAAAGCAATCTAGACCTGGAGGAATTTTTTGTGTGGAGAAAGACTTATAATTATGAATTTGATGTATTTAATTGATATAGAAATATTCAAGATTTCTATCTTTTGAGGTCAGTATTTGTCATTTGTATCTTTGAAGGAAATTTTTCTAGTTCACCTAGGTTGTCAGATAATGCTGGCATGAAGTTGTTTGTGCTACTGCCTTACTCTGTAATAACTGTAGGATCCATAGTAATATCTCCCTCTTACTCATCATTTTAGTAGTATATGGCTCTCCTCTTTTTTCTTCCTTGGTCAGTTTAGCCTAAAGGTAAATCAGTTTTTTTTATTAAATCATTGTTTCTGCTGTTTATTCTCTCCTTGTTTCTACTTTGAGATTAAATTTTCTTAAGATGGGAACTCAAATCACTAATTTTATACTTTTCTCCTCAATTTAAGTATTTAAAGCTATGAATTTTCTATAAACATTGCTTTAGTTGTGTTCCACAATTTTTATTGGTTGTCACTTTCATCATTGCTTCGAAAATATTTTGTTTCCCTTGTGCTTTCTTTACTCAAATTATTTATAAGTGTGCTGTTTCATTTTCTAAGTATTTGAGGTTTCCCTGATTGTCATTGACTTCTTACTTAATTTTATCATGGTCAGAGAACATATGAGTTCAATCTTTTTTAAATGTATTGATCCTTATTTTAAAACAGACATACTCTTAAAGAACTTGAAAGAATATTCTCTTATTGTTGAGCATAGTGGTCTATAAATGTCAGCTAAGTTAAAATTAATAATGTTGAGAGTGCCCATGTCTGCATTTTTTTTAGGGTATATATTGTTTGCTGAGAAGATGTTAGAGAAATAACTCATGCCTCTAATGGCAAGTTTAGTAAAGCTACATTGCAAAGAGACAGCGTGCAAGGACAACAGAAATTTGTGAATGTATCTTTTGATCTGCCACAGGGTTCAGTTTTCTCTTTTCTGTGATCTTGTATATATTTGAAATTTGAAAACCTTGGTAATGATATTATATTCCAGAGAGTGCATGCTACATGCTTCACCAGACATAGAAAAAATATTTAAGATTTCTATTTCTATTCTTTTGTCACTTTAAAAGTTATATTTGGAAGTATGTTTTATAATGTATACATAGGGCAAAGTATAGCCAGTAGTCTTATATTTAACTTTTACGATACAGATATAGATATATGGGAGACAATTACATATTTTTTCACTATTGTTTTAAAAACAGTAATTTCACCTCATGGAGGGTCAGTTTTGTTCTAAAAGTCATGTACCATTTGGATGGTCTTATAAACTGTATCTTAAACAATAAAATAGCATTTCTATGTGGTATTCATTTTTTATTACTGTATGTTTGTAATGCACGTCTGCATTCCTTGTAAGGAATTGGTACATGTACTTAATACATCTTTTTTTTTTTTCTTTTTCCGTACCGGGGATCGAACTCAGGTCCTGGCGCTTGCGAGGCAGGCGCAGTGCCACTGAGCTAAATCCCCGGCCCTACTTAATACATCTTAATTCCTCCTTTCATCCCCTTTCCCTTCCCTCTTTTCCCCTCCATCCACCTCTTGATCCCCTTCTTCTTTTCTTCTTGTACCTGTTGCAGTATGTAATGTTTATGTTCCTTGTGTGGAGTTGGTATGTGGACATAACACACCCTAATTCCTTTTTCACCCCTTTCCATCCTCCCCTGCCTTCATCTCCTGACCCCTTTTCTATTTGAGAAACATCTATCCCCTTGTGTCCTATCATCTAACTTTTATTTTGTTCTTCATTTATATTTTGAGTTTCTCATATAAGAGAAATGATCATTATATTTAAGCTATGTATCTGATTTATTGCATTTTTTTTTTTTTTTTTTGGTACCGGGGATCAAACTCAGGTCCTTGCGCTTGCTAGGCAGGCGCCGGAACCACTGAGCTAAATCCCCGGCCCCTGATTTATTGCATTTTTAAATGTAGTCAATGATGAGAATGAGAACACATAGCATGTTGTTGTTTTAATTGGCAGATGGTGTTAATATTATATATATTCTTGATGAATTGGATGACATGACCTTTCTTTAGGGGGAAAACATCTTGATGAGTTAGCATCTCATTAACAAAGCAACTCCTAGAAAAATCTAAATGTAAACTTTTTTTTTTGTCTTTCCCCAAAAGAAAGTTCAACAATACAGTCTTCCCTTACTATCTGCAGGGGTTTGATCCCCACCACCACCACTCTTAGATAACACAATCTGCAGATGCTCAAGACTGTTATTTTAAATGGCATAGTATTTACATATAACCTACATACATCCTCCTTTAACCAACCAGGTCAACTATATTCCATAAAAATTGGAATTTAAAGCACATTTAATGATATAGGTCATTTAAAGAAAGAAATATTCAAAATTATATTTATAACATACAGTTATATGTTAATAGTGTGTCAGTTTATATCCAGTGTCTCACTTTTGAGACAATTCTCAATTTTGTAAAATATAATTAGAAAATACAAAATGTTGACAATTCTGGATAATATAATTAGAAGTGGATTTTTTTCACTTAGCCTTTGTGTTTATTTACAGATGGATCTTTAATGAGACATATTGAAGACAAAGTATTTAATTTTTTCATAACTTAAATGTGTAGTCTGAGAATGTTAATTTATATTGTTAAAATAGTGATTTCATCCCTCCTTTATTTATCTGTAATTATAATCACCATGGTACAAAAGCCAGTCAACTGCAGTCAGTGTGTTACTGTTAATCTTACCCTGCTATGAATACATTGAATGTGTTTTTGGTTTTTTGTCCTTTATCAAAGGTTGAATTAATAAAAGGGAATTTGCAAAGTGTTGGACTTACACTTCGCCTTGTTCAGTCAACTGACGGATATGCTGGGCATGTCATAATTGAAACTGTGGCCCCAAACTCACCTGCTGCAATTGCAGATCTTCAGCGGGGAGATCGACTCATTGCTATTGGAGGTAATTGTGCTAATATGCAATATACTTTACATTTATAGAGAAACTAGAAAATAGATGTAAAGTTTTTCATTTCTTATTTCTTCCTTAGTCCTATAACAAGCACCTGTTACTTTTTAAATGGAAAAAAATAATAAACTTTATTAAAAATAAAAATCTGAAAGGATATCTTTTTTTGGTTTTTTTTGTTTTGGTACCGGGGATCGAACTTGGGACCTTGCACTTGCGAGGCCGGCTCTGGAACCACTGACCTAAATCCCTGGCCCCTGAAAGGATGTCTTGAAGAAATGCTTTAAATCTTAACATAAAATGCTTCATCTTTAAACTACTTTTATATATAACTTCTCTAATTTTCATTCACTTACCACCTGTATTTCTCTTATTTATTTGAATCTGAAGGTAAGAGCAAGTCAAAAGTTGCTTTCCTGCACAACCACCCTCATTACTATTCTTGAGCCTAAAATTTATAATATTGGCTACTACCCTATTAGGTAGGACTAGGAAATGAACAAAGAGGAGCTATTTATTATTCCTTGTCCGGGAGGGTACACCTACACTGTCCTGTGGCCGCATGTTTTCTGAGTGGCCAACCATTTGTTAAGATGCTGTTATTCAGCGTTTACTCCAAGTGCCTGGGAAAAATAATGTCCCCTGTGTACTACACACCTTCTTTCAGCTGGGTTATTATCAACAATAATGACAGAAACTCTCTGATAGGCAAATTGTTTGCTTGAATGTGTACGCCTAAGCCTCTGCTATGCACAGCACTGGGGGCAACATTCAAGCTCCTTCAGACCTTGTAGTACTTGGCCATTATAGGCTTGTCAAGAAATTTCTTGAATACATGGTTGGTCACAGTTACTCTTTTAAAGGCAATGTTTGTATTTGTCAGCATTGCCATCATTGGACACAATATCTGATACCCACAACTTAAAGGAGGAGAGGCTTGTTTTGACCCATAGTTGTCAGAGGATTCAGTCTGGTTGGCTGACTCCTCAGCAGAAATGGCGTGACAGAAGGGCATGGTGAAGGAATGCTGCTCAACACATGGCAGCCAGAAAGCAGAGAGAGAGAGGAGAGGAGCCAGGGACAAGAACGCGCCTTTCTAGGTCACGCCCCCGAGTGACCCATTCCCTCTAATCTGGCCCCACTTTGTGCTTGCTTCAGCAGCAAGTATACTAAAATAATCTGGCCCCACCTCTAAACTTAAGACTTTTGGGGGACATTTTAGATCTAAATCGTAACACTAGTGCATAAAACTGTGAGAGTGAAGCCAGAAGCACAGTGGAGACCCCAGGAAGTCAGAGATGCTAGGAATGTAGACTGTCTGCTGAGGAAAGCCCAGGAGAGAGCCTTTCGGGCTGCAATAGACAAGGCCATTGGGGTGGGGCCGCTCAGCCCTCTGGAGCTTACATCTCACCACAACCTGCCTTGGGTGCTGTTCATGGAGCTACAAGATTTAATGTTGGCCCAGATGGGTTTCACTCTTGGTTTGGTTCCATTCCTTTCTGTCCCCTGATTTTTCCCTTTTGAAATGGACATGTTTATCCCATGTCATTGTATGCTAGAATTATCTAACTTTTTTTATTTTTACAGGGACTCAGCTAAGAGTTTGCTTTAAATCTCTGAAGAGACTTTGGATTTGGACTTTTCAGCAGTGCTGGGACTGTTGATTCTGACAACTCTTAGAAATGGACTAAATATGTTTTGCATGATAAGATAGATATGAGCCTTTGGGGCACCAGGGACGGAGTGTTACGGTTTTAATTTAAAATGCTCTCCAAAAGTCTCACTGCATTAAGACATAGGCTTTTAGAGAGTGATTGAATCATGGAGACACTATACTGATCTGTGGATTCATCCACTGATGACTTCATAGCTAAATGTACTGATGGGAGGTGGTACCTGATTGGAGGAGGCAAGTCGCTGGGAGTGGGACCTGGAAGGGTGTATTGTTATCTCCTGCCTCCTCCCTTCCTCTACCTCTCTCCTTCCTGGCTTCTATGGGGCCATCAGCTTTCCTTCATTCCCTTCTGCCATGCCATTTCTGCCTTGGAGCTAACCATGGGCTGGATCCTCTTAAAAACTGTGAGCCATAATAAACCTCTCCTCCTTTAAGGATGTTGCGTATTTTGTCCCAGCGATGGGAAAATGACTAATGGAGTGTGGTATATTCTCTCACAGTTAAGGCAATAGCAAAGGTAGAGCAGTTCCTAAGTCAAGGAGCTGATTACATGTCAAAGAAACTCTGCTTTGATTCAATTCTATCACAATGAGAAAATAGTGAAAATTATTTAGTTGCATACCTGGCAGCCCAACTAAGTTAGCATTTGCACATCAGAATCCCTCTAATCATTTCATATGCAGTGCTTCACACACTTTTTTGTGTATCTCAGTCACCCAGAGATGGTGTTCCAATGTGCATCAGATTCAGTAGTCCTGGGCCATCGTGTCTATCAGGTACCCAGGTGATGCTGGAGCTGCCGGCCCACTCTTTCAAAGTACATGAAATAGACCTCATTCTGTGTGTTATACATTATATAATTGTGTAACAAACAGTTTTCCTCTGCTAAAACTACAATTCTGTATAAATGTTTTTATAACTTTTTCCTGTCCCCCTTTAAAGCATTTTCAGTTACATACATAATTTTGTTTCCCAAAACAAATCCAAGCAGTACAGACATATGCAGAGTAAAAAAGCAAGTTATTCCTCTACTTCTAACACTTGTTTTAAAAAAGTATTTATTAAGATGAGAATAGGTTAATACACATAATAGAAAAATATATCTCCTTCCTAGCTTTTTTCTTGCATATAAATATATCCCTTGCTACAATTCCAGGAAACAAACTGAAATCCTACAATATACTTTTTGAAAGAGTCTTTTTTTTTTTCCTCCCCAATACTGGGGATTGAACCCAGGGTCTTTGCACTGAGCTATATTCCCAGCCCCATTTTAAATTTTTATTTAAAAACAGTGTGTCACAAAGCCCCTAAGTTACCCAGGCTGGACTTGAACTTGTAGTCCTCCTGCCTCATACTTTTATTCTTTTAGTATGTTATAATCTTTGCCCTGTGACAACAGGTATTTCTCAAAAAGATTTTTATAGCTATAACTGACTCATTTTTATGGACATAAAGTCATTTTAAAAAATATTTAGTAACAAGATAGGTGATGGTTGAAATAAGTTTGGCAAAAACATTATAGTTAGGTCCCATAATAGAGTTCATTTCACTGTTTTTTCAACTTTTGAATATGTTTAAAATATTCCTAAAGAAAAATCCAGACTTGGATGGCCCAGCCCTGAGAGGTACAGTGGCCATCTCCACAAAGCATCTGATGATTTAGAGAACAGAGATGAGGGCAAATTTTTAAGTCACAAAAAAGAAATGAATTTAGATTAAGTTGAAGTTTTTCCTAGTACAGATCACTAGATGGATTTATTTTTCATTTAGGCATATGTGAAATAACAATTCTTGGGAGTGAATTTAGAGGGAAGTAGTAGCAGTTAAGGCTAAATAAATCATGAAGAACCATAATAGCTCTAAGTTCAGGGCAGGTTTATAGGCTAGCAGCTTTTGAACTGAAACATTAGGAATATCTGACAGCAGTGTGCTTAGTGATTGAAGTACCAAAGGTCTGAGTGAGCACTTACAGCTAGAGGCTGTTTTTTACTGGAGTTGAGGCCAGTGATCAGGAGAATTGGAACACTGAAGGCGAATGGACCAGAGCTCTGAGTTAGAATGAATGACAGCCAAGGGAGTCATCTGTCTCACAGACTCACATAGTTTCACTGGGAAGTAGGTAGCAGATTGATTCACAATAGTCAGCACAGGAGAATGAGAGAGTCAAAATGCCAAAAATGTAGTGCCAATGAAAGAGCCAGGTGGTTGATGTCCACAAGTAGCTGGGCGTGTAGTACTAGAGTGAAGAAAGGGGGAAATCAACCAAAGACAAAGATGATAGTTTTTGAACTGTAGTTAAAACTATTGGAGTGGATGTTGAGTACTAGGCAGGAAGCATAAGGTTCAGTGAAATAATGAAAGATGAAACCATGGGAATGTTTGCAGGTGACAGTCAAATATAAGTGGAGAAAAACTAAAGATAACCACAACCAACTTAGTACAGTGCTGTGGAAACCAAGGGAAGTTTTAAAGAAAAAGGAGGGAGAGAGGGAAGGAGCAAGATAAGATGAGGATAACTAATGAAGCAAAGTCTAAAGGAGGCAGACAGGATCCAATGTGATATAAAGGGATATGTCACCCCTCCAAAACAAGACTCACAATCCCTGGCAGGGAGTAAAAGCACTTTCATGTTGGTGCTTTTGGAAAACAAGGTGATAGCATCTTCAGAGTGAGAGGAGGTAGGAGGGTCTGCTCTAAGGAATTGGAAAAGTCTGAAGCTGTTCATTTGGAGACTTTGTGTTTAGAGACTTACTCTAAAAGAAAGCTAAGCAGCACTGAATGCTCTGCCAAAGATGGATAACATGACTTGATGCTACATCCAGCATCAAGTAAGCTCAGGACCAGAAAGGGATGGGGCTAGCAAAGCTGGAGATCAAAAAGACAAGTATACAAAAGAAGAGGAAAGGGCCAGGACAGCAGAATCACAAATATTAGTGAGAACATTGTTGTAATCTTGAGATTTAGGCTGGGTAGAAAAGCAAGTGCTATCAGAAGACCAAGGGGACCATGAGAAGGACGAAGGAAAGACTGGGCTGCAAAATTGCCTAAAAACAAAATCAGTTAGCAGGATTGCCAGAGGTGAAAAATAAAAAGGCAGTGATGAGAAGTATTTTTGGTGTGGCTAAGTTCTGCCTGATGAGCAAGTCTACAGCATGATCCTGCAAGGTGGCTGAAGTGGGAGAGCACACAGGATGAGGAACCTGTGACTGTGAGGTCAAGTCATTAACTGCTGTTACTTTGATGTATTGAGTATGGCCCTGACTCCTCTGGAAAACAAAGACCTTTCCTTACCTTTTGACAAGCTCAATATAAAGGGTAGTGTGGGTAAGTGCTGTTTGGGGAGGGTGGGAAGAGTGGAAGGAAACAAGGCTTTAAATAATAGCACATCAAGTATCACACAGGTACCTCAGGGAAGGGAAATATGCCTGGTAGGTAGAGATATAAAGCAATTTTTCACTGTACATCCTTTTGTACCTTTTGGATTTTAAACTATGTTAGTATAACAAAATATTAAAATTTAAGATAAATAGTACAGATGCAGATATTAACCAGCTTTTTAAATTCTAAAGCAATTTATCCTTTCTTTGTCATCCTGAAAAAGATGAGCTTAATGATTATGCCTAATAAAAAGAACCTATAAAAGAGTGAATTATTAATATTACAGTATTTTGTTACATTTATGTCAAGCATTGGTCTCTTAATTTGAATCATCACATAGCTTCCAATCCATGGAATATTTTGGAATTTCCTTCAGTAGAGTCACAGCTTCTCATCACTCTTAAGTCTAGTTTAACTATAATAAAATCCTTTTGAATATAGGTTTCTCTCTACTTACTTCCTCAGTTCAAACTGAGAAATAATGTCATTTAACCTAAGACGGATTGGGAAGCAATTAGGATTAATAGCTAGGCAGGCACTCGTATGGACTTTGTGTCATCTAGGTTGAAAATGTAAGTATTCTCAGGGTTTCGGCACCTTCAGGTTAAGAATCAGGACATAATTCATCCGAAAGACATGTAAAACATTTTTAAGGGTTCCCTGTTACTCTTTCCATTAGTTAAATAATCATGAAAAAAGTAATGGCAATTATATTTAACAAGCATCGGTAACTTTTATTGCAGTAATTGATGTTTTCCCTTTTAAATCTTAAAACCAGGTGTGAAAATTACCTCGACGTTGCAAGTGCTGAAGCTTATCAAGCAGGCTGGTGACCGAGTTCTGGTGTACTATGAAAGACCCGTTGGCCAGAGTAATCAAAGTGTGGTGCTACAAGATAATTTTGGCCAGTTGGAAGAAACCTTTTTGTCAAGCTCATGCCAACCAAGTTATGAAGAGGAAGCTGCTGGGTTGGCAGTAGATGCTGAAAACAGAGACTTAGATTCTGAATATGAAGACTTGGCAAGTGATGTCAGAGTACAAAATGAGTTCAAAGATGAGGGGCAGTCATTAAGTCATAGTCCCAAACGGACTCCAACAACACTTTCTATTAAACCCCTTGGCACTATATCACCAGTTTTAAACCGTAAATTAGTTGGAGGAAGTCACCCACCACCACCAAAAATTTCATCCAAAGAAGGAACTAAACCATCAGCCCTAAAAACTTCTGAGGTAACAGACCCAGTACAAGTGTCAAAACCCACCCAAGGATCCACTTTCAAACCACCCGTGCCACCACGACCACAAGTGAAAGTCCCTTTGCCTTCTGCTGATACCCCAAATCAGGCAGAACCAGATGTTCTTGTTGAAAAGCCAGAGAAGGTGCTGCTTCCTACTCCTGTAGACAAATCTGCTGAAAAGCAGGCGAAATGTGTAGATCATGTAGAAGATTTGAGCACATCAAAGCAGTTTTTAGCAAAGCAAGAAGTGGCTAAAGATTTTACTTCAGAAAGCTCCTGCCCTACCAAGGACAGTACAGATGACCATCAAACATGGGAGTCATCGGAAATTCTTTATCGTAATAAGTTAGGAAAATGGACAAGAACCAGAGCATCCTGTTTGTTTGACATAGAATCCTGCCACAGATACCTAAATATTGCACTATGGTGTAGGGATCCTTTCAAGTTGGGAGGTCTCATCTGTTTGGGACATGTTAGTTTAAAACTTGAAGATGTGGCCTTGGGATGCCTAGCTACATCAAACATGGAATACCTTTCCACATTCAGACTGGAAGCTCCTGCACCTAAGGCCATGGTCACTAGAACTGCATTACGCAATCTGAGTATGCAAAAGGGCTTCAATGACAAATTTTGCTATGGTGACATTACTGTTCACTTCAAGTATTTGAAGGAAGGAGAACCAGACCACCATATAGTTACTAACATAGAGAAAGAGAAAGAACCCTATTTGGTTGAAGAAGTTTCTACCGTCCCTAAAGAGGAGCACTTCACTGGACAGATGAGCTCCCCAGAAAATAAGCATAGTTTCCAGGACACTCAGTTTCAAAACCCAACTTGGTGTGATTACTGTAAGAAAAAAGTTTGGACAAAAGCTGCTTCCCAGTGTATGTTGTGTGCTTACGTTTGCCATAAAAAATGTCAAGAAAAATGTCTAGCCGAGACCCCTCTTTGTGGAGCAACTGAGAGGCGGATAGACCGGACTCTAAAAAACCTCAGGCTGGAAGGACAGGAACCCCTCTTGGGCCTGCCTCCTCGTGTCGATGCTGAAACTAACAAGTCAGTCAATAAAACAACAGGTCTGACAAGGCACATTATCAATACTAGCTCTCGTTTGCTAAATTTGCGTCAAGTCTCTAAAACTCGCCTTTCTGAACCTGGAACTGATCTTGTAGAGCCCTCACCAAAACACACACCCAACACATCAGACAACGAAGGCAGCGACACAGAGGTGTGTGGTCCAAACAGTCCTTCCAAACGGGGAAACAGTGCAGGAATAAAGTTAGTGAGAAAGGAAGGTGGGCTGGATGACAGTGTTTTTATTGCAGTTAAAGAAATTGGCCGTGATCTGTACAGGGGCTTACCTACAGAGGAAAGGATCCAGAAGCTAGAGTTTATGTTGGACAAACTGCAGAATGAAATTGATCAGGAGTTGGAACACAACAATTCCCTTATTAGAGAAGAAAAAGAGACAACTGATATAAGGAAAAAATCACTTCTGTCTGCTGCTTTGGCTAAATCAGGTGAAAGACTACAAGCTCTAACACTTCTAATGATCCACTACAGAGCAGGCATTGAAGATATTGAAACTTTAGAAAGTCTGTCTTTAGACCAGCACTCCAAAAAAATAAGCAAATACACAGATGAGGCAGAAGAAGACCTTGATAGTGAAATCAGCCAGCTGATAGACTCTCAGCCATTCAGCAGTATCTCAGATGACTTATTCGGCCCATCCGAGTCTGTATAATGGACATACGATTTAAACTTTCAAATGATTGGGGAAAAACATGCATCTAAATTATCACGGATACAACCACATTTCAGACCTCTCATAATGCACTTTGGCCTGCTTCTCCAATTATTTGCTTGTGTAAGAATGAAAAAGGTTTTCCCGCAAAAACATGACCAGCTCACTAAATCAATTGTTTCCGGTTGCATTTATAGCTATGATTTCTTGGATTTATACTGGGAATTTATTTTTACTAATTTATTTTTCACTTTTTCTAATTATGTAATTATGTAAGCTAACTTTTCATGTTTATGTATGTGATGTCTCACTGTGTTATTTTTCCTTCCTCTTCTTTTTGAATTAATGTTAAATAAGATACAGTCCAGATTGTTGAAATACTTTTATTTCCATCACGGTTATAACAACAAATTTGCTGGATGCCCAAATTAACAACATCAATCACTGGGGAAACAGGTTGTGAATCTTTTGTGTTACATTTTGGGGTTTGAGGGATTGCTTTTTGTTTTTGCCAAATGTAAAATGAAACCAGATGCTGCAGCTTTAGTCTGTTATGCTGATTTAGTAAAAACCATTTTTTTTACATATATTGCTTGCTTTCTATGCTTCTGTGAAATTTTTTTCTAAACCTTTTGTGAACCTGAAGTACATTAAAAATAGTGATTTTACAAGCTTGTATTGAAAAACAAAGTGTCATAGGGAACATTAAATACATTTGGTCAAGAATCTTATTAGAGAAAGGGGTAGCAAGATTTAATTACCACAAAACAATAGGCAGCAGGATTTTTTAAATATCTTTTGGAATGTCACTGCTTTCCTTTTAAATGGAAGTTCTAAGCATTCGTGACGATTTTTTCATCTTCCGTTTTCCCATAGGAAATAAAGCATGTACAAGGATATTTAAAGTTTCAGAGGACTGTTCTTAAAATGATGGTTTTGATAACTAGTTTTGTTTTAAAAACATTTTCCCATAGGAATATATTGTGGAGGAGAGGGATCACACAAAATATATTTATTGCTTCATCTGGGGTCTTACAAGCTTAAGGGAATCATTCTGAATGAGTGATCATTCTGGATGCTTCCATAGTTCAGAATGTCTTCATTCATTAAAAATAAAAGAAATAACAGTATACATAGGACTTGAGACCAGTTCTCTGAAAATGAAGATCTACCCCAGTATTGGATCCATCTTATGGATGCCAATGACACATGTCTGAGGGAAAATACATAAGCTTGACCTCTGTTACACCTTAAAAGTTTGGGCCTGTTATTCGCCTACAAAATAGGTATGTGTATGTTTTTCGCTTTTGTAGGTAATGGCTCTGATAACTTGATACATACATAAATCAGCATGAGTTTAAAACTAGACTGCACAGCTTTTATGGTCGGTAGGAAAAGGCATAGTATAACACTAAGGCTTGGCCTAGTCTGTAGCCAAGACTCCATACAGGAGCTCTTCCATTAATGAGCTGTATGACCACAGACAGGCAAGTCACAAAAGGGCTCCGTGCAGCAGTTTCCCTGTCTCTGAAGTGAAGGTGGTACTACTTCCTCTAACTACCTTGCAGGATTGTGAGGAAAGTAGTAGCATAACTGTACAAGCGCTTTGAACATAAAAGTTATACAAATAAAAGGTATTATGTGAGTAAAACATCTTTGAGTGCAGAAGTTATTCCAGTTTTAACATCAATAGCCAACTCTCATTCCCATTATTTTATTAAGTGAAATATTAGGACAATAAATACCTTCCTGAAAGGTCAGGTTTATAACAAAAATATATGTGTACCCCTTGCTCACTGTTTATTTAAGCATGCTCACATTTTAACAGAACACTGGTATTGAAGGCTTCCTACACCAAACTCCCTGAAAGCTAAAATATTCTACAGCATATACTTGAAACAGTCCCCCCAGTGTATAACCATGTTTCATCTAGTAAAAAATACCTTGCCATTGTTAATCTGGGAGGTAGTTTCTGTAACTGGCAGGTGCTTATGGATTAAATCATGATACCCAAATGTGCTTCTGAAACTAAGGCATTTGAAAGAGCTGTAGAAATAATGCAAAACTTTGGTTTCATAAGACTCTATTCATGTTTTAAGATATTTAACTGTAGATCTACAATTATGGAAAGCTCAGTAATGCTGCTATTTGTAAAATAATACTTTTAATGTAGCACAGTATTTTTCTATCTGCTAGCAGAAGCAGTAAATGTGTCATGGCTGTACAAGGAGGCGACACTTCCAACAGCCTAGAGTATAGTGAAGTGCAGGCTTCAATGGGAAAAGCTGTATTGTATTACATTATTGATGTAATCTTGCTGCCATGCTATGTTATCAATAGCTTAAAAGTAATAAAGATTACTACACAAAACAATTATCTTCATTTGATGACATCTAAGCAAAAAGGCAGTCGCCTACATCTCTGGAATTATTGTCTGGTCTGATTCGGTCATACAAACAAGCTAACAAAGTCCACTTCTAAACAAAACTGCAAAAGTATTAATTTTTTACAGTTGTTTATAAAATATATGTATGGATGTGCTTTTACTGGTTTTTTAGATAAATTACTGGGTTAGAGAAAATGAGCAATACTTTAAGCATTTTCCCATCATTAATATGTTACATTTCTTAATATCAAGCTTCATATTCTTAAATATCATAACTAGTTGAAATATTATGGATATTTTGTGATTCAAAGAAAGAACACAACCTAAAGGGTGTAATGTCACGTTCTAAACTAATACATGAATTTTTTAAAGACAATTGGAAAATATTTCACTCTTGCTAATAGTAACATAAAGAATAAAATTTTAAGTTCCCTAAAAGTAAATTTTAAAATATTTTGTCCTAATTTTTATATTGAGATAACAGTTTTTCTTACCAAAAAGAAGAGTGGAGATTCCTCTCATGCTTTCTGAATCCCAGATACCCTTTAACATCTAATTAGAATTGTGTAGACCCTTAGCCCTGGCAGCTGTATGCACGCACACCACTCAAAATGCCCCTAGTTTTAAGGGTCTTTCAGAGCTGCCAGGCCCTGGCTGGACATTTTAATTATCTTCATCAGATAGTTATTTGTTCACAGCAATCAGAATAGTGAATTAAGAGATTCAAGGATAACTTTTTCCACGTTGACATGTTACAAAGAGTGATTAAAATATACTGTGAATATTTCAATTAAAATTTTTCAATAAAACACATTGCCATTAATGCCCCTCAAAATACTCCGCCTAACTTTGAACACACTTATCCCATCCTTCTTGCCACTTTCTGAAGTAGTTCTGGAAGTCCTTGTTTCTGAGTGTATTTATGGAGTGTGGTAAGAAATATGTTCAATGTTGCTGCTGAGTGTCATCCAGAAGAAAGGCTCATAAATACACTATGATGTGTCCTCATCCACTGTGTGACTTCTGACTCAGCCCCAAAGTCAAAATGACCATGACAGGTGAATGTTTTGAAATGATTCAGGACATTGAAGCAGCCACAGCAGCACAACCAAATAGACTCATGGAAAAGGACTTCGAGAACTGCTTATGACAGTGGCAAGAATGATGGGATGTATTCAAAACAAGGGAGAATATTCTGAAGGGATTATGGTGATGTCTTTTACTGTAATCGTTTTTTATTTAAACACTGTATCTGTCACAGCCCATACATAGTTCAGTTTTAATCAAAATGTAGAAAGCCAAAAAGTATGGTTCACACTGGCCCACAGTGACCTTTACCTGATGCCTGCCAGCACAGAATAGTTTTTAATTTTTTTTAATATCCAGGCAAAATGATACCTTATGCACTTCACTCCAACAACAGTTGGTTTATGAAAGAATACAGACAGGCACAGTACAGTGTTCAGAAGGTTTATTAAGTAAATTAGCTAAAGCATGACTAGCACAGATACACTTAGCATTCAAAAGAAAGGTGATATTCATGGCTACCTCGTTAAAATTTTTGTGTGTGTATTACCTGGTGAAAACAAAACCATTTCTATTCAAAAAATAAATGTTCAGAGAGCTGTTTTTTGTTTTGATACATAATTATAAAATTTTCAGTCCTGCTAATGCAGAATGTTAGCATATAAAAGACCTTACCATTTTTTCCCCCTCAGATACAACATAACTTTTGCTCTCCAAACAGTTCTGAAAAATTCATCTATCAGTAATCCTAGGGATCAGTCAGCAGGCATGCCTTTGCCAGTCATTCTTACAGAACCTGAAGCCTTAAAGGCAAAAATAAAAAGAGAAATAAATTATACAGTATTGGGGGCAGGCAGAACCACAAACCATCTCCAATTTATAGCACATTATTTTTTAAGACCATCCTGTAGACAGAAGTAAAAAAAAAATCCTGCTTTTTTATTTTAGCCATGTAAGAGTTTTTTAGAGTCATCTTTCATACTTGTAATTGTCCCATGTTACTAAGCAAGTAGGAAGCTTGTTTGCTTCAAACACACTGCACTTGGAAATCACAGAAAAACTTCATAAAGCAAAAGTCAATAAAGCAAAATTAGTCACTTTCCATAATAGTAATAAGATTAAAGAGTATTCTAAAGTTCTTTGCTCCTTGATGTTCAAGTTAATACAAACACAATTTTAGCTTAACAAAACTGACATTAGGTGATTTTTGTTTATGAATATGGAACTGCAGAATTAAATATTATGTCAGACATATTCCACACTATTCACATTCCAATCTTATCTCATACCAATGTAAACTGACTATGTTCACTAACAGTATTTGCTGGTACACTGAAGACATCAATGTTGTCATGCCTGGAAAAACTACACTACCCAAGTAGCACACAAGATGACACAATAACATGTTTAGATGTTTGGTTTTTCTCTTCTGCCTGGGAAAAGAGGTATGTCCTGATCACCTTTTTATCTGTTTTGCTAATATGATTAAAGACTATTTCATTCCTTCATCCTTCTTTAAAATTTGTTTTCACATTTATGTGAAAGACTTTCAGGAGTTTAGAAAATAATAGTTTCAGACAACCCAAAATTCTAGATCTCTAGAAAAAACACTTGGATGACCTGCAGACAAGTCAGGTTATACTCTGATTTCTTCAAGTTACGGTAGCTATTATATTTGTAAACTTTTTTCCTAAAACTTGAACTACGTGTAGGTAACCTTTACCACCCTTAACCTTGACAGTGTAAGATATATATACTATTTTCATCCAGTAAGATGATCGGATGTGCATCCTAGAGGGAAAGCTTTTCATATCTATACATTTGGTACTTTACTCTGCTTTTGCAACATTTACTGTTTTCCTCCTGTTGCTGCCAAACATATGACCTGTAAACATGTAATTTACCACTATCCCTTTCCAGGTAGGTGATTACATAGAAAACTGATGCCAGTGAATATCTGTGGACAAATCCAAAAGATGACTGACTTGTGTTTTTGTCCTCTGCACTTGAGATAACTTGCTTTTAACTCATAAATATATTGATAGTAAGTACAAGTTAAATGACATGCAGTGTCGCTACATAACGTGCTGTCTTATGTGATTCTGTTTTTCAGATTTCTTTCTAGTTTCTTGTTGGAAGAGACAGATAATGTGTGCTTTATCACTCATTACCAGTATTCAGAAAAAAATATATTTTTGTCCAAGTGTTTGTGAATGTAAGTTAAAAAATTATATTTGATTTGGATTCAAATATTTATAGATTTACAATATACCTATTTCTTCAAAATATATTGTATGATATTTAATAAAATCAAACACATAAAATAAAGTTTTCAACACTATACAAACCCCTAGAAAAGCTTCTTTTTCTTTATAAGGCTGTTGGCAGTCAATCATAACCATGGAAAAGAAATAATAACCTTTGGTTGTTGCACTCTTTTGCCAGGGATGGATGGTATGACTAAGACAGCTCCGAATGAGTCATTTCACTGGAAACACTTTTACACAATTAAACACTTTGATGATTTTTGAGGGTCTCAGTCACTTTCAGATTCTTCATCATCTCCTATTGGATATGACTGGGTATTATTCTGAGTGTACATTTTTGTTTTCATGGGACAGTTGTGATCCATTAGAATAGCCTGTAAGAGAGCAAATTGCAAGTACATTAACTTGTAACGATAAGACAGTTTTAGCCTATTGTCTTGAAGGATTACTACTTTGAAAAGTCTGTGTCATTATCTGCCATTAACTAGCTATTGAAGCCATTGCCAAGTGCCTGACCTAGAAGACCTGGAGTTGTCTGCTAAATGAAAATTCCAGGCAACAAGAAGATAGCAGAATTGCCCTCTGCAGTATTTTCATTGTACCTGTTGCGGGGGCAAGAGTCAGTTACTCTGGAGCAAGAGGTATGTTAGATTTAAAGATAGTTATACTTACAATTTTGGAAATAGGGTGGGGGAGAGGATCCTAGAGGTCATCGGTCCAACTTCTGTTTACAGATTTTATTGCTGCCGCACTTCATGAGGACGTGTGAGGAGAGCCCTCACTTGTCTATTTACAGCCTGCCCTTAAGAGTATTTTAAGACCATATCACGATGCCCCTTAGATATTTCCCTGAGGAAATATCCTGGGCCTTTGTCTTTTCTTAAATGTGTTATCTAGACTTCCCAGATACTGGCTGTCATACTCTAGTTCAAAGGTATGACGTGTGATTTAAAAGTTTGTAAAAAGTTTATTATAGAGAACATTGCCATTAGTCCCGCTCACTTTGAACACACTTATCTCATCATTCTTGCTACTTTCTGAAGCAGTTCTGGAAGTCCTCTTCACATATTGAGATGCACTGTTGTACCTCCCTTGGTGTTCTGAACTGATTCAAAACATGTACCTTTCATGGTCATTTTGACTTTAAGGAAAAGCCAGAAGCCACACAGTGCCAGAGCCAGTGAATAAAGTGTGAGAACACAAGTGTGAGAACACACTTTATGAGCCTGCCTTTCTGTTGGGTAGCACTCAGGAGCAGCATTCACTGAATTTTTTTCTCATACCTTGTAAGGACATGAAAGACAACATACAGAATTGCTTCAGAAAGAGGCAAGAATGATGGGATAAGTGTGTTTGCTGTGAGGAAAGGTATTCTGAGGGAGATTAATGACAATGTCTTTTACTGTGATAAATTTTTAAATTTAAACATTCACAGTATTTCTCAGTCACCCCTTGTATGCTCTTTTATAAATACACTGAGAAACACAAAAGTCTGATGCCTTCTTTTGTTACTGAAAATTAGAAAAGAAATCCAGCATCTAGTCTGATACCTCTGACATTTATCTTGCCGGGAATATGCAAAGCGTTTTAGATAAAATGCCTCAACTTCACAAAAACCCTGGGTGGTAAACTGAGAAAACACAAAGGGACACATGTCTACAAATGGACTGCAATGTGTAAAAGGTGTCTGGTCTTATCAGCCTCCAGCCACAGTACCCTGGCTGGAAGATCTTGCAAAATCACCGGCAGAGCCATCCAGGAAAAGGAAGCTGTGATCTTCAGGCTACCTTCTTTCCTGCTCTGGGAAGTCGCGCCCTACCTGTAAAGATAATTCTTCAAGCTAGAAAAGCAGCAGCCCTGCTAAAAGTCAGCTATTCGCTGGGTATTTTGAGGGCTAATGGCTGCAATGTAATTGCCTTATCACAGGAACAGTTGTCCTCAAATGGCAGGGTTGGTATTTCTTATACTTGCAAAGGGACTTGAATAAAAAGGGAGTTTTTCTGTCTGTATTGATAACCTGATTATAAAAAAAAAAAAATCCACCAAACCAAATAGGAGAAACACTCAAGTGCTCACAAACTAATTCATGATTCCTTGACTTGTGATCCATGAAAACAGCCTCATGTCTTTCCATATCAAACAGCTGAAGTGCAGACACCTCGCTACCAGGATGCTCCTAATGAAAGAATTCTTTGCTCAGGGTTGCACGCCTTCTTCTGGCTCTCACATCCCCGCACTTGGCCACTGTTAATCCCAAACACCAGTGCTTTCCTACACTGAGTTTCTCAAGTGCGCACTGATCAATTCTCCATGGCACACGCTGTCCTGCCTGCCTGCCTCCTTATCAGGTGCCACTGGATTCCACTGGCTTTCTTCCTACTCTGCTTGCACAATGAGCAGGCAGCAGCGGCTGCCTGCCACCCTCAAATGTTACCATTATGCCAAATAAATGGCATCCTTCAATTATGAACAGCAATTATGGGCAACAAGATGCACATTTTCTCAAGATTTTAATGATTTATCTTTCTAGGCACCTATTAAGGATTGTGACATTTTACAGTGGAAGTGGCTTTCTGGCTTTCTGTCATTCTGCCTCTGCCTTTCAGGATTGTCTCTTCTACTTCCTTCAGCATTTTTTTTAAATGAACTAAAGTACTGGTTTCAGTGGAGAAGGAGGGGTACTGAGCCTGCCTTTGACCATCACTTTGTGCAACACAGTGGTATCTGGCTGGGCAAGTAGCTCCCCGGCTCGTCCTCTGATCTCATTCCTTTCTTGCACTACCTCAGATAGGCCATCATGCTGCCTGCCACCCACAGACAGATAACCCTCCACCCCTGACATCTGCTGCCCTGGTGAGCAGTGCTGGGCCAGCAGTTCTGGGGTCTGGACAGCAAAAGGAAGCTCTCATGTTGCAGAGGGAAGATGGGGAAACTCAGGTGCTGCTGGGCAGACAGAGTGAGTCAGAGCATGGTTAAAGCAGGAAGAATAAATGGGTGATTCTGGAGAGGGCCACACATTTACTAAGCCAGACATAGGCCAAACACTCCGCTGGGACTCTACCATTTAATCCACACTGCACCTCTGTGAGGAGGAAGCAGACTCACCCAGCCCTGTGTAGGGAGGGAGTTGAGAAAGCAGCTGCTGCCAGGACTGTACTGGCCCTTCGCTCTCCATCCCCCAGAGTCCTGAACAGCCCCTGGGAGAAGCACTTGCAGGTGATTATGTGTATATATAATCTATCTTTAAAACCACTTTTGGAGAAAAGCATCCTTTGCCGGACTGTTCAGGAAATGCCAAAGCATTAAAACCCCTTCAGTTCAGCTGTCAGACAGGACTTCTGATGTCCTTCCAAGAGACCCAGGAGCAAGCCTTACATCTCCTCATGAACACAAGCACCATTCCCCAGGCTCATCTCATTCATCCTTAATCTATGACCCTCTTCTGTCAGCTGGACGAGTGTATGTCAGCATTTGGTACTTAAAAAATCAGCAACACCACTCTAGCAAGTATGAACAATAAACGGAAACACTGCAATTCCTTTTGCTGGTCAGGTAAAGGCCTAAGAAATGGTAAAATGATTCATACATGTCAAAATTCAGATTCAGAATCAACAGGTTTGAACCTATTCAAAAGAGGAATACTTTATTCTCTCTATCTATGTGATTCTCGTTATGCAGTTATGAATTCAACGGTTTACATCCCCACACGTGAGCCCCAGGGTACATGTATGACGGTTTTCCATAAAAATTTAAAACAAGCTCTAGACTCTTACATGCACTGAGGAACAAGACATCAACCATTACTAACTGTTGTAAGGGTGAGAAGAAAAGCAAACAGGACTACAAATGACTAATGTTGAGAGGCAGAGAAATGATGCTCAAAGTTTTCAATAACCATAGAAAATTAAATTGAGCTATCCTAGGTTCATACTTAATTGACAAAGAAGAGCTATACTGATGCTAATCTGTGAACAAAAATAATTGCATCCTTCAAGTTTAAAACCAATGCTTGAAAGACAGTAAAAACAAGTAACTGCCCTATGTGGTACAAATTAAACACAAACTCTCACCATTTATATCTGGGGGTTTCTGCCCAAAAGGAGAAGAATATATTCTAATATTGAGCCAAAAGAAAATTACCCATATGACCCTACTAAAATAATCAAGAAACGCTTTGTTGCATCCTAAATCTTTCTCACCATTTTTTCTTCCTTGGCGGGTGGACTTCGAAGAAAAAGACAAAGTGGAGCAAAAAGAATATCAATGATCCCGATAATTGTCATGAGCCATGGAAAGCCAATTGCCTTTGCAATAGCACCTCCAGCTGAAGGACCTTTTGGGAAACACAGAATTAGACAAAGCTCTTTCCAAATGTCTTGTCAACAGAAAACACAAGGTGCAATATTTTTTTAGGATGTATCGTCTGTCCTGCATTGAGGTAAAAGGTTGCTTTGAAACCAACATTCTTACCTATAGCATACCCCATACAAAATGCCACATCTGCAATGGCATACACACTCCCATAGACAGACACGTGCCGAAGGTCCACCAGGTAGCCCATGATAGGCATCATCGATGAATCCACCATCCCTGTAGGCAGTCAGGAACACAGCACATAGGAAACTGATGTAAACCAAGAATGGGCTGCTTGTCAGGGAATGTCCTAAACTCACTGCCCTGTCAGCTCTTCCCCTTTGTCATCACCACCTGCCAGACTCCTGGCAGACCCGTGACAGCAAACCTTTCACTGAGGAAAGTTGGTGGAAGGTCTCTGGAGATTGGGAGTAGAACCTGAGACCATGTGCTGAATCCTTGCTAGGGCACCATTTGCTGCTCTCTGCTTTGCCTCACCTTGTCCTCCATTGTTGAGTGGCCTTAGGTTTAGGTGAGGGTGCCCAGTCCTCTAGCAACTCATCTTGCAGTTCTTCAGATGCAGCAGGGTTGCAGGCTACTGGCTGTGTGGGTCCCCGGGATGCTACCTGCTGGTGCTCTACTGATTCTCCATTTTCTCACCCACTTGTCCCTTGCTATGGGGCACCTCACACACCTCATCCAGCCCCTTCTACACTGGCCTCACAATTAGATCATGAGAGTTACCAATGTGGAAAATGCTAGGGAGGATCAGAGAACCAGAACACAAAAGAGTCTCAGACATGATCTGGCCCTACTCAGGAAAATAAACCTAAAGCTGTTGGCTCGTTTAATTGGCTAAAACCAACAACAACAGAGACCATTATTAGAATCTCTTTAACAGCAGGGGGCGGGTAGCATAAAAAGTAAGTATGCATGTTCAGAGTTCTGGGTTCAAATCCCTGGCTGGGTGAACATGCTCATGCCTAACCTCTCCAAACACTGCTTCCCCTCTGTAAAGAATGCTGAGTACTGGCTGTTTGGCCAGACCTGCAAACACAACCAGTGCAAGACTTAAATGTTAGTTCCCTCCCCTCTTAGGTAGCAAAGACAGGTAGATGAGGAAGATTTCTTTCTCTCAAATAGTATTTGCTGAACACAGTGCTGGGGACAAAGGAGTAAACAAAACATGGGAGTTGAATGATAACCATAGACTTGAAGAATGAATCACTGCCGGGACTGATACTGAGGTGTGCGGCCTGGGCACACCAGGAAATCCTAACCCCATCTGGGAGTCAGAAGAGGCTCTGTTTGTACTCTCTGCAGTACCACTCCAAGATTAAATTCCTGCCTTTTTGGTGTGGCAGATTTGGCATTTACTTTTACCATGATCAGTCAGTATTTTGTAAACGAGAAACAAAACTATACTATTCATCCAAATAATAACAAGATTTTTCCTAACATTGAGACCCATCTCCTTTCCCTGTGAAAATTCCTGCAGCACAGTGGTCAGCACTATATTGGTCTGATTTTTCTTTACCACACCCTATAAAAAAATAGGTGATATCTTTGTTCACTGAGCTGGGCCTCAGAAAATGGGCTTCACACGAGGAAGTACTATTTGCCCAAGCTTGCCAGCACCACTTCATTTAGCTTCTCTAAACACCAGGGTTTTTTAAATACTTGTTTCCAGGAAATAAATGAAGAGTATGTAGAAGCAAGTATTTTTATATGCATGATCTATAGGCTGTCACTGATCTACACAGCTGGCTTCTAGAAATCTGGGACAAGTAACTAGAGTCTATTTACTCTAACAGAGGAAAAGAAAATCTCCCCTAGAGGGAAAGCAGTTTCACAGTTAGGCACAAGGTTCAGGGGACTCACCAATTGCAAAACCAACTCCAAAGTTGGGTGCGATGAGACCATAAATGTTCTTTGCAAAAGGAATCTGTAAAAGGATATAGATGTTACACTAAAACAAGATATCCAACTCTAAATAATCTTGAAAAAGTCTTTAAAATCTGAAGGCTTTGAGGAGGGGGGTGATCTTAGTACACTTGTTCCCTTCTGAGGGAAACAGGAGCCGGAGGAAGGATGGGGTTTGCAATCCTAGTTTTTTAAAGACCAAGCTCAAAACAGATAACTACTATGAAACCTGCCATCTATGAAAAATCAGCCCAGACCACCCTCAATTTATGGACAAGAATCCTCACGTGGGGCAGGTATTGGCCACTGGTTGAAGATGTTTAAATGTGAAGAACATCTTGCTACTATCTTGGGCTAGTTGCCCCAAAAGTAAATTATGTAATAAAACATCTTAAATAGTTTCTGACATAGAATACAACTACATCCACTGGAGAAGCTTGTCCAAAGGTGTTTAAGAGTGATAAAAAGCACTAAGATAAAATGAAAGACATAATAAAATTAAATATCAACGAACTCACACTGTTGTAAAATGTTGCTTGGTAAGTCTTTACCCAAAACAAGTTTTAGTCCCACATTGTTCCTACTTGTCAAATACCATCATTTTTACTTACACATAAAATGCTGACTCCAACAATTATCATTCCTAGAAGAGCACAAAGCCACCTATCAAAAGAAAAAGCACATCAGTAAATGAACACTTAGGGGTTTTTTTTTCTCTGTCCAAATTTTCAATGGAAATCAAAACAATTACTTGTAGCAGCTAAGGAAGAAATACTTCAAATATTTTAAAAGAAGTACATTATTATCAGCATAACAGAAAGAATGCTGTTTTCATTTAATCTTACCTCCCCATTTTGTGTGCAAGTATCCCAAAAATATTGGTTCCAATGAGATAAGAGATGCTTGCCGGCAAGAAAGCAATGCCTGTAAATTTATGAAAAGGACACCTTATCAGTACTGATAACAGTCACATGTTAGAAAAACTAATAATCATAGACACCACTGCGTTGATTACAGCAGATGAAATGAAGCCCTGGGGCCAGCTAATATCCGGCGGCTGACAGCTCCAGTCTGGACCCCACACCTTTTGTCCATCCCACAAAGCTGCCGAGCAGCTCTAGAAATGAAAACTATTTCTCTCTCAGTGGCTTCATCTCACTCCCAGCTCTGTCCGTGGCAGGCTTTACACATGAACCAATGTGTGGTCCCCTTCCCACAGCTCCTAACTGGGAGCCCAGCAACCAGCACACCTAAGTGTACCAGGCATATCCGTGTCCTCCTCCCCTGTATGTCCCTGTGACCGGAGTAAGACAGGGTCACTGAGAGAATTAGGGGAAATTAAGATAAGCAAAAAGAAAGCAGTTGAAAGCATCCAAAGCCTACCACTCAGATAATCATTGCTGTTATTTTCCCTTGTGAGTTTATACATATGTGTGTGGACAGACATGCTTTTGTGCAAATGGGATTACTGTATGGGATACTTACTTCTCTACATCTGCTTTTTTTCAGTTAACTCTTATAAACATCTTTCCATGTCAAAAAAACAAAAAAGTCTCCACGGCGATTTTTTTTGTGGAAAAGTCATATGTAGCTCAGTTTCATGTCCAAGGTTTGATGGTCTCCCAGGGAGGGAGCTTGCATCCCCTGGGTTCTGATAAGCAGGGAGCCATTTCCTGCTGGCTGGGGCAGCGGCTCCCTTGAACAGTTCCCACACTGAATAGAAAGGCCTGGCTGAATCAGACTAGGCTTGGCTACCAGGAATTTGTCCACCTCAGCTCCACTGTCTTTTATTAGGACAATGGGACAATCTCTTTAGGAGAAACTTTTTCAAACTCTTAGTAATTTTAGTATTTTTTTTCTTGAAATCAGATACAACCAATTGGATTCAAAGATGCATGGTAGCTACTCGATGGTCAGCAAGTAACTGCTACACTCAAAATGCAGAGGACCTGGGGCCTTTTTGGTCCACAGCATACAAAGGGACAAATGTGATCTTGTCCCTTTAAGGATAAGCCATCAAATACAGAGAAAGGTCAAGCCTCCAGGAGGGCAGGGACTTCAAAATGATGGGTTCCATACGCAAAATCCAAAACCAAATCTTTCTAGATCTGGAAATTCTGGGAAATAATAAAGAGCAATCGCATTTCATGTTCTAGGGAATCATTTCCATCACACTTAACAATACGTAGTAGCCAGATAATTACTCAGTCTAATCTGATTCAGCAAACATTTACTGACAGCCATGTGCCCAGCACAGCACTGACGTGCAGCAGAGACAATGACAACGTGACTCTTGTCACCATGGAAAGTGCCTTTTTTAAAGAAAAAAATCAGACACTATTTGAACCAAGACATGGCCTCCTTAAGAATGTAACAAAAGTCCAGGCACCGCACTCCAGGAACCCTGAGCCTACAGCTGGCAAGCTTCCCTGAGAACACAGTATTTAAACCTGAAGGGTGAGTAGCAGACCTCCTGACTCTAGAGACAGAGCTGGTCCGGATAGTAGAAATCAGGTGGACCATGTCTCACAATGAGAGACTCGAGGGGGCAGGGACTCATAAATGAATGAAGAAAGCAAATCATACGGAAGATAACCATGCTGGTGCACGATGAAGAACTACTGACATTCAGCCTTAGAGTCAGGGAGACAAAATGAAAACTGGAGTGGAGTGGGGTCTGTGGTGACTTCAAAGGCCCAAATCTCATCTGAGAAGGCAGCTGCCACTCTCTCTAGCCAACTACTGCCCAGGGGACTGCAGTTCCAGTATTAGAAGATCTGGTTTTTCTACATAAGCTGGAACTCTGGGTTCTTGTATGAAATCTCTTGATTTTTAAATGTTGGCAATTCACTCTTTAAAAAGATAAACCCTATACCGGTCAACACAATTATCAGCCAACCAAAAAAAAAAAAAAACCTTCATAACGGCTGAGAATGTAGCTCCGTTGTAGAGGGTTATAGAGCTGCTGCTTAACATGCATAAGGCCCTGGCTTAAATCCTAGTGCTGAGAAAGAAAAATAAATAAACTGCTTTGGAGCTGAACTTGGCCCACAGACAGCCTGGTGGCTTAAGCTCTGGCTAAAGGAAGCAGCTCACAGAGAGCCCCTTGGAACTCCAGGCCTCCTGCTGAGTCCTAACTCCAGGGTTGAGCCCAGGCAGTGGCTCCAAAGCCGAAGCTTCAAGCAAAGACACAGTCAAGCTCCAGTGGAAGCCACACTCTTCTACTCTGAGTGGGGTGGCGAGCTCACACACGGAACCCAGAAGCAGGCTGACCTTGCTGTCCACGGACTGCAGGGCTCTATGGGCTCCAGCTCCATCTCATGATTCTTCAGCAAAAAGCACTGGATTAGCAGATTTGAAAAACTTGCTACCTGCGGCCTGAGGGGATCACTTTCATCCATAAAGCCCAAGAAATTGCCTTGGCTCCCACTGTGCACACCTCACAGGGTACTTTCGAGGATCAAACAGTAAAACGCATCGTAAGGCCCTTAGCAAACAGCACTTCCAGTTCAGTCTCAGAGCTGTCACGATAGGCAAGCCTACCTCCTCATTCTCACCCTGGTCTGCTGACCTTGCCCAAACTGCAGTGGGCTTCCAGTGTGCAGGGACTCCCTCACCTGCCCCCACAGCCCCTCTTCATGCATGGACTCCCAGAGTACAGCTGGCCATCCGGAGAAAAGATCGTGTTTGAAGACACTCACTTCATGGAGCTGCAGGTGCCCAGAGAGGCCACCATCCCTTGATAAGCACAGGATGCTCACCCAGTGACATCAGGCAGCCTGCTCTGCTATCTTACATGTGGCTCAGACTCCTGACTGACCTTAAAGACTTTATAAAGGAAGCCTCAGGCTCTGTCTGCAGAGGATGAGCAGCTTAAGTACCCTGTACATGACCAGGACATATTCAATTAGGATCGTAAGTCGGTTAAGTGGAGACACCAGAGACATTAGAAAAGCTTTGCAGCCAGGAGGGTGCAGGGAGCAAATGCAGGGCACCTGGCTGACCTGTGTGCTCCACCTGGACTGACAGGCACCTCTGAGAGCACCTGAGGCCAGGTTACTGAGGACCGGGAGGAAGGAGACACTGGGAAACACTTCCTCAAGGGGCAGCTGCCGGAACTGGCAGCAAGACCAGGAAATGTCCTACTCCTTTGCAAAACTGCTCCACACTAACCAAGTGATAGGAAAAAAGCACCCTTCCTGGAAAGCAGTGCGCTTTCTGCAGCAGCTCCCAAGGTTTCCTCTTCTATCCTGACTGCCAGGAAGTTCAGAGCTGCCTTTTCCACCCAAGAAATAGCCTTTCATTTAGTTCCAAGAGTCCTTCCTCCTTCTTACTGGAGGTTTGCTTTTTGTTTTGTGACATAATTCACACCCTGTAAAATTCACTCTTTCAGGGTACAGTTTGGTGGACTTTATTGTGTTCCAAGGTTGTGTGATCATCACCACTAACTGAATCCAGATTTTCATCACTCCACAAAGAAAAGTCATACCCACTAGCAAGGGGTCTTTCCCCATATGCACCCCATACCCCCAGGCCACTGGGGCTTTTTAAGGATTGTTTGAGGAAAGAATGCAAAATCAATGCAGAACTGGAAGGGAATGATTGATACTCAGGCTGGACCACATGCAGTGAGGTAGGCACAGCAGGGGAAAGTCTAAACAGGAGGCGCTTCTGACCAGGCACCCTGCAGAGGGCTAATGCCAGAAGGAAATGCAGGTCACCTGCAGAAAAGTTAGGGGCACTAAAAATGCCAGAGCAGGTCAGAACTGAGAAACTCCCTACAAAGATAGCCATACGTGCATTGCAGGAACTGTGAAAAGAAAATAAATCTCTAGAACAGATAATCGATAAATTCTTAAATAAAAAGGGGTATGTGTGGGGACCGGCATTCTGGATATTATGCAGTCTTCTAAAGGCACAGTGATTAATTACTGAGGTCCTGACAGAGGAAAGACATGGCAGGTCAGTAGGACAGAAGAGAGAATCCAGAAACAGGCCCACATGCTCATCCAGGGAATGACAGAGATGGGAATATCGGATGTTCTCAATAGGAAATGGCCCTGGGATGAAAGCTGGTCATATAGAAAAAACAAACAAAACTTACATCCCACACACCTTGGAACGAAATTAATGTCATAGAAGTCCAAAATTCTAATGTAAAAAAAAAATGTACTGTCTTAGTCACTTTCCTTGTCTCTGAGACACAGTATCCCATTCCTACAACTTAAAGGAAGAGAGATTTATTTTAGCTCACCATTCTAGGTCACAATGGGCTGGGTCCAAGGAGAAACAGGATGGAGGCAAGGGTGCTCAGCCAGGAGGCACAGAGTGAAGGGAGGAGCGAGGGAAGGAGATGACCCTTCCGGGTCACATCCCGTGAGCTACCGCTTCCAACCAGACTCCACCTGCTAACAGCACATCCAGCTCTGCATCTGTCAGTGGATCAGTCCACTAAATGAGGATCCCATGATCCAATCACCTTCCAAAAGCCCAACCTCTGAACACATAAGCCATCCAGGGAACATTCTAGATCTAAATGTATTGCAGGAAAACATATTTTTTAAAAAAACCATCTTGGGGGTTGGGGATTTAGCTCAGTGGTTCCGCCACCTGCCTCACAAGCACAAGGTCCCGAGTTTGATCCCCGGTACCAAAAAGAAAAGTAAAAAACAATCTTGGCATGGTAAAGACCTTTCTGAGCTAGATCTGAAAGGACAAAAGGGAAGACTGCTATGTCTGACTAATGGCATTTTACGTGTTCTTAGTATCAAACCATACCATATATAAAGTCAAAAGACATAGGAAAGAGCAGTATGTGTAAAACTTCTAGAACATAAAGGATCACGTTATATACACTGAACACTTACAATCAACAGGAGAACACTTACAATCAATAGATCATGTTATAAACATAAAGGACCATGTTATATACAAAAAAAACTTACAATCAATAGGAGAAATGCAGACAACTTGATAGAAAAATGGGCAAAGTATATCAATATGAAATTTACACTAAACAAAATATACACAGCTGATAAACTCTACAAACAGATGCTTAATTTCATTCAGTTATTAAATAAAATTAAAACAAGACCTCCTGAATGCATAACATTTCAGTCACTGGGAAAGACTGATAATAGCTGTATTAGTACACTAACAGCAGGTACTGACCGTCCCCTGCAGATCAAATCCCCAACTCCAGGAGGAATGCACAAGAAGGATATCCTCTGCAGGACAGTTTCTAATGGCAAACATTGGAACGAACCCAAACACCCAAAAGTAGGGATGGTTGAAAATTTATGGCAAAACCTTACAAGAGAACAACATATTAACTGTGAAAAATGAGTGATGTGCTCTGGTTAAACAAGGGAGACTGAATCTAGAGGTTTTACTCCCCCACACCAAACTCAACTGCAATGTGATAAAAGAGTAAATGGAAGTTCTAGACTCACATCCCACTCCCTCTCCACATGCCAGCACAGACTGACGGGGCCAGGAGAAGCACGCAGAGGGGACAGACGGGGGATGAACAGATCAAGGGCAGTAAGGGCAGACAGATAAGAAAATATAGAGGTCTGACATCCAGCTAAGTGGAGTAGAAGAAAATGAGGAAGGAGGGAGTTAAGTAATAATACCAAAAGTTTTCCTGGATCCAAAGAGATCCTCAAGTGAAAGGGCCGAGCCAGTGGACCAGAAAGACCACACTGCAGAGGAAGGCAGACCCCATTGCAAATCACCATGGCAGACACTCATAATTCAGAGAGGAAGAAGGTTGCCTGGGCTCCCAAGAAGGTCAGCAATGAGAACACCCCTGGGCTCCTCCCCTGCACCCCTGAATGCCAGAAGATGACAGAACAAGGTCTCCAAACTCTACAGGGAAATGATTTCCAACCAGGAATTATTCACGCAGTGTAGGGGATGTGCCTCAGTGATAGAGCACTCGCCTTGCCTGTGCAAAGCCCTGGATTCCATCTCCAGCACCACTAAAGAAAAAAGAAAAACAAAATGTATACAGGTAGCTAGATGTGGTGGTGCACACCTATAATCCCAGCTACTCAGGAAACGGAGGCAAGAGGATCAAACATGTGATCCTTGGCCAGCCTGGGCAACTTATGAAGACCCTAATTCAAAATTAAATTAAATTAAATTAAAAGAAAAGAAAAAAAATGGGCTGGAGAGGTAGCTCCATGATAGAGGACGCCTGGGTTTGATTCCCAACCCCCCCCCACACACACACAAATGCAAACTAAGTCAAGCAAGTGGAAGGTGAGGGTAAAGTTATTTGGTAATATGCAAGATTTCAGAGAACTTCGTTGGACAGGCACCCTCCCCAAAGCTGCTGGAGGGCATGGTCACTCAGGTTCCTTTCATCTCTGCCCAAGTCCGGGGGCTGGACCCATTAGTGCTACACAGAAAACTAAGAAAATGAAAAGACAAGGCAATGACTAATTCATTTATTAATAAGCCTGTAAAAAGAAAGGAAATGAATCACAGTATCTTACAAAGCCCTGTTTGGAACAATATTTACAATCACAAGCACGTCAATGCTGAACATCAAGGTAACAAAAACAGAGACCCATGGTCCTACTTATCTGTGGGGGATGCGTTTCAAAATCCCCAGTGGATGCTTAAAAATGCAGACAGTTCCCAACCTACACAAACTTATGATAAAATGTGATTTGTAAAACAGGCACAGTAAGAGATTAACAATGAATAATGAGATAGAAAGTAATTTAACAATATATTGTAATAAAAGGCAAATTCTGTGTGTGTGTGTGCCTGTCTCTTTTTCTCATGGCAATTTTACCTTTTTGCTTGAAGCATCTAACACAAATGATACAAAGCATGGAGCCCAAACAGACCCCAAAGCTGCCCTAGGCACTCTCCCTGAGAGCCAAACAGAAGTACTCACTTTACCATCCTGGCACAGCCAGCTCAGGAGGGCTACCTTGACAGGACCCACCCTGGGGACAAAGCTCCTAGAGTGAGAAGAGCCGCTCTGCTCCTTACCCAGCTGCCACTTCCGGGAACACATGGTCTCCATCATCCAGATGGGCAGGGCTGGCTCCAGCATGGCGATTCCCATGTTCGCAAAGCAGATAGAGCCTTAAGGAGAGGAAGAGGTTAGTGTACTTCCACTGCCCATACCCAGGGTCCTCAGCCATCTCCGAACACGATCAGACTCCAGGTGCCCCAGCTCAAGTATCCGGAGCTTCTCTACCTCCATAAGGAAAAAATAAACACCAAGCCAAAGGGTTGGCAAGGGGTGTGTTTCTATCATTATTATAACTTTAAACAAGTGGAATTTCAAAGTCATATGGTGTGGGACTAGAAGGAGCCTTAGAGATCGTTTGGTCTAATGCAACTAAGTTATTAATGAAAAGAGGGGCTCCAATTTATTAACGAAGTAAGTTGCTTGAGGCACCCAGCATCGAGGCAATTTCCAGACAACACATGGTGCTGGAACAACCTGAAACCTTGGGGATTAGGGTTCACTGTGCCGTGAAAACGGACATCTCTGACGCCCTGAGATGCCAGGGAATCCAAGGAAAATCACAGTGCTCTTGGTCCAGGTGTGCTGTGGAGGGATCCTTTCTAAATCAGCCCTCCATACAGGGTATCTATGCAAACAGCCACTATCACCCTGTTAAGCAGATGCTTTGTAAATACAGAACCATCTGGAAAAAGACACACGGCTGGTCCTCCATCCGTCATTCGGGAGTGTCCTGTGTTGTGCACCTTGAAACCTGTAATTTGCTAAACAAACTCAGGGAACACTGTGACCTTGATGAAGATGCAGGCATAATGAAGGGAGGTTTTTTCATTCTCTGTGACATTTACAGGCACAACACAGAAACGATTGGACTCCTCCCACAGCCCTTGCTTCTGAACCCCTCCCTCCCGAGAACTGGGGATGTTTGACAGAGTGTGGGATAGATCTTGCTATTCCCTTCTGTCAGAGAGCTTGCAGCCGGCACAGTCCTGCCCAGACTTATCCAAGCTTCAGGGAGTCGCATCTCTGGGACGTCATCCCCACACACTCTCATGACCTCCTAAGACCAGGGCTCTGAGGCATCCCAGCCCCAGTGCAAGAAGAGATCTGTGCACCGACTTTCCGGCCCTTGGGCCACATACATGCAGTCCTCACCAAATCCGGCAGCGAAGGGTAGAACCAGACCGGCCTGCAGCTTTGGAAGAGCCTGAATTTAAACACCCAAAGGCAGGGTAGCGCCCCCTTCTCCTAAGCTCCCTGACCCCTCCTGGAGGACCTGACCTCTGCTTTGATAAATGCACCCTCACTGGGTCTGATGCCAGACTGCAGAGCCGCCCAGTGAGCAGCACCCAGCCGTAGGGCTCCCAGCCTCACACCAGGGCCACCGCTGACCTCAGCACGCAGGCCCAGGCAGTGGCTACACGAGGCTGGTCCTTTGGGTCACAGGGAGGTGGCCTGCTGCCTCCAGGATGGTCTTTGGGGACAGTTGCTTGGATGAATATGACTCATTCCCCTTCCTTCCCAAGAGCGCAGAAACCCAAAGCCCTCTTGTAGCATGTTCAGGCCAAGAACCCAAAGACATGACCCTTCACCAAAGGGTGCTTCCTGTAAGCCTCCCCACTGCTCCACAGAGGCAGGCTCTCTGTAGGAGGAGCGGTGTCCTCTGAGCCCTCTGGGACTCTGTTGTCAGTCTTTATTCAGACAGGCCAAGAGGATTCAGAACGCCCACATAAGACCCTTGCCATGTGGCCACCAAATTCAAGGCCAAACAATGATGGGCTCTGACTCTAAAGCAGCAAGCCAGACTCCAAGCAAGCCTGTGAGGCAGGGCATCACGGTGGCATCCTGTGACCCTGGCCCTCTGAGGAGCAGGGTGCACACCATTTAGATTTTCCCCAGGTGAAAAACAGAAGACAACCTCGGCTGAGGTCAGAAAACAATGACAGAAGACCATTTCCTGAGACACGGAAGCTGTCTGCCCTTTATGTTCTCTTCAGCCCTACATTTCTGGCAACAAAATGGCCACTGGCACCCACCACTCACTGCCACCTCCCTCAAGTGGCCTCATCTGAGAAGGACCCGGGAGCCCCACCTGCAGCAATGAGGATGTAGGGGTCCTTCAGCAGAGTGGTTAGGGGCGTCCCCTTCTGACTCTGTCAAGCAAAAAAGAAAAAAGAAAACAGGTTAGAATTGTCACCATGGCCACTGGAAGCCCTCATTCCCAGGTGCTTACTTACCTCTGGCTGCACCCGGGATGGCTGGAGCACGAAGAGTTGAATCACTGCAAGGGAAAAGCACAGATGATCTCCCTTTCAGAAAGCAAGCATGGCAGGAGTCCATGCCCTCAAGAACGCCAAGGTCATGGCCACAGTGCCCACGGAGCCTCACTCACCTCCATCCAAGAGCACCAGGGCTGCCAGCACCAGGAAAGGAGCCGTCTTCCCCACAAATTCGTAGAGCACACTCCCAAAGGGGGGGCCCACTGCAGAAAGACAGGGGCCAAGCCAGTCCCGGTGGATGCCTCACAACACTAGAACCTCCATCTGTTTCTTGTGTTTCTCTTCACTTTGCTCAAAAAAAGTGGGAGGGGTCACCCTACATTCTTTTTAGTTAGCAGTAAATTGCTTGGCAACTTCCTCCAGGTGGGCTTTCACTTGAGGAACAGCCAAGGCGTACAGAGAATTCCCCTCTCAAAGGTGAGGTCCCAAAGAAATGAGATCCAGGTCACAGGGATGTGCTGCTTCTGGGGCTTGGGAAAGGCCCACTACGGCACAGGGGGAACCACAGGCTCCAAATGAAGGGAAAGGATCAGAATCTCCCCTAGGGAAGACATCTGTCCCCTGGCCTGGGAGATCTTCCAGAGCAGGTGGATGAAAAGTGGGAAGGTTCTCTCAGATCATAACACAAGAAATGTTTGAGAGGAAGGGCTCCAGCAGACCAATCCACTCAGCCCTTTGTTTCACACAGGGGCCCAGCGAGGTTTGGAGCAGAGGCCAGGGAAACCCAGGTCTTCCCAGCTGAGACTCCTTCTACCATTTTCCAAAGTCTCCATGAAGGTAAGAAATAGAAAGCAGACACAGCTCCACCATGGCCAGGGCTGCCAGGTGAGCGCCACCACTGCCCGATAGCAGCCACCCCTCCTGTCTGCGCGCCTACCCAGTGGCCCTTACCCACCTAGGACCCCCATGGCCAGGCCTCCCAAGGCGATCCCCATGGCATTGCCTCTCTCTTCGTCATCTGTGTACACACTGGCAAGCATGCCCATCCCTAAATTGAAGACACAGTTAATAGCTAGGCCCTGGGGAGCACCCTCCCTCCCCAGCCAGACTGGTGATCTTCCTGAGTCTGGGACAGCAACTGAGGATGGGACCAAGCAGAACCCAAAAGGAAGGTGGGCAGCTTCTCCAAGAATCCCCACCACCACCACCACCGCCGCCACTACCTTGAACCCTTGAACTAGTCCAGCTAACTGCCCAGAGGGCAATGCTGGGGGTTATAGTTTAGATCTAAACTATCTCTCAAAATCTCATGTGTTCAGGGGTAGGGATTTCAGAAGGTGACTGGGTCATGAGAGCTCTAACTTCAACAGTGGATTAAGACCCTGATGAGACTATAATTTGATGGTGCTGTTGGGGAGTGATCGTAAGAGGCGGTGGGGCCTTGTTAGAGTGGATCATGGCACTGTAAGTTTGAGGTTTTTATCTGCCCCCAGCCCCTTCCTCTCTGGCTCGGCCCCCTCTCTCTGCGTCCTGGCTGCCGTGAGGTGAGCAGCTTTCTTCCACTATGCCCTTCCACCAGGACGTTTCTGCCGCAGCACAGGTTAAAGGCAATGGAACGGCTGCCCATGGACTGAAACCTCTAGAACTGTGACCCAAAATAATCCTTTCCTCCTCTAAGTTGTTTTTCTCAGATATTTTGTCACAGTGAAGGAAAGCCAACCAACACAGCCCCCCAATCTGCCCACACAGGTGTTTCCATACCTACCAGCTACAGATGAGCAGGAAGAGCCGATGCCCTGCAGGGACCTAGCGATTAGCAGGAAGGCATAGCTGCTGGAAAAGGCGAACACTGCCAAAAGAGGAGGCCCCAGCCAGCACATCAGGGCCATGCCCCTGCCAGTGGGATGGCACCATCCCAACAGGGGCATTTCCAAAGCCATCTCTAACCAGGGGAGCATTTCCACATTTACTGCACTATGTTTTTGCTCTACAAAGCCTTTCTCTCCACTCCTTTTTCCAATACACAACCCCTACCTTCACCCCTACCATATTCTGATTCTCAGCTTGAGAACAGCAGAACTCATTCCGACAGCCACACTCAGAAGGCAAACGTGAGGCACTTACTAACTGTTGAAATAAACATGATGCAGAATCCCGCAAACATGGGCATCGGATAGCCGATTCTGCAAAACACAAACAAAAGGAAAACCTGGTGACTGGTGGGTATTTTTTTAAGGCTTCATATTGATTGTCTTTTAGCTACCCTTTGGGATCAGATGGATAAGCGTTTGGTCAACTTTTCTAAAAATTCATATTCTTAGGGCTTCCTACATGACCTTTTTGTGTTTGACTGTCTTGGAACGTGAATACATTTATGGACTGACACTCGGAACAAAAATTTCTCTGGAATAAATATGAACGCAATATTGGCAAGTAACCGAGAACACATCCAAAACACAGGAACAATATTTCCATCAATTTCTGTATTCCTTTAAGTATAGTCTTTGCTAGATCATCCCCAAGGGGACAGTCACAATCAACCGATTCTGTCTGGTAAAACACCATCAAGTGCTTCACTCAGCTGCAGAGACAACCCCTCTGTTATCTAAGAGGCATTAGGAAGCACTGTTTTAAAACCTACCTTCCTGTTGACCTGAGCAAGGCCAGCCGAAGAAGACAGGCCTCATGTTCTATGCAAAAATTCAAAATCCCTATTTCCTGTAAGACCACCCAGGGCTCTGACACCAGGCCAGGGGCCTTCTGGTATCACTTATCTGGCTGGACACACAGCCATGGCCTGAACCCAGGCAAGTCCCCAAGCCCCACCGCCCACCTCCTAGGACCTGAATATAGAGAGCTATGAATCTTAAACCATCTACCAGTGCAGCTGGAGCACAGAAGGTGCTTCGGAAATTTAATTTCCTCCCTCACTCTGCTCCTTCTCTTCCCTCAGTTTTGGTGGGATTAAACAGACAGTTCAGTCCCTGCTATACAGGTGATGTAGGCGGCTTCATTTCCCATTCTGCTCTGATAAAGAGGGGACAAGATGAGCTGAGCAACTGCCTTATTGTAGGCTCGCTCCAACTCAGAGCAGCCAGGAGCATCTCCAGGACTCTTTTCCACTAGCCCTGGACCCCAGAAATCTGGAGAGGGACCAAAGAATCCAAGAAGCCCAAAGAGCCAAGCGTGCTGAGTCTAGGAACTCCTGGAAGGGCTCTTCTATTTAACGCTTTCTTCAGAAGTCACAGTCACAGCACCTTTACCTACAGGTTATACCCAAAGCCCCACGCACTTACACTCACCAGCTCAATGATTTCACACAGGCAATTAGCTCCCTATTTTACAGCTGAGGAAACTGCAGAATGAAAAAGTGACTTGCCAAACTACCCAGATAATTTCACATGGGCCATTCCCTCCAGTCCAGGGTTTCTCCTGGTAAATTGTAATACTTCCGCAGGTTCCCAAAGGGCAGGTGTAGCTTTAAATGGAATCTCTCTGTAAGTCTCCTGACCATATTCATGTATCGTTTGAAAACAATTTGACATGCATTATGAAAACAACTACCAAAAATACAAATTGCACCTGAAATTAATGAAAGATTCTCAGATACTCAGTCCCCCTTTCACAAACCCTGTGACACTGCCATCAGAGAACAGCTGTTCTTGCTTGTCTCAGGCAGCCGAAGGTGACTGTCCGGGGCTCTTTAGTCATGAGGACAAAACGAAGCTCATGCAAGGTCCTACACGGCGCTGCTGGACACTGAATAAGGAAAAGTCCAGGAAGCTCACAAAGAACTTGCAGGCAGCTTACTGTCTACAACCATGGCGCATCTTGTGGAAGAACAGATGCATGCCAATTTTCCCAGCTACACTGGAATAAACATGGGCTTCTCACCTCTTTTAATACGGATTTGGGAAACGTAGTAGCTGGAATGCTAATACAATGGGTAATCTGAAAATAAAATGATAATATAATTTTTTAATGTATTATAGTAAAAGACACATTGTCAAGAATAATGGGATACATGTATTGAAGCGAGGCAGAATGTTTTGAGGGGCCTAATGCAATGTGGCTTTTACTGTAATAAAGTTTTTAAATTTAATCCTTCACTGTATTTTTTGGTCACCTCTCACTGATCAACTGTTTACAGCAATTTCTGTCCGATAAAAACAGTACAATGTCTCCTCATCCACCATTATTCTGACTCTGGCTCAGCACAACTAAAGACACTCCGGAAGGACTTCCAGCACTGCCTCAGGAAGTGGCAAGAATGCAGGGATGAAGGAAGTGTGTTTGAAATGAGGAGGAGTATTTTAAGGGGGATTAATGGCAACGTGTCTTTTACTGTAATAATTTTTTTTTTGGTACCGGGGATTGAACTCGGGGAAAATCCCCAGCCCTACTGTAATAATTTTTAAGTTAAATTTTCACTATATTTGTTATCACTCATATACGTCAAAGCTGATGGGATCGGGGGATTAAACTCTCTTTCTTTGCTTTGGTTGAAAGCTTTAAAAGGGACATCCTTCAGCCACATAAAACATCTGCAGTCCCTCTGCAGACACAGGCAGAAGCATTGAGTGGTTTTGGGACAAAACATGAGAAAACGCAGCAACCCCAGGTGTGGTCCCCAAGCCAGCAGTGACAGTTTGCCAGGTGTGCAGTCTGGCCAGTGGCCAAGTCATTTGTCGATGCACAGTTAGGGTGGGCTGGAAGCCACTGAGGCTCCTTCTTCCCAAGAGACTCTGGCATTCCTGTGACCACAGTCAGGGAGATGGTGTGCAGGTGGCCTGGGATTCATTCCCACTGCAGTTCTGTGCAGAGCTTGGGTGAGGTCTGCTTTTCAGACAACCAATACTGGGCTCAGAGAAGGTAAACCACTTGCCCCAAATTCAGGTGGTGGACGTACTGCAAGTGTGTACTGTGTGCCAGGTCTGGCTGGCACACATTTTGGTGCGAATGCCAGCCCCAAGTGCAGAGGTTCCCCATGGCATGTGGATGAAGGCTTCAGTCTCACTGAAACCTACAGGTTGTGCATTACACAAGGGTTTTTCCACCAATACTTTTTTTTTTAATTCCTTTGGGATTTTAACAAAGCATGTCTGGAATAATCAAATGGCAAAAGCTAGAAGGAAACACAAAGGCTGGCCAGTCCACACCCTCACCTTCCATGAGATAGAGTGGCTCACTGGCAGCTGCAGTACAAGTCAAAAGCTGCAAGCACCTGAGCACGGGTGCTGCCTTCTCATAGCAGGGCACACACATGCCTGAATCCCCAACACTGGCCAACCCACAGGCAAGGATGCCCAGGGGTCAATGCCAGGCAGCATCTTCCCCTGGTGCTCAACCCCAAGGAAAATAAGACATCATGGGTAGCTCCTGGGTCTCCACCCTCAAACTTTTCCTATCTCAGAACGACGGCTGTCTATTGTCCCTGTGTCACTGAGCAATGGGCAAAACGCTGATGCCTTCTCTCCTTGCACAGTTTTTCCAAATGGGCAGAAACTCAGCCGACATTAGTCATAAACTTCTGAATTAATCCTCCTGCCTCAATCCAATGCCATCTCAATTAACGTATTACTTGCAAGCTAGATCTGATTCAGCAAACCTTTATCTACACATCCATTTTCATCTCGTGAGTCATCCAATTGCCCATAGTCATCCTCTACAGAGCAGCAGGGAGCAGTTAATCTAGTTCAAATAAGACTAAAAATCACATAATGAATCCTTAGGAAAACAAGTAAAACAATAAAAGTTGTTCTAAAATTACACCTAGTCAGTGGAGACACCCTTTGTGTCCCTCAATAGTCACTGGTGATTGATAATTATTCTCCAATGTTAGTAAGTAGCTCATCTTTACCACAGAGACTACCCAGACTATTCTTAGCTACAGTTCTCTCTCTACCACGCCAAAAGACAAAAGGAAGGACACAAAGTAGGGCCCAGTAGGGTGCAAACCATCCCCAGAGGCAGGGCCATCTCCCTTTTAGTTATCTCAGCACACTCCTGAAAGTTAGATGAGGAAATGAATGTTTTAGTTACCGAATATTTTAAATTGCTCAGATATAAGAGGAAGCTTGCCAACCATTTAGTAAATGAAACAAAATTCTTAGGTTTAGTCCTTGGGTCCAGTGGTGGATGGTTGTTGTTGGCTGTCAGATGCATACAAGGAGCTGCATGGGTCACAGATGTCTGACTTTCCTGAGTGTGAGCCCCATCAGGACCGGGACACATTTCAGGTGGAGACTTTGCTCCCATGAGAACTGCTCTGATTCTACTGCTGGATTCTCCTGATTTCAGAAAAGAAGACTCCATCATCCCCGCCCCTACCACTCCATCCCTATCACCCCAGCATCGTCTAGGATGGAAGATCCTTTTCCAGAACAGCTGGTTGCCTTGTCCACAGAGAAGCTGAAAAGGTCACTGCTTATTCCTGCAAAGCCTACTTCAGACCAACTGACTGGAGCAAGAGGGAACAAATAATAACCCCAGTAGATTTCAGAGATCTCATGCCCTATGGCTCTTTCCTTGTCATTCAGATGTTAGTTAAGATTTGTGTGTAAAAATAACTGCTTTCAAATATACTAGGTAACTATGGAAATAAATTAAGCCAGTGATGCGGGCTTGATAAAAAGCAGACCACCCAGGCAATGACAAGCTAAAGAGGAAGCTGAGGGAGATGGCCTCCAGCACCAGAGTTAACTCTTTCCCAAGCCAGCTGGTCGGCCTGCAGTATCAACTTTCCATTCTCAAGACACAGCTACTACTTAATCCGTTACACAAAGCAAGTGAAGACCAGGATGCAACATCTTGTAATGAGAGTGTATAGCTCCCTGGTAGAGCAAATGCTCAGCATGCACAAGGCCCTGCGATTCACCTCCAGCACAAAAAGAGAAAGGCGAGGGCCGGGGATTTAGCTCAGTGGTTTCGCTGCCTGCTGCACAGGTGCAAGGACCCGAGTTCAATCCCCAGTACCAGAAAAAAAAAGAGAGAGAGAAAGGAGAGAAAGGTAGAGATATCTGCACCTTGTTTTGCTGCTTAGGCTCTTCCTTTTACGCACATCTATGCCTAAAATTCACTCACTGGACTCAGTTATGACAGGAGTCACTAGTGTAACTCCTGCCACCTCCTGTTACACACACTGAACTTGTGGAATGACCAGTTAAAGTGAATTACAAAAGAAGTCACACCTGCTGCCAAGACGGAAATCAAGTCAACCGAAGCACCCTCAGGCACTGAAAAGTGTGTTATCGGATATGGGACAAATGCACGTACCAAAAGCAAAGGTCCTTCGTCCTTATTCGGTCACATATTTTCAGTGAAAATATAGTACCCTAGCAGTAAATAAAACAAGAATGACTTGCATCAAATTACCAGTCAAATAAACGCTTAAGTGCTTCCCAAGAATTGTTACTTTGTGTTTTCAGGATTTGGATAAGATCTTATCCCAGTAATTAAAACTCTTCTTTGTATCACCTAACAGAAGCCAGTCAGGTATCTTAACCATCAATACAGGGCCTAGGATGGGAACTGTACCATTCCGGGTACCTCATCTAAGAGTGGGTTCCCTTAAATTAATGCAAGGGGCTTTAAAGAAGAGTGGTTCCTACCACCTGACTGGGCGGCTCCCCCATGTGTCTCTGGGGATATATGAGCAGACTAGCTCACATCAGGAGCTGGAAAAAGATCATTATTTTTCTGGGGCCTAGGAAGGTCTAAGTCCCAAAACAGCAGGCTGATTGCTTTCTAAATTATTTGCCCATTAATTAAAACTCACTGTGCCTTTACCTGTTCAGACTGGTGAGACCAGGAAGGGCCCAAGAACATACAAGAATGACAGATTTTTAAAAAAATCTATGTTGTTTATTTTTAGTAGCTAAAAGTACAAACTGTATAATAGCCACAGGGAAAAGAACAGGACAGGGAGGAATGGAGCCTTGGAGCCAGCATGGAGCCTGGACATGGCACTAGCCCTGCTGTGGGGAAATGCTTTCTCCTCCTGCTGCACAACTCCTCTGCCACACAATTCTAGGAGTGACCCAAAAAGTCTGGGTAAAGTCTCTGCGAGCTCTAAGGCTCCGTGTTTTTAACTTCTCTCTAGTCAGGAATACCATGCCTCTTAAGCACACTCATTTACAACACGGAAAAGACTGGGTGATACATGATGTTTTAATCCCTCTTTAATCACAAATATATAAATCATCTTTAAAATGCTGTTTTAAACACATTTGTTTATAATACCAAAAACACAAGTCAACAACCTCTCGTTGGTAATTGAGGATGAGATTGGCATAAATTACGTCAAAATTGGCACAATTACGCCAACTGACTGTTGGTAATGGCTCATGGGGGAAGACTGCACGAACAATGCCCTTGTGCCTTCTCCGCTGGTTTCCATCCGAACCATGGGAGAAGCAGTGTCCTGGAGGGCCTGAGGAGCTGCAGATCCCCAAGTTCATGAATACCGGGCTTGGAAAATACTAGCAAAATTACAAATCATGATCATTTTGAAGGTACCACAGTTCACTCCACTGTTTTGCCTACATCTGTATTAAAATTTGCACTTCCCCATTCCCAGGTAGGGCAGATACTGAAGATCATTTTTAAGCTTGCTGGGTAGCTGGCAAAACCAGGTAGGGGTTAAAATTCTGCTCTAGATAACCCAAAGTGGTTCACTTATCCTAAGAATAGGCTAAATTTCACAAGTCATAAAACAAAATCAGAATTCTCTTGGAAGACAATTTTTCGGAGCCCCAAACATAAGCTCTGGATGGCTGCAACCACACAGATGTAAAATATTTAATAGGGGAAAGGTCTCACTGGTTTTAAACAAGTTTCTTCCCTGTGGCCTAAGCAAAGCATTAAAAACAAGAATGAAATTTTTTTAAAGCTGTTCATTTGCTATTTGCATTTGGAAGACTGGAACCCTCCCATCATTTGGGAGAATTTCTAAGTATTACACACTACAGCTAGTAACATTCCCACCCAAGTGATTGGCAAGGCATTATTACGATAATGTCCTCAATTTTCACATACAGTATCCGAGCCGTTTGCTCTGTCAGAATACAAAACCCTGCACCATTTTCTGTAATTATACCAGATGCATTTTAAGAAGTGCCCTTAGTTTTGAAAAAAGGAAAAAAAAACCAAACCCGCGACTCTGAAGGTCTGGTCTTTTTGTTTGGTCTTTTCCGGGAGAATAGAGGAGCTGCAGCACGTCACCTCCGTAATGGCGTTTCTTGGTGGTCTCACAATCAGCCCTTCGCTGGGTTAATTTGCTTAGTGTATTTTGTGTGGCAGCCATATAATATTGCTATGCACAGACTGGAAGGCTGGGCATGCATGGGAGGGCTAACATACATTCAATGGCAGCACTCGGTCGAGAAAATCAGACTGCAGCAGGAATTCTGCTCCTGTGCACCTCACTGTGAGGGCAGCAGCAGCAACCCCAGGTATGCATCCAAGACAGCCGGTACTGGGGAAGGGGGGAATCTGTCATCCCCTCTAGGAGGCCCTGCCACTACCCCATGCCTCCTCAGCTCACAGACCCTCAACACCAGAGAAGCACAAGGCCCCGCTCTCAGAAAGGCTCTGGCCTTGGCTCAGTGCTCTGCTCCTGCCTTGCTGAAATCCACCCTAACATCTGAACAAGGGGCTCACGTTGGGTCCCACAAATTATGTAGCCGATCCTGATCTACATCTCCTCACCACACTGCTTGGCTCCCCTACTCTTCCATAAGGCTTTGGAATGTCACATGGATCCCAAACGCTGCCCATAACAAAACCCTTTTCTTCTGGCCAAGCCTCCTCCCCAGCCCTGCCCTCCCTCTTCGGTGTACCTTTCCTCCACCACAGCCTCTCCCCCACAGTCTTTGTCCTTCTTACAACTCTGGCCTGGCTAGAAGGCAAGACTGGACACTACCGTCCCTACCATTTTTGTATTTCTACTTGTGGGGCTGCACATTTCACCTAGCAGCCCAATTCTACCAGCTCCCACTCCCTGCAGCTGACACCTTTGGGGACTGCCCAGAAATCTGTGTCCTGTGCTTTGAGCTTTCATGTATCAGGCAGAACCAGCCCATCTCAGCTGTAGAAGAACAAATACTTGATGGATGGTCAGTGTAGTCAACAATTACTCCAAATAATGCAGGTCCAAAATAATCTAGAACACCCATTTAATACTCATAAAGCTAGTTTGGGCAGCTTGGATTCTCTAGAATAGTCTCGATTCTCTTCCCTTCGAGCACATGGACACAGATGACTAACCAGCAGAAGGAAAAGAACATGGCTCAGCACCTCAGCATCAGCTCAGGCTCTCATCTGGGAAGCAGGAGCACCCATCTGCCCCCGACATTCCCACCTGGGCAGCTACTAAATCTTCTGCCATGATAGCCTTAAAAGAAACCACCACAGCATTTCATAAGCAGGTGCACGACCAGAGGAGGAAACAAGAGAAAAGCACATCGGGCATAGAATCTGATGGCGGCCACTGCAAAGTTCTTGCTGCCCCAGAACGATCGTGACAAAAGCACTCATGAAACCCAGTGTTTAGACAGAAGCAAAGGTGTATTCTCTTTATTCTGTCATCTTTCCTATTTTCCTACTTTCTGAGCAACAGGGGAGGATGGAAAGATGGGACAAATGGGAAATTATAGTGAGCTGAGGCATGAGCTGAGAAGACTAGGTTTTCCCCAGCTCACCCATCCGATTCTCCAGATCCTGACAAATGAGTAAGGGGAGCTGCAGGTAGAAATGAGCTGGGGGAATATAAAACCCTCTCCCCCACATCACACAGCCTACCTGTTGGTCAGCAGTCCTATGAAAGGGTTGGTGATGAGCTGGACGGTGGCTTTGGAGGCAAACAGCAGGCCAACCTGCACGTTCTCATTCAGGAGGTCTTTATCTTCACTGGGACAGTCGGAAGGGCCGGCAGACATGTTGGTCACCATGTGCTGTGTGGTGATGGCCTTATGCAGCTGCCCCCCCGAAAGGCCTCCCGTGGTGTTCCCCGTGACCATGGTGGAGTTGTCATAGTAGGAGAAGATACTGTGGAAGCGTCCCGAGGTGGAGGGTGTGAACACTGGCCGGGTGGTCTGGGTCTCAGTAGCATTTCTCTCGTGTTCAATGCTGTACAAGTAACTGGGGATGATGGGAACTGGGCAGAACAGGAAGGGGATGATGACACTGAAACGTTCCTTGAAACAAGAGTCAGCAAAACTAAGGTCACATCAGAAGCCAAAGGAGGCCCAGAGAGGCGGCACATCTCTCCTCGGTGCGGGACACCCGCACTGATGCAAGCTGGGACAATTTCACACTGCTTAGTACACTGGGCAGAACAAACTCCTGAGATTTTTTGTCACTTGTGGGGTTTCTTAACACAGCATTCCTACACAGGAATGAGAGGAACAAAACTCGGTCTACAGTCAAGGCAGTGCTGACCTGGGGTCAACTGCTGCTTCTCAGGGAGGTTCAAAAGACTTCTAACTAAATGAAACAAGGAAATGGAAGTCTCGATTTCATTATGGATCTTAGAAAAGAAAAAAGCAAATCAAACCTGCAGGAAATGATAAATGGGAAACTCTGAAGCAGGCTAACTTCATCTTTCTATTATGTGAGTGGGAATCTGCACTTTTCCATACCACCTGTAAGGTTTAAGAATTCCTCAGATTTCCGTGAAGGAAAAGCAAAACTGTTGAATATAACTGAAGTCTTGGGCACACGAGAAACCACAGGGCATTCAAGACAAAGGGACTGGAGGCCCTTGTTCCTGAGCCAGCATGAGCCTAGCCCTGTGGTCCTGAGCTGAAAACCTGACTCCGATGCTCTGAGAAGCACCCTGAGAACCTGAAACAGGGAGACGGAAGTGTCCCACCACTTAGATCTTAACAAAACATTGTATTTTATTCGTTGAAAATTGGGATTTTTTTTTAAAAGGAAAAACATCCCAAATACTCATCTATTAATGGGGCTAATTAAGAGGCCTGGATCTCAATTATTTAGTTTTTCAAAAATCCATTATAGCAACAATATTACAGTTGTTCTCTCCCAACTTGTCCCTCCCTCCTTCCCTCCTTCCTCCACCTCATACTGGGGATCAAACCCCCGGGGTGTTCTGTCTCTCAGCCAGGTCCTCAACCTCGGTTCATTTTTTAATTTTAAGACAGCGTCTCCCTAAATTGCCAGGTGGGGGTTGAACTTGTGATTCGCCTGCCTCAGCCTCCCGAAGTGCTGGGATTACAGGACTGCGCCGGGGTCCAATCACTCTCACACGGGGTCCTGAGATGTTTGTCTCAAGTCACTGCCGCTTCCTTTTTCAAGCGAGGGATACGACTTGTTCTGCAGCTGTTACACCAACTTCTTAACCCACCTTTTGGGGTGGCATAACGTTTATTCTAAAGCACTTTTTGAACTGAGAATTGTTCCTCTTTAATAGAAATCTTTTTCATCTTGGTAGAAGTGAGCAAAGAGAGGCAGGAAATTATCAGGAGGAAACATAAGTGCTGGGTCTTATCCGAGGTCACCGTTTTTGACCTGACCATCAGGAAAGCGAAGCCACAAGCGCAGCGCCTCCTCCGAGCTCAGCTCGGGAGCGGCGGTTCGGAGAGACGCGGCTTCTGCAGAGTGCGCCTCCGCTTCCCGGGCCGGGCCGGAGCTCCCCGAAGCCCTGGGGTAAGCGGGGCGCCCAGGGAAAGGGGTCCCGGGGAGAGCACGCCCAGATCGTACGTACCCACGACGGTGAGCAGCATGTTGTCCAGCAGCAGCGCGAGGAACACGATGAACAGGATGAGCTTCCGCGAGTGGCGGCTCTCGTGCAGCCGGCGGAGCAGCGCCAGCTCGCCCAGGGCCATGGCTCGGGCTCGGGCGCGGCTGCGGGGCGGCGCGCAGTGAGGGCCGAGGGGCGCCGGGACCCCCGACCCCGAGCAGCTCCCCACCCACAGCGCCCGAGTGGGTCCGGGAGTCGCGGCCGTCGGGGACCCGGCCCGGGACCCCGCCAAGCTGTCCGCTCCCCGCCCGCCCGCCCTGGCCCCGCTGTCCCCCCGCGCCGCGCCCCTCGTGGGCAGGGAGCGGGCGCGCGCACCTCGGGTCTCCTGCGGGTCCTGCCTGCCGGGTCCTGCGCTCGCGCCTCGCCCGGACCGCCGAGGGCTCCGTCGGTCCGCGCGCCCCGCTCGCAGCCTCCGCCCCAGCGCGGCCGCCGCCGCTCAGTTTACCCCGTCCGGCTCTGACGTCACGGGCAGCGCGGGCGGGGGGCGGGAGGCTGGGGAGCCCCGGCCTCCGCCCACCCAGGGGCGTCGCTGGCCCGAGGCCCCCGCCTCCTGTCCCCGCCCAGATCCCGCGCGGACTGTCGTGGCCCCCGCAGGTGCCCGCGCCGGGGCGTCTGGGCTGGGAAAGCGGCGCAGGACGGGGTCCGAGGGTAACGAAGCTGGGGCCAGAGCTTTGTCGTACCCCCAAGGAGGGGCTGGAGCAGCTCTGAGCAAGTTACGTGGTTCTTGGACCCTCAGTGTCCCTCAGCTGTTCCCGGAAAAGGAACATCTAAAGGAAGGCGGCGGGCTGAGCGCCGCGGGAAGGGGCGCGAGGACGCGGGCAGCCGGAACAGGCCTCTCCTGCTGGGGCCGCCCTTTCATCGCACCGTCCCCGGGCTGCTCCCCGGGCTGTGGCCTTGAGCCCTGGGCACCCCCAGGCTGTCGGTGCGCAAATGGGAAAGGGGGGACCGGCCCAGGGTCAGGCCCAGTGGGTGTGAAGGAAGGTGACGGCCCGGCCCTTTGACCCAGGTCTCAGAAAGTGGGAGCCCAGGGGCTTCCGTGCTGGGCAGGTGGAGACAGGTGAGCCCCGGCCGCTTGGTAAAGGCACCCTCTCCACCCTCTGTGCTGTGCCTGTCTAGAGGTCGGTATGACAGACACTGCCAGTGTGTGCCTGGTCCAGCGCCTTCTTACCACAGAGGGGGAAGAGTCCTTTTGGCTTCCAAGTCCCCTTGATAAACATGGGGGAAGCACACAGCCCGCTCCCATCCCCGCCAACGCGCTCAGCCGGAGCCCCGGAGCCCCGGAGACCCTTCTCCCGCACCAGAGGACCGGGCTTCTTTCTTGGAAAGCCACCCCCGGAAGTGAGTACTGGTCGTGTGCCAGCATTACGGATGATGCTGGGGAGACAGTAATGGCTCACACAGGCTGGCCCTCGGGAGCTCCTATCTAGTAGCCACATCACAGTGAGGAATGCAGGAAGCGGCATCATCAGATTCCAGCCCAGCCAGCCCGAGATAGATGGCCCGGGGAGGGTGCCAGTCCCCTGCTCCTGCCTCCTGGTCTCTGCTACCACTCCCAGAGCACCATAGCCTACCACAGGGGCTCCAGACTCTTAGCTAGTACCAAGAGTCCAACCTAGGGCTGCCCTACCACTTTTCATTTTAAGACAGGGTCTTGCCCAGGCTGGCCTCAAAGTCCATCCCCCTGCCTCAGCCTCCTGAGTAGCTGGGATTATAGGATATACCACCACACCTGACTTCAAAGTTTTTTTTACAACCCCCTCAAAATAACTGTTGTTTGTTGAGACAGGGTCTCACTGTGTATCCCAGGCTGGCCTTGAACTTACTATGGAGCCCAGACTGCCCTAGAACTTGCAGTGATCCTCCTGCCTCAGCCTCCTGAGTGCTGTGATTCAGGTGTTCACAGCTAGAATTTTTTTTTAAATGTTTGCCTTACATTTTTAAGTTGGTATCCAAAATGGCTTTTTTAATCATAAATTTAAGTAATTTCGGGTATAAGGTCTTGGAAAAGGCACACTCCTGCTGTCCCTTCTGTCTCCTCCTGATCACTGTAAATTAAACAATTTAAGTAATTTCGGGTATATTGTATGTTAACCTTTACATATAAAGCTATTGTATCTCTTTTTTAAATGTATCTAAGGGAATATAATATGATAAAAATGCAAAACTACCATATTAGGATTAGAAATACACATTTCTCCCTAACAATCAAATTTTACATTGTGTCCTTTACAACTTCGAAGTATATTTCCATTCTACTTTCAAGGGAATTTTATCCTGCTGTAATATTTCTATCATTTAACTTCTTTATTTTTCACCTCATCTATTATGTGAAATGCAACTAGTATATGAATTACTTTTAATTTTTCTTATGACCATAGGGATTCTTTCAATGTCCTTGTGATTGTGTTATTTTAATATTTTTGTGGTATACAAATGGCCAAGACATTTTGCATATAACTTTTTTTTCCAATACTGGGGATAGAACGCAGGGTCTTGACACTGAGCTACACCCCCAGCCCCCCTTTTTTATTTTTCATTTTGTACCAAGGTGTCACTAAGTCACTAGGCTGCCCAGACTGAGCTTGAACTTTGTAGTCTTCCTGCCTCAGCCTCCCAGAGTATAGGATAACAGGCAAGTACCACCATGCCCTTCTTAGGAGTTAGATAATTATTAAACATACAAAGAAGAGGCAGGCCTGCGGACGACCTACCAAGGTCACGAGTTGGGCAGAACACGCGGAATCAGCCCGCGCCTTGGCAGCAATCCACTGGACATAACCCCCGCCCCCCGCCCCGCTCCCCTGTAGAGCCACCTGGTTCCACACTACAAAGACGCAGAGGATACTGGACCACCAGACCACGGTACTGGGTCCTGCCACTCCCGGCCCAGAGGTAGGGGCTTCTGAGCTGCCGTCCCACTACTCCTCATCCAGAGGAAGGGGCTTCCCGGCCACCATCCCTCCCACTGCTCCCAGCCCAGAGGAAGGGGCTTCTGG
>NW_004624737.1:29396028-29430083 GCF_000247695.1 Heterocephalus glaber
GGGGTGAAGGGAGGGCTAGGAATGGGGAAAAAATAAGAACCAAGGTGCATTATGTAAAGGTACAATTCCCAATGAGAAATGTAATTGTGTTGTATACCTATAATGTACCAATAAAGGAATTTAACAAAAAAAAAAAAAGAAAAGAAAAGGGAAACAACAGCCCACGCACAAGGCAGCAAAGGTTAAAAAAAAGAAATACAAAGAAAATTGTATTTGAAACACACAGTGCAGCGAGTGGGCAGAGGATTTGGGGGCCTTGATAAGGGGAAGCCAGACTTGTCCCTTTGTTTAGTACCCAGAGTGCTTTTGTGCCCTCGGACACTGTGACAGTGAGATGACCCGAGTCGGATGGGGTGCGAGGTGAGCCTTTCTGTGGAGCAGGGGGAGACAGGAGCGGGTAGGAGGGGAGACAAAAGGGTGGAATTGGTCTCTGCCACATCAGTTCTTAACTAGAGGATGCGGACACTGAGGCTTTCCAATGGCTTGAGAAATCTCCACGTCCACTCAGCGCCCTGGCCTGGCCTCTGATCCTCACAGCCTCCTCTTGCACGGCTGCGGCCCTGCCTTCCCTCAGCCACACGGGTCCGCTCGGTCTCGGGCCTGGGTACAGCTTTCCCCTCTCTTACTGGGAAGCCCCCCCTCTTCCTGCTTGTCTCATTTTCCACAGCTAACCTCACATCACTCCTTGGGGGAAGCCAAGTGTTCCTGGATGGGGCCGGGTGTCAGACAGGTTTCTCCCACATAAACCCTCTTCCCCCATAAATCTCTCTGCTGTCAGGACTGGGACTCTTCTCGCTCCTGCCTCCTGCCTCCTCCTGATGCTGAGCACAGCCTTTGAATGCATGCATGGAGGCTGCGCATGGCAGGTGGGCCCACTTCCCAGGCAGAGCTGTGAGGAACAGGGAGCGCGGCACCTGTGCAGCAAAGGGAGGGTCTCATTCCTGCCTCTGCGACCCTGAGAGGCCATTCCTGGAGGAGCAGGCTTGGAGGACACCACCCGCACTCTCTGGTCTCCGTGGGAACCCAGAGGGGTGGACAATCACCATCCAGCCCCCACCTCTACCCACTTGTTTCCTCGTCAGGCACTGGGGACTGAGAAGGTACAAAGGGACCCCCAGGGATGGCTTTTTTGTTATATTTCAATATTTAGGGACAAGCAGGTACACAGCTGCCTGGACTTAGCAGTTCTTTGTGATAGAGAATATTTGAGTTAAAGCCACAGACCCCATCCCAGCTCATCACTCTGACAAGTTATATGGCCTTGGGTCTGCTACTAAACCTTTGTGTGCCTCAGTTTCTCATTTGTCACTTGAGGGTAATAACAGAGGGCAAGTGAGGCGAGCCTGACACAGAGCCTGACACAGAGGCGGCCCCCTCACCCAGAAAGATTGCTCTTTCTGAAGTGTTGAGTATTGGAAGGGGCAGGCGTTCCGGGTGTTGGAGACCAGAGAACTTAGGGAACAGGGAAAAACGAATCCATCCCCAAGCATTGAGCAGTGAAGCAGAAACAATGGATGAGAGCAGAAAGAACAAGGCGTCCTGAGGAGACACTGTGGTCCTGAGGAATGCAGGTGGCAAAGCCAGCAGAGAGCGATGTGGGATGGGATCAGGCAGGGGCAGAAGGGACCACAAATGGCCATAAGCTCGAGAGTAAAGAGAAATGACAGTGACAAGGAGACACAGCACTGAACTCACTGACCAGCAACAGCAGGAAGTGGGGTGAAGGCAATTGTCGGTGGTGAGGAAAGAAGGCCCTTTCCTTGGGCTGGGGTGGGGCTTGGCAGCCCTTCTGGAGAATGACCGGGAAGTATATGGTGGGATTGAGGCAGCGCCCACCTCTGGTCCCCCAGTTCCTCTCCTGAGCTTTTCTCTACTCAGGGACACCGGCCCAATAGCTCCCGGGGGAGGGGTGCTGGTCCGTGGTAGAGCATAGGCCTCACACAACGCGAGGCTCTGGGCTCGATCCCCAGTATGTACCACTGCTAGAACTACTACTACTAATCCCCCAGAACGGCGTCCTGTGCACCAAGAGCTGTCCTGGGAGATCCAGGACACACAGTAGGGCAGTCCAGCTCACCAGGGACAGACTGCATGGCACCAGAGGGTGGAGGGAGACCCTCCCCATTTGTGCAGGGTCCCCACTGGCTCTGTGGCCTGCCCCTCAGCTCCCTGATCCCCCAGAACTGGTGGCCTCAGCTGCACTTTCTGAAAAATGAAGCCTGTGCTACAGGGGTCCTGTTTACTTTGTCCCCGGTGTGTGCAAACAGACTGAGATGTCCTCAGGGGCTCTGCTGATCCTCCTGGAGCACAGACAAGAGGCGAATGACGGCATTGCTGGATGGCTTCAGGGCGGGTCCCTTGGCTCCCTGAGCTGTGGTACAGGCTCAGGCAGGAGAGAAGTGGGCCAGGGCCCAACCAGGGCCCTGAGGCAAGACACAGCCCCTAGCCTGCAGTCTCTCTCCCGCCTGTGTCCTGGACAATTCCTGCCAGGGCCCCAGGGGACAAGGGCAGTGGCTGCTGTGTGGTCCATGGGAATGGGGAGTTGAGGCCACCTCGGTTTCCATCACTAGGAGATAAATGCACTCGCTCCCCTTTAGGTGAGTTATTTGCTTTCTGAGGCTTCAGTTACTAATGGCCAACCATGGCCTGAAAATATTAAGTGGAAAATTGCAGAAGTAATTCATAAGTTTTCAACTGCAGACCTTTCTGAGTAACCTGATAAAATCTTGCGTCAGCCACTCTCTGTAGCCCAGGAAGTGAATCACCCCCTTGGTCCTGCACACTCGATGCCAGCCCATTGGCCAGTTTCCATCTCAGCCAGCGCATCTGCTGATGTGGCCTCGCAGGGCTCAGTCTAAGCAACCCTTTTTTTACTTAATAACTGACCCAGAGTGCAGGAGCAGCGGTTCTGGCAACTGGGATATGCCAGAAAAAGCTGTGAAGCGCTTCATTAACTATCATCGCAAGAGCAAGGGCACATGCAACACAGTAAGATGTTTTGAGATTATTCATAATCATTTGTAATAATGGTTCTACTTTATCATGTTGTTAATCCCTTCCTGTGCTTAATTTATAAATTCAACTTTATCATAGGGTATGTAAAAGAAAAAACCAGTATGTGCAGGGTTCAGTATGGGCTGTCGTTTCAGAGATCACGGGGCTCTAGGAATGTATCCCCTGGAGGTGGTGGGCGACTGCTGGGAGCGACGTGGAGGATTCTCGCTGAGAAACGCCACACAGCCATCGGAGGTGACGCACACAGCAGACACATCTCCGCAGGCGGGTTTTAAGAAGTCTTGAGGAGGAAGAAGAGGAGGAGAAAAGTAAGATCAATATGGACATTCCAGATGGGCTCATGAAAGCACACAGGACACAGCTACACATTCTGGATGCCCCCCTCCTGTCCCAGGGCACGGCCACACACATGGTGGCATATCCTTGTGGGGAAGGAGCCCGGGAATGGGGACCTGGGGTGAGGCCAGAGCGTGGAGGTAAATGGAGGTTAACCAAGAAACGGATCTGACAAGGACCATTGATCATCACCTGCTCAGAACTGGGGCAGACTTCAGCTCTCTCTGTAACCAAGGTCACCCCGCCATGATGTGTCCATTCAAAGGGGCTGTTGCCGATGAGTATGTAGCAAAGCTTTCTATCCTGTACTAAACACGGGGCCACACGGGGAACACCTGTCCCGGGGCAGGCAGGGCTTTGCTCTTCTTCGAGCCAGACTCAAGGGAAAGATAGCAGGTAGGAACCAGCCCCTCAGAAAACCAACAGGAGTGCAGAGAAAGGCAAACACCTGGCAGAAGACAAGAGACTCTTGGGCAGATTGTTTTGTTTTGCCTTCTCCGTCTTAATTTTTTACACATTTGTAACTATTTAAAATTGAAATTATCACATTGTCTTGATGGTTTATGGCGTGTGTAGCTATATCACTTTAGAACAACTGTAACTTAAAGAATGGAGTGGTTTGGGACTAAAACATACCCAGATTTTGTTAACTATAAATTAACTATGAAAAGTTATGTAATCCATAGGGCAGCCACTGTAAAAATAATACAAAAAATACTAAACCAACAACAGAAAATTAAAATTAAATGGAATACCTAAAGACATTTAAATAATTTTAAAGGGTAGGACAGAAGGAATAAATGAACAAAAAATAGAGGATTCAAACAGAACACCAAAATAAAATGATATCCAAAGACCAGGTATATAAAAAATTATATTAAGAGTTATATATTAATTGTACTAAAGGGTAATGCAATTAAAATAGAATGGATTAAAAAGAGTCTCAATCTATGATGTCTATAGGAGGCATTCTCTAAATAGAAAGACACAGAAATTGAATGGAAAACATACAATACACGCAAACTATAACAAGGCTGAGGTTACTATATCAATTTCAGATAAAGTACATTTCAAAACAAAACATTCAACAAAATATAAAGAAGGAGCTTCATAATAATAAAGTGTCAGTCAATAGGAAGACCTGTGAGTCTTAGTGTATATGTACCAACAATAGGGCGTTGAATATATGAAACAAAAATGGATAGAATAGAGAGAGAAATAGACAGTCCCATATTCAAGTGGGGGACTGGAGCAGTCACTTTCTCAACAATTAGTGGAACACCTGAACAAAAGGATCAGCATGGCACAGCAGATGGAACAATAGTATCAGCCTCATGACTGATGTTTCTTTGCTCTGAACAATAGTAGCTTCACACTCTTTTCAAGTGTACCCAGAAGGTCTCCACCAGCATCTGTCTCCTATAATTAGAGGGTTTTTTCCCTTGACACCAACTCTAACTGTTGTTTAACATACATACAAATAATGAGACTACAATTTTTTTTAAAAAAATGCATTTCATTCCCATGCTTTTCTGAGGGCTGCATAGGCACTGCAAAAAAAAATTTTCTGTATAAAACTTAACCCAATCAATTGTTCTCATTTTAAGAGAGAGGGAATGGCAAAGCAAATGTCAATTTGTGTGAAGGATGCCTTGCCGATGGCCAATGAAATTAAGTCATAGCTGCCCTAACTTAATAATTCAATCACTGAATTAACTGGCTTCATACAGCATTGTCTGTGAATGTGGGTCCCCAGGTTTGGCCACTTTAATGGAATCACTAACCCATCTGGGGATCATCTAACCTTACACCTCTGTCCTCCGCTCCCACCTGGACTGGCGTGATGCCCTCCCGGCGACTGTCCCGGGGCCACCCTGGCCTCCCACAGTGCATCCTGCTCTCCTCACAGCCAAGAGAGCTCCCCGACACCGTGGTGGCAATGCCACTCTGCCTAACCCTTCAGAGGCCTCGGGCTCGGGACAGTGTCTAAGGCCTGCAGTGTGGCCCCAGTGGGACATGCCGGGCCCGGCCCTGACCACACTCTCCATCTTCACTTGTCATGTCTGTCATTGTCCTCTCACTTAAGATCAAATCCCCTCATGATTGTCTAGGCTCTTGCTGGACTTCCGCTGTCTCTGTTTACCCTCAGGGCCCTGGCATCCCAGCCTGGGGAGCCCTGGCCTGAGAGCTTCCGCCTGGCCTCTTGTACCACTCAGCCAAGCCTTCTGCCTGGGAGGCTCTCCTGCCCTATCTGATTATCGAAATCTCGTTCCTAGTTTTGCATCTGTTTACATACCCTGTGCTCCTTCCAACCCCAGGGCCTTTGCTAAGGCCATTCCTACTGCTTACAACATCCTTTCTGCTTCCCCCTCTGGTTCCCGCCTTATCCTTTCTGTCTTCGGTCAGGACACAGGAGATCAACAGTAAACAGGTGGGAAAGCATTCTTCTCAGGAAAGCTCTCCCTGACATCTAGGCAGATGACCCTGTGCCATGTTGATAGGCTCCTAAACCTTCCATCCTGGCTCTTCCCGACATCACTGAAAAGTTAATACTGTAGCTGATTACTGCCTAGCTTCCACCACCCATCCAAGGGGGACTATCCAAGCCCATACCTCTTCCCATCTGGCTTGGTTTTGAATCCTTCCACCCACCACCCCCTTGTCTGACCAAATGCCTGCTCAATTTAGGATGCAGCTGGAGGCTGTTTCCTCACAGGCTGTTTCCCCCCAGTGATGGAATCATTCATCCCCTCCTCCCCACAGTTCCCTGCAGCACCCCATGCCCCACCTCTGCTCCTAGCTGACTCTGAGCCTCTGTGGGGGCTGCTCGCCTTTCCAGACTCCCCTTCCTGCCAGTGGCCAGGGGACCCCAGCCGGAAGCAAAATGCCTGATGTCATTGCATGGTCACAGTGTCACCATCAAGCTGAGGGTCCATGCCATGGCAGGCACAGGCTTCCTCTGGTTCTCTCGGGTGGCTGTCCTTCCCTCTGTGTCCCAGGGACCAGCTCCAGCAGCCTTCTAACTGGCCTGCCAGCACAGGAACTGCCTCCAGTCCACCAAGGACGTAGTTCGTGTGCAGAAAGCATGACTTTCTTTCAACAAACTCCCACCCAACTCAAAAGCATAAGGTAACACCTCATGTCTAAACTCTTTTGCTGGTTTTTGAGGTTGTTTGGAATGCAACCCATGCCACCCCTAAACTCTACCCTCTGCTCTATTGGACTGATCCCCCTCAATGCCCCAGAAACAGTCATCATTTGTGTTGATTTCCTCCTTCCTCTAAATTTCCATATCCTAGTCCCAGCCCCCAAGTCACACTCAAGTCTTCTTTTGGGAGCAAAAGTCAAACTTCAGATACCCAGAGTCTGGCCTGGGCTCCCACCTTGGGGAACACAAAGGCCCTGCTAAAGCTCCCACTAAAGCACTCGCCAGCTTGCAGTTCGCAGCAGGTTCCTCTGGGCTCATTCTCTTCCTTTCCCCTTCGCTCTCCCCTCCCTCTCCTGGCCCCTGAGAGCAACGTGCAATGCCACCCACAGCCTAGACTCACAAGTGCCCAGGGCTGCCAAGGCACTGGCCTTTGAAGCCCTGGGGCCAGACCAGGGTCTGTGCTCGGGACAGGGACCTCCTTGCTGTCTGATCCCACAACCACCAGGCCCCTGTGGCCATGAAGCCCTTGGAACACAAGCAGACTGAACTGAGATGTGCCGGGGGTGCTGCTCAGGCTGGATTCAAAGACAGTATGAAAAGCTGCAGACTACTAGTTATTGTTGTATTGTTTAGATGCTGAAGTAATAATATTTTAAGCATGTTGGGCTAAATAAAATACATTATTAAAGTAGTTTCACTGGTTTCTTTTTGCTTTTTCAGTGTGGAAGTTAGAAAATTCTGTATTACCTATGTAGCTTACGTCTGTAGCTCACATTACGTACTGTTAGCTTGTGCTGAGATGGGATATCAGTGTCAGGAGGCCCCCACGGGCATGAAGGCTGACATCTGTGTGGAACACAAGGAGGCAGACCCAGTGAGGGACAGTGCTGTGCCCAAGGTCACACAGGTGTGAGGCCAGGCCAGTGGGGGCTGGAGCTCTCTACCTGGACCTTCATGGCTCAGGGAAGCTGATGTCCCACACTGTGGGAGCCACGGCCCGGTGCTCACAGGTGGTCCTGAGCAGCATAGGACCCTGGGAGGGACCTCAGCCTCAGATGCAGCTCCTGGGAGACTCCCACTCAAGCTGTCTTCGCCCACTTGCTATGCCAGATGCACATCCAGACATCCGCAGGGCAGGAGATGTTAGTGGATAATCAATAGTCCAATAGGGCAGGCTGCAGAGACCCAACCCAATTATGTTGTTCAGATACGTGTCTGTAACTAAAAGGCATCTGAGAAATCTCTGTCACCGTCTCCAAGGGGGAGAGAAATCCAGTCATTATGTCCAATTGGATTTACATTGACTGTTGTCTTGTGGAAGATGCTGTCTCCCTGAAAACTGTCACTTGGGTGTTGCAGACACACGCACACACACAAGCACACAGACCCTTTCCTGGGACCCCTTGGGGAAGGTTCTGGTCTGCCCTTTTCTGCACAGGTGGCCCAAGATGCCCCTGACAGGACAACTTCCTCAGTCTCACCTTGAAGTTCCAAGTCTCACAACCTCAATTCATCTGAATCATCCCAGACAGAAGCAATGTCGCCTACAATGCTGGCATTCAGGAAACCCCTCCAATAGAAGCAAATAGATAAGGTGAGAAGTCTTTGAAATCAGCTAAGATACTTGTATGTCACGTCACTTGTATGACTTCAGAATTTCACTAGGACAACCCCAGGAGCCTCCCAAATGTCAGCAGATGGTCCCACAAGGGTAAGTGATTGTCACCTGCACTGTGGACACCCAGGGACTGATTGAGAAAATTAAGTAGTTCAGGGTTTACCATGGAACATTTTGGAGGCATACTCCGTGAAACCAAAGTTCACAAAAGAGCACGTCTGGGATGATCCAATTTAGGAAAGCTAATTTATTCACAAATCTATACCTACAAGGCTCAGTGCAAAATACCCTTGGGCCAGCTCTGAATGGTGTTGTCATCCACCATGATGTTGACAGCAATCAGTGCTAGGGAATGGAAATGGTGTGTGCAGGAGGAGCACAAAAAGGTGAAGATTGTTACTTTCAGTTGTAATTTTCTGCACTTCGGTATTTTTTGAAGACATCTCTAGTACAATTTCCTGTCACTTTGTTCTCATACTTCCGTTGTGAGATAGATCATGCATACAGATGAGGACACACATGTGTCTAGCATGGAACAATAACTGCAGTGACCCCTACCCCAGTGAAGATGTGAAACCTTGCTGGAAGCCACCAAGCCGTGATGTGCCCGGTACAGTTGCTGACCATGGAGTTGAATTTTGGTAGCAATATATTTTTGTTGCAAATCATCTCGATAATTAAAATAACATTTTTTGGCTTTTGCCTTCCCACAAAAGTAATGTATGTTGATTGCAAATGGTTTCACTTTCAGTGGTTCAAAGGGGTCCAGTGTGGGAATGCACAGGAATTCACCTAACTGCTGTCTGGAATGGACGTGTCCATGGTTTGTCCCGATAGATAACACCATGGTAACATGCCCATCTCCTTGCTTCTTCTCACCCATGCAACTGTCAATTATCAGAAGCTCCTAGGAGTGGCATTAGGTAGGTGAAAGGCCATTTTCCATGGTAGACAGAGCTCTCTCCAAAGCCCACTTCCCCACATGCCTGCTGTTTCCTTGTGGAAGGCAGCGGAGCACAGAGGCTTCAGGGGCGGGCAGGCCTTTCTTGCCTTGATGTCCTTAGGCCCATGCTCACCTCCTTCCTCCTCTGAGCTTCCGTGCTCCATCCCCAAAGGAAGTGAAAACTCCTACCTGCCTCTCAAGAGGAGAGCTGTAGAGGTGGTCCCACCTTCCGTATGCCGTGGCCCACCGTCCCCGAGCCCAGAACCTTGGTCACTCAACCTTGAAGATTCTGGAAGGACATTGGCGTTGAGCAGAACACCCAGCACAGAACAAGGGGTCTGTGATCTATTATATCGGTGTCCTCCCACATGTCTCCCCCGTGGCAGTTGGTGGCCCTTTGGACCCGACCCTGGCTCAGCCTCCAGCCTGACCACATGGCTGTGGCTAGCACAGGTTGAGGGGCTTCCTGTGTGCTGTAGTCGGGGTACACAGCTTAACTGTCGCATGCTATCAGTGGTTTGTTCACATTCATTGAGCACCTACCATGTCCTAAGACTTGTGCCAGGCTCCAAGACACAGCGGTGAGTCAACCGTCATCCTGCCCTCATGGAGGTGACAGGGAGTAGGGCCTGACCAGTAATCAACTTTCCCACTTAGAACTGGGAAAATCCCACATCCAAGTCCATGGAGCTCCGCAGTACTCTGTGGGCAAGGCAGAGGGCTCCGAGTTCATGGGGCAGGGACATAAAGCCCACACTGGGGCATCCTCTGGCAGAGGCAGGTAGGGGCTGAGGTGGGAGAAAAGGGCCCAGAACAGTCTCCAGCTCTAGGAGGACTGGGATGGGCGAAAAGGAGGCAGAGTGGGGATAGTGAAGCCCTGGGTCCTGAGCACAACGGGATGGGCACCCTCAGGCAGGGGGCCACGTAGGGCGAAGGCACCAAGGCCCAGCCAGCTCACAAGGCTGGGAGCCAGTTGCCTGCAGAGGCCCCAGGTGGGTGATCAGGTCCGCAGGGCTTCCCGTGCTCCTCTGAGGGACAGGGCAGTCCAGGTGCCCAGAGGGCCACATGGAAGGAAGTGGAGGCCGCACTGTGGCTCCTGGAGTCTCCAAGTTCTGGATGAGAGCACAGGGGAAAACTTGAACAGCCCTGCACAGTGAGGCACTTTCAGGGTGTTGGATATAAGCTGTTCTCCAAGCCAGAGTCTTTGCATTTCGCATTCATTGGGCTTTCAGAGAGAGAAGGTATTTGTATCTCAAAGAAAGAAATATGAGAAGACTCAGCCCAGGGGTCAGAATGACAGCCAGGGCGCAGAAAGATGGCCAGTGCTTTCCTGCAGCGCCCCAAGACGGAGGGTGGCAACACCCCGGCCCAGATCCACTTCTCTTCCCTCCTTAGGGAGTGTCCATGGCCTTGGGGGAAAGACACAGGTGCCTTCGTCATCCGAGCCTGGCGACCCTCAGTCCCTTGGGGAGGAAGAGGGCGGGCGCCGAGTAGGGAGAGGCGGGACCAGCAGAGGGCGCGCCTGCCCGCTGCCCGCAGCCCTCGGGTGTGTGTTTCTAGAGAAAACCCAGGAACAGCCGAGTGGAGAGGCAGTGCCCAGGGAGCCCGTGCTATCAGAAGGGCTCCTGCGCCTTCTCTGGGGTCCTTCAGCAAACCTGCTCCGGGAAGACACTGCCAGGGGAGAGAGAGCAGACCCCAGGTCCCCACGGGGCGGACGTGGCAAAGCAGCCTGGCGCGGGCACCGGAGTGGACCCTGTGCCTGCCGGCTGCTGGCCTCTGAGAGGTGGGGCAAGGGCGGGCCACAAGGTCCGGGTGCGAAGGGAGACGGCTTTTATAGTGAAGCTCTTCAGCACCTTGGGGAGAAGCCGAACAGGATTTGCCGTCCCTCCCACACTCTCCCAGTCCCTCGCTCTGTTTCAAATGAAGTCCGCATGTCAGCCACCCCAGGCAGCTCTATTCCTTCATGGCCTGAGCCTCTCTTTGCAGCCCTCCTGGCTGTCAGCATCACAGAACATTTCATTTGGAAAAATCTTTAGTTAGGGAATCCTTGGCCAGGTTTTGCATTCCAACCCCACAGTTTATTCTTAAATTATGGACTCTGGACAAAATGTTAGAGAAGTTCTGTTTAAAACAGAACAGGGCAAAGCTACTCAGGCCAAAATAGAGATGAGAGAAAGATCTTCAGGTAGTCTTAGAAAGCATCCTACCAAAACTCCCCGGCCAGTTCCATACCCTTATTGTAGGTGGGGGAAACTGAGGCAGGGGACATGGCCCCGAGAGATCAGAGATCTTGTCAGGCTTGTATCACACTAAACCCCAGCCCCCACCTTGGTCAGTCCTGGCATGTGACAGGTGCACAATAAAGGCATACAGCCTTTTCACAGGCATCTGCTTTCCGACAAATACAGCTGCTTTTTGAAGAGACTAAAGGGGTCTTGAACTTCAGAGAGGGTCCTTAATTGCCTATGTTTTAACTTTATTGCACTTGAAAGGATTTTATTCTCTGATCCTAATTGCAAGAACAAAAGCAGAGCAGCAGAAGGCCAGGGAGGATGAAAAGTGGCCACATTTTCCATTCAAGACTGAGCGGGTGCCCTTTGTTCTCCTGTGTCCAAGTCACCTTCAAAGTTCTCTGCTAAACAAAGATGCTCATGGGTCACCATGGCAACAACTACGACTGATCCTGCATGCCTGCTGCCAGCCAGGGTGTGCTTGGCTTCCAGAGAGCTGGGTGGGGATACAGGGTCAGGAAGGGCCCAGCCAGCTCCACAGTCAACCGGTGTGTGGTATGGGGAAGGGCAGTCTGGTCACCATCTTGGTGGCTGTCTCTTCCCCTGCAAACATGAATGAGCAGCCCCTGTCCCCCCCGTATAACCCAGGTTCACCCCTCAGGGCTCTGTTCCAGCGCTGCTGTGCAGCAGGCATCAGCACAGGCAAGTGCAAACCAGGGTCACCTGGGAACTTCTGAAACCATCTGCTTCTTATTCTGGGAGAGAAACCCAAGCCTGGGGTCTCCTCATCAGGTGAGCAGGGGCTCCCCAATAAGAGTGGGAGGGGAAGAGAGTGAGTCCTCCAGCCCTCCAGGCATCACTACGCTGCTGGAGACTGGAGTTGCCATCACCGGGCTGGGGGTCCCTGGAATGGAGGTGCTGGGTGGGCACCAGGAGTCCGGAGTTCTGGGGGAGATGGCATTTTTAATTTTTTTAATTTTTTAAATTTATTTATTTGTGGTACCGGGGATCAAACTCGGGTCCTTGCGCTTGCGCAGCAGGGGAGATGGCATTTATATCCCACCCCCCACCCCCCTGCAGTGATGGGACTGGAGACAGCAAGAAGCAGAGGGTCCAAGCCGCAGGGCGGGAGCAGCAGGTGAGATGCAGAGGGAGCCAGTGAAGCAAAGGAGAGAGCCAGGCGGGAGTGGTGCTTTGGGAGCCCCGAGAAAGTGACAGGCTTCGGCCCGGGGCGGGGAGCTGCTCCAGGCCCAAGGTCCCTGGGTGGGAAGGGCAGAACGCCTCTCACCGAAAGCGTGCTGGGGACCAGTGGGGCTGCCCATCCAGCTGAGCCTCGGACAGCGGGGCCTTAGTGTGGGTTGTATCCCGTGAGGCAGTGCGAAATACGCTGGCCTGGGGCTCGGGCCTTGCCTCGGGCCTCTTCCTGTGTCAGACCCTGTGGGCTGCTGGAGAGAGCTGTCATGCGCCAGTATTGGCCTTCTAAGCACTATGACGGGGACAGCTGGGTGTTTCTAGGACTCGCAGAGCTGGGCGCAGTGCTATGGCACTTCTGGGGCATTTATCTCTTTTGAGCTTCACTACAGCCCTTCGAGGTGCTACCATTTCTGTGTTTGTGCAACGAGTCAAGAAACCTTGCAAGATTCGAGGCTGATGAGGCAGCCTGTGTCCACAGGCAACGATCTTACTGGACCACACCACCACCTCCTGCCTGCAGGATGTCAGGGCTGCTGCAGGGCGTTTCTGGGACAGCAGTCTGACTGGCTTCCTCTTCGCCCTTCACTTTCTCGCCTGACATCGCTGGGCAGGGCATGGGGTTTTGTCCCTGTCAGGCCCACTTTCTGACTCCTGTAGTTTGTGACTCAGCCCTGAGGCTATGTTCCTGTGAGTGGATGGCTGCCGTGGCAGGAGCAGGCCCCGTGGTGACAGAAAATGTGGCGAGACCTTCATCCTCGCTGGGACGCTGGGAAGGCCGGTGGGACTGGCTCCAGGGGACACAACCCCGGACAGCGTTCCCTCCTGCTGAGTGTCCCTTGGCCAGGGTGGATTAGGTTTGGAGGACACCCAAAAAGTACAAAATTACTCGCTCAAAATTATTCACGAACTTGGGCCGGGGATCTAGCTTAGTGGTTCTGCCACCTGCCTCGAAAGTGCAAGGTCCCTGAGTTCGATCCCTGGTACCAAAAGCAAAAGAAAAAACTAACAAAATTATTCACAAACATGAATATTTATTTAGAATGAGAAAAAAATAATAAGCTATGCACTTCACAATGCTGACAAATACCAAAACATACCACCGTTCCAACACATTGTCAGGGCTCCCCTGGCCGTGCAAGGTCCCAAGTAAGCAGGAACTCTGGCCTTAGGCTGCCTCAGCTTTCCAGGCAAATGACTCTGCCCTTGACAGCAACTTAAGGAGAGTCAGAAGTCTGGTCCTTGCTCTCAGGTACTGCCTTCTGCAGTGTGGCCAGGCCCACTCCAACTGGGGGCAGTGTCAGGCGAGGTTCTAGCCCTTCTGGGCAGGGCCCACCCCAGGGTCCGGCACAGCCTGTAGGGGCAAAGGCTCTGACCCAAGAACAAACACTGATCTTATCTGTATCCTGGTGACAGTGATTCAAGTGAGCAACAGATGTTTACCAAGTACCTTTCAGGTGCCAGTGGTGTGTCCAGGCCTTGGTGTATCGCTGTGAGCTGCAGGGACATGGCCAGGAGGATTGGCTGTGCAAATGGGAACAGAGCCTGGCACACATTAGCTGCTTTTTACTATGGGTTTCCTTCCCTTCTTCCATTTGCCAGGCAAGCTCAGAAGGCAGTAGCCAGCAGAGCAATCCTACAGCAGTCCCTGTGCCAGTGTCCTGGTCTTGGATACCAGGGCATCTCCTGCTCCCCACTTATCAAAACAGCAGCTATTCTTTTGGTGACAGGGCAGGATGCCCAAACCCTAGAGGTCAGCAAGACCATAGGACTGACTGTCCAGGCCAAGCCCGGGCTCTCTGGATGGAGCCAGAACCGGCATCTTCCCGGCTCCTGGGCACAGACGGATCTCCTGGGTCCCAAATGCCTCCCAGTCCCAGCCTGTCTGTCCCCAGCCCTCCCCTAACGCAGTGGGATTCGATCCCACAGCATGAGGGCCACCCAGCAGTGTGGGAAGCAGACAGCAACGCTGAATCCCCAGTAGCCAGCCACCTGGGGCCTGGCCCACAGACCCCCCCACACACACACACACTGGTTTCCAGCGGCCCGCCACTTCCGGACGCGCTCCAAGCTGCCAGGTGTCTCCGCCCAGGTGCCCAGAGGGCCGGCCCGGAAGGGAACCCAGTCAGGCGGCGATGACTCAGGCGGTGAGATCTCAGGACTGTGGTTTGAGGGACAGGGCACAGCGGTTCGAAGCGCCCCTTCTCGGGGACGGAGGTGAGGACAGCCCGAGGCGACCTCCCTCAGGGGCCACAGCGGAAGATAAGGGTCGGAGGACCCGGGCGCCGACGTTTCCCTCCGCGTGGGCCCCCTCGGGTGTGGCGGGGGAGCCACCGGGCCGGAGCGGCCTAGGCGCCACCTGCTGGTGCCCGAAAGCAGAGTCCACGCGGTCTGGTGGCGCCACCTGGTGGCACCTTCAGGAATCGCAACCCGGCCGCGCTAACCCGCGCGACGGAGACCGCGAGCGGCTGCGGCCAAGGCTTCCTCCCTCCGGGGCCGCGGCTTAGAGCCCCGCCTCGCAGGCCCCGCCGAGACCCGCTGGCCCTCTCTGCGCGGAGCCGGCTCTCGCAGCCCCTTGGGTCCCGGGGGCCTGGCCTCTCAGGGAAGCTCCTTTCATCCCTGTCCCCATCTCTTTGGCCTAACTCCCCGAACTTCCGTTTCTCCCGCTGAAAGGGCGACACTGACAATACCTCGAGCTAGTCTGGGGATCAACGGGGCAGGACGACCCCGCAGCCGCTGGGCCTGCGCCCCCCACGCCAGGCTTCGGTCCGGGTGCTGGGAGGTCAGAGATGAGCTGCGCGAGGGGACGGGGCGCTTTGCCCTCAGTGGGCGACGCAGCAGGTGCCCACCAGACGCCCCCTCCCCTCCAGAGCCCCGGGGCTTCTGGGGCAACTTCCGGGCCCCCTGACCGGGGAGAGGGACTTTAGCAAAGTTGAGCCCATGCAGCCCTCCCCTGGAGGCCGGGTACTCCCGGGCAAGGCGATGGGGGTCCTTCAAGCAAAGCCCTGCCAGGCGCGGGACAGCCCCGTCCCGTCACCAGCCACCGATGACTGCCCCTGGGACAGTTCCGTTCCAGTCTGCGAAGGCCTGGCAGCCAGAGCCCTCTGCCCCTCACCGCCCTGTGTCTGTCCAGGACCCCTACCCTCACCGTTCATTCCATGTGGGGACCGCCGCAGAGTGGGGGTGGGAGAATTAAAACGGAGAGAACGACGATGAAAAGACACAGTTGTTTTATTTGGGCAGCCCAGGGTTCGGAGCGGGGGCAAAGGCAAGAACCTCATAATCCTCTAGCAGAGCGTGCGGAGGGAGCCAAAAGGGACAAGCGTGGCCACTTCCAGGGCCCAGACCGCACCTGAGACCAATTATTTCTGAATCTTGAGGGTGCTATGTTTGTGTCCCGCAGTCTAACTCCCGACGGAAGTGAGGCCTTGAGACGTTATTGGGTATAGAGCAGGTCAGGGGGCGGGGCCCTAAGGATGGGATCAATGCTCTGATCAAAGGAGGAAGCATCAGAGAGCTCTGAGCGTGTGCATCTGGGGCACCAGGAAGGGGGGCTCTCCCTGTGAACCCCACCGTTCTGGCTCTCCATTCTCAGGCTTCCAGCCTCCAGATCCATGAGAAATACAGGTAGGTTGATTAAGGCACCCGGTCTATGGTAATTTACTATCATGGCATGAACTAAAACAGGCAGTAGCGGGTAGAGGAGACAAGTAAAGAGTTTGAAGCTCCCAGGTGTCAGCATGCAGGCAGGGTTGAGAACTACTAGGCAAAAGCTTGGAGGGACGAACACACACACCTGCCAGGAATGTGAAGGACAGGAGTCAGGGGCGAGAAATGAAGGCCAGCAGGTCACACTGGGCCATTTTCTCAGAAGCATGGTACAATTCTTGCTAACAAATAAAATAAGCTAAGGAGCAGGACTTTTAGCATGCATAATGTGCCACTCTGCCAACCTCCTTGTCTGCATTGGAACAGAAGGGAGTGATTGAGAGGTCAACAGACCCTGGAAGGAAATCGCTTCTGTGTTTCTGAGGATGTACGTGGTTCATCTTTGAATGCCCTGAGCCTGGGAGCCAGCCAGTACTCAACGTTCCTGGCACTGAACGTCAGCCAAATTACACACTCTCATTTGCATGGCCAGTCTTGATTGCTTCTGGGGTTGAGGTAGCTGGGCCGATGTGGTTGAGGAATGTCAAGAAAATCTACAGAAACTTCAGCCTCTGGGACAGTTGCCTTGAAATCCCATGACTGGTGTTTTTTGTTAGTCCTTGCTTACCCCTTGTCAATTCTATGGCCTGAGGTAGGTGTTGCAAGGGCTGAAGAGACAGAACACCTAATATCTGTGGAAAGAAGGGAAAGACCCACAAAGAGATACCGACTAGCTAGTCCTTGACACTGGCCGGAACCAAAGATGGCACCATGAAGCTCTCAAAGATGGGAGTGTCCTTCCTTTTCAAACCAGAACCTCCAGGCATTTTTCTTGGGTTCTCCCCTGGAATATCACACACCATTTTCCCAGGGACTAATTTTGCTAATCACAGGACCCAGGTTGATTTTTTGCAAGAGGGACTCAGAAGACACTTCTAATAAGCAATGAGGGAAGTAGTAAACAACTCGTGCTCTTTGGCAGTCATCCAAGCAGCTCACACACTACCTTGCTACTGGTATATCCTGTTCCAGGCTAGGGCCTCTGGAGTGACTCTGAGACAAAGATTTGAGGTCAAGTGAGTTCTCTGGGCAGTGGTCTCAGGAAGGCCCAGTAGAGGAATGGGGAAGTGGCCTGGAGCTGAGGCAGAAGGGCTCTAGCTGGCCTGGAGTAGGGGAGGCAAAGGGAGCTAGTGTGCCAGGGCATAGGGATGGGACATCTCCCACATCTGCCACCCAGAGCAGCATGTTCATATGTCAACCCACTCAGGAACAGCTCAGGACTGTGTGGCCCAGTGAGTGCCAACCCTGTCCTGAACCCATCCATTCATCAGCCACCCCACTCAGGAGCACCATCCATGTGTGGGCCAGTGAGAAAAGCAGTCTACACAGCATCTTGCCATCAGGAAGTCTCCCAGAGCCCTGTGAACACAGGTGACAGTCCTACTGAGTAGCATCAGGGGCTGGGATGGGGCTGGCCTTGCATGCATTCATGGAGTCAGTCAAGAAAGTGGTTGCTTAGATTAGCTCTATCGGGGATAGCAGGGAGCAGCTTGGGAAGATTTTAATTTAGTGGAAAGTACATATTCAAGTACAAAGAAAAGTACACAACAAAGGTGATATGGCTTGTATCTAGATGTCCCCCACGCAAGCCTCATGCACTCATAGGTGGGGTTTTTCAGAGCTGGATGGATCTAGAATGTGTGATACTGGAATTAAGGGTATGTGGCACTAAATTAGTCCACTGCTTGATTTAACATAGTTCTGGATGTGGATAACGTGAAGGCCCACCCTGGGTATGGGTAGCACCACCCAAAGGCTCATATCCCGGATGGCATAAAAGGGAAAGGGAGGCTTGCTTCTTGCCTGCCATCCCATGGACTGTTTCTCCTCTCCCATGCCCCTCTGCCACACCACCCTGCCTTGGAGCCAGCTGACTATGGATCAAAACTTCCACAAACTGGGAGCCAAAAGAAACCTATCCTTCTTTAACTTTGGGTGTCAGGTATTTTGTCTTAGCAAAAAAAAAGGAACTAAGACAAAAGGTAATTTTTTTGCTCATGTCACAAAAAAACAGGGACATCATCAGATTTTCTCACCTTCATAAGTTGGTGATTTTTTTTAAATGGGAAAAAATGGCATTGTGATGCATGCCTGTAATCCCAGCACTAAGAAGCTGAGACAGAAGGACTGAAAATTCAAACACAGCCTGAGCAATTTAACAACTTAGCAAGACCCTATCTCAAAATACAAAATAAAAAAAGGTTAGGGATGCAGCTCAGTGTGAAGGTCCTGGCTCAGTAAATCCCGAGTGCCACCGCTACAAAAAAAAATGCAGACAGGAATATTAGCTAGATTTTTGAATCATAGTTGTGGATTTTCCTGCAGGTCCTGGTACAAAGGGCATTGGCCAGATTTCAGCAGGGTCTCAAGACTGACCTCAGCGCTCATACAGGAATTCTCAAACCTCAAGGTTTCAGACAACAGGCTTCAGTCCCACTGGTTTTAACCACATCACCCAAAGACAAGGTGAGAAAACCATCTCAGCCTGTCAGTCACTTGAGAGATATGGAGCCTTCACTTTTTAACAAGGTGGTAAAACTTCCTTTTGGCAAAGAACAGCATGAGATTTATGTAGATTTCAATGATCCTATTTTGCATCAACTTGAAAGCAATACACACGATCTCCATCCCAATGATGATATAAATGGAGAAGAACAAGAAGAAGTGAGGGTGATTTAACTTAATATCCCCAAAGCCGATGGTGGTCAGTGTGACAAAACAGAAATAGAAGGCCTCCTCAAAGTTCATCTCAGTCTCCCAGCAGGGCAAGATGGCAGCTGCACAGGAAATGTAGGCAAAGATCACAAGGGCGATGACGGGGAGGGGGATGTCCAGCCTCTCCACTTCCTGTCCCACCTCATCCAGGTTGCTGATGATGGAGCAAGAGAGTCTTCCCAGCCTCAGCTCAGGACACGAGCTGCTCTTCTCCATGGTACGTGGGGGCAGTTGGAGCAAGTTCTCTTGCTGTCTGGTGACAAATCTCTCAAACAGCTCTGCGTTGGAGCCTGGGGCTGGAGGACGCTTGCCAGAATTAGGGCCAGGGAGCTCTCCATCATTAACAATGATCTGCGGGATGGCTTCATCCACAGGGTGGGAGTCAGACTTTCTTCTGCGGTGCAGTAGGGAGCACCACTTGAAGGGGGAACAGTGGAAGAAAGGGACTGTCCGTAGCCCATTGTAAGATTTGGATAAAACACTTGCCAGGATGTCACCTATGTCTGTAAGGACCAAGAACATCAGCGGGATTCCAAAGAGGGCGTACAGCATGCACAGGTACCTGCCAAGCCTTGTGACAGGAAACATGTGGCCATAGCCTGAAAAAGAAGACAGAACCTAGAGTAGTTGTCTGTTTCCCAACCCCCTCAGAAGTTTTAAAGACGCTTCCTGGTATTGCTCCTACCATGACATTGTACACAATGTATTTAAAAATATGCAACATGAGCTACAGTATGGATTGGTGGTAAAGCGTGTGCTTGGCATGCATAAAGCCCCAGATGCAATCCCTAGCACCAAAAAATGAATACATAAAAAATGAAATATTCATCTTGAAGTTTTCACCACTTGTGCAGCATTAGGTCTGGCTCAGCGGAAGGATGGTATGATAGTTAACTGTTGTGTCAACTTGAGAAAGAAACATCCAACTGATAGGCTTTGCATAGTTCCAGGTGTGGATGATAGACTTACTGAAGAGGGAAGACACAGCCTTGAGTATTGGTGGCACCAATCAATAGGCTTATAGCCTGGATGGAATAAAAAGGTAAAGAAGAAGGGAGGTGCTGTTTCCTGCCTACCATGTCATGGACTGTTTCTCCTCTGCCATGCCCCTCTGCCATACAGCTTTGCTTCGGAGCCAGCCGACTATGGAGTAAAACCTTTACAAACTCTAAGTTAAAGTAAACCTTTCTTCCTTTAACTTGTGACTTTTGGGTATTTTGTCTCAGCAACAAGAGAAGTAACTAAGACAGATGGGAATGAAACCAGCTTCTCTTTAGAATAAGGAGCAACTCCTATCCAGATGTTTGACTTCAGCTGCTCTTGGCAGGGGACAAACACACATTTTGGGGAGAGATGATTGCGTTTCATCCTGCTGAGGCTGTTTCTGAGTGTCCTTAGGAGGATGGGCTCAACTCATCTGGATGGACAGGAAGAACACAAGTGACAGGCAGTCATATTCACCACCTTCTTCATCTTTCACAGACTCTGTTTTTTAAGAAGCCACCCTTGACCTCCCTGGCATGTCTGAACCTCTTGCTTTCCTTGTTTTTATATAGTAGGCACTTATTCTATGCCAATAGTATGTGTAGTATTAGGGACAATAGACAGAAGAGACAAGCTGCCCTCAGAGCCATTTGTGGTTTAGATGAGATAGACATGTTCATAAATGACAGGGAAGCTGTTAGCCTCCAGCATCCAGAAGCTGACAGCCTTGGTTCAAATTCTAGCTCTGCTATTTACTGTACTGTTACTTGACTGCTGACATTTGGAGGTTTCATATCTGTAAAGTAAGAGGTGACAGTCTCTACTTACATAGTGACAACCTGGGAGGATTCCACAGGGCTGGGAATTGCCATACAGTAAATGACTGAGTACAGTGTCTTCACCTTCTGGAGCCAATAGGTGCCTACCGCACTTGCTGTGGTGGGTATTGACCAACCTTCTTAGGTCGGTGTCATTATTACAATTGACAGATGGGGAAACTGAGTCATGGGAAAGTGAAGTCCCATGGCCAAGTATACATGTGACAAGTAGCGGTCTGATCCACAGGGCCGCTCAGGCCCACGCCATGCTCCCAACCTCAGGGGCATTCGCAGAAATGGGCCCTGCAGCCAGGGAGACCACTGAGCAAGCAAAGGAAGTGGCAGCCTGGCGTCTCCATCTCCACTGGGGGCTGCTCCTTCCGCCCTCCCCATGCCCCGCCCTCTGCCGACTGAGGGAGGGGCAGAGACAAAGCAGCTCTACCATGCAGGTGCTTGCAGCCTCTGGGGTGGGAAAGCTCAGATGACTTCAATAAGCAGAGGAAGAAGCTTTTGTGTTTCGTGCCTGTTTAATTTTTGATGTCATAAAGGATAATGAATTCAGAAAATGCCACCCAATTATTTAAATTAATTTGAAGGCAATTCCTACGCTGGCCAAGTGCCAGCCTGCCCAGGACTGCTGCTCCCTGTGGCAAAGTCCTGCCCAGGCTATCCTCCTGGGGGCAGGGTGGCGCTCAGGATGCCCGCATCACCAGGGTCCCCAGTGCAGGGGGATATGTGGCCCTGGAAGGGGTTCTCGGTTTGCATCTGGGGCACCACTGGTGGTGGAGCTGTTAAACTCAGTGTGTGCATTCAGTGAGAGTTTATAGGGTGCATGCTGCCTGGACTGGGGACATGGTAGTGAGAAAAGTAGATACAGGATCCTATCTTGCTGGGCTTCTGCTTTAGTGAGGAGGTAGGTATTAACAAAGCAGCCACATTTGTGAGAATCCCATTACAGAGGTCAATAACAGAGGGTAAGGCTGCAGAGTGTTCTCTATGAGGTTAGAAGAAAGGCACCTGTCCTGGAATTGGCCTCTGGAACAGTGACTCTGAGCAGAGATGGAGAAGGGGATCAAGAATTAGACAGGCCAGGAAGCAGCAGCAGCACATGCAAAGGCCCAGTGGTAGGTATGAGAAAGGGCTGTTCACACAGACTGACTGAAAGCTGAAATTCAGCCTGCTGTGCACTCACAGAGCTATGGGCCCAGGGCTCAGGGCACAAGGCCATGTCCGCCTAGCAGAGAGGTGGCTTTCTCAATGTTTACTCAAGCTTTGCCCTGAGTGAGGAACCAAAAGGCCAGTGTGGCAGTGGATACAGGAGCGGGGAGAGGCTGGGAAGATGGGCAGGGTCTAAGGACTCACAGGACAGAAGGGGGGTGGGGGGCTGAAAACCACCCCTCCCCAGTCTTCATTCACGGATTGGAAAGAGAGTCTGCAGATGTGGTTAAGGAGCCTGAGAGGAGGAGATTTTATCTGTGTGGGCCCTGAAGGCCACCGTGAGTGAGCTATCAGGGAAAAGCAGAGGGACACTTCACACACAGAGCATACGGCAGCCTGGCATGGTGGCCAGGCATGGTGGCACATGCCTGTAATCTCGGCTACTCAGGAGGCTGAGGCAGGAGGATTCAAAGATCAAGGACAGCCTGGGCAACTTAGTGAGATGCTATTTGAACATCAAATAATAAAAAGGGGCGGGGATGAAGCTCAGCAATTGATGGGCCCAATCTCCAGTACTGGGGGGAAAAAACTGTTGGCAACCACCAAGCTGCCTGGAGACTCTGGAGGGCTTGTGGCCCCACCCATAGCTTGATCCTTGATGTCGGTGCAGTAGATTTCACACTTCTGGCCTCCAGAACCGGACACATTCTGTGGCTTTAAGTGGCCAAGTTTGTTACAGCTGCCATAGGAGATGAACTCTTTCGGGTCTGCACCCTGAAAAGATGGCCTGGGCTGCAGGGAGATGGCGGTGCCATTGCAGGGCCAGTGGCCCCAGGAAGGCCAGCAGGGAGGTGCTGGTGCCCATCCCAGGCAGAGGCTGTGCTTGGCAGAGGTGGGAGAAGCGCAGAAGCGTGTGGTCTGGCTGGACATCAGTTTGGGCAGAGATCTCAGCAGGACAGAGGGCAGGCTTGGATCTGGGGTGTCAGAAAGGAGCTGGGGATTTAAGCACAGAGCAGGCAGGCCTGAGTCCTTGGTCAATAGACTGAGCCATTGATGAGTCCCCACCCGGAGAAGTTTTGCACACAGAATCCAGAAACCCACAGATGAGAGGCAGCAAGGCATGATGGTTAGGAATGTGCGCTCTGAAGCCAGGCATGATGGCTTGTGCCCCTAATCCTAGCACTCTGGGGAGCTGAGGCAGGAGGATCGCAAGTTCAAGCACAGCCTGGAAACTCAGCAAGACCCTGTCTTAAAATTTTTAAATATGGTAATAAAGAAGGGCAAAGGGCCGGAGATTGAGCTCAGTGGTTTTGCCACCTGCTGCGCAAGCGCAAGGACCTGAGTTCGATTCCCGGTACCAAAAAAATAAAAATAAAATAAAGAAGGGCTAGGAGGTAGCTTGATGCAAAGACCCTGAGTTCAATCCCCAGTTCTAGAAAAAAAAAAAAAAAAAAAGAATATGTATTCTGGAATCAGGCATGAAGGAAGGAACTAGGCAGCTTGCTCTGTGACTCCCAAGATCTGTGACTTTTTTTTGTTTTGTTTTAAGATCTGTGACCCTGACCCACGGGCTTTATTGCTTGCTGCCTCAGTTTCCTTGCGTATGAAAGGAGAGAACACTGGTCCCCAAGTTACTGGGTAGTTGAGGGAATTAAATGATTATTCCACGTGAAGGGCGTAAAACTGTGCCTGGCCGGTAGTAAGTGCTCGGCCTTGTGTGTTTTCAGGAGACCAGGGTTTCTGAGCCCTGAGCAGGACGTGTGGTCGGCTTAAGCACAGACGGTTCTGCTGGAGTGGGGTCACTTTGCAATTCCAAGTTCAATGGGAGAGAGTTTTGGCTTCTGTTGTGCAACAGCCAGGAGAGGCGGGGTCTCAGCGGTGGGCGTGGCTAAATCCAGAATGAATGCGGGGATCCCAACCACCTCGGCGGCCTGGAAGGCTGAAGAGGACGCGGAACTTCGCTGCTCAGTGGAACACGTCTGGATGCCCACGTGAGTTGGGGCCACTCTTTTCGTTCATTCATTCATTGTCTTTTCAGACAGAGCAATCCCTTTCAATGGAAGGTGGGTCTGATCACAACCCTCCGAAGCTTCCGGCTCACTCAGGGTAAAGCCCGACTTCAGCCCCAACTTGACCTCTACCCTCCCCTCGCTGGCTCTGCTCCAGCCACACTCACCTGCCTACTTGCCCTCAGAAAGCCTAGGGCGGCCCCCAGCCCAGGGCGCTGCACTCACTGCGCTGCGCCTGAAAAGTGGAACTCCAAATACCCCACGGCTAGCCCCTCGCTCCCTCAGGTCTGCTCGCTTGCTCCTCAGCAGGGGCTGTTCCCTGGCACCCCACTGAGTCACAGCCTCTGTCCCCCCACCCCAATCCCTTCCTTACTCTGCTCCCTAAAATCCATGACTTTGTAATCGACTCGGAATATTTATTGTCTCTCACCACCTGGGTGGAGAGTTTTGTCTATTTTATTCCTACACATCTGTCACTGTGTCTAGAACAGTGTCCTGCATATCGCTGAAAGTTGAATGAGCCCCTTTATCGAGTACCTATTTATGTCAGGCACGTAGGGGTGGGATTGGGGCACAAGAAAGCGCAGGGAGAGATTGCTGTCCCTCTGGGGCGTGGGGCGGCTCTCCGGCAGTTCCGTGAGCTGGGCTCTGGATGTCGGCCCTGGCCCCAGGCCTGGGTGGGCATCGGTGGGCCACCAGCTTGGAGGATGGCAACAGCAGCCATAAACAGGGAGCCACCGTCTTTCCCAGGCAGTGCGCAAGCCCCACAGTTGTCATGCACGCCTGGGGAAGCCAGAAGAGGTGCTCCAGCGCAGCTAGTGGCCGCTCAGCCTCCAGGGTGGGGGCCAGGGTTAAACATATTTTTATTTAGCAAATTTCTTTCTTTCTTTCTTTCTTTCTTTCTTTCTTTCTTTCTTTCTTTCTTTCTTTCTTTCTTTCTTTCTTTCTTTCTTTCTTTCTTTCTTTCTTTCTTTCTTTCTTTTTCTCTCTCTCTTTCTTTCTTTCTTCTCTCTCTCTCTCTTTTCTTTCTTTCTTTCTTTCCTTCCTTCCTTCCTTCCTTCTTCTTCCATGCTACTGGAATTGACCCCAAGGCCTTGCACTGAGCTATACACCCCCAGCCCCTTTAAAAATGGTTTTTTAAAAATTTTTGGACACTTGGGTCAGGGATTTAGTTCACTGGTTCCACTGCCTGCCTCACAAGTGCAAGGACCTGAGTTCAATCCCCAGTACCCCAAAATAAATAAAATAAAATAAATTTTGGGACAGTGTCTCACCAAGTCTCCAAGTCACTCAGGGTGTCCTTGAACCTGTGACCCTCCTGCCTCAGCCTCCCTGAGTGCTGGAATTAAAAGCATGCATCACTGCACCCACCTAAGTATCTAACACTTCTTGCAGGATTTGTACCTTTTAAAGTCAAAATTCCCTGCACAGCCAAACCCCTAATGCTGGCAGTCTCCACTATTACTTGCATTTGATAGACAAGAAATAGAGAAATCTGGTGACTGTTCGGGTCACACAGCCCGTAGTTGAGAAGGCTCTGCGCCCTTCCCTGAAGACCTTGCCTGTGGCATGCCCAGCCCAGGGGTCCCCCCAGCAATTAGGGGTTTGGTGAGTTTCAGACCAAGAACCCCATGGCCACCTCCGAGTGAGGTGTATTTACGTCCCAGAAGACATGCCGCATTCCAGAATATGTCCGGAGAAGCGAGTCTCCAAGAACACACAGCTCCTATTAAGGGAATGGATTAACCCAATTACTGAAAGCCAAAATGCGTAATGCAGGACCGCATTGCTCCCTATAATGCATCCACACCGATTCCGATAAATCAGCCCACTGCACTTAGCATGGGACCTTTTAACAGTCAGGCATCTTCTGTTCTGCTCCAAAGGGGCCCCACCCACCTCACCCTCTCTTAGCATGGGGCCCAGGTGCATTTCAGGTGACCCTGAGATGCAGGGCAGGAAGCAGTATCATCAGAGGGCCCTTCAGGCACCATTATTGATTACAGACCACGTAGCACATGCTCAGCATCCCCTTCCAGGGTAATTATCAGCAATATGATCTCGTAATTCACTTGGGCAATGGGTAGTAGCTTTGCTTTCTTGAGATTTAAACCAAGCTAATGCAGTTCCATTAGATCACTGATTTTGAGCCTGGACTGCCATCAGAATCATCTGGAGGGCTCTGAAAAATGCTGATGCCTGGGTGTGGCCCCGAGGTCCTGACTTGATTGGTCCCAGGCAGGATCCAATCATGGGAACTTGTAAAAGATGTACACAGGATTCCAATGTGCAGCTGGGCTGAGAACCTGGGCACTCAGTTAGTGCTTTCTCAAGTGTTAGCTTGCATCAGAATCATGTGGAGAGTTGAACATGCAGATTGCCGTGCCCACATGTGCAGCTTCCAGCTCAGCAGGTCTCAAATTGGGCCTGGAGTTTGCGTTCCTAGCAAGTTCCCCAGAGATGCAGAGGCTGCTGCCTAGGAGCCACACTTCCCCGTCACTTCTGCAGATCCGTGGTCTGGATCAGGGCATATCTGGAAGGCTCGGGAGACATTTTTGGCTACACAGCGGATGAGGGAATGGGGGAAGAACTCGTGCATACATCAGGTAGAGGCCCGAGATGCTGCTCAGCTTCCTCCAGTGACACCCCCCACCCACCCCGGCCACCCGGTGACAGAGAAGCATCCAGCCCGGGAGGCCACAGGGCTTGCGCTCTCATGGGCCCAGAGTGCGGCTTTTGTACCGAATTCCCACCCTACTCACTCACCTCCGAGGCCCTTGAAATGTTTTCACCGCTGGACTCTCCACCCCCGTGCAGCTCCCCCAACTCTGCTCACAGATCCCCTGAGCCCACCATGGTCACACACAAACCACACTGGTTGCCTGCAAACACTTCCGTCTTGCCTAAGAGGCTGTGGGCCTCCACGAGGGCTGGGACCACGTCTGGCCTGCTTCCTGTGCTTTGTGCAGGAATGCTCAGGAGAGAGGGCAACAGAGGCCAGCAGCCAGCCTACACCAGCTTGTGGGGCCTCTGCCCATGCAGGAAGGGTTTGCACAGTGGTGTGGGTAGGCCTGGGGCAGCCCTGCTCTGCTTGCCCTGACTCCTGATGGGAACAGTGCCTGCCTACACCCCACAGGCAGGCCCGGCACAGGGGAGGCGATCACAGTCAACCCTTCCCTGCATTTAATGGGGTGAATGTCCAAGCATCCTGCCCAGAGACTCCTTGCTCCGCCCAGTCTCTCCCTGGCAGGCTGTGGGCGGTGGGCACGGGAGGACCTGCCTTCACACTTACCCACCGTGCTCAACACCGTGCAGCAGAAAAAGAGTGCGCCAAGGAAGTTCCAGTCTTCTGCCGTCTGGGGCCACCACTCGGGCTTCACCTTCTGTAGAAGTTTCAGCACTTCCAGTTTTTCATCTTCTGAGGTCGGAGAAAGAGCCTGGTGAGGCAGATGCTCTGCGCATCGAATGGCGACAGTTCGGCCCACGCCGAGGGGACGGGGTCTTCCTGAGGACCAGAGGCTCCCCGCTCTGGGGTCCCCCTCAACATCAATGCCATCAAACGTTTCTGCAGCTCAGTTCTTGTCCCCATTCCCTTCACAGATGGGAGGCTGGGTAGCCCGGTGAGAGGAACCCCTAACACGTGGCCCTGACTGTCACCCTGAGCTCAGCCCAGAACTGCGGCACGGCCTCTGGGGGCTCCCTTCACTGTGAGAATTTCTTTCACCTTTCAAAAGGGGATAAAAAATTATGCTCTGTCTCTCTCATGGGATTCCTAGGAACAGAAAGCAAAGTGGCTTTTAGGAAATGGAAGCCATAAAATGGATGCAAATCATACCCACAACTGGAGGGCAGTAGGCCCATGGGATGTGGTGGTCATACCAGGTTCCTAGCACTGGCTCCTAAGGCTACGTCTTCCAGGCTAGGAAGCAGTGGCTTCAAAACACAGACCCCAGCTGAGAAGGGAGAGCTGGGAACCCTGGTTTTCCACAGAAGTTCCCAAGTGGTTCTGTTGACCTGGGCAGCCAAGGGGCTGGCTACCCCAGAAGCTGCCCACCAGGCCCTGGTGTGGAAGGGAAAAAGATGGCACCCTGCCTGGCACATAGGGGAAGTTGCCACTCCTTTGGATGGCGCCAGCTGGGAGTTCATTCTAGGCTCAGCTTTGACCCTGGCTAGTTCCTGTAACCATGGACGGGAGGTTGCTCTCCCGAACTCAATTTCCCTATCTGCAAGGCATGACATGGCGGCAAAAGACTCAGACTCTGGAGTCTAGATGCCCAAGTTGAATCCCTGGCTCTGTTTTTCCAGTTTGTGAATTTGGACCAGTTGTTTAACCTCCCTGTGCCTCAGTTTCCAGATCTGAAAAAGGAGGACAATTTATATCTAACCTGCAGTGTTCTTGGGAAGATTCAGTGGGGTACTATGTGGAAAGGGTTTGGCCCAGGATCTGCATTTAACTAGTATTTAAAAATCATGTTAATCTTCAACAAAAATCAGTACAAAATGGAGTTGTATTCTCGTGCCCTACTTTACATTGAAATCACTCAGGAAAATTAAGATTTCCAGCCTGCCATTGAGATCTTGACAAAATGGGGCTAGGAAGAGGGTGGGAAAGTGTATATTAGACAAACTCCCTGGATAACTCTGAAGTGTGGGCTGGTTTGGAGAGCTTTGAACTTGCTGTAGGTCAAGCTCCCTCGAAGTGGCTAGGGCACCTCCCAGGTGTCTGTCCGGCAAGGGGACACAGTACAACCTCCCCCAAGAGGAGATGCAGCCTCCCTGGACCCACCTTGAGCCAACCCCAGCTGAAAGAATCTGCTCCGGACAAGGCCAGCCTGGGGAGGGGGCCTAGCAGGGCCTGAGCCTGGCCACATCAGGGAGTGAGGGACAAGCTTCCAGCACCCATCCCTGCCCTGGCTTTGAGAGTCCGTTTATCCTTTATCTTTTATTCATGCACTTTCTCGCTTTCTGTTCCTCCATTGAATACATCTTCACAAACTTCCTTTGGTAGAAGCACGTGACTAAATACAAACGGACTGCAATATGGACAACTGTAAAGTGCCTTCCATCTCCAAGAGCTTTAGGTCCTCCATCTGCTGTGATTCCCACAAAGCCTGAACTCTGGGTGGCCTCCTTCTCTGCAGGAGAGGAATCACACAGCCAGGTGGGAGAGCAACGGGCATCAGGCCAGGCCCCTGAGTCCTTCTCACAGCCCCTCCCCTGCCTCTCAATAGACCAAGTCTTTGAAACAGGAAGTGGACAGCTCGGGGGCGGGGGGGGGTGGTGGCAGGCTGCTTGCTCATCCCGGGGATCCAAACCTAGTTTGGCCGATTCCTTAAATTCTACTCTGCAAACTGAATCTTGGGTCAGGCAGACCTCCCACATTCTGAGGAGCAGTCTAGGAAGCCGCTGGGCCACATCTTCAGCACTTAGCCTGGCCCTCCAAATCTCCAGCCCTCTGTCTGCCTTCCCTAGAGCCTGCCTACAAGGTGGGGTAGGGCTGGGAGCTGCAGCAAAGGAAAGGGAGCTAACCTTTCGGAGATTCCCAGGCTTCATGCTCTTCCTATGTTCTCCACAGTGCTCCTGAGAGGCCGATAATCTCCCCAGTTTCCAGAGGAGAAAAACTGAGGCTCAGAGAGAAGTCACTTTCCTAAGGTCACCCAGGAGTGGGAGGATGCAGGGAGACACCCACACGCAGGGGAAAGGCTCGCCCTGCCCCGGGGAGGCACCCACCTGTCGTGGTATAGTTCAGGATTCTGCACAGCTCACTCAGGAACTTCTGGAACTCGGGGTTATCTTCTGCCCTCTGGACCTGGCGGCCCTCAATCACTGAGAAGAGTGCGGCACCCAGCAACGCGTAGGTCACCAGGCAGCCAAGGAAGCAGAGGCCTGGCAGGAGCTTCCCCAGGCCCACAGGACAGCAGCCGCTGGCCTGGGGCGGCCCTTCAGCCTCCATCTCCAGAGTGCACGGGCAGACAGGAGGAGCTGGAGGAAGAAGCCAGAGCATCCAGGCCCAGCAGGAGCAGGAAGGTGGGAGTGGCTGGAAGGTGGCCAGGCCAGTGCTGAGTGGATGTACATTCACTTCCCCAAGGACTGGCGAAGCGGCCGGAACCCATCACGTTCACTTCATCAGAATTACTCTGATGGCACCCCTGCTATCACCCCAAATTGCTATTGATCCACTGCCAGTGCCAGAGCTGCCGGCAGGGGCTTTAGGAAGATGACGTGGTTATTGTTTTGTGCTGTGTTTGGGCTTCCTCACCCTCAAACTGCAGCTTCCGTTTCCAGGTACCAAGCCCTGTTTTTGGTTTTTAGTCCAGTGATTGTCCTTCCTATAGTTGCCCTCGTCCACCTGATCTCCTGGATGAGCAGTAATAATAATAACAGTACAGCCAGAGCCCCACTGTTTCCAAAGGTCCTTAATCCTGTGTGGTTCTAATAATTGGCCCCAATTCTTCACTCCCCCGTAGCATCGCACCTGCCCTGTGGTCTCACAGTGGACAGAGTATACTTCCTTGACTCTCAGCTTTGGGCAGGCCACCTGATGCTCCAGCCCATTGGATAATAGGAGGCACAGGGATTTTGTCAGCTTCACTGTGACCACAGGCTCTTCCTCCCCTTTCCTTTCACAGGTCTTACCTCCCAATAAACTTTTGTAGATACGCTCGCTCAGTATCTGCTTCAGTCTCTGCTGAAGTTGGCAACAAGAGTATCTGAGGAGCTCTAAGATGGACTTTCAGGACCGGGACACTCAGTACCCAAGTGGAAAGGGCATGGCTCGCAGACAGCGCTGGCACAGGGTGGCTGTCCCATTGTTCACCAATTCACCAGTGTTGGACTGGGGTGGCTGTGGGCTAGTGCAATGATTCCAGTATTTGAACCATACTGGGGCAGTGAAAAATTCAAGAGTAGTGAGTCTGAAAGGCCATTCCAAAGTTTCACTGGTCCCCAAGGGCAAACTTGGGTGAGGGAGGATTCGGGACAATGCATAGACCCTGTTGCTACGGTTGGTCAGAGCGACACCTGGGACTCATCATCTTCCTCCTTCCCCACCCATCCCAACCTCCCCTTGCCTTCTGGATTCTCTGACAGAAGCCAACTCCTTACTTCTGGGCGTCTGGCCCTCAGAAACCATCTCCTTTCTGCACTGTGGTGTCCATTCAGACACAGTGGGGAAAAACTACCAAGAGGCACCTTGGTTCCACCCATGTCCCTCACTGCAGGAAAGCAGTCCCACTTCTGGCTGCTGATCAGGTTGATGTCCCCTGACAGGATACTGAGATCCTAAAATATTCAGGCAGCAGGCATAAGATGTATTTCAATGAACCCATTGCTGGGGTTTTAGATATGTTCCCCTCAGGGACCAGGGTGTCTAGCCCCATAGAGCCCGGAGTCCTGGGGATGGAAGAGGGGGAAGGCATATGGTTGCATTGTCTTCAGTTGGGCGTGGAAAGCAGCACCACTTCTCTGGTCATGGCTCCAGTGACTGACCTTCTGATCAGGCTCCACCTCCTAACGTCATTTTCAGCTAGGATGCCTTCCAAAAGCTCCACTCCTGAACACATGGGGCATGGGGATACAATCTAGACCTTAACCATAGCACCTAGTGTATAAACTACTCCATTTTTATTTTCTTTTTCTTTTTTGAGACAGGGTCTTGTTATGCAGTTCTGGTTTTGATCTCACTATGTAGCCCCAGCTGGCCTCAAACTCATGGTAATCTTCCCGCCTCAGCCTCCTGAGTGCTGGGATTCCAGGTGGACACCACCATACCGGTCTTGTCTGAAGTATCCTGGACTCAGTTGGCCACATTTGAGCCAGTGTGATGGTGGCAGTAGGACTGTGAGAACCCATAACAGAAGGGGACTTTTGTGGGTAAAGTCAGGACCATGAGGGCCAGCTACTACACAGGTCCCCAACCACACAGCTCTCTAATGTGGCCTGAGTTCCTCTGTGGGAGGGAGGGAGGGAGGGAGGGAGGGATTCTCTAACAGTGCCATAGGTCAGCCAGCCCCATTTTCCAAGGAGGAAGGAAGATGGTTAGGGAGAGGCCTAAATCCTCTGCTAATGAGGCCTCAGATGGATGTCAGTCAGCCAGCCATAAAATACCCAGGGTCTTCTGAGGGCCAGATGGCTTGAGGGTAATAAAGGTCTCCACTGTCCCATGGACAGAGATGACATAGATACATGGGCTCATGCACCTAAATACAGTGAGGGGTGAATACAAAGTGAGCTGCAAACGTATTCTCTAGGCACAATAAAGGGATACCAAGGGCTGGGGCAGCCCAGGTGGCCACATGAGGAGATCAGCTCATAGATGCCAGGGGAGCAGAACAAGGGCCAGCTGAGAATGGTCCAGTAGTGTCAGGTCTCCCTAATGGCACACTTTCCAGGTCCTCATGGGGGAACTAATGGTAGCTTTTTCCTCTTGTAAGTGATAGACCATTTTCCTGACTACACAGGATCACAATATACAGGTAAAACAAAACCACACTTTATTTTTATTTTTATTTTTTGGTACCGGGGATCAAACTTGGGACCTTGTGCTTGCAAGGCATGCAGGGGAACCACTGAGCTAAATCTCCAGCCCAAAAACCACACTTTAAAGCCACCCCTGGAGCACCTCCCTCCATCCTGGTAGATGCAATTTGCACAGATAGTGGAGAAAGTGGATAGTATTATTCCAATAGCCAAAAATGAACCCTTCTGATCCATGTATACATCCTCCGAAAATTCACATGAAACCTAAGACCCAAAATGAGAGTATTAAGAGGTGGGGCCATTAAGGGTGGTTAAGTCATGAAGCCAGAGCCCTCGTGCCTGGGATCAGTAACCTTGTAAAGGGCCTGGAGAGAACAGCCTTCCACCCTGTGAGGATGCTACCATGAGAAGATGCCATGAGGGATGGGCCCTCACCAGACCCTGAACCTGCCGGCACTGTGATCTTGGACTTCCAGCCTCCAGGACTGTGAGAAATAAATTTTTGGTCTTTATAAATTACCCAGTCTGTGGCATTTTGTTACAGTAACGTGACGGGACCAAGACAGGAAGGAGAGCATGGCCTCAGCAGGCCTCCCCTCAGCAGCAGCACTAGCTCGTGTGAGCTCTCCTGCTGCCGGCTGCCCTGGAGACATGAGTGCCGTGTTCTTTCCCCTCTTCTCTTTCCTTTTCTTATAGTTTAGAACTAAAATGTCCCCCCCCCAAATCTTATGTGTTAGAAGGTGGTTGGACCAAGATGGGGGCACTATAGTCTAGGTGGATTAATCCACTGATGAGCTCATGAATGTGCTGTTAGGAGATGGGGCCTGGGTGGAGGTGGGGCACTTGGGGTGTGACCTGGAAGGGTTTATTCTTGTCCCCTGCTCCTTCATTTTCTCTCTTCTTTCTGGCTCTCATGGATTGAACAGCTTTCCTCTGCCATGCCATTTCTGCCTGCAGCCCTCCAGCCATAGACTGAATCCTCTGAAACATGAGCCAAAATAAAGCTCTCCTTTAAATTGAAGTGTCACGTATTTTACCTAGTAATGGCAAAGTGACTAGTAAACCCCCTCCCTCTCCCTTTTATGTCTCTTGGAAGAGGATAGGGATTCAGGGAGTGGGCTGCTTGGTCACAGGTAATGCACTGATTCTTTTAAAAAGAAGAGGGCAGTTAGCGTTTTGGCAACCACTATGTGACAGCTTGGACACCCCACTTGCTCCAGAGGCTGAAGTAGAAATCTGGTACCCCTGGCAGAAGGGAGAGGATCTCATACTGTAAGAATGTAGCATCTGGCCTCCATCTAGTGCTCCTCTCCTTGGCTCAGCCAAGCAGCGTGAAGCTTCTCGACTGCGTCCCGGTTCCTGGCCACACCACGGTGAGGTCCCAGGAGCATCTTGGAGCCCCACCTCCATCCGGCGCTCCACTTAGCTTCGAAGGTGCCAGCAAGGCCCAGTTCCACTGCCCCCCCCGCCCCCGCCTTCCGGCTCTCCTGCTACCTGGTCCCACACTACAGAGGCGCAGGGGATTATACGTCACATAGTTAAATGTGATAGATTAATAACTACCACAAATTGTCATTTTCTAAGCTGTGCTTGATGCTATGGTATTGCAGATTGTATCATTTGGCCTAACATGTTGTGATTGATCTAATCAGTTTTCCTTCCTGGTATAAGCAAAATAAAATAGCCTCAGAGTCATTAGAGCC
>NW_004624737.1:29436575-29447338 GCF_000247695.1 Heterocephalus glaber
AAAAATAAGAACTAAGATACATCATGTTCAGGTACAAACACCCAATGATAAATGTAAATGTATACCTAAAATGTACCAATTAATATATAAATTAAAAAAAAAATAAGAGGGCAGGCCGGGGATTTAGCTTAGTGGTTCCAGTGCCTGCCTCGAAAGCGCAAGGTCCCGAGTTTGATCCCCAGTACCAAAAAGCAAAACAAAGCAAAAAATAAGAAGCCAATTACACACCTTTTACGCATTTTAACACAGCATAGGTTCCTAGAGTGAAATTGCTGTGTTACAATCAAGTTGTACAGCCAACTTTATATTTATGAACTACAGGCTTAGTGATGTTAGGGGAAAATGGGGGAATTAAAGAAAAAATGTCTTAGTACAAAAAGGTTGGGAGAGAGAGGGTGGCCACCCCACACATGCAGACTCCAGAGGGTGACTGCTGCCCAGGTAAACCTGTGGCCTTGCGCTGTGCTCTGAGGGGAGGTCCTGTGGCCTACAATATCAGGACTATGGGAAGAAAACAATGCTTTCATAAAATCTGGGCTTGCAGGGCCAATCCACAGAGAAACTTCATTGAAATTTAAGGTAGTCGTGGACAAATCCTGACTATGGATCCCCATTCCATACCTAGACCATCACCCAGTTAGGGGATGGGGAAAGGGGACTTACTTTAACAAAGGGTGACAAAATATGCATAAAATGGTGTAATACGGTTCTCCAGAGAAACCAGACCACTTTGACATATGCAGATATACAAGAGGAGATTTATTATGAGCATTGGCTCACTCAGTTTTGTGATGAGAAGTCCCACAGTGTAGCATCTGTGAACTGGAGACCCAAGAAAGCCAGGGGTTTGAAGCTCAGAGAAACTGGGAGTCATTGGTGTAAGTGTGAAGGCCCAAGAACTTGGAGTTCTGAAATCCCAACACTGTGATACAGAAAAATATGGTGTCCACCTCAAGAACAGAGAGTGAATTCTCCCTTCTTCCACCTTATTTTTCAGTCTGGCCATCAAAGGATTGAATGATGTCCATCCACTTTGCTGAGAATGGATCTTCTTTATTCAGTCAAGGGATTAAAATGCTGCGCTCTTCTGCAATACCCCCCCCACATATACACAGACACACCTAGAAATAATCTTGCACCAGTTCTTTGGGTATCACATGGTCCCATTAAATGAACACATAAAATTAACCATTGCAAGTGACTGGAGAGAAAAGGAAGTTGGCTGGTCTCAGGGTGACAGTCCAGAAGGAAGATATCCCTGCTGTTAGGCATCTCTGCTCTACTGGGGCATTAAGTGCCCAGAATCTGTCTCTGTGCTCCACCACATCCCAGGGCAGCAGTGTTCCAAGTATGGTCCCGAGGCCAACAGAAAGAACATTGGCTGTGAACATGTTAGAAATGGAAGTTCCTGGGGCCCACCCCAGACCTATTGCATCAGAAACTTCAGAGATGGGACCCAGCAGTCTCACCAAGCCCTTCAGGTGATTCCAAAGTGCATTTAAGCATGAGAACAACACCCTTGCACATTGTCCTCCTCTCCAGAGTTAAAACTGGAGTTTAAACTGGCATATCTCTATTCCAGTTCAAGGGAAAGGAACACAGAGAAATCAATTTCTTTTAAGCCAGTGAAGTAGAAATTGCACACATCACTTCTGCTCACATTCAATTGATGAGAATTTTGTCATAGCCACACCCAACCACAAGGTCAAGTGGAAAATGTAGCCTCTAGAAGGTGTCCACTACCCAGGAAGAAGGAACAAATGGATTTTTGAGAGCAAAACTGACCATATCCCATCAACACAGATAGAGCATCCTGAAACTGCTGCTGCAGTCACCACCCTTGCTGATGGAGGTGCACATCTCTGAGCCTTTGGCAAGTGCTCCACATTAGTCAGCTTTCCATCACTGTGACAAAACATTTCACATAAATGAATTTAAAGGAAGAAAGACTTATTTTGGATCACTATTTCAGAGGTTTCAGTCCATGGTCATCTAGCTCCATTACTTGTAGTCTTGTGGCGAGGCAGAAACATCATGGTGGAAGGACAAGGCAGAGGAAAGCTTCTCACTTAGGGAGTAAAGCAAAGAGAGAAGGAAGCAAAGAGAGAAAGGGGAAGTAGGGGCAAGGGACCAGATTGTCACATCCTCATGATCTGCTCCCTTTAACTGGGCTCCACATCCTGTTTTCATCACTTCCCAATAATACCATCAAATTGTGATTTCATCAGAGATGAATCCACCAACAAAGTTAGGGCTATGATGATCCAATCATTTCCCTAAAGCCCAAAAGCAACTGAGCCTTCAACACACTGAACCTTTCTGAAGGACATTCTGGATAACAACAATAACAGGCTTTAGTAAAATATTATTTTAGCTATGACTTCTTAAAGTTAGCTGTCTTACTTCTTGCAGTTAGTTGTCTTGGTTGGTCAGGGGCAGGATGAAGAAAGTCTAAAATACACATAAAAGGGCTTTGGGAACTTCAAATCCCTGTGTAAGCTCAAAAGGTACTGTTGTTGGCCAGGGATTTAGCTCAGTGGTTTTGCTGCCTGCTGTGCAAGCACAAGGACCTGAGTTCGATCCCCGGTACAAAAAAAAAAAAAAAGGTACCATTGTTGTCTTGTGATGATAGTGTGTGCTTTTTTTATTATTCTAGAACTTTGGGGTCTAAAGAAGCCCACCTTTTCCATATATGGCAGAGAGAGATATCAAACAAAGTTGGATTTGAGACAATGACTTGAACTTGAGGGCCAAATCAGATATTCTACTATTGTACTCTCTCATCCTCAACAAGCTGACTGTCACTATCTGAGGTGAGCCAATGGGAAAAGGGAAAGAAGAGAAGGATATATATCTTTGCTTTTAAGGTCAAAACCCAGAAATTGCAATTACTTTTCATCACATCTTATTTGCCAGAATCTGCTCACATGACCACATTCATCTACTGGTTCTTCCAGTAATAGAAGTTCAGGTAGGGACATGACTTAATGTAGTTTAAAATTACATTTCTCTTGGGGCCAGAGATTTAGCTCAGGTAGTTCCGCCGCCTGCCTCACAAGCACAAGGACCCGAGTTTGATCCCCAGTACCAAAAACAAACAAACAAACAAACAATAAAACTACATTTCTCAGCCTTTCTTGCAGCTGGATGTGACCATGGGACTTGCCTAGCACAAGTATAGCACAGCTAGAGTTCAAATTAATCACTGTTTGTTAATTAATTTTGCCAGTACAGTAGCCAGCACTCATTAGATGTTTGTTGGCTAACCTGTGTCTCAAAATTGTCCTCAGAAACAGTGAAGATGGGTTCTGGCATGAGATAGTTAAAAGAGGCTTTGTGGGTAGCCTGAGAGCCCTAACTAACTCAAATAATATGGGTCACAAATGAACAATTTATTACTATTATTGACACTTGCCATAGCTACCATATATTGAATGCCCATTGGATGTCATCTGCATGATCTCATTTAATCCTCCCAATAAGTGAGGAATTGAATGTATCACTCAGAGTTCAGCAGAAGAAATAATCCACTCTGGGCATTTCAATAGGAAGAGCTTTAATATGGGGTACTAGGTGCTCTTAAACATTGAAAAGTCTTGGAGGAGAAAGTTCTCAGCTGGACATCCTGGTATCACTCCCAGAACACTCCAGAACTGCTGCCCTACTAGAGACACTGAGTTCAAGGTAACTTCCAGCACCTGACATCTGAAGATCAGGAGGCTGGTATCAGTATGCCACATGCCCTACAATTCCTTTTAGATACTCAGGAGGCTGAAGAACATGCCCTGTGGTACAGCCCTGCAGGAATGACTTGTCTCTGTGGCCCTCTTTCCCTGCTCCACTGGCTGGGCTCAAACATGATGACAGCCATTGGCTTGCTGAGGGTAGTAGGGTAAAAGGATGAATGAAGTCCCCTTTGCACAGAACAGAGCCACTCTGCCATCGCTGTACCAGACTGTGGGGTGAGAGAAGAACAGCATTCTAGCTTATTTTTATTATTTTGGTCAGTATTATGGCAGCTAAAAAGATATTCTAGGTGACATATACCGTATCTTTTTTTGCTACAATGATGTCCCTAACCTTAACCCTAACCCTAACCCTAACCCTTCATAACCATTTCAACAAAAATGTATTAAGTGCTTTCTATGTATCAAGATAATCGATGCAGTTATGTAATGACTTTTTATACACATATAATTAATGTTTGTCATCTCTCTTTAAACTGTTAACTCCTCTGGGGTGGGGACTATATCTATTTTATTTACCTTTGTAGCTTTAATACATACTGCATTTCTGAACTCAAGATGCTTCTTGTTGTTTCCACCAACCATGCACCAGGAAACATTTAGTTGACACTGCCCCTGTGTACAAGTTGGGTCACAGTTGTTCACATTTTGATACTTCCAATCAATTATTTTGGCTTTACATATGTTCATACTACATGCCAGACAATATAAGTGAAGTGGGGAGAAGTTTCTAAGGTCCTCAGAATAAAGGAAAGAAATTTCCAGTTAAAAGAGCCTGAAGTCGCTGGGCATACATAACTGATGCATACCTAACCCTACCCCTACCCCTAACCCTAACCCTAATCCTATAACCCCAGCCCTCTGGGAGGCTGAGGTAGAAGGATTGCAAGTTTGAGCCCATCTTGGGCAACTTAAAGACTGCAAAACCCTGCATCAAAATAATAAAACAAAAAAGAACTAGGGATGTACTCAGTAGTAGTGCATCCTGGGTTAATTGCCCAGTACTGAAAAATATTTTTTAAAGAGTCTGGTGTAACCAGTTTATGAGTGATGTAGGGTTATAGTCTTTGATTTGTCTGAACTTTCTTGCTGACTTGAAATAGAAGCTGATTAATTTCCAATAATGCATAATTGTGTCAATGGAAGAGAAAATAAATGATAAACTTGGTCAAATAGGAAGCGGGGAGGATGGAAGGGGAGCGGAAGGGGAAGAGGAGGAAGGAGGGCCACCAAGTCCCCAGCCCAGCCTTGGTCCAGCACCCAAGAGGAGAGTGAGAGCTTGTCGGCCACTGTGGCTGCAGATTACCTTATCTTGGGAGCTACCAAGATATTGCTCACCCTAAAAACCAGGTGACCAGTGATCCCAGCCGTGTCATCGAGGCCTTTGGAAAGTCTTCCTCCCTATAGGTCTGATGAAGTTAAACCACATCATTATTCACCAAGCAATAACATGTATGATGGAGAAATGCACATTAAACCAATGCTGTCTCAGCCAGCATATTCTTTTTACCCAGAAGACAAAATCCTTCACTTCTACAAAAGGAACATAATAAAAATGTGCCTGCATAACACACAGTTTTATTTGAGACGTACTGCTTTGCTTTTTCGATTAAAAGTGGTTTTCTCCTTTAGAAAAAAAAAATCTGTGTCTGCCTGTAGCAGGACTAAAAGCCTAGAGACCACAGAGGAGCACACTTTAAGATGCTGGAACACAAATGCTCTCTAGTCTCAGAAAGTAGGGTTGTGAGGGAAAACAGTGGCATTGTGATTTTTTTTTTTTTTTTTTTTGGTACCAGGGATCGAACTCAGGTCCTTGTGCTTGCAAGGCAAGCAATGGAACCACTGAGCTAAATCCTCGGCCCGCATTGTGATTCTTATACAAAAGATTTGCAGACTTTTGCTTCTGGATAGCCAGGTGAAAGCCAGCTATAAGACCAATGCTTCAGCTGCAGAAATTAGAGGGAAAAAAGACAACTCACAAAAATCCTATCTTTTAAAATATAAGAGAGCTGTAGAATCAAGTATCACTGGATAGCATGAGTTCTTAGCTGCATGTAAGATGGAAAATATACTGGGCCAGTTTTAAGGGTGAAATAAAAGTTTGTCATAGTAAAGAAACACAGCTGGCCATAGATGGTGCAGCTTAATTAGGGGCAGCAAGGATAACCACTCCACAGGCAGAGCACCCAACAATTCCACAAACTGAGCAGCCCCACACAAAGGAGGGATTTTACTTTTATGGGGTCTCATCCCAGGTTCCTGCACCTTCTGCTTCTTTATCTCAGAGAAGACATTGACTTCCTCCTTTGATTAACCATTTAATTTCTTTCTCCCTCTTATCATCCCAAGATGCAGCTACCTGCTTGTTTCCTATCAGGCAGCTACTTCAAAATCCTGCTAGCTTCTTGTCTCCATTATATTCTGGACTCCAGAATCAGACCCCCTGGGTTTAAGTCTGTTTCTGTAGCTTGTTTACTGCTTGGATTTGAGCTAGTGACAGCCTATTTTAAAGTCTTGTTGGTTTCCTGACTTATGAGGAGAAAGTAAAACTAAATTTCATAAGTGGAAAAATGCCCTCCCTAGGAGAACTGCTGTGCACCATTTTTCCCTTTGAGTATTTGGTGATGTGGGCATTGCTAGAGGACAGGAACTTGGCTTCTGCCAGTGCCTCTACTTGGGGAAGGAAAAATCAAGAGTGGTCCCGGCAGTTGTTTTAGAGCTGGCACAATGAACTAAAGAAAACCAAATGCAAGTCTGATTTTTTCCCCATGGGATATTTGATATAGAGTCATGCATTGCTTAGCAATAGGGATACATTCTGGGAAATTCATCACTGGGCAATTTTGTCATTGTGCAAATGTCATGCAGTATTGTTACAGCCTATGGGTAGAGGCTATTGTATAGCTATGCTGTGAGATCTAGCCTATTACCCCTAGGCCACAAACCTGCCCATTGTGTCACCGTCCTGAGTACTGTAGGCAGTGCTAACGCAATGCAAGTACACATTTGTGTAAATATAGAAAAGGTGCAATAAAAATACTAGACAACGTGAAATTTTTAGGTTCATTATGATCTTGTGGGACCACTGATATACACAATCTGTCATTGCCTGAAACATCACTACACAGCACCTAAGTGTTTTAGAGTAATGAGAGAGGCTGGCGAGCTGGGCTATCTATAACGGAAGGGTAAAATCTCCCAATGCTTAGGAGACAGGCCTTGCTGGAGAGAAGAATTCTGTCTCATATGTATGGATAGACTCCAAACCAAAAGATAACTGCAGTATTTTGAGTCTTCATATGTGAAGAAACTAAAGACTAAACTCAATAATTCCTCTAAGGGGAAAAATCTCTCATGGCTGAGTAGAGAAAAAAACTCTAGCCTTTTACCCGAAAGCTAGGAGGATAATACTGAGGTGACCTGAAACATTACAAAGATTACATGATTCTTGTGTTAGATTCCTGTGGCTATAACAAATGCTTGACATAATCAATACACAAGGAGAAAAGGTTTGCTTTGATCCACAGTTTGGAGGTTCCAGTCCAAAACTGACTGGTTGGCCCCATTGCTTTGGACCTATGGGGGGTCCATCGTGGGAGGAGCATCGGGGAGCAACAGTGCTCACCTTATGGCCAAGGAGCAAGACAGACAGAAAGAGGAAGAGAACAGGCCCACAAGGTAACCTAAAGATCTCCCACTGGGCCCACCTCTTAGTTTCTACCACCTTCCAATGGCAGCAAACTGGGGACCCAACCTTCAACACATGGGCCTTTGGGGATGCTCCAAATCCAAACCACAGCAATTCTTAGTAAAACTGCAACTGCCCACTCGAGCTGTGATTCAACAGAGAGGGTCAGCGCTTCACCTTATCCATCAATGGAAGGAAGAAGGTACCTAAACTGATAAATGTCATCTGAAGCTGCTGTAGTTCTTTTATACTTTGTATTCAGCACGCAACAAAAAATTAACAGAAATGTTAAGAGGCACCAAAGTACAATCCTAATCAAGTGGGACAGGGGAGGCAAAAATATTCTCACAGATGAGCCAAATGTTAGAGTTAGCAGAAACATACTTTATAATAATTATATGTCAATTTAAAATAAAACAAAAAGAGCTTTAAAGTAACTATAAGTGATATGCAATAGAAAGTAAAGGAAAAGGTCAACAAAGAAATGAATGGACAATTTCAACAGAGAATCAGTAAGTCTGTAAAAGAGAATCAAAAGGATACTATAGATTTCAAAATTAAAATATATGAAATTAAAAAATTTACTGGATGATCAAGGGTATGAGAAGATGAGCCAAAGACTGAGAAAAAACATGTGCAAAAGACATACCTGATACAGGAACTGTTGTCTAAAGTACACAGAGAAGACTTAACACACAAGAAGAAGAAAAGTAACAGCTCAATTTACAAATGGGCAAAAGACCTAAACAGATACATCACCAAAGAAATACAGGTAGAAAATAAGCATATGAAAAGATGCTCAACAACATAGGTCATCAGAGAATCACAAATTGAAACATCAACGTGAGATATCACTATACACCTATCAGAATGGCTAAAATGCAGAACACTGACAAGGCCAAGTGCTGACAAATACAGGGCAGCAGGAAATTCTCTTTCAGTGCTGGTGGGAAAATAAAACGGCACATCCACTTTGGAAGAGTGTTTGGCAGTTCCTTAAAAAATGAAACATACTCTTGTAGAGACAGGGGGCACTGTAGGTAGGAAAAGATAGGATGAAGGCTTCATTGAGCTTTATTAAAAATTAATAAGGCAGTTTTGACCCCGGTAGCCAGGCTCCAGCAATTAGAAAGGCAAAGGCAGCAGGACTCTAAGGAATTAGAAAGACAAAGGCAGCTAAACTCAAGCAATTAGAAAGACAAAAACAAAGAACTCAAAACTGGAAAGGTAGTGTGATTAACAGAAGAATCCCAAACTTTCCCTCTACTTAAGGCTATAGCCTAAGCTACCTGTCCATAAAGCCCCCAACCCATACTCTTAACCTCCACCAAAGGACAGGGGAAGGTCACATGGCCGGAAGAAATCCAACATTAGGATGAAAGACAAGCCAGAGAGCCAATCTGATTCCGGAAGCCTACATGGGACAAAGATCTCAATAAAAAGAGCTGCAGACAAGAAATCCACTGGCAATTCACTCTCAAATTCTCCCTAATCAGTTACAGTAGCTTTCTGTCTCTTTTCCTCCTTCCCCATCTTCAAATAAATCTTCTTTTTTTATTTATTTATTTATTTTGCTTAAATTCTTTTATTGGTACATTTTAGGTATACAATACGTTTACATTTATCATTGGGTGCTTGTTCCTGTGTATGATGTATCTTGGTTCTTATTTTTTACCCATTACCTGTGTGCACTTCACCCCTCCACCCTTGCCTATTTACATAGACTTCATTTCCATTTTCTTTCTTTTCTCATAATTTTTCCTTTCCATGCTTTCCTTTCCCCATCTCCTCCCACCATCCCTACCCCTTTGGATCTTTTCCTATTTCAAAGTATCAATTATTAGTTATTAATCCTCTTAATCCTTTTTTACACTTTCAGTTTCTCACACTAGAGAATTCGGTATTTACATGTGTGTCCTATTTATTTCACTTAAGAGTGTGGCCTCAATATGCATCCATTTCGCTATAAATGATTCTAGTTGCTCATTCTTTATGGCTGAGTAGTACTCCATTTTATAAAAAAACACATCTTCTTTATCCAGTTTCCAGTTGATGGACATTTGGGCTGTTTCCAAGCTTTAGCTATTATGAACTGTGCCACTATAAACATGGGTGCACATGTATCTCTGTGGTATGATTCTTCTAATTCTTTTGGGTAAATACCCAGCAGGGGAATAGCTGGGTCAAACGGGACCTCCAGCCCTAGTTCTATGAGGTATCTCCACACTGATTTCCACAGTGGTTGCACCAGTCTGCACTCCCACCAACAATGGAGAAGGGTTCCTTTCTCTCCACACTCCCACCAGCATTTGTTATTGGTTGATTTCTTTATACCAGCCACGCTTTCTGGGATGAAGCTGAATCTCAGTGTTGTTTTCATCTGCATCTCTCGAATGACCAGTGATGTTGAATGTTTATTTGCCGCTTTTACTTCTTTGTCTGAGAAATGCTTGTTCATTTCAAATGCCCATTTTTGAATTGGGTCTTTGTATTGGGGGGGGTCTGATTTTTTTCAGTTCTTTATATATTCTAGATAATAGCCCTTTGTCTGGGTTATAGCTGCTGAAAATTTTTTCCCACGTTGTAGATTGTCTGTTAGCTCTGTTGGTGGTTTCTCTTGCAGTGCAGAAGCTTCTTAATAAGATGAAATCCCAGTTGTTGATTCTTTGTGCTAGAACAAAGCAGAGGTTTTGTTCATAAAGTCTTTTCCTATCCCAATGTATTCAAGAATTCTACCTAACTTATCTTCCAGCAAGTTTAGTGTTTCTCTCTTAATATTTAGATCTTTAATCCACTTCGATCTTAATTTAGTGCATGGTGATAGATATGGGTCTAGTTTTTATCTCTGGCAGGTTGAAATCCAGTTTTTCCAAAACCATTTATTAAATAGGCTATCTTTCCTCCAATGAGAGTGGTTGGCTCCTTTGTCAAAGATGAGGTGGCTGAGTATGTCTGAAGATGTTTCTGCGTCTTCTAATCTATTCCACTGATCCTCAGGTCTGTTTCTTTGCCAGTATCATGCTGTTTTTATTACAGTAGATTTGTAGTATAGCTTCAAGTTGGGTATTGTGATACCCCCAACTATATCTCTGTTGCCCAGAATTGCTTTTGCTATTCTAGGTCTCTTCTGGTTCCAAATGAATTTTTGAATTGTTTTCTGCAGTTCTCTGAAGTATATTGTTGGAATTTCAATTGGCATAGCATTAAATCTATATAGTAGTTTTGGAAGTATGGCCATTTTCACTATATTGATTCTTCCTACCCAGGAACAAGGGATGTCTTTCCATTTTCTTATATCCTCCTCAATCTCCTTTTTCAGGGTGCTGTAG
>NW_004624737.1:29450903-29489323 GCF_000247695.1 Heterocephalus glaber
GGAATGATTGCTTCTCAGAGGTGTCTTCCAGATATAGCTGGTCTTTAGGTTTTGAGTCTCTAATGGCTCTGAGGCTATCTCATTTTCATTATATCAGGAAGGACCACTGATTAGATCAATCACAACACCTTAGCCCAAGTGATACAATCAGCAACACAATAGCATCAAGTACCTCTTAGAGAATGTCAATTTGTGGTAGTTATTAATCTATCACCTTTAAAAATGAAGGGCCTCCTTCAGGGTATGTCTCTGCTGTCACAATAGACAATGTGAGCAGCAGTGTGCAGTTATGTCAATGATTCTCAGTAAGCTAGTCCCAGACCTGTGAGATTCAGGCAGATTTCTGGCTGCAAGTCCCAAGTTGAGCTCCCTGTCCTCCTGCAGGGTTGCACTCTGCAAGATTCTACTGTAGGTTTCAGCTGCCTTTCCCCTGAAGAAAGTCCAGGTTCCAATGGAAGCTGATGATCCCTCCAACTTACCAAGCATGGTGGTCTGGTGTGGCTTTATTGCAGAGATTCTGTTCACTTTTCCAGTGGGCTTCTTTTCATCAGGGAACCTGAGAGAGGCCCTCTTTCTGTTGTTCATTTCTGCCACTCAGGACAATGGCTTTTATGTCCCCTTGTGCCTCTGCAGTGTGGAACCAAGTAGCTGCACAGCCAAAAGGTCAGAGTCGGGGTGGGAGGGCTATTGTTGGAGGCGCCACACAGCCAAGCTGTCGGCTGGTGGGCATGCCGAGGTGGGGGGGTCCTCCTCACCCTGTCCTGGTCGCAAGCTGGTCTGTCTTCTTTTATTTTAAACTGTTTCTTTAGTTCTTGCCGCTGCTGGGTTTAGGATTGCTGGGAGCTGCATGTTCCAGCAAAGCAGAGGCTTGCTGTCCAACCCTGGACCTTACAGTGTGGCATAGTATGGCAGGGTGCACAACCCTCCCTAGACGTTATACTCTTACCATACAATCCAGCAATCATATTCTTGTATTTACTCAAATGAGTTGAAAATATGTCTATACAGAAGACCTACACACAGATTTTTTTTTTAGTACTAGATATTGAACCCAGCACCTTCACACTGAGCTATATCTCCAACTTGTTTTTTTTTGAGAGAGAGAGAGGGGCCTCACTAAAGCAGTAAGTTGCCTAGGCAAGACTCAAACTTGTGATCCTCTTGGCTCAGCCTCTCAGAATACTGAGGTTACAGGAATGCACCACTGCATGCTACCAACAGATGTTTTCAGCAACTTTATTCAAAATTCCCAAAAGTTGGACACAACCAAAATGTCTTTCATTAGGTGAATGGATGAACAAACTATCATACATCCCAACAATGGAATATCATCATTAAAAAGAACTAGGAAGCCATGAAAAGACAGGTGATCAAATGAAAGGAACCATAGTTACCCACTGTATGATTCCAACTATATAACATCCTGGAAAAAGCAACAGTATGAAGACAGTAAAAACATCAGTGGTTTCCAGGGTTAAGTTTGGGAGGGAAGGACGTAGAGGCAGAACACAGAGGATTTTTACTAAAACCACTTCTATGGCACTATCATCACAGATACATATCAGTGTACATTAATCCGAGCTCATGGGCTTTACAGAACCAAGAGTGACCCCCAATGTAAATTATGAACTTTGAGTGACAGTGACGTGTCTGTGTAGGTTCATTGTCACAAATGTACCTTAGGTGTGGGGTGCTGACAATCGGGAAAGTTGGAGAAGGGAGAGAAGGTGAATGCCAAACTTTCTGCAGAGCCTTACCGCCAGCCTATTTTTTAAAAATACCTCTGAAGGAGTTTGAGTGAAGAATGAACACAATAAAAGGAAGAATGAGTGAACTCCAAGACAGTCGGTCCAGTCATCCATCATGATGGAGTAACAGAGGTCATCTGTGCCCTTCTACACTACCAACCAAAAGACCCATTTTAAAGAAAATGGACAGCAAGTAACCACAGAGAGTGAACCCTGAACGAGGGGAAACCTGGGGCTGTGCGGCTCACTGCTGTCAGAGCGTCCAGGGCCAGGGACCCCAGGCAAGGCTGGGTGATTCCCACTGCTGATTATAGCACCCCATGATCCAACCATCTTCTGAATACAGGAGGCTTTGGGGATTTTTTGTACTAGGAATTGAACCCAGGACCTTCACACTGAACTACATCCCCGGTCCCATTTTTACAGTGAGGCCGGTTCTCACTAATCTGCTAAATTGCCCAGGCTGAGCTTGAACTTTCAATGCTCCTCCCTCAGCCCCCCAGAGTGTGGGGATTACAGGCTTGGGATACCACAGCCGGCTCTAAGGGGACCTTTCTGATCTGAACCATAATGCATGGTTGAGGGGAAGAAGCAGGACATTTGTAGAGACCAAGGCAGCTGAAATTACCAGGACAGTGAGCATCACAGAGAAGCAGGCAGGCGAGGATGCAGTGCATAATAGGTGTTCCATTAACGTTAGTTTCCTTCAAAGCTTTGGCATTCTGAAAGTCATCTTCCAAAGACATAAAGCTTTCAGAATGGTTTTTAGATGTGGGTGAATTTCTACAGTCCCAGTTGATCAGTAGAGAAGACCTTTCTCAGCAGAGGTTAGGTCCTTCCAAGCCCTAAGATCACATCAGAGAGGCCTCCTGCTGAGCAAGACTCACACACAGCTCCTTTCTCTGACCCTGCAGATGAGGCTCCTATGTCAGGTAATTTTGTTGGAAAGGGAAATGCGGATTCACAATGCAATCTCTGCACAACTTAGATTCATTTTTTCCCAGTAACTGAGTTGTAATGTTTTAACGTAAGGTGGAGAGGTCTAGCCATTCAGTAGGTGAGGAGAGGTTCAAATGCACCCTGCTGGTGATTTTTCCAGCCAGTTGTCCATTTCTGAATTTGTTCCTTGAGATGAATAATTTATGCCACCTACTGATTCACACTACTTAAGAGGCTAAAGTTGAAGGAGCCTGGAGGTCTCCACTGAATGAGAGGCCAGCCTCCCCAGAGGCATTTCTGGTAGGCAGGCTGTCTGGCTGTCCAGCTCCAGAGTTGAGGGATTCTCTAACTAAAATCACTCCACAGTGCAAATGCTCTCACATCAAGATCCTGAGTGTCTTTGCTAAAACGTACATATGACAGAGAAAAGGTAAATTAAGCATTTTAAATAATAAATAATAAAATAATAAATAAACAAAAGTAAGCATTTTCAATAAATAGCAGGTGTCAGTGCGGATGGTGGGGAGAATGAGTGTTCTCAGTTCTGTATTTCCTGCCCGTACAGTGGAACCTCCACACCCTTTGCCATGTGACTTTGCAAGTGAGTATTAACATCTCTTTCCCTTAAAACTGGACTTGGTCATGTGACTTCCTTTGCCTAATGAAATGGCAGCAGGTGTGATCTAGAAGAGGTTTTCAAGGTGTTGCACAGATTTGCTTGCCATCCTGGGCTGGTCATATACCATTAGAAGAGTATTCGCTGGGAGCCCACTGGAGCTCTCCCACCTGAAGCAAAGCCAAACCAGTGAGCCCCAAACCATAAAATGTAGTCTATACATATAATGGATGTGTGGTTTGGAAGAGGGTCCACCAAAGGTCTGTGTGTTAAAGGTTTTGTCCTGGGCCAGCAGCACTGGGAGGTGCTGTGCACTTTAAAGAAGTGGGGCCTTCAGGAAGTCCTTAGATCAAGGGGCTTATGGAACTCCAGTCTCTTTTTCCCACCATGATGTGAGCAGTTTACTCCAGCACAATCACTATCCAGCACCCTCACCAGAGGCCCAAAGCCATGGAGCCACCTGGTCTTGCACTGGAACCTCCAGAACTGTGAGCTCAGTGAAGCTTTTCTGTGTTTAATTTAACTGGTATTTCATTGTAGTAATGCAAACCTGAATGATACAATGGGATATCATTCAGCTGTAAATAGGAAGGAAGTACTGATGCATACCCCCAAAAGTATAGACCTCAAAATCCTTATACTAAGTGTAAGAAGACAGATACAAATGAACAAATATTGTATTATTCCATTTTAATTAAATATCCAAAATAAGTAAATCCATAGAGACAAAAAAACAAGTCAGTAATTATCAAGGGCTAGGAAGAACTGAGAATGAGGACAAACTACACAGTGGATACAGGCCTTTCTTCTGGGATGAAGAAAATGTTTTGTAATGAGGCAAAAGTGATGGTTTACATAATATTGTGAATTGCTAAATACCACTGAATTATTCACTATACACTGATTGATTTTATGACATGCAAATTTTACCCCAATGCAAAAAGATTGTGTTCACAGAAATAGGATGTTTAATACATGCAAATTCCACCTGGCATTAGCATCATTTCCCCTTTTAATGAATTCACTCTGGCACAGGAGTATCCTAAGGTCTCAGAATCTCACAAATTTTGAGTTAATTTGCAAACAGATTTAGGTAATCAGGTTGTAAATCCACTTAAAGATTGCCTCTAGGGCCGGGGATTTAGCTCAGTGGTGCTGCACCTGCCTTGCAAGTGCAAGTTCCTGAGTTCAATCCCCGGTACAAAAAAAAAAAAAGATTGCCTCTAGGTAACTGTCTTGAGAGGAGGGACAAAGAATTAAGGAAGTAAGCAGCTAAGTTATCTGATCTAGTTATAGACACGTGTTCCTTCTTGGGGACATAACGCTTTTCACCATCTTGCAAATTTAGATTAGCTACCACAAGGGGGCAGTGGTGTCCAGACAATGGGTTCCCCCTTGAGCAGACATGTTTGTAAGGGAATCCTGAGTTTCAGATTTGAGTCTCTTTTATTAAAAGTGGTAACAAATACCCTCAGGCCATTTAAACCATCACCCATTTGTGTGTGTGTGTGTGTGTGTGTGTGTGTGTGTGTGTGTTAAAGAGAATATTGGATCTGCAAAAGAATCCTTAGAAAGCATCATGTCCAGCTAGGTTACTATACAAATCAGAAACTGGGTTCAAGGAGATATCAGAGCCACAGAGCCACAAGCCAGGCCTGGAACCCAGGTCCGGTGTTTGCACCTCTGGAACCGTGGTACTACAGCCTCTGCTCCAGTGTTCAGTGGTGCCTGTGTGCAGACATGAGTGTGTCTGGTCACTACTTCTGCAGCTGATCTCCCTTCCCTCCTCACAGCTGCCTCAAACCTCCCACCTCAGCTGCTTCTGGCCCTTCTCCCAAGCCCAAAGCATTAACTTTTTAAAGCCTGGAGCTCCAAATCGGAGTTCAGGGACAAGAGCAGTAATTGTGGATGAGACTCGGTGCAGGGCTGACTCCCAGCCATCAGAGCTGTCACGATCTGTAAAGGGCCCCCAAAAGCATAGGGCATTGCAGGCCAAGGGGCTGATGCAGTTGATCCCCGGCATCAGCTTTGGAAGCACCCCATGCTTCACCAGGTGACCCGTTCCAGGTCTAAAATCTCTCCAGAAAGCACTCCCATCTGCAAGCCTTGGCCAGACTCTGGAAGGGATGGAGGAGAAGGCATCCCAAAGATGGCCAAGATGTCATCTCGGTGCCCAAGGAACTGCCAGTCTGGTAGGCTGGAGAGGCATGGAGCAGATTTCAGGTCATCTGCACAAATCATCGCCCCACAACACCTGTGCACATCGGCAGAGCTGGACATTCAGGGGAATTCCAACGTTTTAGATTCTAAACTGGAAGTCACCTTGCAAAGAGGACCCTGGCACGTTGCCTCGCCGCCAAAAGGATAGAGAATCTTTTCTGTTCTTGCTTCATACTGAATGCCTGGGAGGCCTCACTGCCTCCATAGCTCAGCAAAATCTAGACCTGTGACCATTTTTGGTAACTGCCACCAGAGGGAGCATGAGGAATAGATCTAAAATGCCCACTTATCTTCACTCCTAATTTGTGAAAAGCGTATCCTGGAATGGTGCTGGATCTGCAGATTTGCAGAATACCACCCCTCCTCATTTCAGCCTCAAAGATTCAAACTCCAGTGACCCCAAAGTCCTGTCTTTAGATGCAGCCTGCTGCATCCTCTCCAGAGGACAGAACCCCAGGGCACTCCCCTCTACTGCCAAGGCTCGCAGCCTCACAGACTGCTCTTCAGATAGAACTAAGCCCAGCAGCCTGTCCCCTCCGGCTCCTTCCCTCAGACTTTCCCTTCCTCAAGCTCCCTGTGGAAAGGAGGTAACACAGATGGTGTCAGGTGCCGAAATGGAAGCAAAATCACTTCTGACCGCTAGGTGGCACCTGTCCCTTTTCATGCAGACCCTTATCTGGGTTCGGATGTGCTCTGCAGCCAGGACCAATCCTTAACGTTCACGTTCACCTGGAGTAGACACAGCAGCCCTATCCAAAAGCATAACAAATCCCACCCCAGATGACTTGTACATTGGAAAAGTTGGAATTCACTAGGCTTTCATTCTTGTTTCAGTGCAATGATGTCACAACCGCTTTCTCCCCTTCTCAGGGTTATTTTTTTCCTGCAGAATTTTTTTTTTACATGTTTGGCAGTTGAAAATAAAATATTTTCTTGAGCCTGTGGACCTTTGGTTTTCATGCAGAACTCTTTCTGCATGAAGGAGAGGCAGAGACTGGTCCTGACTTTGAGATTTTCGGGTTCAGCACAGATCACCATTGCAGACTGCAGACTAGGAGAACAGTTGGCTGCCCTGGAAGTGGATCTGTCTGCATGGCCTGATGCAAACTTCCTGTACACAGGGACAGGGACAAACATCAGAAGACAATGCATCAGAGGAGCGTGGGAGCATTCAGCAGTGGCAGCTAATCCTTGTGAGGCCTGGAAAGGCTTCAGGGCACAAGTGACTGGTGGGCTCCTCCTAGAAGGTAAGAGGTGACTACTGCACCCACCACCTGGGTTGGACCTCAGCCACTCCCTGACCTGCATCTCCAGGTGTTCCCCAAGTGGCAGCTCTAGAGCACTCACTAAGCTGAACAAGAAGACCGACGGGGAGTTGCCACTGTCCTCCTTCCCTTAGCTTTCTGTGACGATCATGGCTCAGGTCCGAGGCAGAAGGAGGACGTCCTCGGGGGCATCTGGCTGGGTTCACAGCTCCACGAATGGCTGGCGAGTCCGTGTGCCTATTTTCTCATGCAGGGTCCTCATCCAGGGGAGTGTGCATGCAGGGCATTAGCCCAAGTATGACCAGGCCTCTGCGGCTGTGGTTTTTACCCACACATCACTTAGGTCTTCATCTGAAGTGGCCCTGGCCTCCATGCCAAGAATCAAGGACCTTGCCTTATCCAGTTTCCCCCACCCCCTCAAGGGCTCTGTGAGCATTTTCTGTTTTGCAAAAACCTTTTCATTTTCCCTGTATTATTCCATTACACAGTTGGGGAAACTGAGGCTTGCCAGCATCGCTGAGGCACTTCCTGTTGACTGAAACGGGGTCCTCTGCAAATCTCAGGAAGACCACCTGGATTCTAGAACCACGGGCCCAGTTGCTCCCCCTGGAAGTCTGACCTCTAAGTAATATCCTGTCACTTTTGGTTGACCTCCACACTTATTATTGAGCACTCAGTCTGCTTTTTCCAGATGTCTCAGTCCTTCCTGAGAGGGGGGCTCCCCTTTACTTTCAACACGGGTGATTTACCTACCACTGACTCAGCAGCAGACATTAATTAGGCTTCAAGTGTTGCTTTCCCTTGGCCACACTGATTGGTTGAGGCATAAGCACACAACCAACCAGAAGCACTGAGACTCCTGCTGTGATTGTTCTGAGATCTGCACTTTCCTTCAGCTTTTAAACCTAGGATGATGCAAGCTTAGTGTCTGGCAGCTATTTTGTTACTGTGAGGATCCCAAGAGGCAGAGACTGGCTTGTGATGATATCACTGGCCTCTGGATACATCTAAGCTTGATATCAGTAATCCAATAAAGGCTTTTCTTTCTCCAGCCAATTTAAGTTGGGACAAAGGTCCTAACCAGCATACCATTTGTTTCCCACAAACATCAGTTATCCTATTACATAGACAGTTATCTCATTTTTAGATAGTAGTCTTGCTCTTTGTCCCCAGCTCTCTGGCCAAGCAATATGGAAGCCGACTGGGAGCTCTGGTTGCTTGGCCTCTGGACTGATGGGCTGATTCATGGAAGGGGGGCAAGTTTGAGTGCGCAGAGGAGAGCAGCCAGGCATCTTGCTTGGTCTCCAAGTCTGTTTCCTTTATGTCTGTGCGTAAGGATGTGTTGTACTTTTCTTGGAGCAAAACCTTTTATGGATTCTAGCCTGGAACTAGTTTCTCATCTACAAAACAAAGGGGATGGGTTGAGTTATCTCTAAGAATCTGCTACGGCTCTAACATTCTTTTATCCGTTTACCCATTTTTCATGGAAATACAGAAAAATTACCTTATCAAAGAACCATGGCTGTGATCAGAGGGCTTTCGGATTTGGGGAAAGCCTGAGGCTTCAGGAAAATGTCCCTGATGGGCATATTCCTGGAGGCTCGCCATTTACAACAACCTATGACCCTAGAAATGTCTCTATTTGGGGGAAAATAAGAAGGAATCAATGAGAATACATGTCCAGGTGGTGTGTGGGGACCAGTTTTTCCTTTGTCTGGTGCTCCCACCTGTAAGCCCTGTCCAAACCAGCAAGTGTATTTCAGGAAGAACTTCTCCTTGTACCAAGGCTCCTGGGAAATTGCCTTTGGAGAGCTGGGAAGATTGGCTGTGAGCAATTTGTTTCTTAAATAACTCTGTTAGTTGGTCCACATTGTGTTTTTCATTCCACCAGAGCCCAAGGTGGCATTTCTTTTGTTTATAGTATTAGTGTTATATTATTGGTGATCTCATTGTTCTTGTTCGTGACATGTTTACCTCAGTAGGACAGTTATTGTAAGAGGCAAGTCAGGGGCCAATCTACCCACCAAACCTGCAGAACTAAAGAAAAAGACTCAAATCTGTCCTGCAGGGTGCATATTACTCCTCTCTTGGATTGTTAAATTCTAATTATAGGTTGTTGATCCCCGTTAGAACCATTTATAAGCCTAAAAGCTGTTCTGCAGTGTCTTTTGCCAATAGGTGTGTTTTTTTCTTATTGTTGTGTAAAACATAACATTTGCGCTTTTGGAGGACTAGAACAGGTTAATGTTCCCTAACCTGTTGGATGGAAAATAGGCTGAATATCACTCAAAGCTGGGGTAGTGCAAAAAAAAAAAATCCACTTCACCTTGATGTTTATTTATTAGGAATTGGTGAAAGCCCAGGGCAGTGGAGCGCTCCTTCTAGACCTCAGCTCAACTTCCACTTCCTCTGCAAAGGTCTCCCCAGCTGCCCACCCATGATCTAGGGGCAGCAGCTGTCCTCCCGCCTTCCTAGCACCTGCCACAGTGGGTCAGTTCATGGGAATATGGTAACCGTTCTGTCGTTCCACTGGGCAGGAGGCTGCAGAGGAGTTCTGTTGAGTGCATCCATGCCTAGCATGCAGTAGGCATTCAGTAAGTATGTATTATTTGAAATTAGTCAGTTCTGCTACAGAAGTTAAGATAAACAAGTGGGATGAGTTAAATTCATACAAAGTATGAGGTAGATGGGAGTGACAGTGCATGCCTGTAATTCTCTAGGAGGCTGAAGCAGGAGGAGTGAAAGTTGGAGCTCATCCTGAGTAACTTAGTTGGACCTGATCCTAAAATTATATATATATGAAAAGGCTGGGGATATAGCCGAGTATGAAGGCCTCCCTAGTACTGGGGTGGGGGTGGGGTGAAGTATAGATTTTTTTTTTAAGAAAGTAAAAAGCAAGGAGTGGTGGCCCATACCTGTAATCTCAGCACTCTGGGAGACTGAGGCAGGAGGGTGGCAAATTCAAGCCCAGCCTGGCAACTTGACAAGATCCTGCCTCAAAATAAATATAAAAGAGCTGGGAGTATTGCTCAGTATGAATGCCCTGGGTTCAAGCAGTGCCACGCATACACAAAGAGCAAGTCAATTGATTACAAAATGTAAACAGAGTTCTTATGATATGTTAGAATGAGGATGAGAGAGTGAGGGAAAAGGAGATGGGGAAGGAGAGAGAGAGAAGAGACAGATACAAGTAGCTTGTGAACCGTGAACAGAATTCCCATGACTAATGACTAAATGAGCACCTGCCTGACATGCTAAAGGTGGATAGAATCGAGGGAAGATATGGTAGAACAAACCAGTCCAATGTAGGTAGGAGTAAATAGACCAAACTGTAAGGTACAACCATGCAGCCACGGGACGGCCATGTTGTCGGTCCTATCTCATGTGGCTGTGTTGTCCCCTACCTCAGCCACCCATTGGTGACAGCCAATGTGGTCCCAATCATGTTCTGCCCAAGAAGCACAGAAACCCATGGCTGCTCAGCAGAACAACGGATGTGTGCCCACCAGGGCCGGCGAACTTGTCCCTACAGTGTTCTAGGAGGGAAGTGGGTGTCACTGTTTTGGGTTTCTTTGGTCTGTTGGAGCCCTTAACACACCATCAGTCCTTGTAATGATATTGTTTAGAAGTAAAATTATGGAGGGCGGGGGTCTAGGGAGAGGGAGAAGGAAGGGAAGAAGGAGAGAGAGAGAGAGAACATGACAGAACCCAGGATTCAAAACCAGTCTTCCCCCCTACTTCCACTTTATCATATATGTGTTAACCTACCCAATGTCTTCTCTCTTGCTTTTCACTGTGTTTATAATTTATTCAAAAATCTGTGTAATTCAAGCATCTAAACTTGATCTGTGAGCCTTTCTATGTTATCACCTCTAGAATAGCTTGCTGATACTGCCTTTGGAAGTTAATTTCCCAGACAGCATATTGAAATAGTGCATTGTGAATTATCTACTATGACTGCTGATTAGGGTGAGGGGTAAGGTTAAACTAATTTCTGAATGTAGCTATGCAAAACAAAAGTCATTCAACAATTATCCATAGTGTCATGGGCTGAGGATACAATGATGAGACTTAGCCATGACTTCTGGCCTCCTGCAGCTTAGAGCAAAAGAAAGACGATCATACAAGTACTGTAAAGTTTTAACAGTGGGAATCCTGTGAGGAAAAGGTGTGTGGTCTTCTGAGAGTATATGACAGACAGGGGAATCTGACCCATTCAGAGAGGGTGGGAGTTCATGAAGCTCAGGGAAAAGACAAATGTCCTGGGCAGAGGAAGTGGCCTGAGCCAAGACCACATGATGGGACGATCTCAGCAGCCATTCTTCAGCACGCTGGATGCAGGAGTGCAGGTGAGAAGGACCAGCCTTAGCCCAAGACAAGCACAAGATTGTCGGACCTAGAAGGTAGGTCGTTGAAGGATGCTGGGCCCCCAACTCAGGGTCCTTTACTTATTCTCAAAGCTGCAGGCTTCCCCTACACCGGCAGCTCACTGGTGACTTCATCCTTCCCAGGTTTACAAGCTGACTTTATGGGCTGGGACTGTATCTCAATGGCAGAGCACTTGAATGCACGAGGCCTTGGGTTTAGCCCCCCCCCCCCGCAACATCATGAAAATGTCTCCAGCTTCAGTTTCAACTATTTGAAAACCATTGATGCTCCAACTCAAAGCTGCTTTTCAAACCTTCACTCTTTAAAATCTTACTGCATTTCAGCTTTAGGAGAAATAATAAAGATACCAGTAATTCCCTGATCTAGGCTCAATTCTTTGCATTAATTATTTTCTCTCCTATCATAACCATCTGAGGTAGCACTAAACTGATGCTCAGACAGGGTAGTTTATTTAAATCATTTGACTAAATGAAATCAGGGTGCAAATCTGGGTCATTCTGGCTCTAAAGCTAAAAGCCAAGCAGTTCTAACTAGGAATGTGGGGTGTACCTGTAATCCTAGCTACTAGGGGTGCTAAGACAGGAGTATCCCATCACCAGTTGGAGACCAGCCTGGGCAATTTAGCAGGACCCTGCGTGGGGTGGGGGACAAAATATAGCTCCATCGGAATAGATGGGCATTCTAGAAAGTTCAGGAGTGTGAATTTTCCGGGTGTGTTTTGGCATTCCGCTTTTGGTCTTTTGGTGATCGATGCCGAAAATGCCTGTGGACGGAATGTGGTGATGTACAGGTTTTGCTTCCAATTACAGTAATCTGTGTGAATGGGGAAGGATTGTGTGTGTGTGCGCGCGTTGGGGAGTAGACAGTGTGAGAAAGGGGAGGAAACAGAGTGGTTCCTTACTTGGAGGCCTGGGGTGCGTATGTGGAGGTGCATTGTCATATTATCTCTTCTGTGTATATTTGAAATTTTTTATAAGTTGTTTCCCCAAACAAGTTCTGGATTCAGTTCTAGGGTCCACTTCTTCATCTGCACATCTCATAGAATTTCACAGTTGGATTCCCACATACACAAAGGAGCTGTGTGTGGCCCCTTCAAGAGTCTGAATCATCAACTGTACAGTCCAGCCCCCTTCACCGGACTAGCCAGCAAAACTGCACTGTACCTCAGTTGGACTTAATTCTCGTCTCAGGACCCTGGCTTACAAACTCTGTAACTGTGAACAAGAGAACCGCCCTCTCCTGATCCACCCTTCAGCGCCCTGTCTGTCGAAAGAAAGAACGGAGAGGAGGCCAAGGTGGGGATAACCTGGTCAAAGGGTCGCTGGGGGCGCCGGGAACCATGTGGCTGGGAAGCGCGGGCTCCGAATCACGCTCAGGGCCAGTGTAGTCATGATTCTGTTTCAGAGAAAACGTCTCCACCCTCTCGCGTCTGCCAGCAGGGTTTCCCGGGGAGCTGCTTCATGCAGATGTGGGCAGATGGCATCCAGCCTGAGGGGTTCGGATGGGCTGCAGGGTGCGAGCGGTGGCAATCTCCCCCCCCCCTCCGGTACCTGGGATCGAACTCAGGGCCTTGTGCTTGCAAGGCAGGCGTGGAGCCACTGAGCAACATCCCGGCCCACGGTGGCAATCTTTTTAAAATTCCAGATGCATAGTTCTCCTTCACCTGTAACTTGGGTGAATTTGTCTTCCTTTTCTCTACCTCCGTGCTCAGCCTCGGGCGGCCCAGAGTCTGGCTGAGTGAAGCTCGGCACGGGGAGCATTAACAGAGGACTAATCTGGGAGGGTCAGGCAGGCTGCTAGAGGTCGTCGGGGACTCGGGGCGGCCACGTCCCACCCTCCCTCGCCACCCCCCCCCCACGCCGGGTCACGGAAAGCCCCGAGGGACCCCTAGACCGCCGCCAGGGACTCGGGACCCGGGACTCAGCTGCACCTGCAGGGGGCGGGGTGCGCGCGGATGGGCGGAGCCCAGAGCCCTAGGGCAAGGTGTGCCCTCCATCCTACCGCCAGGGGGCACTGGTTTTGAATGCCTGAGCCCCGAGCAGCTCGCGGGAGGGAAGGCCCCGAGAGCGTGGGGGGTGCGCCGGAACCCACAGGCCAGGCCTGATCAGCTCAGGCCACAAGTGAATGCTCGCTCGGACCGGCGCTGGGCGACTTCCGCTCAGGCCCTGGGGAAGTCTGGGGTTAAGGCAGAGAATGTGTCCCCTGGGGTTCACTTCTCTTGGCAGTGACAGGGAGAAGGCTGGGTGCCGGGGGTCTGGGACCCAGTAGGCGTCCATTCAGTGTTTGCCCCTGAGGAGCCCAGGAACAACACTAGCGAACAGCCAGCTGGAAACTCCCAGTCCAAGTCCACTCATTCGAATCTCGGTGCTGATGGCCTTTAGTTAGGGTGGCCTGAGCTGCTACAGCTGTGTTGAGGGGAGGGGAGGACAGAGCCCCTGCGCGCCTGAGCACCCGCTGGGCCTGGAGATATCCCTGATCAGTGCCCTTGGTTGCCTACCATTACTACCTGGGCACCCAGCAAGCGCAGCTCCCACAGCCACTTCTTCAGCGGCTCTTCCCTGGCCTGCTGAGCCAAGACGCTGAAAAGGGAAAGGAGAGTTCGGACCTTGGTCCAGCGCTTGGCTGGCGTGGCGCTCCAGTGGGTCAGTCTGATGTGAGTTCGAGAGGACCAGAGAATGGGGCTCAAGAACAGGGTTCCAAGACACCCCTGGAACCAGCTCGGTGCATGTAAATGACAGCCACGGCTGGGCCTTGCAGAGCTTGTCCCGGCTTCTGCCAGCGCCAAAGCAAGGAAAAGGAAACTGTAGTTCAGAGGTAAATAGAGTAAGTGGAAACCGAAGGACAAAGGCTTATGCTTTCCAACATTACAAAAACTGAAGGAAGACTGGTTCGAGTCCATGCTCTGTCACTTACTAGCTGTGTGATCTTGGGGAAGGCCCTGACTTCTCTGAAGCTGTTGCATGCTTCTGTTGGGCACTGTGAGATGAAATGGAGCCGTGAGTGCTTAGCCCGGTGTGTGGTGTGCCTGACACAGGCGTTCTCCTAGCTGCCCTGTCAAGAAGCGATCCTACAAGAACCTTGCTTCCCAGGACAGAGGAAATGTGAGCTCTCCCGGCAGGGATAGCCTGGTCCCTGGTGGAGAAGACCTAAAAACGATGGGGGATCCAGCATTCCTGCCCTCACAGCTGCACGGTATCTGCCCCTCCTAAAAATTGGAGGTTTTTCCTGCAGCCTAGGAAGATGCCATCAAGAGTGAACTTGATTGAGCGCATGGCCGTACCTTAAGGACATTACCTCCGTTAATCTTCACAACATCCCTGAAAACTCAAAGAAACACAGAGAGGCAAAGCAACCAACTCAAAGTCACGAAGCAGAGCAGCCAGTCTGGCGAGGAGTCTGTGTTCCTCCCGTCGAACCCAGCCCCAAAGCCTGGGACAAAGCATCCAGTAGGACTGAAAAAGGCTGTGGCCTGTCCCACAGTTGAAGCAGGCATCTAAGGCCAGGGTCCGGTTGGAAAAGGCCCTGATGCACCGTCAGAAAGCCAGTGGCAGCTTTAAGTGGTGGGAAGGCGTGGCCTGGGCGGTGCTCGGGGCTCCACCAGGTGTGCCCGATCTCGCAGGTGGCCCTGGACTGGGTCTTCGGGCACCTGGCGCCTCTCTCCACCCGCTTCCTCCCTCCTCTGGAAAGCCAGATGACAAGGAGAGATGCCTGGTGCTCATTAAAGAAAGAGCTCGCCCAGCGCCAAATGAGTCTCTCTGTGGCCAGCCCTCTCCATTCCCGAGCCCATATTCGAGGTCTCCCTGCAGCCCTCGCCGGTCCAGCCCCCTGCCTGCTAGACACCAGGCCGGACTCGGACTCGGACTTGGGTGGTGGAGTTCAGAAGGGTTGCAGAGGCGCTGCGGGCCTGGCTCAGGCAGCGCCGGCCCTAGGTCCCGTTCGGGGAGAAGAAGGCTCGAGGAGAGGGGAGGAAGCTTTTGAGCGCGGCGTGGGAGCCTTCTCAAGGCCTCAGTGACAGCTTCGCTGGAGGGAAATGGCCAGGAAAGAGGAAAAAATTTGACCTTGGCTGCCCAGGAGGGAGCCCTGGCTCGAAGCGGGGCAGTTTCGGCGCCAGATACCAGGGGGCAGTGCTGCGCAGCGAATGTGGCCGAGCTCTCGCCGGCCGCCCAGTGCAGCGCGTTCCCCAGACCCCCGCCCCCCACCCCAATGCGCAGGAAAGTTCTTCCCAGCGCGCCCCTGACCGCCCCGGCCCCTGGCCCCACAGCGCGCAAGGCGGGCACTGTCCTGTCCTGTCCTCTCCGCACGCGGCGATCACCGCGCGCGCCCGGCTGCCTGCTCCGTAAAGGCCGCTGCCACCGGGCTTCTGCGCCACCACTGACTTGGTCCTAGAGAAGAAGCGTGAACTGGGGTGGCGGTGGCCCGTCGAGTTTTTGAAGGCTGTAGCGCAAGGGTAGGGCTACAGGAAGGATGGGGTTTGAGGAATCTTCCTCGGCCTGGGCTGGAGGCTCGGTCTTTGAGAGCAAAAGAAAGTGCTCGGGTTGGCTGCCTGCATTCGATGCCTCCAGATAGTCGCAGAACTTGATCCGAGCAAAGGTCTGGTAGAAGGAGGAGGCTCACCCTCGGGCAAGTGGGAGCCATCCCAGAAGGGAAGGTGGAGTTGGGGGTTGACTTGTCGCCCCAAGACCCCGCCTCAGGCCTACCCCGCCTCGAACAACGCCATCGGTGTGGTCTGGGAGATGGCGGAAGCAGGGAGCAAACGGACCTGGTGACGCTCGCGGGGCTTCCTCGCCCCTGCGGCCGAGAGCGCCATTCCTGATCTGGCAACGGGAGAGAGGCCCAGAGAGGTCCAGGCTCTGGCGCCAAGTGTGAGCCCGGGGGAGCTCGGGAAAACAGAACCTGGACTCGGTTCTCTTTGGCCTCCTTCTGCCGAGATTTTTGTTTTCCTTTCTTTTCTCTTTTCTGTAATGGCTGCTTTGCAATCAATACAATAAAAAAGCCAGCTACGTGCAGGTGTGTGAATGCTAGTGGCTGCTTGTTCTTTGAAGAATTCATACTTTAAAATTGCTTTCTGTGAGCCAGAGGAAGAACTTATAAACCACCGTTATGTAATTTGAAACCATCAATAGCCCCTCTTTAAGGCTGTCTTTATTGTGAGAATTCAAGGTAATGATTTTGTCGCTGTCTAATTCCATCCCAATGTACAGCGTTGCTTTTATAGCCTTTCAAAGGTAAGTGAAAGGCATCAATCTGGGGCCCTTTTGTGGCCGATTAACAGTTTAAACTGGTTTTCTAACCCTGTCACAACTATTGGGATGATAAACAGGATTTCTGCGGAGACATTAGCAAGTCTGTAAATAGATCGTTTTAAAAAACTGGAGCAATTCTGAGCTCCCCTGGCAAAAAATAAAACACAGGTCCACCAGGTTGTGTGTGTTTCTCACCTCCAGAAAGAGGTGGTTACAAATGAGTTCCCAAGGGCTGTTTGCGTCCTGGTTATTATTATTGTGCCTATTACTGCTATAATCTTAGGCGAAAGCGAACACACTGACGACACAAATGAGAATCGGTGTGCTTGCGGGCAGCACACTGACTCTGCCTTACTGTAGGAAATGTCCTCAGATTAATCACCGGCGAAGCTTAGCGCTGGTGCTTTCTTCGACACAGATCTGTCCAAATAGAAATATCCAATTTATTGCAGCGCTTCCGCAGAAGACATTTTCTGTGGACACTGCTGTGCCCACTGCGGAAGAAGCCACAAACTAGATACCAATGAAGGAAACCCCAGCTTGTCTTTTATCCCCTCTGTGCCGCTGAGAAATAGTTAATCGTTTCTGAAAATGGAAGTGAAAGGGCAAACTAGACAATTAAAAACTTTTATTTTTTTTTTTAAAAAATTAGGTTTAGGCCCAGTCTACTGGAAGTATCTTTGCTGACGTCGTCGCAGTGTTTTCTGAATGCAACAGAAACCTTAAACTCCCGCAGGGTCGCACACCAAGGCCGACTGCCCGCTCCCAGACACCCAGGGTTGCCTCTGGGTGCGGGTGCGGCCTCGTCCTTCGAAGGGAGGGGCAAGGCGAGAGAGAGACCGTAAGGAGAGGTGGCGCCGTCTGGGGCCGGCCTGTGGCCCGCACTGGGTGGGTGCGGTGCACCCCAGGGCCTGGGCGACCCCGAGAGGGCCGACCGCTCTGTGGTTTTTGTCCTCCCGCCCCCTGCTGCGCGGGTTCGGTGAGTTTAGGGCCCCGGCCTGAGGGAGGAAGGGACGAGAAGGCTCCGGCCAGGGCCGGGTGCAGCAGCTGCGTGGGCCGCGCCGGGCAGCTCCCTCGAGGCCGGGCGGGTGGGGACCGCGGCGCCGTCGGCGAGCTGGAGGTGAGGGCACTGGGCCCTCGAGCCCCACGCGCGGGCCGGTGCCGGGGACCCCGGAGAGCGCCGCGACTCGGGGGCTGGGGGCAGCTTGCTCTTCGCGCCCCGCCGTCCCGGCGAGAAGCGAGGAGCCGACTCGCACCCGCGCTCTCGCCCTCCAGACCCCGGCCCGGCCCGGCCCGGCCCACCGCGCTCAGGGAGACTGGGGGGCGCTGTCTCCTCCCCGCCCGCGATCGCCGCCGCTGGTGAAGCGCATGCACCCACGCAGCCCGACGAGCCGCCGACCCGGGGCTGCGCCAGCCGGGGCTCGGTCCCCTCGGGTGCAGATTCCCGGGCCTCCCCGGCCCCGGGAGGCAGGCGGAGTCCTCGCGGCTCCTACCTCCGGGAGGGGCGCAGTGACCAAGTTCCTCGGCTAAGCCGAAGGACCCCTGTCGGCCGCGGGCCGCGCGTCCCGTGTCCCTCCCGAAGCTGCCCGGGTCCCGCCCCACCTCTCCCGGTCCCTCGAGTGCTCTGCTCTCCGCCCTCGGCGTTTCCTCTCCCTCAGCGGTTCCCACCCTGCGGCTTCTCTCACTCTCTCTCACTCCCATCTCCTTCCCCGAGTCCTTTCCACCCCATCTTGTCCCCCGACCCCACTCCTCTGCAGTTTGTCCCGGGGAGAGTCCCAGTCAACCCCCAGAAAGCCAATAAACCCAAAATGTCAGCACTACCCAAACCGTGCACGAATCCTGTCGCTTCTGGAAAGCAAACTGACACGGGGTGGATTTGGATCACCTTCCTGGGAGAGGCTGTAAAGCTTTCAAAAATGCTAAGTCAGGAGACAGCTGGCTGTTTTCCTAGCACCTCTGCAGGCTGAGGACCTCATCCTTCTCAGATGCCCCCAGCCCAGGGACGTTAGCCCATTGCACGGATGGAGGAGGACGTGGAGCAGGGAGGTAACCCTAGCTATTACAAACTTCGTTTTTCTCCTGTGGTGGCTTTCAGTCTTTTGAATAGATCTCCACTTCCTGTTTTCCTTTCTTGTTTAATTTCTTCGTGTTTCCTTGGGTGGTTTAAGCAACAGGAAGAGGAGAAGGCAAAGATAACCCCATACCTTTAACAGAGTGAAATAGCAGCTTGGAATTACAGCCAGGTAGCTATCAAAAATGAAACTGTATTTGTGAAAATCTGTAGCCCCAGCTATGTAATTGGACACGTTCATGAAAAAGGATATTGCACAGGTGAAAGTGATTTTGCAATTGCTTCCATATTTTTAATAATTTTTTGAAATTGTTGAGAGGACTTTTCCTCAGTACAACAGCTGAATGTTTCAGCTTGGAAAGTTCAGGATAACCTTAGTCGCTGGAGGACTACAGTTATCATAAATTGCCTTTAAAGTATATATTGAAGTGACTGAAATGTATTTCTTTTTTTAAAAAAAAAAAGTCTCTGAAGTTGTACACTACCCTTTCCAAACAGACTTTCTTGAAACTTGAAAATGGTTCCCACGAACTTTTTCTTGGAGAAATTTCACCTTAAACATAATATTTCTGGGACTCTTAAAAATTACAAAGGAGGAGGAGGAGGAGCTGGACCCCAACCTTCATAACCATCCATTTTCCTGCCAGATTCTTTGAACTGGCGGGCATTTCTGTGTGCCCAGTCCTTACTCAAGGATGTAGCTGTTTTCATACAAGGAAATTTGCATTCCTGAAGAGTGCTGCTCTACACCAAACCCTAAAATGGTACGAGTTTAGACATCCCAAGCCTATCTGGATGGTTGAATTTTGGGTGTGGAGTCCCAGCTGAGAAAAGATGTTCAAAACTCCTAACCAGATTCAAAGAGGCTGAAGACAAAGTTCAAAAGAGTCCCTTGTTTTTGCAGGAAGCACTGGCATCCTGAGATAAAGGAGGTGTTAAGATCAGAATTGTCCAGAGTGTTCATGTCCCTTCATTTTTATTACCATATATCATCCTTTTTCCGTTTCTCGTTTTCTCTCTGAGTAGCTGAGGACTTACCAAAGAACTGTTTGCTCTAGTTTCAACAACTTGAACTGATATTATCTAATCCAAATTCTTATACTTTGATCTTGTTCTTCAGCAATGGGATTTTCAAATCAAAGAGTTTTTCTGTTCCTCAGTAATTATTACTATTTTCTCCTTTAACTTTATCCCTGAACTTGCTCTCTTTGCTTCTAGTTCTCCCTCTTTTTTCTCTGGGCCACTTAAAATTTCTATAAAGGTGATTTACATTTCTGATCAAATTTTCAAAGCAGCTTCAAAAGTAACTGATCACCTAGTGGAGTATCCTTTAACCAGGAAACCCCTTGTCAACCCAGGAAGGTGAAGCAGTTACATTCAGCTAACTTAGGGCAAAAACATTGGAAATTTTTTTCAAATGAGTGTTTTTAAATTAGAAATATCAGGTTAATTACTGTAACAGAAATATAAATTGCAACCCTCCAATGGGTATTCAGGCCAGGATGCTTTTTCATTAGATACACAATAAAACATATAAGCCATCAAAAACTTTGTGTCTAACTCCAAATGTTTAGTTCCCATGACTAACAATCTGACTGCCTCCTTTGTAGGGAAACCTCACCTTACAGGAAATGGAAGAGTTGGAGGGACACAGTGACCACTGATATGAAATAATTTTCTTGTTGAAATACACGAAGGGAACTTCAGCAGCACAATTCAGTGTTTCTACTTCCAAAGCCAGACTTAAGGAGAGAATTTGGAATGGGAGGGGAAATGACAGTTAGCAGGAAATGAAATGCTTGCCCAGAGAATTCTAAGCAAGTCAATCACTAGTCCAAGGAGGTGTTGTTGGTTTTTTTTTTTTAATATTCACTTCCAATTTGTTTCACTCAATTCAGAAATTTTTTCCCAAGGGGAGTAAAAAAAACACTTGTAAAATGTCTCATTAACAGCAAAGATGAATTGGACCACAACTTCTGAATGCTCTGCAGCTTTAATGGAGATTGTAGAAGTTCAGTTCCAGGAATGAAAGAATACCACCAGCTTACATTCCAACCATTTTCCATCTATGTGGTAGATTTTAAACTGAGTATTCTGTAAAGCTTCAGTTGGCTGAAAGACGACTTTGGCCCTGAATTTTCATTTATTTTTGTTTTTTAAAAAGGAAAGGACATTTTAGTTATTTTTCCAAAATGTTGACATTTTAAATCATTTCTTACTTTGGAGCTGACTTGGATTTTGTTTTGAAATACACATTAGACAATCTCTACATATCATATTTTGTAACAAAGAAAAATAGGAAGGTACTGACTCTCTGAATCAAATGGATTATTGGTTTCATTCTTCAGATATCCCTAGCTGGTACTTATAAAACAAAGGTTTTCTCTTGAACAAAGGTAAAATTTTACTGATACGAAGTGTGTTAGTCTGATCAGCAGACATAAAATGGGTGGGATGAGGGCAGGATAGGGCAGCAGGGAGATCTCGACTAATAACAAAGCATGGCACAGTGATTATTTGTCTAGTGGCTGATTAAATTCAAAATGGTCCCCTAAGCCCATATCTGAAGCCAGCCATTGAAAACTGTAGAGCTAGCAGCTCACTTAATCCGGGTACCCTGTCCCCTACCTACCCAGTGACGGTCCCGCCACATACACCCACCTCCAGAAACCAAGACTTCTAACTGACCGGAAGCTGCTAGGAGGGGCTAGGTCCCAGGATCAGCAGTTTTTGAAAAAAGAAAGAAAGAAAGAAAGAAAGAAAGAAAGAAAGAAAGAAAGAAAGAAAGAAAGAAAGAAAGAAAAGAAAAAACCATAGTAGTTCAACCCCTTGTTTGTTTTTGCCTCAGCATTTCCCTACCAGCGGGAGACCATTACCCAGGACAATGTTCTATTCCATTGTCATTATCTCCTAGGAACTAAAACAATGCTCTGTTTGGCCTACCAGGCAAGGGGGATTTGTTCTGCTCCTGCTTAAGCAGAGTTTCTGACTGAGTTTCTGACCCAGTCACTTGATATCCAACAGGGATACCTGGTGGCAATTTTTTTTTAAATCTGCTGTCTTGTGTTTTGTAATTTCATTCTCTGAAAAATAGCCCAGAAACTCGATTCTCAATCAAGAGGAATCTCACCATGGCAAAAGAAGAGGGTCTGCTTAAGCTGCATGAGTTCTATAATTTAAATCAGCCAGATAGGATTTATTTATAGTTGTCTCAGTTTTTGTTTTGTTTTGTGCTATTGAATAACAAACCCTAAAAGGTTTTGTAATATTGTGTTGCTGAGTACCAGACCCCAAAAGGTTAGAAATCATAGGATCTCAGATATTTTCCATTAGACCATGTTTCTTTTCTCTTTTTAAATACATTAGTAAATTAGATAGATAGACAGACAGATAAATGACATCAAAATGTCTAACATTCATGATGAATGTTGACGAACAATAACTCTTTGGAGTTACTGTAACCCGCCCAGAGATCTTCATAAAACCAAAACAAGCCCACAGCCCATTTACCATCAACATCCTTCCTTACAAGCTCCTATAGAGGCCTCCAGCCCTCAGTGCCTTTCACCTGGAAAACGTTCCCTAGCTCAATACAGTAGTACAATTGGCAGAGATCCTTATTTGTCCTGCAGCTAAGGAGTCAGTAAGACACTTAAGATGTTTTGCCCTTGAACTTGAGGTGAACTAATTGTCAGCATTGCTCCAGTTGTTGCTATCACTTTATTACTCCTGTTTAGCTATGAGTAACTTGAGAAGTCCAAATGTAACACTGCATATAATAAAAGTGTCATTGGCCAAATCAGGCTACCTGAGGAGATGGAGCAGCAGGCTAAGGAGGCCAAGGTCTTATGCTTATTGGCTTCGCTGTGGGATGGTAAGGTCAAACCTACCCCTAGATGCCTAGCTGAGGAAGCAGAGCTCAGGCCTTTGGAAAGCAGGAGAGCCACTGGAGGAGATGGCTTAAGACTTGGGGCTCAGGAAGCAGTCAGGCCTGTGCTTATATCCTTGTCTCCCTCTGGCTTTCTCTGTGACTCTGAGCAGGTTAACTAACCACTCTGACTTTCTCTTGCCCAATCTCCAAGATTAAGAGCAATGAAAGTAATAATGCTCCCTTATTGGCTGAAATGTTTAAATGACAATGTACATACAAAGCATTCAAACACAATGATGGTTAGTGACCATTGTCATCATTTGTATAAGCAATGAACAGAAACTTATTGAGGATGTCAATCCTATGGTCCATCCCAGTCTGTTCTTTTTTTTTTTGGTACCAGGGATTGAACTTGGGTCCTTGTGCTTGCACAGCAGGTGGTGAAACCACTGAGCTAAATCCCCAGCCCCCAGTCTGTTCTTCTTACTGGAATGTTACTCTGTAGTTGCTGTGGTTACACATTCCACTCTTAGACCCCAGGAGACTCACAGCCATGCCTTGTTAGTCGGTCTGCTTGGATTATACATTTATGGACACATTCTGCAAGTCACAGTGGTCTTCATAGCCATGATAATTCTTCCATGACAGAAGCCTTGATACCTTTTTAAGTCTTACTTTTAGAGGCAGGAATAAACTGGAAAGTTCAAGTGTTCCATGTAAGTCTGACTAAGTGGTTGAGATCATTGAGGACACCATGTTTAATTTTTCCTTAAGGATACCAGACATGTGTCATAAGGGATTCCTTATACTGGGGAGACCTTTTCATGTAAACTTCAGCTGTGTGAGCTGATTGGTGGCTTGTAGGAAGTTCTCACTTCCCCAATCCTGGACTAAGCCTCAGAGAAACCTATGAACAAGAGAGCTCCTCTCCAGTTTGGTGTGAGAATTTTTTTGTTTTTTTTTAGGTTATGGCTACCTGGTACCAAAAAAATTAAAAAAAAAAAATTAAAAAATCAAAGGTGATAGCTATCTTTAACTCCTTTTCCCTAGAGTTCCATAGTGCTAAATTTACTCATCCTGAAATGCTATATAGTACTTGAAGAATCCTGCTTTTTATGACACTATATTGGTTGGATTGTGATATGACCCCATTATACATCACTAGATGGTGTTATACTTGCAGATAAATCTAGGATTATATCAACAAATAGACTGAGTAACCCCTGTGTTTTAGTCCACTATTCTGAAAACATCTTTGTTTTGCCTTTTCAAACATCAGAGGCTTGGCCATTGTGTCCAGCGTGGTCCACTATGGGTTCTGATCCATTCAGCCTTCCTCTCATGGTTACTCAGCTAGACGTCATTTATCCTCCTTTTCTTCACAGCAGATCCCTGCTCCCAAGAACTCAGGGTCTAGTTATGGGTACAATTTCACATGTGAAGGTAACTAGTGATAGATAGCAGGACACAAAATGTTATGGAAACAGGATCAATCTGCTCAGTGCAATGGCATATCCTGCTTGTGTAGTCTGAGAAGCTACAACTAGTTCTCCATGGTCAGCACCCCGCCCCGGGACATCAGGGAAAATCAGATGAGATGATCAGTAGAAGTTTTTTTTGCCAACTACAAATCAACTATACAAGGAAAGGAAGAAGGATTATAAATCATGAAACACAGGAAAACAACAGAATTGTCATTAAAACTTAAAAGGGCACTAGAAATGATACATGCTTAACTCAGCAGCGTTATAGTGTAGAGCTACTGGGGTGGTGGGAAGGGGGTCGCAGTAGGAACAGGTGCACAGATATCTCCAGTTATGTCTTGTGCTCTGTGGCTTAGGCCCAGTGGCAGTCATACAAATGCTCCCTGTCTCATTTTATACAATGAACATGTTATACATTCAATATCACTACGTATACATATATATGTATAGACAGGCACCTAGATAAATGGGTAGATGGATATGGCTTAGGTACTGAGACCTAATAGTTTTGTTTTAGATAAGAAAACTGAGCTTACTGTGTGTTCTGGTGCATGGCAGTAATCCCAGCTACTCAGGAGGCTGGGGCAGAAGGAGGCTGAAGCAGAAGGATCACAAGTTCAAGACCAGTTGAGTAGTCTGTTCTAAAGTAAAAATACAAAGGGGTGGTGATAGGGATTTAGCTCAGTGTGAAGGCCTTAGGTTTAACTCCCAGTACTGAGAACAAAACAAGCAAAACCTTCTGAGGTCTACAGAGGAAAATGATTACCTGAAGTCAAAGCAGTGTCTCTATAGCTAAACCAGTGCTATATCTTTTTTGTTTCCTCTCCCTCTGCATTTGTATTTCCACTATCCTCTGTAAATCTTGTGGTCATCCTGATTCCTCTCCTTCCATCATTTGGCAGATCCTGCTGCATCTACTTTCTAACTCCCCTTCCCCTAATATTGCAGGTACAAGTATGCATTTCCCCCAAATCTGCTGACCCTCAGTGGAAGGGCAAGCAATGGGCTGGTGAGGGCTGTAGGTCCAGGTTTTCTGGTTGGGACCTTACCTGAGAGAGCACTGTATTTATTCACACAGAAAGCATAAGACACTACGCATCTCTGATGTACATTTCATGAGGTACTCTAAGAGTATGAAATGTTCTCTGTCCATGTATGGATGCAGAGGGAGGTGGAGATACAATTTCTACAGCTATTGTTCCACACAACAGTCATACCTACTCCTCTCAGTGCCCTCAGTGTTTCCTCTGAATCTCCAGAGATCATCTCATTTACCGTGGCACAATGGATCACTGCCAACCTGCCTTACACTCCTTGCTAAATGGAAATTCCTTGATGCTAAGAGGTGAGACCAAGTCATTCTCATGTCCACTGGAGAGCCTGGGGTCCTGATGGAGCACAGTGCACACTCTGCTGACTGGGTGAGAAGTAAATATCCAAAATAAATCAATACTGCTTCACGCCTTTGCTCATATCCTGTGGATGGAAGGCGTCTGCAACTCTCATTCATCTATCCTTGAATGTCCAGGTTGAGTCCCACACCATCAGAGAAGATGCACTCCACACTCCCACTTACAGCCTGGACCAGGAAGTCCAGTCCTCCAGGATGACTTGATCCATTGACATTTTCATGGAAGACTGAAAGTGTCATGGTCTTATGGCTTGTGTCTGGATGTCCCCCCAAAGCCTCATGGGATCATAGGTGGGACTTGTCAGAGGTGGGTGGATCTAGGCTGGGATCAAGGATGTGATGCTGGGATTGATTCCCCATGTGATGCTGGGATTAAGGGTATAAGTGCTATCCACTCTAGGGGTGGGTAGCCTGGAGAGGATAAAAGGGACAGAAGAGGATCATTGTTTGTTCATTCGCTTGCTTGTCACTTGTTGGTCACTGCTTGCTGTCTTCTGCCTGGCCTGCTTGGCCATGAACTGTTTCTCCTCTGTGATGCCCCTCTGCCATGCCACCTTGCCTTGGAACCAACCAACTATGAATTGAAACCTCTACAAACTAAGCCAAATAAACCTTTCCTTTTTTAACTTTGGGTATTGAGTATTTTGTCTCAGCAATGAGAAAAGTAACTAAAACACATGGGTTGGGACCCCATGTCTTGGGTCTGCTCCTACAACCCAAGAGGGCCTATGCTTCCTGAGAGAGGGTACCAGCACATCAGCCGATAGAAAGATGCTCAGTAAATATCTACTGGGTGAATGAAAGAAAAACCTTCTACCTGAAATCGATTTGCATGTTATATTCCTAAGTCATCCTTTATGCTACTAGAGGAAGTTCTTTAAAAGTATAAATCAAGCTGGGCATGGTGTGCATGCCTATAATCCCAGCACTGCTGAGGCAGACAGATCACTGCAAGTTTGAGGCCAGCCTGAGCTACATTGTGAGACCCTCTCTGTAAAAAACAGAAAACAGACAAAAAAAGCATAAGTCAGATCATAAACCCTCATGTGGCTGCCTGCTTCTCTTTGAATAAATATACAACTCTCTCCTACAGCCTACAAAGCCCTTGGTCACCTGGTGCCCTGTCTCTTTCTCAAACTCCTCTTCTACTGTCTGACTCAGCCCTACCAGCCTTCCTCTGTTTCTCTAATACATCACACATTTCATACCTCAGGGCCTTCACATTTGTTTTTCCTCTTCCTGGGAAGTGCTTTCCATGGTTCTCTACCTGCTTGGCCAAAATAGTGCCAGTCATATGTTCTGTTGATATTTGCTCATAGCACTTAAGATTGTATGAGACTGTCTAATGACTGAGGTACATGCATACACCCCTGGTCTACAGCTATCCTCTCCCACCTAACTGTAAGAGCTCACACTGACCTTCTCCACTGCCATGTCTGTAGCCACTTCACAGCAGTATCCAGTGATTAGTAGATGTTCAGTAAATGAACAAATGAAAAAAAAAGTCACATCACACTGTTATGGACTAAATGGTGCCCACCCATTCGTATGCTGAAACCCTAACCCCCATGTAATTGTGTTTGGAGGTAGAGGTCGTGTCAGGGAGGTAATGACAATTAAATGAGATCATAGGGTAGAACCTTAATCCAAACTGGGGGAGATACCTGTCCTCCCTCTCCCTCTCTCTCTCTCTCTCTCTCTCTCTCTCTCTCTGTCTCTCCCATATGAACACAGAAGAAAGGCCATATGAGGACACAGCCAGAAGAAACCCCTCATGCAACTAACACTGCAGGACTGCAATCTTGGACTTCTAGCCTCCAACCAGTGAGGCTGTTGCTTAAGCTCCAAGCCTGTGGTTCCTACTGAGGCAGCCCTATCAGACTAAGACACACACCACCACTGGCCAACCAGCTGGCCTTGAACAAGTTTTAACTTTCACATACCTTAGTTTCCTCACTTGTAATACAGATCTAATAAAAGTTCTTGCCTCAAAGAGATGTGGTCAATGATTAAATTGACATGTATAAGACCCCTAATGTTAACTATTTGTATTACTCTTAGTAGAGCAAGCTTATTCCAATTTAGTGAATTACAGCAATAGTTTTAGAATTCTTGAGTAGGTCATCTGGAAATTAAATATTACCTGGGAAGGAGGTGGCTTGGAGAGTTCCTAACCCAGTAGGTAGATGCAAAGGGGCAGAGGAAGAGTTGTTCTATGAACACAGGCTGAAAACTGCATCAGAAAGTGATAAAAATGATGGGATAAGTGTGTTCAAAGTGAGGGGGAATATTTCAAAGGAGTTTGATAGCAATGTGCTTTTTCTTGTAATATATTCTAAAAATTTCATACACACTATGTATATTTTTTAATCACACCATTTACATTCCCAGCCCTTTTAAATTTTCTTTATTTTCAGCCAAGGTGCTGGAATTACAGGCAGGCACCATCATGCGTTAGCTTGTATTCATCAGCTTTCAGTTACCAGAACAAATACTTGAGGAAGGTAACTTTATGAAGAGAGGAGGTTAATTTAGCTCTGTTTTGGAAGGAGGAAAGGTTAAACAGAGTAGCAGAGCTTTGACAAGGGCCCCATAACAAGTGGCAGGGTGTATGTAGGAGGAAGGATCAAATCTGGACCAAGAAACCACAGATAAGGCCAGGGGGCAGGCTTGCTCCTTTATAAGAACCTTCTTGCAAGAGCTGCCTCAGAGGACAGCACCCTCTGCAGGATCTAAGGACCTCCTGCCAGCCCCTCCAACTTTCGGTTTTTCTTTTTTTGAGACATGGTTTCTATATGTAGTCCAGGCTGGCCTGGACCTTGTTATCCTCCTGCCTCAGCCTCCCAGGTATTAGAATTATAAGCATGTGCCACAGCCTTCGCTAGGCCCCACCTCTTAAAATCCCATGGCCTCCCAATACCACCACCCTAAGGACTAAGCACACGGATCCCGGAGGACAGCAAAAGCACACCCAGACCATCGAAGCTTCTCTTGTTCTTCCTCAGTCACATACATCGTGAGGCAGTGTTTCTGCATTTTTCAGCAGCTGTGCTGTGCAGTCCCAGGTCTCTGTCTGCCTCCTCTCCTTTTCTGGTGTGCATGGATCCCCACTCCCACCCCAGTACCAGGGATCAAACTCAGAACCTTTCATTTGCATTTGCCAGGCAGGCGCAGGGGCAGCCCATGGATTTGGTTTTTTTTGTACTGGGAATTGAACTCAGGACCTTGCGCTTGTGAGGCAGGTGGTGGAACCACTGAGCTAAATCCCTGGCCCTGGGCAATTTTTTAAAAAAGAGACTTTAACTTGAATGTTGGGCTTGTGTCTGACGAATTGATCTGTGTAGACCGTTTTGTGTTTGGGTCCTCCTTTCCAGCCCCAAGACCAAAGCAGGCTTGGGATCTGACTGTCTGGGTCAGTTGTTGCCTTGATCTTTCTTCTTCACTCTTCTGGACCTGGAGAGCTCTCTTTTGTCTGCAGGGCTCATCCTTGAGTTCTTTCACTGCCTCCCATCCAGGCAGGACAGACACCCATTCACAATGCGTGCTGCAGACACTCAGGATGTGGGAGAGGAAACACAGACTGCGCAGGACAGCACAGGCCAGTCTCCTGACAGCTTCTGCTTCCCACAGCCTTGTCATTCTGGGATTCTGGAGCCTCAGTTTCCTCATCCGTAAGATGGAACCAGTAGTGGGAGAGCACAGAATGTCTCACCGACCCATCATCTATCAGGTGGATGTGGATGTTTGCATCATGTCTCCCAAGTGCTTGGCATTCGTTCTTTTATGTTCTCTGGCCCCATGGCAACTGGGTCTTCTTCCAAGGGAAGAAGAGCTGAGGGCCCTCAGTGGGCTTCGGGGTCCTTCCCCTGATCCAGTGCTTCCCTGACATGACTTAGGGCCTTACGTGCTCCACTGATGGCACAAACCCAAATGGGCATTGTTGTGAGATGTTCTCAGAAATAGCAGCAACAGGCGAAGACTTAACTCCTTGGAGAAAAGGCAGCTCCCACACCAGCTTCCTGTGCTGCCCAGCCTGACAGATGGATTTGGAATGACCCTTCTCCATGCCATTGTCCTAGGTTCAGATGCTTCAAGGCCTGCACCAGTCTGTTTTCAGTTGCTGTTGAAAAATAGCAGAGTCTGGGGACTTTATAAAGAAAAGTGGTTTATTTAGCTCTCGGTTCTGAGGCTCAAGAGCAGGGCACTAACATCTGCACAAAGGCAGGGGACATGGCAAGGGTGGAGGAGGCAAGGAGATCACACAGTGAGACGGGAAGCTAGAGGGTGGGGAGAGGCCAGCCTTGGTCTCTTGTAACCACTCTCTCTGGAAGAACTCACTCACTCTGCTTATAGACCTAGTTATCTCCAATCATCTCCCAGGAGGCTCTACCTCTTAAAGGGCCTACTGCCTTTTTTTTTTTTTTTTCAGTACTAGGGACCGAACCCAGGGGTGTGCTACCACTGAGCTACCTCCTTAGCCCTTTTTATCTTTTATTTGAGGATACAGTTTTGCTAACATGCCTAGGCTGGACTCAAACTTGTGATCCTCCTGCCTTAGCCTACTGCATGGCTAGATTACAGATATGCACCATCATGCCTGGCTTCCACTATCTCTGAATACCACTGCATCCTGGACCAAGCTTCCGGTACACGAGCCTTATAGGGAAGAGTGCCACCTCAGTCTCCTCTTACATGGAGCTGATGGTCGATGTGCACCCAGGTCATTTACTGTATTTTTCAAGAGAAACTGAGAGTCTCAAGTTTTCAGGTGAAATCTCCTTGTTCTTGAAATACTGGAAATTAAGTATAAAAATTAATGTGGACTAAACAAAATCTCAAATCATGGACTGGATTTGGCTCAGGATTTCTGCCTCTGCCTTGTACTAACCCATGTTGTCATGTTGGTGGATGTTCATTGTTGCCCTCTGTGGCTTATTTGTGTTTTCCCTGGGCCTTGGCACCTCAGCATAACGCTAATGGCAGCCCTCATGGATGGCTGAGGGGAGGATGCTTTTGGCCACAATTCATGGAAAGTCACCTATCCCACCTTGAGGCCAACTGTGCCTGAAACCAGCAGCAGTCATATCACTGTATATATCATAAAGCAAGTACAGTAGATGCTGCCTGAGGAGACATCTCCTCGGACTTGCCATGCACGGTCACAGGAAGTGAGAATGTGAGAGCTCAGTATCACCCTCGCCTGAGTCATCCTGCAAGAAAGCGAAGGCCATATGGAGCAGGGGTTTGCCTGAAGTCACTCAGCATTTTTTTTTTTTTGGTATGGAGGATCGAACTTGGGACTTTGTGCTTGTGAGGCAGGCGCTAGAACCACTGAGCTAAATCCCCGGGTCTCTTCACTCAGCTTTTGTGACCCAGTCAAAGCCCTGGTGGAGTCTCCCAATCACTGGCTCTATTTTCTAAGCCCTTTCCCAAGAGCTTCCATTTCCAGCTATAAAATAATTGCCTTTGCTTCGACTCCAAACTCCTTCTCCTGAGAAGTGGCATTCCTCTGAGCCCCGGGGATGTCCTGTGCTCTGCCATTTGTGGCTGTGGTTAAAATCAGGAGCAGCACAATAGAGAATTTCCTGAGTTCTCACACAGCAGACCCTTCTGTGCATTTTCAACTGATTGTTTCTGGCTTTCTCCACCAGAGAGTGGCAACTCCTCCCTTTTACTTTTAGAAAAACTTGGCAAAATATAAAAACTGGTGAAATAATATGGCCAGATTAAGAATGCAGTGGGAGAAGGCACTGTAGAGTCTCAAAACTATGAATATTTTTAAACATTGTATATTAGGCAGCAACAACCAAGTATGTGAGTAGTGTGAAGGTCATGTTTTGTACCAGATATTTGACCTCTGATCATTGCAGGGTACTGGGAAGGCATTTGCTCCCTGCAACTCTTCAGGAGGCCCCTTGGAAAGACTGTGAAGAGGGTTTGGTTGGGTCCTCCTTCCTGCTGCCATCTGTCCAGGCCTCAGACAAGCCCTGTCCAGAAATAAACTGTAAGGACAAGGGACCACAGCCAGCCATAGACATTCTGCCTCATTGCAGAGAGGTCCTCCATGTATCTTCAACAATGTATGTTGTGGCAGTGGTATAATATTGCTGTCAACAGCTTCTGAGGACATCAAATGCCACCACAGCCCCTGCATATTTAATCCCTCACAAAGGCTGTTTATGGTTCTATGGGCTCTTCTTCACAAACTTTACACCTTAATTTTATTAGCTTTTTCAGAGAATTCAAACAGATTAAAGAGGCTCAATTTTCCCTTCAAGAAGTCATGCTGCTTTAATTAGTCAATGTTTGCAAAGTGCTTTTGAAGAGGGAAAGTACTATAGAAGTACTAAGTCGTAGGGTTAGGAGTTACTCGACACACCACATAAACATCTCCAGTCTGTAAATGCCATCCTTCCTATTTCATTGGGTGGACTGTTTCATCCCATGCAGAGTGTTTCCGCCACATGTTGAGTCACACACAGGGTCCCAGGGCCACTTACAGCCATCTGTGGTGCGTGACCACTGGTCTCCACTTGTCTTCCAGCTGAGAATCTTGACAAACTCTTAGAACAACTTTGTCTCAGGAATAGCTCAAAATCTTCCCCCTCTCTTTTGCTTCACATGCAAACAGTAGTGAGTTCCCATCATGCACCAGGCACGCTTCCTCTTGGTTCTCTTTCCTGGCCGAGGCTAATGGTGTTGCCAAATGACCTTGGGTGTGTCATTTCATCTCTCTGGTTTCCTTCATCCCTTTGCCTGTGTTGCAAGGGAGCTCACACATCACTGGGGATAAAAGTCTGCTCCTGCTCTGATCCATATTCCTAGGCTACTTATCTCCCCTTTTCCTGCTTTAAGTAGAGAATGAAGGAAATCAATGCTGCATTCACTGCTTCCACACAAGTACAGTTTTACCTTTCACCACTGCAATGACTTCTCCCTTACTACAGAGAAACAAGATATGATACAGATATATTTTCTCTATATTTATTTTATATTATATTCATCAATAAAATTTTTGAGATAGGGTCTCTCTATGAAACTCAGACTGGCCTTGAACTCACTATGTAGCCCAGGCTGGCGTTGAACTCACAGCAATCCTCCTGCCTCAGCCTCCCGAGGGCTCGCATGACAGGCAGGTGCCACGATGCCTAGTATTCCCAAATGTTTTATACCCTTCCCTGCCTTCTCAAATTGTCACACTGTAGTCTACTGCATTCATACCCTCAAGAATAGGGGATTTACCTCAGTGGTTCCACCCCCTGCCTCGAAAGCGCAAGGTCCCAACTTCGATCCCTGGTACCAAAACAAAAAGAATACTTGATGTTGTCATACTTGTGCCCAAATAAAATGACCCTAGAAAGCAAAGCTTTTGAAGTTACTTTGTTATTTATCCCTGTCCAAGAGGTGCTGGTGGATATTCTCACTGTCATCCCTGTTCCTGCTTCAAACGGTATTTCTCTTCCCATTTGCTGCCTCTACTCTGTAGCTGGGAAATGGAAGAACTAGAATTTTGTCAAATGGGGGGAAGGGCATAAACAAGCTTTAAGTGAGGGACTGAGGAGTGCTGTATGAGCTCAGGACCCAAGCTGAAATGTACAAATTGTGGTACGTCACCTTAACCTCTCAATGGCCTCATCTTGTCCCTTTTCAGTTGTGGTTTTCTTTTGGACAGAACGAGGTATATAGACTTCCCATCAGAACTCTATATTCACCAGAATAACTGACTTCTGGACACCTTCTATGCCATGGTTTGGATACAGACAGTTCTTAGAGACTTCCATGGAGTAGGTGGCACTAACCGCTTGTTGACTAAATGGCTCTAGCAGCTTTTCAGGCAGCAAGGAATTTTAGACAATGAAGGTTTTAAAGCTTTGAAACACAAATGTACTTCTGTTAGAAAGATACAAATTTATAAGGCAGTTTCCTAGAAAACCTCAAAGTTCTTGGTGACCTGGAAAATGTAATAAAATCACTCTTTCTTCTCTTTCTCCCAGAATGCTTCTCCTTTAGAATTTCAAAGAGCCAAAGAGCCCTGTTGTCATTTCCTATTTGCCATCATAAATGTTAATAAAACTCCAATTTCCTAAAGGTGAGAGTAGAACATATTCATTTACATCTTTTTTTTCTAAAAAGAGAAAAAATTCAGGGTTCTGTACCCGCTTCAATTTGAGATGCTCCTTTCAATTTTCAAGACGAGGAAGATCTTGGTAAAGACCACATTCATTCTGTTTTCAGCTCTAAGAGTTGTATTCTCTTTAAACTTAGAATCGACATTTTAAGTCTTTTATTCATCCAACTTATGCTGGGTAATATCTGAAATTTTGAACAGAGCCAAAAAAAATGTATAAACTAATCTTCAGAATTCAGTTATTCCACGGGAGGCATTAGAGAGCTCATTGGATTTTGATTTCAGATGGTCTTGGCTTTAAGTCCAGGTCATACTACTTCCCAGCTGAGAGACCATGGACAAATTGTTTAGCTTTTCTAAGCCTCAGTTTCTCATCCATAATATGGGTATTTCAATTACCTGTTGCTGAATAAGGAACCTACTTATAGCTTAGCAGTTTAAAACAACAACTATACTTTTTTGGAGATCTTGCTATTTGGACAGGGCTCAGCATGGATGGTTCATCCCTACCTCATCTGGTGTTGTCAGACCCCTTCAAGGCTAAGCTCAGTTAGAGATGGAACTCACATCATTCAGCTGGCCTCACTCATGCCTGGTGGTTGGCATTATTAGCTGGAGCACTTCAATTTTTTTTTTTTTTTTTTGTAGCCTAGGCTGCCTTTCTTACAGCAGAGCAGCAGACCTCTGTGAGCACAGGGGCAGAAGCTACTAAACCTCTGTAGCTTCTCATCTCAGAACAAACAAGGTCATTTCCACCTCAATTTATGGATCAAAACATGTCACAGGATAGACAAATTCAGGAAAGGCAAGACAGCTGTAGCTCTTCATGGGAGGAATGGAAAATAATTTTACAGTCATTTTTAACCCAACACAATAGTTATACACCACTGTTCTCTTCTCAAAGTATTGTTGAGTTGCATGAGATAATGGCAGTCAATAAGTCTTTAATAAATACTACTTGCTTATGACTGTTATACAGTATCTTATCAGTCAGAAGCCATTCGTTTTGCGATCTAGTACCTGACCAGTTACTTTGGCTGTATCTTGGTGTCTTTGGGTCTATCTACACAGGACTGGCTCCACAGGAGATGCCCAATTAAAGACACCAATAGCAAATATTTATGACAGTGTCCACTACGTGCCAGACACTGTCCCAAGCACTTTACTTATGTTATACAGCAACCTCATACATCCTAGAGCTAACTTTATTTTGCAGATAGACTACTTAAGCATGGAAAAGGAAAGTGACATGCCTAAAGCTACATGCCTAGTAGATAATGGAGTTGGAATATGTATATATGAGTCAAGCAACCTGAATGATTCCAGAAAACATGTTCATTTAGTTTATTGAATAAGTGAACATATAGAACTAGTGATTTACATCACTCTAAGGCTCCTTCCTCTCAAATTAGATGATGCTTCATGAACAAGATATACAAATAATTGAAGAACTTAGTTTCTTGGTACCAAATGCAAAGTTGAGGAAAGAAGTTCAGTGGGATTTCTTGCTTTAAAGATAGAATAATTCAGGGCTGGGGATTTAGCTCAGCAGTGGCTCCGAGCCTGCTTTGCAAGCACAAGGTCCTGAGTTCGATCCCTGGTACAGAAGAAAAAAAAAAAAGAAGAATTCAGAATTTAGCTCTCTGCCCACTGACTAACACTCTACTTTCAGCTGAAATGAGGAATAAATATGTAGGTGTATGGCTACATTTTCCAGTTTGGATGTCTCACATTTGTTCTTATTTCAATTACTTCTCCAGTACCCCTGCTACAGTAAAATGGGGATAAAGACAATTAAATGAGATTGACTCCATCACCATTGGCAATTTTGAATTTGAAAGTCTGCATAAATGCCAGATATTCCTGTTTTTAATGAATTATTACTATCAGGTACCCTGATTCATGTGAGGGAAACTTAATTTCTCGTGGTATCATCGCTTTTGACACAGTCTTTTTAACATGATGTCTCAGACAGTAAGTTAGGCTGTCCCCAAACCACTCAGTCTAAAAGGATCTTGGATTTTCTGCCAGCATGTTTCACCTCCTACTTCTTTCTGAAATAAAAAGGGAAGATAGAAAAGGAAAACATTCTGTACTCTCTTGAATCCTGTTTTCTGGTGCCATGATGGGAAGCAAGGGGACAGAAGCAGGGAGTGTGAAAACCACCCTAAGTCTCCCAGTATGATTTATTCACTTATATGTCATCATTTCACCGAGTCCCAGAGAGTGCATTCATCGTTTTGGGGCCATGGGAGGCCCGGGTGGAGGTGGGAGTGTAGCTTTGAGTCAGGAGACCAGGATTATAGCACAGAGGCCTCCACTAACTAGTTGTCTAATTCTCAACACATCTCTTTGTCTTTCCAGGTTCATTTTCCCCATCTGTCAAGTCAAATGAAGGTTATGGAATAGATGATCTCTAAAAATCCTTCCAGCTCTACAGTTCTATTCTGGGTCTGTCTGCACCTGCAAACAGTGATGTGAGGGCAGGCAGGGCACTGTGAGGGAGGCAGATCTAGGCAAGAGAATAAAACACTTTCACCTGGAGCAGCCCTGCATCCTCATGTGCGTTGTGCAGTACAGGCTTGTCTCAGATTTTCCAAATAATTGACTGAGTCCCCTCCTTTCTTTGTCAGTGGACACACAGCTTTAGTTCTTCTGGGAGCAGCAGCTGCTTTTCTGAAATTTCCATCCCAGGGCTTCCATCCTCCACTGTGTCCTCTCAGAAACCTGTCATGGTTTTTCTGGATGGATGCCCACAGAATTTTAATCTAGTCAGAGGGAGGGGAGGGGGGGAAGAGGGAGAGAGAGAGAGAGAGGAGGGAGAGAGGGAGAGAGAGGGAGAGAGAGAGAGGGAGAGAGAGGGAGAGAGAGAGTGAGTATATTATGCATAACAAAAAGCCAAACCAGGTCATGGGGTGTTTCTTATTTAGTTTGGTTTAATTCAAGGTGGAACCCAGAGAGGTAGCCTTGAACAGCACTGTCTATGATACCAATTTACAGCCGTGATTTTCTTTAGTTAAAAGCATTGTCCTTGGTGAGGTAGAGGGAGAACTGTATGCTTTACTTCTTGAATTCTGCTCAAGCCTCAACAACTTCAGACTCTTGGTAAATGTCCGTTTTTCAAACCAGATGTTTTCCCAGAGGGTGCCAATTTCCTCCCTCCCTTCTCTAATAAGCATTTGCATTTTCAGTGGTGTGTGTGTGTGTGTGTGTGTGTGTGTGTGTGTGTGTGTGTGGTGTCCCTGCCTTCAGCAATCTTAGTTTTGTCCCAGAAATTTAAAAGGTGTAACTCTCCAACTATAACTTGTGGGAAAACCTCCTGGAGAGCCAGCTAGAAATTTAAATTCCTGGAAGCTGCTCTGAACCATTGATCCAATAAGTTTCCTGCCACCAGGAAACTGAATTTTACTCACCTCAGATCAGCTCCATGTAGAAGGGTGATAGATTCCTAAAAATGTTGACAGCTAGAATCAGGCAAATGTTGTACTTCCACTTCCATTTCATGCTGTTTGAACAAAGTAGATGAAAATTGTGGCCTAATAATCAGGAACCCCCACATTAGTGTAAAGTGTCTTTAAGACACACCAAGATCACCCAGAGATTTGGAAAACTTAAAGCAGGGACGATTTTGGAACTGAAAAAGGACACAGCCCTGAGGAGTGAGTAAAAAAGAACACAGATAACTTGGAAGTCAGACAGAGCTGAGTACAAATTCTGCACTGAGCCACTCTGGGACTGGACCAGTTACTGATCTCTGAGTTTCCACTCTGGAATATTGCTACCTCTCTGAAAGGGGACTAAGAAAATAAAATAAAATGCATTTATGCATCTAGTAGGAGTGATCAATAGAGTTCCTACTCATAACAAACTATGCTACTGTTTTCCCTTACAAGGAGCAGATGGGTTAGGGCCTCCAAGTCCCTACTTCAAATTTGTCTTGGGGACTTGGCCACAGTTTGGCCACCACTGCCCATGGAGCGTGTGTGTGTGTGTGTGTGTGTGTGTGTGTGTGTGTGTGTCCCCTCTAAAGCCAGAAGGATGCTCCCAATCTGCCCAGCCCCATAGACCTAAAAGAAGTAGTGGGCTGGGCCTTTTTTTTTTTTTTTTTAAAGATTTCCCTCCGGGTCTTTGGCCTGGCGCCACAGGTGTCTGCCTGGGTTTCTAAGGCTGCAGAGACCTTGGAGGAAACACCAAGGCCCAGCAGCCTGTGTGGCTGGGGACAGGGAGCCACCTCGAGGTGGCCCCGCTTCGGCCGAGGTTGTAGTCTGAGACTCCAGCGGCCCTCAGGGAGCCTAAAGAAGCTAGGGGGATCCCACCTCGCCCTGCGCACCCAGTCTGCTGCAGTTCGCGGGTGCGACTCCCTCGCCCTGGCGGGCGGTAAGGAAGAACTCTCGGGTCGAGATCTAGGGCTCCTGCCCACCAGGTGCTGCAAGGAAGCGGGACCCTCACCGGGAGCACCCGAATTCCAGGGACCCTCAGTGCAGAGGCGGTGATGGGAGCCGAGACCCCGCGCAGCACGACCAGACCGCGGGAGAGCGAAGCCCTCGGGGTCTCGAGGCGCCAGTCCCGCGCCTAGGCGTTGCGGGAAGTAAGCGGGAAGTTGGCTGGATTTGGTCTAAATCCTGCTCCACGTTTTCAGGACCGGGCTGTCGCGAGGACCCTTGCGGCTCTCCGCTGCCTCCGGCAGCCAGCGACCCGGCTGGGGACTAGTTGATCAAAGGCGTCGGGCTCCGCGCGCCGCAGCGCTAGAGGCGCGGAGGACTGAGGGGCCCTGGGCCGGCGGGGGACCTGAGAAACCCGCCGCCCAGCGGAGATCGGCTCGGGTTCAATACCCCCTCCCCGCACTAAGATAAAGTAAAAGCCCTCGGTCCGTCTGCAGGGCCTCAGACACCCTCCGGGGCGGACCGAGCGCGGGCTCTCCAAAGGGGCTGGGGTGGCGGCGTGAAGAATGAGGAAGCCGGGCCGGGGCAGCCCCCTCTGGCCCCCCGAGGTGTGAAGGGGTGCGGGCGAGGCGGCGGGCGGACGGCGGGGCGGG
>NW_004624737.1:29489539-29511362 GCF_000247695.1 Heterocephalus glaber
CCACCCCCTTTTAAAGCCCCCTTCCTCCGCGGCCCCTGCACTCTTTGTGAATGAGGGCAGGGAACGCGGCCCTTCCCCCGCCCAGGAGCCACGCCAGACCGCCGCACTCAGAGGACTGTTTGTTAATAGTCCAATTAGATAATTGCCATCTTTCACTCCTTTTGCTCCGCATTTCCCATAAAGGAATGAATGGGGAGAGCGGCGTGGAGAGGGCTTCTGCCCCGGCAAGGTGACGAGAAGGGCTGGAGCATGCTCCTTGCACAAGGCCATGCGCTTGAATTGAATCATTGTAGCCTAATCAATGCTCTTATTGGATTACTGGCTGTTGCTTTTCTCAAAGATATTGTAGCAGAGACAATGAAATAGCTAGGGGAAAACTTTTTTTTTTTAAGCAGATCTCACAGTTGAGATTTTCTCTGCTCTCTCTCTCCCTCGCTCCCTCGCTCTCTCCCTCGCTCTCTCCCTCTCTCCTGCTGGACTCTCCGAGTACAAAGCTGCCCTTTGAATGGGCTGCCTCTGGGCTGCTGGAGGTGCAGGCATGAAAAAATCCAACTGGAACTAAATGAAGAGAGGTGGCAGTTTAAGATGGCTGTCAGCATGGAGGTGTGTTAAGGAGTTCTCGGACAGAAAGCTCGGCTTTTTTTTGAGTGTGGGGGAGATACTTTGGGGGGAAACTTTTTCTCCTCCCCACGCAGAGGCAACTGCTTTCTTCTGCGGCAGCGTGTGTGAGGGGCACCCCCTCCCTTCAGCTCGGTCTGGCGAGTGTGGAGGAAGCCCCTCTAGCCAGTATGTGAGCAGGGGGGTCAAAGGCAAAGGGAAAGTTAATAATGCCTGCTAATGGTACTAACAATTCAGGATGAATCTTGTCAAAAGTTTTTCTGGAAGTGTAGGTCTTTGATTGTGTGTTTCCTGAAAGCAAGACCAATCATTTCCGTTTGTTCACTGGCTAAACCCCTACTTGATTGGGGACAAGGACAGAAACCATCCATTACGATCTGATATATTATCCAAACAATTTAGTGTATTCATGAGGTAACCGAAACGTGGGGGCTGCGAAATTACCCGTAATCAATTGCAACAGCGAGTGCGCGTCCCCCCCGGGTGTCGGACAACTACAACTCGCCGGCGTCTCAGTCCCAGGCGGGAGCCGAAGCGTCGCGGAGTTGCGCTGTTCGCTACCTGATCGCCAGGCTGGGGACACTGGACGTGCTCGGAGGACGCGGGCGCTGACGAGGCGGCCTCGTCGCTGCTCCGCCGGGATCCCGGACTCGACCGACGTCTCCGCGAGCGCGCCACTCTCCGGCGCCGCTGGCCCCCCGCGCCCACCGAGGCCGCCCCGCGGGGACGTTCATTCCCGCCGCCCGACCGAGCGTAGGGGCTGCGTTGTAGGGGTTTTGTCTCCCTTTGCCTTTTTATTTTTCCTTTTTCCTTTCCTCTTCTTTTTCGTGTTGTTTTGCCTATGTTCGGGAAACCAGACAAAATGGACGTCCGGTGCCCCTCGGACGCCGAGGCCGCCCGGGTCTCGAAGAGCGCGCACAAGGAGAGCCGGGAGCTCAAGGGCGCCGAGGGGAGCCTCCCGGCCGCCTTCCTCAAGGAGCCGCAGGGCGCCTTTTCGGCGTCGGGCGCCGCGGAAGATTGCAACAAAAGTAAATCCAATTCCTCAGCCGACCCGGATTACTGCCGCCGGATCCTGGTCCGAGGTAGGGATGGGCCGGGCAGGGCTGGGGAGCTGTTCTCGGGGCGACCCGGGCCGGAGCTGCGTTCCGCTGCCGACCAGGGAGGGGGTGCCGGCCAGGACTTGGGAGAAAGTTGCCGGGCTTCCCCGCCCAGCCCGGCCTCCGGAGACAAGCCTGGGGCTCACCTGGGCGCACTCTGCAGGGGCCTCGACCCTGCAAGCCCCAGGGGCCCCGCCGGCCCACTGCAGGGAGAGCCGGGGCTGCATGGCCTGCGCCGGCCACCAGGCTGCGGCCTCCGATCTGGGGAAGGAGCTGGGGAGTCCGGAGGACGTGTGCGCGCCCCGCGCGCTGGAGGACTTGCTGGGAGCGGGCCTGCGGGCTCCTGCGCCTCGGCGCGCTGAGCCTCCCACTGGAGCCCGCGCTTGGAGGAGCAGCCACCGGCCGCCAGCCACGGCCCGGCCAGTTGGCGCGCTGGGCCAAGGGCCCTGGCGCTGCGCTCCGGGCCCGGCCGCCGCTGCCAGGAGAAGCGGCCGAACTGGGCGCCAGGGCTACGGATGGCGCCTTCTGTTTGGCTCGGCCTCTCTCGAGAGCGGCGAGAGCTCAGCCCGGGCAGCGGCTGCGGCCAGGCCCGGCCCTAGTCCGGCGCCGCCCCCGGCAGAGAGCAGGGCCCTGCTGGCCTAGACTCCGTCCCTCCTCCTTCCGCCGCCCTGGTTCAGGAGGGCAGGAGAGTCCAGGGTGGGCGTGAGATCGCTGGAGCGCAGGCTGCTTAACAGCCTAAGGCCCGAAGAACCCTGGCTGGTCAGCGAGGGAACGCTCGGGCCGCAGGGGACCCGGATCGCACAGGGAAGCTCCCCAGACCGGGAAGGAACATCTTCCTATTTGGAATTGATTTTCCCCCCTCCCCTGTCTGGAGGTCCCTGCAAGGTCCGGTCCTTCCTCCTGTCAGTGATATGGTGTTACCCCACCACCACCACTGTCTGCTTCTCAGCTGTAGCTGTCCCCCACCCCACCCCACCCCTTGTAGGCTGCTGGGGACTGTGTCCCCAAAGCCAGCTGGGACCAAGGAGGTGGAGGGAGAGGGGAGGCTGGCGGCTGACATCTCCCCTTCCTCAGATGCCAAGGGGTCCATCCGAGAGATCATCCTGCCCAAGGGCTTGGATCTGGACCGGCCCAAGAGGACCCGAACGTCCTTCACTGCGGAGCAGCTCTACCGGCTGGAGATGGAGTTCCAACGATGCCAGTACGTGGTGGGCCGCGAGAGAACCGAGCTCGCCCGGCAGCTCAACCTCTCCGAGACCCAGGTACCCCGCAGCCAGGCTTCGCAGTTCTGTACCAGGCTTCTGCCCCACCAACACCCGCCTGCTCATTCTCATTACCTAACCCGGGTTTGGACAGTGCTTCTCAGGGGAGGTGGAGGAGACGACGGAGCCGATGGGGAAGAAAGATCTGAAGGTTTCTTCCCCTTTCATAAAGCGTCCTTTTCCGTGTAGATCCCTACGTCTTCCAGGGCCTACATTCTGTACACGTTGGCCTGGCCCAGGAGGCCCAAATTCTATCCTTTAGTAATTCATAAAGGTTTCCAGTCTTGAAAATTTTCTGCTTACTTCTGCTTGTACAAAGAATTGACTTTTTGTCTGTTTTGGAGATGCTATTTCAGCCAGATTTTTAGTCACCCCTCGCTTTGGGGCCCCAGCTTTACGAAGCACCCAGGCCTATTCTGCAGGAAGTGGGATTAGAAAGATACACAACTTTGAGATAGCTGTGTCCCAATCTGGCTGCCCCTGCCCTGATCCGTAATGTTCTTTCTGGTTTTGTGTTGTGCTGGACCCAGTCCTGAGCACCACTCTGGCCTCCTGGAAGGCCTAGTCTTCCATGCTAATGGTGAGACTTGAGATGGGAGATGGGAGATGGATCTCTTGGCTCTGGGAGCCTGCGCTTTAGGTCTTCACATCAAATCTGTGTGTTACCCAGTGTGACCCAGTGATCCCTGAGCTCAGGGTGACTGTAGGACTAAGAACTCTGGGGGCTGGCCGAAGCAGGCCCCCAGGTTGCCCTAGGTAAAGCAGCCTTCTTTCTGAGGACTAGTTCCTCTCTCAGTGCCCAGCTTTGAAGCAGGTGGGGTGCATTTTAAGCCTGGGATTTGGGTTGAATGCTGAGAACTGATGACAGAACACATGGGATGTTCCTTTGTAGTTTGAATTGGCATAGTAGGTTTCCCTCATCTTTCTACCACTACCCCTTTTTAGTTTTCAAAATCTAGACTGGATAGCTTTTCCATACAGCTGCCACACTCTATTTTGGGTGACTGCTAGGTCAGAAGAGGGGTAGAGGGAGAAGAGGAATTGAGAGGGCAGGCTGGTAGAGAGTAGTATTTGGTCTACCTCAGCCTCCTATCTTCCTTTCATGATTCCAAAGTTCATGATGGAGAAAGCAGGAGTGGTAAATTAAGAGTATCATTCAGACCCTCAATCCAGCTGGTAGTGAGGGAGTGGGGCGAGTAGAGAAAGCTTGGCCTCTAAATTCATCCTGCACAAATTATTCCTTTTACAGACACCTTGCCTGCTTGCTACTGGTTTATAGTCAAGTCAGCCTAACAAGCAGGAAACAACCACTTCGGGGGCCTTCAGCAGGAATAGTAATTCTGCGGCTAAATTTGAATGCACTGGGCTATGGCCTGGGTCTAAGGAAGGCTGAGAAACTCCCCTCTTAGCCACCTGCTCCCCACATTGCATCTTGATTCAAGCCTCACACCCTCTATTGAAAATTGGGGCTCTCTGGCCAGCTGATTGACACATCTATGAACCCCAAATCTCACTGCTGGTAACACGCAGCCCAGTGAAATCTTTCCTGTCTTCCTCTGAGTTAGTGTCATGGATGTTTTTATTGTTTTATTTTTTGTGACCGGCGCGGGCCTCAGCCTGCCTCCATGACCCGGAAGCTCAGCCCAGTGGAGCTGTGTCCCCCACCTGGCGGCTGCAGCTTCGCCGGGCTCTTGAGGGGCCGGAACCTCTCCGGAGGCCCGGCGGCTAGTAGGGGTGCGGCTGGGTAGTGCTATAGGAGTCCTCGTGCCCCTGGAGCCTGCTCCTTGACGCTTGTCTTCCTTGTTCCCCTCTTTCACCCTCCTCGTACCCCGACGCGCAGGTGAAGGTCTGGTTCCAGAACCGGCGCACCAAGCAGAAGAAAGATCAGGGCAAGGACTCAGAGCTGAGGTCGGTGGTGTCGGAGACCGCGGCCACGTGCAGCGTGCTGAGGCTGCTGGAGCAAGGCCGCCTGCTGTCACCGCCGGGCCTGCCTGCGCTGCTGCCGCCTTGCGCCACGGGCGCCCTCAGCTCGGCGCTGCGCGGACCCAGCCTACCGGCCCTGGGCGCGGGCGCTGCTGCGGGCTCAGCCGCCGCCGCCGCCGCCGCCGCCGCCGCCGCTGCCCCAGGCCCCGCGGGCGCGGCCTCTCAGCACCCACCGGCCGTGGGTGGCGCTGCTGGCCCGGGGCCCGCGGGGCCAGGGGGACTGCACGCGGGAGCGCCGGCCGCGGGCCATGGCCTCTTCAGCCTGCCGGTGCCCTCGCTGCTTGGCTCCGTCGCCAGCCGCCTGTCTTCCGCCCCGTTGACAATGGCTGGTTCGCTAGCCGGGAATTTGCAAGAACTCTCCGCCCGGTACCTGAGCTCCTCGGCCTTCGAGCCTTACTCCCGGACCAACAATAAAGAAGGGGCCGAGAAAAAAGCGCTGGACTGATTTTAAGTGTTTCCCTGTATTTATATTTATAGTATCTATTGTGGTGATATTTATGGATTCACGCGCGTTAGGCGCCCAGGGCTCCTGCGCTGGCCTCCTGGCTCCACCAGGCCTCTGACAGCTCTTACCACCAAGCTCTGCATCTCACTTGGGCTACTATCTTTTTTTTTTTCTTTCCCGCCCCGCCTCCAGCCCGCTTCCTTCTGAATGCAGGAGCGATCCAAAGAATTGAGGGGAATACCCGAATTAGCCAACCTGAAGTCCCAACCAATGCTCACCTCTGGAGGGCAAAGACTGGTTCTAACTCCGGGGCGCAGGACACCTGCTCTAGATCGGGCTGCTGGCGCTGCGGATTATACCTATGAATATTTGAAAGACGAAAGCTTTACGCAGACCCCAGGGGCTGAAAAAGCGTGCAGGTTTCTTTAGACCAAAAAAGGAGGACATTTCTTCCTCTTGCCAGAGAAACCAGGGCTTTTGGGAGCCCCTGGGCCCCCCCCTTTGCGGACCTCTCGAAATTGAAGATGCACACTTAGCTTCCTGGCGGACACTTTCTGCCGAGTTTTCCCTCTTTCAGGGAAACTCAGATCACAGCCGCCCTTGACCCCAGGGAAAAATAAACCAAGCATCATAGTAGGCAACGGTAGTGATAAATTTGATCTAATCAGCAATAAAGATTGATAATAACTACTACATCAAACCAGATGAAATGGAACCAGTTTTTAAATATTTGTAATAATGGAGTTTGGAAGGTGTAAGAAAGATCAGAATAGAGAATGCGCCACGGGGCAATGCAAAATTAAAAGTTCTGGGTGTTTTGACTTTAAACAGGAATTTAAAGGAGGGAAAGCAAAGAAAACGTCTCCAGTAAAGAAAAGTCAGACTCTTTTCTTCAAGGCTGTTTGGGGCAGTGCTGGACAGAGTCTCAGTCCTTCCCAAGAGCCCAGTGTGGCCGCAGGGAGCTGTCCGGACCTCAGCGCTTCGGCCCACGGCCTCTCAGACGCGTGGCTGGGGCAGAATGGCAGGGTTTGGAAACGAATCTTCACACCCATCGCCTCCTTTTCCACACTCCCAGATTAACAAAACCTTTCAAGCAGGCAAGGAACGCCTGGATTTCAGCGCAGTTCTTTCCCTAAGGGGAGGTAGGGACGCTGCCGGGTCGTCCCTCAAATCCCAAAGGTTTCCTGCGAGGCTGAAAGGCATTCACTGTCGCTCCCCAGCCACGGGGCTTTCGTGGTCCCAAGTCGGAACCCCGACTGTCGCGGTGGCGCGGCCTCACCCCTACCCTGCGCAGCGACGACAGTCCCGACAGCCACAGCCACCCGCATCTTAACCAAAATCACAGACCCAGACAGCGAGATGCGCAGTGTCTAGAATGTATTTGTCCCTCCGAAATGAGCGCAAACCATTTTTAAAAATAGTAACTTTATTGTAAATTATTTACGCTGGAAGCTTTTTTTCCCTTTCCCTTTTTTATTTTTATTTAGGCAAATAGTGAAAAAATAATGAATGATTCAAACGCGGGTAGGTGTCCCTGAATCCTGGCTACTAACTTTGTTCTGAATGTTTTGGCTATTTGGATGTTTTGTATTTATGTGGTGAGAGTGAAATATATATATCTATGATGATAAGTGAGGTGTATTTTTGTCTTATATTTGAAGGATAAAAATAAAAACAAAAAAGAAGAAAAAGAAGAAAGATCCAGGAAATGATGAGTCTCAGCGCGGGGACTCCTGGGACAGGGGGTGGCGGCAGCCGCAGTTTGGGGCCCTACAACTGGTACTGTGAACTTATAGGGTGAGGTGTGGGAGATTTTGGTTCCCAGAGAAACAGATGTCGATCTACAAGGACCCAGCATCCTTCCCCGACTCGCCCTCCAGAGCTCGGTTTGCTCCTAAAATATCGAGTCCCTCAGGCCCTCCCCCACCGTAAGTTTCTGGGTTTATTTAGGAACTTGTCTCCCATACCTAAAATCCCTGCCTCCTAACGCTGGCGGTTTCTAGAGTTTTCTAGCTGCATCTGCGTGTGGGATTTTATGCAATCACGGGGCCAGGACAGGAAAAATTTTATTCTCTTCTGACTTAGAACAAATCTCTCCGCCATCAATAGAAAAAGAAAAACCAACCTACCAAGCAAAAAAACAAAACAATTTTGAGGGAGCAAGAGAGTGAAATCTGTACTAACTCCTGGGAAAAGATTTCTCCCTCCATCTGGTCATCTGGTCCCAGGACCTAGGCCGTGGCTTAGGCATCTGGGGATCTCTGGAGAAGCCCCTCCTGAGCACGCTCTCCCCGCCGGGTGGGGTGCGGCTGGGACGCAGCCACAGCAGCTCTGGACCTTCCGACGACCGCGCCCAAACACCTGAGGGTTTCGGGAACCTGCTGATCCCACGCTGCACCCGCACAAGCCAAGCCTCCAACCCTTACTCTTGTGCTGGAACTGCACCCCCAATTCGAGGCATCCGAAAGGTGGCTGATGCTCAGTGTGGGCAGCGGAGCCCTTAAACTGAGTCGAGGTGCTGCGGACTTGGGGTCCCACTGCGAGCTCTCGGTTTTGCTGAGATTAAATCGGCCCACAGGCAGTTCACTTTTGTTTTGCAAAGTCTGTAGCATCCTTCAACTCTGCTGCCCCCTCCCCACTTCCTTTTTCTACTCTTCTCTCCTGTCCTGAACACCCTATCCCTTCTCTGAGCACCTCTGTCTCTAGTGGGCCCTCTAGCCTTGTCAAGCCTTGTCTCCCCCCATCTCCGCATCTCTCTCTCTCTCTGGTGCGCGTGCGCGAAAACACACACACACACACACACACACACACACACACACTTCCTTTTGGATTCCTTCCTTCTCCTGCCTGGTGTCCGAAAGGCGCAGGTGGTGAGTGGATCAGGCTGCAGCTTCTAGGCTGGTGGCAGGGGTTCTCCAAGGGTGAGAAGGGAGGAAGTGGCATAATTTTATGGAACAAAAGAAAACACAAAACTCCCAGCTTCGGGGTTCCCAACCAGCTCTACCTTCTCTCCCAGAAGCCCCTGCCTGGGAAGTTACCAAACCAATCCCTCCTTCCAGCTCCCCCCACCTCTCTTTTTTGGTTTCTTCTCCATTAAAGAGGGAAATACCCATCACCCATCTCCTCTCCGCTGTCACCTCCCTTCCCTCCCTGGCTTTGGGCAGGGCTGCGGAGCTCCTTGCCTGCACTCAGGGAATGCAATTGATCTTAAAGAGCCTCTTCTGTTCTGAAAAAGAATCACAATTATAATTTTAAAACATTTGTAGACATTCATTTAATTTTAGTGCCCTCTTGTTTTCCCTTTTCTTCTCCAAGGGCCTCCAGCAAGCTGCCTTGGTGTCTGCTGAGGCCTCTGTCCCAGGGAGGAGGCAGGTGACCTCTGTGACAACAGCTGGCGCTGCCTGGGAGAAGGTGGGAGAAGCTCCTGAGAGTCCGAGGAACAGCTGGAAGGAGACTGGTGGTAAAGGCACCTCTGACTCAGGCCTGCACAAAGCCACATCCAAGTTGTGTCAGAGCAGAAAAGAAAAGGAGAGAAAACCTCTCACCAAACCCCTGTGCTTTTGGTGGTAAGGTTTGAGAAATTGTGGGAAGCCACTTGGGGAGTTGAACGGGGGCACATGTCCTATCCACCCTTGCCGCTGTCCTGATCTTGAACCAGAATGTATTCCTAATACGCAATATTTAGCAGCTCTTTATGGTTTACAAATCACATTTCACATACCGCAATCTTTTATTCCTAATGATGGCTTTGGGAAGTCCAAAACATTTTAAAGATTCACATACAGGATTGGAGCAAATTACTTGCTCAAAACCATAGGTCAGGTCCAACCACAATATTATAAGCTCCTCCTGGGCTAAGCCCTCCTCTTTGCATTTTTTCTTTCTCTCCATCCTTTACCCACTCTCCCTCTCTTTTTTCCTTCCCTCCCTCTCCTTTTTTGCCTCCCTGCTCTCTCTGTCTGCCCTTCCTTCCTTTCTTCCTTCCCTTGCCATGGTGCCTCACTCATGCTACTTGAAATTCTTAACCTGGTGGCAACCACACTGGCTAACTCTCATTTCCAGTCCTTTCTACTATGACAGCTGCTAAGTTTATTTGGTGCCTCCATCAAGAGGCCTGAATTTCTCTCTTATTCCTAGTTTCTTTGCTTGCAAGTGTCCTCAACTTTTCTCTACTTCCCTCAAGAGTGGCATATTTAAACTCCTTACCCTTTTTGGCCTGATACTTTCTTTAAATTTTTAAAAATTGAGATATAACATTAATATGCCAAACACCCATGTGATAAAGTACATGAAGTTTAAGTGTACAAATTGATGAATTAAAAAAAAAAACCCTTGAATAGCTCCAATAAAATCCTTTTAGTTTCTCCCCTAGGCCACATGATGAAAAAGTGTCTTTTGCCTATTTGGAAAGAGATGGTACCTCCTTGATGTGCTGTTGTCCCATAGGAAGCCTTTCCAGGAAATCTTTCTAAGTTTCCCTCAAGGATTTAGAAATCATTTATCTCTTCCAATCCCCGACACCCAGAGCTTAAGTGACTTAATTCAATAACTAATTGGAACTTAAAAACTCACTAGGTTAGGCTTTTTCAAGGTACAAACCACAGGCCAGAATCACCTGGACACTGGTTACAATGCAGCTTCCTATGCCTCAGCCCCACCTGAGCAACCAGAAGATCTAGCTGGGGCTCAGGAATGTGCATTTGTAATCAAATGTGTAATCACATTTGAATCAAAGTGATTCTCAGCCACACTACATTTGAGACGCTCTACACTAAATGACAAACTCCTCAAACATTGCAGCCTCCAGCAGCTGGCCCAGGTCCTGGCATTTGGTAGGAATACAATGAATGTTTGTTAAACAAATTAATCCACCTTTTCTGACACAGATTAGAGTTTCTTGGACTACATCATACCATTGTAATTTGATGCCATTTTTACTCTGGGAAATCTTTACATTTCAGAGGGTTTTTTTTTTATTCAAAGGGCTTTCATTCTGATAGAGCAGGAGGGGAAAGAGGAATCGACTCTGGTGGCTTCTCAGGTCTTGGGGAAGGTCTTTTATGAACCCAATTTGGGCCATGCTGTGGCCAGGGCACACCTGCACACTGCAGTCCCTGGTGGTTTTGGAAGGGCAGGAGGGGAGCTCTGCAGGGTTGCTGGAGGGCACTCATGTGCACATCCTTCGTGGTCAGATCTACAGGATTCTCTGGGAGGAGCCTCAGAGCTGTGAAAGGAGCGAGACCACCAGATCCAGAGAGCCGGCCATGGAGTGGATGTGGAAACTGAAAATTCCTTGACTAGCCTGATTTATAGTTGATACGAAATAGATTTTCCATCTAGAAACACATCAGCTGATCCTCCTACCTGAAAACAAAATAAACATTGTGCTGTGTGGTAGTGTTGCATCTGTTCTTAGAAATAAATCATATCATATGTATGTATACATATAGTATATATAATTTTTCATATAAAAGGTTTTTCTTCTTATAAAAGTATTGTTTATATAAAATTTTGTGATGCATTAGGTGCACAAAGGAATAAAACAGTTCCTCTTAATACTGCCTCTGTGTATGGGCTCTGCAGTCAGAATGACTTGGGGTCAAATCCCAGCTTGACCACCGAATAAGGTGATCTCAGTTAAATTACTCAGTTGGCTGCTCTAAGCCATTTCCATGTATGTTGAATGAAAATAATAATGGTCCCTAACTCATAGAATTGTCATGAGTATTTAATTGAATAAGACACATGGAGCATCTAGTGTAAGCCTAGAATATACACCCAGATGCTAGCCATTTACTATGTGACTGTATCCATATAGTAGCTCATGTTCTGAGATCCTCTGGGCCTCAGTTTTCCCGTCTGTAGAATGAAGAGATTGGCCTCAAAGTTCTTTCTCAGAAAGGACTTGGAATGTGGTTCAGCCAGTGGTAAGGGAAGTTACCCCCCTTGCCAATGGCTGGGTACTACAGCCATTAGTAAGCATAGCATTTTTACCAAAAATGATAAATTATTATTTTAATGATTCGGTGGACAGAACTCAACTGTCAGTTGTCAGACAGCTCTTTGCTGTCTCTCCTTAGGGATTACCTTATCTGAAGAGAGCTCCCTTGCCCCAGGTCATGCTCTACTTCCCAGGGTGGTTTCCAAAGACAAGACAAAGAGGGAAGCCTGGTCCTCGCGTCGCAACTTTGGACAACTTTGCAGGGTCACCCCATCTTCCAAACTCCCTGAAATGCTGGCAGCTGAGGTCCCTATTGAGATTTCATGCAGTTTGACTTATTCTTCTGTCTAGCCCTGTCCTGCCACGGCTGTTGAATTGGAAGCTCTCCCTGATACACCTCCCACAGGGACAAGAGAGGATGGTGGTAATGGGTATAGGTGGTACTGTGGTAGCAGACACGGAGAAGAGAGATGGCTTCAAGGCATTTTGCTGAGATTCAGCATATCTTAGTATCTGCTTGGAAGTGAGTGGTGGGGGCCTTGATTTCAACATTGGGTCCAAGTGGAACTTTGAAACCATTTCCTGAGCATCTGAGAGGAAATTAGATATGGAACCTGAAGCTGAGAAGGATTTGGTGGGGTAGCCAAGGCAGACTTGGTTCTGAGGATGGAGTAATGGCTGCAAGTTCCAGCAGAGGCCTCCAACTGAAGGCAGGAAGGCCTACAAGTATGAATAGAGTATCTTATCTCTGTTCTCTCCACCTGTGGCTTAATTGTTTTATCTGTGGATTCACCAGCTTTCTCTCCTGTTTGCACTTCTGATTCCATGATTCAACATTCATTTCATCATCATTGCCCTGTCAAAAATGTCCTCTTGGCTTATAGAATAAAGATCTCTACTTTGGTTTTTGTATTTTGTCCATTTTCAGTGATTTTTGTGACAGTTCACTGAGCTCTTGGACAGAGTGTACACGACACAGACAAGCAAACTGATAGAATGAGATGCACTTGCATCAGCTTGGTGTCCCCAGGGCATTGGTATGTCACATGTGTGCGCACACATGTACACATTTCAGAGTTCTTGCTTTTCTTTCACATAAATAGATTTATCCTATACATACTGCTTTGGGACCTTTTCATTTAACAGTGTGTTTTGGAGACCTTGTTATCTCATTGTTCATAGAAGTACCTATTCTATTAAAATCAATATAGCATTTTATAGTATGGGCATATAGAATCAAAAGATAAAAATATTTAAAATTTAGTGGGTACTGCCAGAAGCTGAACACATTTATGTTTCCATCATAGTTTTGGAAAATTAGATTAGGTAACTTGATTTGATTCCTTTGAGGCTCTTTGATTTCTTTGATTATTTGAGGCTAACTCCTCAAATAACTGGTGTTAAAAATGCACACCACATCAACTCCATGAAATGTTTCCAACAACAGAAGTTGTTCTTTCTCTTCTCTGGATCATTTATTTATCTTGTAGATGATGTAGGACCTCCTTTCATATTAAAAAGATTCATTTTCAAGGCATAAAAGTCTAATTTTCAAGGTTTATTACAGAAAAAAGTAGTGCTTTCCCCTTTTTGTTTGTTTGTTTGTTTATTTTATGGTACTGGAAATTCAACACAGGGTTGGTCTACCACTGCACTGCATACAGTAGCCCTTTCTATTTTTTATTTTGAGACAAAAACTTACTAAGTTGACCAGGCTGGGCTCAAACTTGGGATATTCCTGCATCAGCCTTCCAAGTAACTACAATTACAGGCATGTACTACCATCCCTAACTCCCTGATTTCATTCTTAAAAAGCAACCACTCTAAATTTCTTCATTTCCCTTGAATTCTTAATTCCTCCCATTCATATCCTTAACGTACCTAGAATTCCTCTCTTCCAATCAAAATACTTTATTTTCAGCATTTTGGGGGAAGTTAAATCAATGTAAAGTAGTTACAATGTTATAACAACACAAGCCCTAGTCATGGCTGAGTTGTGTACAATATATTACGAATCCATTTATTATCTTGTGCAAGTTTCATTTTATCTGGAATATTTCTCTTACTTTTTAAATTAGTTTTCTTATAATAATCAGTAATTCATTTCAAACTCTGTCATAAATGTAAACCTCTCACTAAACTCATACACATCAAATATTTCCCCAGTTCTGTCTTTCTGGAGAATCTGTCTTGGGGCTTTTGTCCTGCTCCAATTGAGACCACTGGCTCTTTAGACCTGAGACACAACTGTTTTTCTAGAATCTTCATCATTATTCAGGGCATCATAGCTTTTCATGGGTTGGAAATTCTATTTCAGGAATTCTGTGTCTTTCTCTTTGATGATTTACTGTCTTGTTTTGGTAGGGTACTTCCTTTAGTAGGTCCTTGAGAAATTTTATAGGGATTTAAAATTTTGTTTTTGTTTTTAAGCTTAAATGCCTGAAAATCCTTCTGTTCTAACTTTACAGTTACATGGCTGGATATTTAGATAAAGATGACTTGGTTGTAAATATCTTTTCTTTTTTTAAAGATACGGTCTCACTATATAGCGCAGGTTGGCTTTGAACTCACTATGTAGGCCAGGCTGGTCTTGTACTCGAGGTGATCCTCCTACCTCAGTCTCCCCAGTGCTGAGATTACAAGCGTGCATCACCATTGCTAGACTTGAAAATACCTTTTTGTGTGTGTGTGTGGTACCAGGGATCAAACTCTGGACCTTGCGCTTGCGAGGTAGGCGACGGTACCACCGAGCTAAATCCCTGGCCCTGAAAATACCCTTTTGAACTCATTTGGCAGACTTTATTGTCTCCCAGCCTCCAGTGTTGCTGTGAAGTCCAATGTTATACTAATTTGTGATTCTTTACATGTGCTGTTACTTCTCTCTCAAAGTTTTTAGGATCTCTTCACAAAAATGTGCTTACAGTTGGTCTTTTATTTTTTTACATCTAATGCACTGCTACTCACTGGGCCTTTTCATTTAGAAACTCATTTATCTTGAAAAATTTCCTTGGTAATTTCTCTCCTTCTTTTTCATGTGGATATTTTTCTTCTGAAACTCCTGTTATTTTGAAGGTGGATCTCACGGGGTACTCTTCCAATTTTTTAATTCTTCTTTTCCTTTTTTTATTACTGGAAGTTTTTAATGAATTAAAATGTACAAAGTACTTAGGATTAGTGCCTGGTCAGTTTTATCTTCTAATATGCCTGCTGAAATTTTCATTTTGCCTATTAAATCTTTAATATATAGATAGCTGACTTTCTAAATCTGTATTTTCCAATATGGTATCTGCTATTCAATGTGGTTATTTAATTTTAAGTTACATACAATTAAAAGTCAGTTCCTTATTACTAGCCACATTCCAAGTGCTCTCTGGTCACGTGTGGCTACCCTCTTGGATAGCACAGACACAGAACATTACTATTATTATAGGATGCTGCTTTGGATAATGTTCTAAGTGTTCTTCTTTTTAAAAAATAGTGTCCTTTTCTTTTTCCAAGGATTTTGGATTTTTCCAAGAATCTATGTTCTTTTTCCAACTATTTTATGTCTCTGATGATATTAATGGTAATTTGTTTGAAATTTCTTCTGAACTCTTATTCTGCTGGATTGTTCACATTTGTATTGGGGCAGATCAAGCCCAAATGAAAGTGTTCTGTGTGTGGAGGGGGCAAGTTGACTATTGAGCTGTGTGGTGATCTAATAGAATGTTTTCATAGGGATGAATATCAATACCTTTGGTTCCTTTCTTTTATGTCAGGTTTATCAGAGAAGAATTTTCCATTCTCCTAACTGGATGTTATAGGCCTAGTTGCCAATGTTCTAACAGCTAAGTATGTTGAGAGAAGGTAGGAGTCTTATCGGCCAGTATGTAGAATTCTACTTATTCCTTTTTTCTTTTAGTCACATTTCTTTCTGGGTTACAATGCCCAGAAAGTAAACCATTAGTATTCTGTTGAGGTAACAGAAAGGTAGTGTTCTGGCTACTTGGAATAGATGGAACGGGATCAAACCAGGAGTCCAATGATCTTGTTTATATATTTATCTTGTGTCCTGCAACCTTGAAGAACTCATGTTAGTTCTTTTTTTTTTTTTTTTTTGGTACCGCGAATTGAACTCATCACCCTGCATTTGCTTCCCTGGCCCTCATCTGTTAGTTCTGATAGTTTATTTTATGAATTGGAAAGTCATTTCATAGTTTCTCAAGAGGAGTCATGGCACCTCATGAAAAAGAGTGAACATAGTTGAAATCTATTGAAGAATGAAATGAGCTTCTCCTCTCTGAAGAATAAAGGCAGTACTTTCAGATAGGACAATTACTAATAAATTATTATTATAAGATGGTCCATTCTGACTTAGCCTCTTCAGGACCATGGAAATATGGGGTTACAATATTGTGACTATGATTCAAGTTGTAATCTCCACCTTAATCAACAAACTGTTTCTCAGAAGGGAGAGATATTGGATGATTAAGAAAATTCTCTCCTCAGCATGAGGAAAGGCATCAGAGAACACACTGAAAATGGGATGGTGGTAGGTTTAACAGGATACCTTCTACATCTCTGAGGTTCTTCATTTCTTGTTCCCATAATTCTTATAATTCCATTGGCTGGATTTCTGTGGAAGTTTCTTAATATATCTCCTTTTTATTCCCTACAGCATGTCCTCTATATTGTAACTACCATGATATTTCCCCAATGCAGATGCAGTCATGTTACTTCTCTGCTTAAAGCTTTTCACAAGTTTCCCATTGATCTTAGAATAAATTCGGTTTCCTTAGAATCTCTGACAAGGCCATTCATGATCAAGGCTTGAATATTTCTCTTTGCTTTTATACCTTTATGCTTTTTGGCCTAGACTTAAAGAGCTTCAGTGCATTGTTCAGAATATGCACAAACTGCTCCCTGTGGCAGGAACAGAGCATGTTTCACTATTAAGTCATTCTTCTTGACCCTCAGCCACATCCTGTTCATCTCATGATTTCAAATCCTCTTTCAGGTCTCAGATGTCACTCCTCTTGAGAAACCTTTGATCCCAGTCTGGAGTAGATGCCTTTTCTTTGTGTTCCCATAGAATCCTATACTTTCCCTTTTACATCACTAATCATGCTTTAATATAACAAGTTTACTTGTTTGCTTTCCTAATATTCTGTAAATTCTGTGAAGGTAAGGATCACATCTGCCTTATTCACTTTAGTTCACCATGAACAGAGTACCTGGGTGATAGTAGATGTTAATAAGCCTTTATTGAAAAATTATTTTAGTGTGTGTGCTCCCAGGTCTTGTTTATACAAGCACTTTAACATCTGTTGATTAAACAACTAGAATCACACCCCACATACATACATACATACATGAGAAATTCAGTGAGAAAAGCAAATTCCAGCCTGTTTTAAAGATATGGAGCCTGAGGCATGAAGAATCAGTGTGTCAGTTAAGGGATTGTAACTTAACTTTATTTTACTGAGTTCCTGGAGTACCACTCTGAACATCACGTCTAACTTGGGAGTTTTAGCTTACCATCACATGTGCTCTACCCTCAAATTTCCCCTTGAATTAGGGCCATTTTCTTTCATTGCCCCAAACCCAAGAACCTTCATATTAGAACCAGAACCATCACTACTCCCTGAAGCTTAGTAATTCTTTCAAGTCAGTATGTTTGGAAAAGCAGCCTGGCATGCACAATCAGGTAGAGGTAATTTGGAATATAGGAAGACGCTGACTGCCCCAAGTCAGGGGTCATTTATATTTGTATCGATGGTCAAGTGGGCTAATTACTCCCCTTTCTTCTCTTAAGACTTGAGGGCCAGGGATTTAGCTTAGTGGTTCCACTGCCTGCCTTGCAAGCACAAGGTCCTGAGTTCGATCCCTGGTACAAAAAAAAAAAAAAAAAAGACTTGAATCAACTGAAAACTAGTGCCAAATAGGGCCCCAAATTTAAGTGGCAGCAAATGGCTGTCAAGGTGGTCTGTTCTTTCCTTCTTACCTGGAATTGAATTTCCCATCCAGTTATAGGCGGTCACTACTTTTCTGGGGGGGTTACCAGGGATCCAACTCAGGATCTTGCACTTCTGAGGCAGCCGTGGCGCCATTGAGCTAAATCCCCGCCCCTCCCATCTAGCTATAGATAGACAAGGGGAGGAAGGAGAGTAGAGAGGGATAGTACTCCTGCTTTTTAAAGCACCCAGACTGGCCCCATGACTGTTAGTCCTCACTAGCCAGGTGGCATTCCCACTTTTTTTTCCATTTGTGACAGTCAGAGGCACTTTTACCATTCCTAGAACTTCCCTAAATTCTAGGCTGAGCTATCCTTTACAAAGTACAACAAAGTATTTTCTATTGTTCTTAAGTTTGACAATCTACAAAAAGTTGATGCTTCTCACTGTTCTCTTGCATTTTTTTACTGTTTGGAATTCTGTTCCTAGGTGTATGATTCATAGCAGGGACTTCAACATTTGTTGACTAACATATTGGAATGACAAAGTTAGCATATTAGGGCAGCTTATTTGTGGCTCTGTGATTTCGTAAGTATAAAAATGTATGTTAAAAGATTTTCTTTACATATGTGAAGTGATATTTCATTGTGGTTTTGATTTGAATTTCTCCCATGATTAGCAATATTGGCACTTTTTCATATACCTGTCTGCCATTTAGGTATCTTCTTGGAAGAATGTCTATTCAGGTCCTTTGCTCATTTTGTAATTAGTTTTGGGGGGTTTCTTCTAGTGCTTTTGAATGTCCTTTTTTATTGCTGTTGAGTTGTAGGAGTTTCTTATATGTTTTGGATATGAATCCTCTGTTATGTATAAATATAAATATTATATTATAAATTATAAATATTTTCTCCCATTCTATAGGTTACCTTTTCATTCTGTTCATTGTTTCCTTTGCTGCCCATGAACTTTTTAGTTTGAGATAGTCCTAGTTGTTTATTTTTGCCTTTATTAAAGCTTATGTTTTTAGGATTATATTTATAGATTCATTACAAAGACAATATCAAGGAGATTTTACTCTATGTTTTATTCTAGCATTTTTATGATGTAGGTCTTATGTTCAAGTCTTGAATGCATTTTGGGTTGGTTTTTGTGTATGGTATAAGGGTCCAGTTTTATTCTTTTCTTTATGGATATCCAGTTTTCCCAATACCACTTATTGAAGAGATGATCCTTTCTCCATTGTATATTCTTGCACCTTTGTAAAAAATTACTTAATTCCTATCTGTAAGGATGACTATTGTCAAAAAATCAGACGTTAACAAAAGTTGGTGATGATGTGAGTATCATAAACTGGTAGATAGGATCATTGGTGATAGGATCATAAACTGGTAGAGCCATTACAGAAAACACAACAGAAGTTCCTCAAGAAAACTAGAATTACCATATGATCCAATAAATCCTACTTTTGAGTATTCAGTATATCTGAAGCAATTTAAATGAAAGCTGAAAAAGATATGTGTATTTTCACAGCTATTGCAGCATTATTCAAAATAGCCAAGATACAAAAACAATCTCAGTGCCTGTGGGCAGATGAATGGATAAAGAAAAATGTGATGTACATGTACGTACCCATACACCCCCAAATGTTATATTTATTATTCAGCCTTAAAAAAGAAGATAATCCTGCAGTTTATGACAAAAATGGGTGAACTTAGAGGAGATTATGTTAAGTAAAATAAGCCAGGCAAAAGAAGAAATATACTGCATTATCTCACTTATACGTGTAATCTAAAGAAGTTGAACTCATAGAAGTACAGTGGAAAGGCGGTTCCTAGGAGTCAGGGGTGGGAGAAAAGGGCTTTTGGTCAACGTGTATAAACTTTCAAATGTAGCACGTGGCCACTACAGTTAATAATAATGTAGTACATACTTGAAGTTTTCTAAAGAGTAAGTGTTCTTAACACATACACACAACCTCCCCAAATGAGATGATGGGTATGTTAATTAGCTTGGGGAGATTACCTTACAATGTGTATGAATATTAAAACAATGTGTTGTATACTTTAAATATATATGATTTGCATTTGTCAATTCTACCTTGATAAAGCAAGAGAAAAAAAAACTTTTGCATGTGCTTTATGCCTCTCACTCCCACTGTATACTTCATTGGCCATGTCCCACTCTCTCCCAAACCATTTAGAAATAGTTGTAGACATCATGAAATTTCACCCTTAATTATTTCACAATCTTCTAAGGACATTTTGTTGCACAACTATGATACTATTATTACATCTAAGAAAATTAACAATTCTGAGATATTACCTAATATCTATAACATATTAAGATTTCCCCAATTATATAAAAATGTATTATAGTTATATTTTGTTTCTTAAATCCAGTTTAAAATTTAGGTTCGTGTATTTCACCTGTTTATTTTACCTCTTTTGTTTCTTTTAATCTATCCATCCATCTCTACATGTTTTTTCATTTTGTTTTGTTTTGTTTTGTTTTTTCAGTGCTAGGGATCAAACCTAGGGCTTGATGCATACTTAGCAAGTACTCTAGCACTGGGCTGGGGATTTAGCTCAGTGGTTCCGCTGCCTGCTTCATAAGCCCAAGGACCCGAGTTTAATCCCTGGTACCAAAAAAACAAAAACAAAAACAAAGAAGAAGTACTCTAGTACTGAGCTATATCTCTAACACTGTTTTGTTTTTTTTTTGGTAATGGGGATTGAGCTCAGAACCCTGCACTTGCGAGGCGGGTGGTTGCCACTGAGCTAAACCTCTGCTCTTGTTTTTTTTTGTTGTTGTTTGTTTGTTTTGTTTTTTAACCTAGAATAGTTGTCTGATTTCTTTTTTCCTCTATAATATTGACTTTTGGAAAGTCCAAACCAGACCCCTTATAGGATGAGATGCATGGTGGATCTGTCTGATAGTTTCCTCATGGTGCCACTGAACACGTCTCTCTATCCCCTGTATTTCTTATGAACTAAAGTGATATACGGAATTACTAGAGCACTTCATAGAAGAAATGTTGTAATGATTTTCTCATATGATCTGAGGAGGACAACAGTTTCATTTTACAATGATCACATATCTACTGAGTTCATGGTAGGTAGCATGTACTATGTTAATAAAGTTGGGGAATGTAAAGAAACAATATATAATATATAGCCTGGCACATGATGGATGCAATATGCATATTTATTGGTTGCTAAACTACATTTTAAAAAGATAATTGACATTGTACGGCAACGCATGGCAAAGGTCAAGTGAATTGCTGGAATGAAATGGTAATTTAATTTAACAAAATTTGAATTTGGTTGACTAGAGCTGCTGCTAGGAGGTGTGAGCTAGATACTGTGGATGAAGCTAGATACTGGAAATACATTGATCTAGACAACCCTGGTCTCTGCTGTGGAGGAGTAAGTACCTCAGCATTCAAAAGTCAGGAAATAAATTTAGGTGAGAAGAAAGAATTTGTGTTAAGTTAATATGGTGCCTAATTGGATTTGGAGTCTGGTTCTGGAAGACTTTGAAGGCCACACAACTCATCAGAAAATATACAGCATTGGTTTTCCAATACAAAGAGATATGGAGGAGAAAGAGGTTGACTTTGGGCACAGTTCTTTACAATTTACAAGGGTCTTACTTTCTTCATTTGTAAAAGAAGAGAAACAATAATAGCTCATATAGTTCATATCTACTGAGCATGTGCCATGTAACAGACACAAGTTTAGGTCATATATAAAAATACTGTACATTAAGAATATGCTTATAATTTCTGTATAAATATTAAAATACTTATAAATCTGTTTATAAAACATAACTTAATATATATTATATAACATATATATATATATATAATCTCCTTTAATCTTTATAATATCTATATAAGCCAGTCTCTGGAATTATTTCCACTCTAGAGATGAGGACACTAAGGAATACAGAGGACAAACAATTTTTCCAAAATTACATAGCAGAATTATTAGCAAGTAGACACTAAAAAAAAAAAAAGAAAGAAACTAAAAGTTTACATAGTACAAATGGTGAACCAGTTGTCATAGTTTAGATTTCTGGAATATTCTTAGGACAATGCTCTCCATCTGAGTAGGATGGGGTAGAAAAGGAGATGGCCAACACAACAATGCGTAAAGCTTTGCAGTGATCCAGCTGGGAGGAAGAAGTCCCTTTCCCCAAAACTACCTGGTAGGGAAGGGGATTTTAAGACAGTTTCGACAGGCAAGCACTAACACTTATGGAACACCTGAAGCATACAGATAACTGTGGGTTCTGTGAGGAAGAAAGAAAGTGAACATTCCCTGAGCACAGATGACAGGTGCCATTACCTTGTTTTCTTTAGCTGCCATTTACTGGGCACCTTCTATAGGCCAGACCCTTGTATATAATTATTTTTCATTCACACAACAATACTGTAAGGTAGGTATAACTGGTGCTATTTTTCTGGATGAGGGTTAAAGGTAAGAGAGTCTCCTCCTCTCTCTCCCCCTCCTCCTCCTCCTCCTCCTCCTCCTCCTCCTCCT
>NW_004624737.1:29511462-29539756 GCF_000247695.1 Heterocephalus glaber
CTCCTCCTCCTCCTAGTGCCTGGGAGGGAAGGAGGAATAGGTGGAGGGGAGGAGGAAGAGGAGGAAGAGGAAGAGGAAGTGGAGGAGGAGGAAGAGGAGGAAAGAGATCAAATTCAATCCCTGACTAGTCAGACTTCACAGCCCATGTTGGACCAAGAATCTGACGGTAGGATTTCCCGATTTTATGAGACTGTTGACCCAATTTTGTGGAGGAACCAATCACTTAGCATAAATTCTCAAAGTAACTTATGACCTCAAAAGAATAAAGAGCTATTGTCCTAGACTGTCAGAAGGACCCCTAGATATCAAAGTCCTCCTGACCTCACTTCAAATTTGGGCAAACAGAGGCACAGAAAAAGAAAAGAGTCTGTTACAGTGATTCAGTAGCAGGGCCAGCACTCGAACCCAGTCCTCCTGCCCTCGTTCATTGTATTTCTTTTCTGATGTCTCACATGAGAGTATTGGAGGTGAAGGATTTAGAACTGTGCCCTGGACCACACTGCCTTCCACACTCTCTTAGCAAGGAGTCAATTAGGCACCTCTGGAGGGAAGTGAGTTAACTCTTCAAGGGCCAGGTACTAATTAGTACTCTGTAAATCACCACTTTGTAGGGTACCATTAGAAGTGACTGCTCTACAGTGAGCTGGAGTGTAGAAGAGTAACCCGGCTATCCACGTACTGTTTCCTGCCAAGTGCAGGGCTTTCTTTTCAAGTCAGGAAGTCCCATGCAGGCTATGGTGAGGCAGGCCTCCTCTGAGGAGGTGCTGGAAGGGGTAGAAAGGGTAAAGCAGGGCCAGCTGCTTTCTGCACTGAGCCACAAAGTTCTGCCTGGATGAACGAGTGTCTTTAATAGAAGGAAGTGCAATCGGGGTCACAGCTCTGCATATTTTATCTTCTGCAAAGCCTTGCAAGATGCTCTAACTCTTCCTAACTTGAAACCACAGCCTCTTGCCCATTTCCTCACTATGCTCTCAAGGATCATTTTATTCTGTTCATCACCTTGCTGGCTTTTAATCAGTATTTACTGATTAAGTTAATGAATGAGATTACTTGGGTTTGAATCTTGGTTGTACTATGTACAAGCTGGGTTATTCTAACAAGAAGTTAACCTCTTTGAGCAGTAACACATATGGTTATCTGGTAAAGCAGAAAATGGAAGAAGGTCTCAATAATGGTCAAGAGAACCCCTCATGGGACCGGGGAGAAAGAAATAGCAGGAGCCAGCCTCCTCCGGCAACTTTGAGGAGACTGACAGCTTTGTTGCAGCCTGCTTCTGTGGCTGTCATGGCCCTTGGGATCCAGTCTTGAGCCTAGGCTCAGGTCTTGCTTTGATGAATATTAAGCTCATTCCTCGGTCTGGGTCTGTCTCAGTAACACTGCGGAACTTAGCAAAATCAAATTTCTCCCATTATTTGAGGGATATTTGGAGGAGATTCCTGCCCAAAGAGAATTCAGGGTAAAAGGTTTAGGGTTTCTAAAGAATGGTCCCTTCTACTTCAGAGAAGTTTCTGCTTCTTTGCTTTGTTCAAGAGATGTCTATTGTTTCCAGATAAAGTCTCTGGGTTTCAGACCTAATTATGATAGGTCTACCAGGAGTTAAAAGCTGTCTGACATTAGACCAATTGCCTAGAAATCATGACACTCATAAGAAATAGTCATCTCTTTATTTGAATAAAAACAAAGTATTCCAGGCCAGATTTTAGAAATACATTATTTTAATTTTTAAAGGAAAAGAATTCTTTAAAGAGAATTGTCAACGATCAAAACTGGTTGATGAATCACGTATGTAACTATGTAATTAAATATCTCCATTCAGAGACCTGCAATTAGAGTTCTCCGTCTACTTACCCATAGTGATTCATTCTTGCTAATATGCTAAGGAAGATGAGAGTCAGAAAGAGAAATTTTAATGTGAATTCTCCCATAATCTGGATGAAGAGGCAGGGAGAATATGTTTTGGGTGGGAGGCAGGAGACCTGGGTTCTAGTTGTTCCTTTTCTATTTCTCATGACCTGTGGGGTTTTGGCCAAATCCCTAAGACCATTTGAGCCTTTGTTTCCTCAGCTATAAAGCACAATAATAATAATACCTACTTCAGAATATGATTAGGAAGCCTTAATGAAAGAATGGGTGTGGTAGAGATTTGTGAATTTCAAGGCATTGTAAGGTCCCAATGCATTTCAATATCTGCTTTCTTTTCTTCTCAACGCAGGCCAGGCCCTCTGTCAGTGGTAGGAAGAAAGGCTTTAATGTACAATATCAGCCATTGTGTGGTGGCAAAGACACACAAATGAAGGGCTAAGGAGCTTTGTTGGCTGTGTCTGTGATTGACTAGAGACCTTGCTCTGATGAGCACAAATTTATTTTTAAGAGAATCGCTATGTACTTGATGGGTTGGGACTTGGCCTGTGTATGTTCCTTCTCCACAGCACAGGATCGCTGCAGGTGTGGCCGGTGCTGGGGCAATGACTTTTCTGGATTCACCTTTAAAGAGAAACCGCCCATTGGGAGCAAGTAGAGGTCACAGTGCATTGTGGCAAGGACATCAGGAGTTCACCGGGTTCAGTCTGAAGTCTCATTGTGGGGGCCACAGGGTGGGAACTGAGGCTTGCACTCAAGCAGGATGTCAGAGCTGGGAAGTACTCTACAGATGGTCTAATCCAGTGGCCTCAAATTGTGGTTGAGCTACAGGATCACTAGGAAACTTGCAAATTCTTGGGTCTCATCCCCCAAATCTCCTGAATCAGAAACTCGGGCTGAGGTTTTGCGGTCTGTGTTTAACAAGCCTTCCAGGTGACTTGGATACATTTTAAAGTTTGAGAAACACTGCCCTAATTGCGTAGATTTTGTAAATCCTTGTAAAATGCCGAGCCCAGTGCCTGGTATATAGTAAACTGTGCTCTACAGCCCAAATCAGATTTCCTGGCTGTTGCTTTTTCCATGACAGCACATTTTGTATGGTCGTGCTCGCTGCTGTGTCGTGGCCACGATGTGCGAGAGCAGTTGCTGGGATTGTTTTGAAGAGGGCGTGGGCTGACTGAAGCGGTGGTAGAGACCTGACATTGGTCTGAAGAAGCAAATAGTCGGACAGCTTCAGCCCTGAGGCCTTCAGTTCCCATTTTGTGTCACATCAAGGGAGAATTCTGTTCTCCTGTGGGATAGGACGGATGTTCCCGAGAAGAAAAGTAGTTTCTTTTTTGACTTAACCATCAGTGGAATTCAGTATAAACTCAGTGCATTTTACTTCTTTTTTTTTGGTACCGGGGATCGAACTCAGGACCTTGCACTTGTGAGGCAGGTGCCAGAACCACTGAGCTAAATCCCAGCCCCAGTGCATTTTACTTCTATGATTGAGTTTCTCCATCTGAAAAGTGAAAATAATGTGATTTCCCTATTGATTTAATTGACCAAGACAGGTAAATTATAAGGTAAGAGCCTAGGAAGAAAGATTTTTCTCTATTAAAATTTAGTTTCATTTTTATTTTTGTGATTATAAATGTAATACATGTTAATGCCTTTGGAAAACCTTACAGAATTTTTTTTTTTTTTTTAAAAAAAAAAAACACCCATAATCTTACCACTCAGAGAAAAAACACTGTTAATGTTTTGGTGAATTTCCTTCTGACCTAGAATTTTAATGAAAACAGTATGATATCAAAAGACATTGTCTGTTGAAGAAAGCTTCCATGTATTGAGTGCCTGCTCTGCGCAAGACAGCATGCTAATTGCCAAAGATGCATTAAATCAGTTACTCCTCACAACAATCCTGTACAGTGGGGGATCCAAACTTCACTCCATATTTAGAATCATCCAGAGCAGCAGTGGGAGTGGTCTGTGGAGCTATGATTTAAAAATCTGAGGTCCATGCCTCAGACTGATTATATCAAAATTTCTGGGGCTGGGACCAAGGCATCATCAGTCCCTTGAAAGGTTTCCAGATGATTGCAATGCACAATCAAAGCTAAAATTCTTCTGTAACGTATGGAGACCAATGGCTCCCAAGCTTTAGTGACTGGGGATCTTGCAAAGACACAGTTGGCTGGGCCAGCTTCTTATTCAGGGCTCTGTAGGGCAGTTTGAGCATAAGTTCCCAGTTCTGCTAGCCCAGGGAAAACCTTGAGAATCTCTGAAGGAGATTATATAGATTATATAAATATAGAAATAGATTAAATAGATCATTTTACAGGTAAGAAGAAAACGAGGCTCAGATTAAATAAATTTGCCCAAGGTATATAGCAAGAGATTTAGGAAGTCAGAATACAAGCCTGGGTTTGCACAGTGCCTAAAACTGTCTCACTCCTTGATTTCCACACCCCACAAGTGTCCCTTTGCTAATGTCCATTCATTTGAAGTAAGTTGTACCCCTGGTAATACCTACTTTTTTTAACCTCCTGGTTTGTCTGCACTTTCAAATGGTACAGGTAAGGAAGTAGCTGCCTAGTTAGTCTCAGAAACAAAATAGTCATCAGAAACACGGGTTAATGCTTTGCTAAGTTTCAACCCAGTTTTCATAAATGAGGAGCACTGGGCAGCTTCAGGGAAAAATTATCTATAAGAACTCATCACAGAATTGCTGAGGGAAAACTCCCTTTGGCTTTCCCTTTAACTTTAAAAGACTTCCCATCACCATTCACTGAGGAGTCACAGGGTTAGGGGTGGAACCCCAAAGTCTGTTCTCACTGGTAAGTTTCCTATTGTTGCTTCCTGGAGACATGACCAGGTAGGGTAGCATTTGCCTCAGCCACAGTTGTCACACATGCTCTCACTAGTTTTCAGTGTTTGCCTTTCATTGTATTATAACACAGCTGAAGTTTAGATTGCCATATATATCTTCAATAAATTAGAGAACTGTACACACTTTACAAACTGATTTGGAAATCTCATCGGAGCCATGGAGCTGGCACGGTTGCTCCGGTGACAGCAGAGCTGTGATAGACATCATACTTTGCTACTTCTTTCTCTAGGTCCAGGGCTTGCTGTGGAATGGGACTTGTGAGTGAGAATTTGAGGCTTCAGGGGAAAGATTTCCAGAAACCACCTTGCTGGCTGCAATCTTAGAGAGAGGCTGCTGGCGAGAAAATGTAGTCATTCATATCACGGTGTCTCTAGACCACACTGTGCAGTATGACCAGGGGTGAATGACCTCACTTTTCTGAGATTATTTCCTCATCTGTTAAATGAACATAATGAAATCCTACTTTTAAGAGTAATTATGATGTTCACTTAATTGCTATCATCCATGTAAAGAAGCTTAGCACTCTACTTGGTATATAGAAAATGCTCAATAGATTACTACTTTTGTTATAAGTCAAAGATGAGGAGGTAAGTGGAGGTTTTCAGCTACAGTATTCCCAAAGATACCTTCACTGCAAATATTATTGAGAACTTACTATATGTCCTGCATTGCTATAAGCACTATATATATGTACAGTATTAACTTTTTTTTTTTTTTGGTACCTGGGATCGAACTTGGGACCTTGTGCTTGTGAGGCAGGTGGCGGCACCACTGAACTAAATCCCCAGCCCTCAAAGGATAAGTCTTATGAGGTGTATGTAGGGAAAGCCTCCTGGGAAGAAAGGTGTGACATGGTCACACAAAGAAAGACAAGCATGCATAGGGAACATGACTGGTAGTCTGACTCAGTCCCCAAAACTGTAAGTAAAGGAGGAGTCAGTGTGAGGTGTGAAAGAGAACTGGGAGCTTGTTTTTCTTTGGCCTTGAACATTAAGCTAGGAAGTCAACTGTATCCCATCAAACCTGCTGCTTCTGTTGTTACTCCCAATCATTTTCCTGGTCATTGATCCTAAAGGCTTATTTCCTGAGAAAATGCACAGGAAATCACAGTCATTTGGGTAGTGGGATATGGTCAAGCCAGAAAGACTGAAAAATAACCATAAGTGTTCCTCAGCATTGTTTAGAAAACATGCTATCATCATGGTTTATTTTTGGACTACATGGGCAAAATCTACAGTAGCAAACATGTGCTTATGAGAATCAGGGATAGGGGTACAAAGACCAGACTTTAGTCCTAGCTCTGCCAAATACCAGCCATTTGACTGTGGCAAGTCATTTGGCCTTTCTGGACCTTGGTTCCTTCATCTGTAAATAAGAATAAGTATTCTTAGTTTGCTTACTTAATATGATTTTAAGAAACATGCAGTAAGATAATCTGAACAAAAACCATTTGTTTACTGTAAAGCACATATATCAATGTTCTTTTATAGCATTTGCTAATTCTGATCAATAATGGGCAAATATTTATTGCATACCTTTCTGATATGGTTGTCCCAAGTGCTGTGGAGACTTCTGAAGTAGAGGTTCAGGCTGTGCCTTTGGAGAGCTGGCTGTCTAGTTGGGGACATGGTGTGTTCACATAGACACAGTGTCACCAATATGAGATCTGCAGAGAAAGAGTTCATGGATTTGGACATCACTGCAGAGTCAGGTGGTCTAGGACAGCTTTCTGGCAGGGATGTGCTTCTGGGCTGTGAAGGCTGGGGAATCTGGTTGAATGGAGGAATGTACATCTGAAGTCAGGAGACTGATGTGTGACCAGAGGTGGTAGCAGCAGGGCTGGAAGAACATGTGTTGAAGGAAAGGAAGATAAATCTAGCTGGAGTCTCATTCAACTCAAGTAGTTTACACAGAGTCAGACCTATTAGATTTTCACTTTGGAGGTTACTAGTGACAAATCATTTGGAGGCTATAAATGATAAATAACTTCAATAGTAATTATAAATTAGTGAGCAGTTAATATTACCAGACTCAAGGCTGAGGTTTTTTCAGTAAATTCCATAACTGCCCATTAACTTCTTACCAACTATACGAAGAAGTATTATTACTCCATCTTATGGACAGGAAGACAGAGGCTTCTTGTGGCCACATGACTGGTCAGAATAGGAGTCAAATCTCAGGTTGTTAGGCCTCAAATCCACCATCTTTACTATTATTGTGCACTTTCTTGTGTGTTTTTAAAAATGTTTTCTGCACTCATTTATGACTAGGGAGTTGTATTAGAGATTATCTTGCTTGAACCCCACGGCTCAGTACAAATGCCATCCATCTCTTTCATAAAATCTTGCGCTTTTTTTCCCAGTAGGAATTTTTTCTCTGTAAGAATGCTAAGAACTAAGCAATACTCTATATTTTCTGTTCATGCCTTAGTTATGTGGGTACAAAAGTGTCTTCCCCCATTAGTTTGTTCCTTAGACAGGTATCCTGCTCAGGACTGCTTCTCAGCACCAGTTTGCTAATAACTGCATCACAGGGCAGAAATAGTTCTTAAAACCCATAACCACTAAGGCAAAACTCATGTGAAATTCATGTAAAAAACCCCTACATTATTAGGTTATATTTCTGTCAGATTAAAAAATAATGAACACAGAAAGAAAAAAAGGCCTGTTTTTATAATCATTCTGCCAAAATGGGCCTGAAGAAACAGATGACAATGAATTCAGTGGTGTAGAGGTTCTCGTGGGTCTAGTGTGCAAAGCGTCCATCTCCTTGCCTTTAGTCAGATAATAGAAAGAGTAAAGGTGCTGGGCCAATCATTGCTCTGGGTCCATTCTTCCATTGATGATTAAAGGATTTATGGAGGTAAGTCCATTAATGTTAATGGAAGTTACAAGTGTAATTCCCCTTTTTCATCACTGAGAGAATAGAGCTTTATATTCCTTGGGTAATTATGGTACTGGGCACTGTTAGGTTTTTCAGTTAACTTTTTCACCTGCCTTTCCTGCTTGGGCTCTTAAGAAAGGAACTGAATTCTTCCGTTCAGAAAGGAAAATTGCCAAAATATCTGAGAGGTGAAACAAATGTAACCAGATCCACTGGATGGAGGGGGAAAAAGCAAGAAAACACTAGGACAGGAAGCTCGGGGGGTGCGGGTCTGCTAATTTTCAGATCCCAGGAAGCATGTCGGGGTTTGGATTTTCTAACAATGCAGGGCTTTTCACCGGCAGCCCATTTCCTCAGGTATTTGAAGTGAGAGGAAAATAAGTATCTGAACATTTGGCTGAATTACTTGTAGCATGTAAGATTTGAGTTGTAATGCCTCTGTCTTTGCAGAGCCTAACAAAGAATTAATCTTGGTGTTTGCCTAAGAGAAATACTTACCTGAGATTCTTAGAGAAATACAAATCTGAGATTTGGTTTACAGGAAACTAAAAGATAGCTGTATTACTGTCCTGGAAACCCAAGTCCTTAGGGTGTTCCTCTGTCACACCAAGGTACTCTGATGAGTGTGTAGAGGGTCAGAATGTTCCATAGGATCCAGAAGTGCCCATTCCTAGCTGAAGATGGAAAAGTCAGCATCCTACTCTTGCTATGTGTACAGATCATCTTTTTAAAAAGGGACAGAGGCTCAACTTTCCCGGTGGCTTTACTTCGGCCATTTAAAAATAGTCATTGGAAGTTGATGAAAGGTATCCTTTTGACACGTGGACATTTTTAGGGTTTTGTGGCAACCAGTGAATCTCGTGTTGGCAGGGACTGATAGTCACCTGATTTAGCAGAGTGGCCCTGAAGGATCCAGCAGTAAGAGCTTACTTTAGTACTTGGTATGATGGCATCTGGAATGAAGTTGAGTAAATGATTTCAACCACCCTGCCAGGAACAGGTTGTTCTTTCTGTGGGCGGCCCTGTGTTAGAAAGTGTGGCCTCAGGGTAAGAGAAAATTATGTCTTCCTCTAATTTTCCTTTACCTGAGGACTCTGCTCTGCCCTTTCAACCACTGGCCCTTGTTCTGTCTCCTGGGACCATGCAGCATATGTCTGCTCCCTCTTTTGCTTAAGAATTCTTCACTGATTCTCAGAATTAAGAATCAAGACATTTCACTGGGCTGCTTTTCACATCCTAGATAGAGTCATACTTTGGTTTCTTGGGCCAGGACTATGCATGTTCATTCTCCAGCTCTTCTTGTTCCTTGGATGTTGAACTGTATTTCTCCAACTTGGCTTATTTCCTGGGCTTGTGACAGACCTTCTGCCTACCACCTGTGTTTTAATTCTTCACACCCAGATCACCGGCCCATGTAGCTTCGTATCACTGAAGGCTTTTTCAGATTAACTGTCAAAGTTTGGGAAAGACCCAGATATAGTAATCTGTTTTCTCAAAGCAGCTTGGTGCAATAAAAAGAAAACTGAGATTTAGGAGGCCTGGATTTGAGCCTTTTCTCAGCCTAGTTGGTATTTAACAGCCAAAGTAATCCTGAAGTGGAAACTGGATTATATCACTTAAAATCCTTCAGTGGTTTCACAACCTTCTCAAGTCTTAGCCTAAAATCCAAAATCTTTATTGAGGCCTAACGGTCCTCCACGATGTGACTCCCTCCTGCCTTCCCTCGCTCTCATTTTTGTCCTTTTCTATGTTATTCACTGCTATGATTTGGACACGGTTTGTCCCACAAGGGTTTGTGTGTTGGAAACTCGGTCTCCAGGGTGGTGATGTTAAGAGGTGGTAGAACATTTATAAGCAGGAGCCTGAGTAGGAGGTCATTCCTGGCCCCTCCCTTGCCTCTGGCTTCCTGTCTCCCTATGCACTGTCTTCCTCTGCTTGTGTCTCCATCGCTGTGATGCCGCCTTCTACGAGGCCCTCACCAGAGAGAATCAAGTAGAAGGCAGTGCCATTCTCGTGAACCTCAAATGCTTGTGAATCCTAATTCACAATTTCTAAGTTTCAGCTCAGTATCATTTTTTCAAAAAGCTCTCTTATACCCACCCTAACTAAATGAATGGCAGTCAAATTGAGCCCCATTCCTTGGGGATAAGCAAAATCCAGCCCTCGGCTTGTGTTTGTTTGTCTGTTGTTTTGCAGTGCTGGGGATTGAACTCAGGGCCTTGTGCCTGCTAGACAAGCACTGTATCACTGAGCTACACCCCAGCCCTGGCCTATAATTTTGAAATGTGCCCAATTCTTATGGCTCTTTCCACTGATATGTGTTATATATGGACCAATTATATGCAGGCTGGCTATGTAGGGGTTGGTTCCAGCAGTGTGGCACCTGGAGCTTAAAACACTGAAATTTTTTTAATTTTCTCAACCTGAAATGACCACTAACAAAGGAAAGGAACAGCAAGGAAACTTTTATTAGTTTTCTCTTTCAATTTTTGCAAATGTTTCTATAAAGATGTCGAGCTTTTGGGTCAGACAGTTTCTGTTGCAATAACTTGACTTTACTGTTGCATGAAAGCAGTCACAGACAATACATAAAGGAATGAGTGTTGCAGTGTTCCATTAAAACTTTATTTATAAAGACAAATTAATGGCTGGGGGTGTATCTTAGTAGCAGAGCATTTGCCTAGCATGCTGGAGGCCCTGGGTTTAGTTCCCAGTACTGCAAAAATAAAACAGAACACAAATCATGTTGGTCTGTTGGTCATTGTTTCCCAGACTCTGACTTATGTGTGCCAGATGCTTTACATGTATTTTTTCTTTACCGTAACCTGATGTAACAGTTACTTATCCTTGTTATAGGAAAGGTAATTTGTCTAGAGTCATTCAGCTCGGTAAGGGAAACAATTTTCTCAACCAACACAGTAAAGAGACAACTTACAGAATGGGAAAATTGCCAGCTACTCCTCAGAGAACTCATATCTAGAATATATAACAAACACAAAAATATTAGATCCACCAAATTAAAAGACTCAATCAAGAAACAGGCAAGTGAAATGAATAGACACTTCTCAGAAAAAGTACAAATGGCCAATAAGAACATGAAAAAATGTTCAACATTACTGGCCATTTGAGAAATGCAAATTAAAACAACACTGTGATTCCATCTTACTCCAAAAAGAATGGGTACCTTCAAGAAACCAAATAATAACAAATGCTGGAGAGGCTGTAGTGTGTGTGCGAGACTCTTCTTCATTGTTGGTGGGAATGTAAATTTGTACAACCACTATAGAAATCAGTTTGGAGATTACTTATAAACTAAACTAGAAGCTAAAACTAAAACTGAAACTAAAACTAGAAATTCCATTTCATCCAGCTATTCACCTTCTAGGTATCTTCTCAAAAAGAGTTAAATACATCATAATACAGTGATGCATGTATATCTATGTTTATAGCAGTACAATTCATAATAGCTAAATCTTAGAAGTAACCTATATGTCCATCAACAGATGAATAGAGTAATTGTATTTACACACAATGGAGTACTACTCTGCCATAAAGAAAGATAAACTTGTAGGAAAATGAGTATACCTTGAGACCATAATGTTAAGTGAAATAAATCAGACACATAAGCTTAAATATTGCATGGTTTCTCTTATATAAGAAACCAAAAATATAAATAAAGAGCAAAATAAAAGTTAGATAATAGGAAATAGGGAGATAGATCTTTCTCAAATGGGAAGGGAATCCAGGGATGGAGGGTGGGGGAAGGAGGGGAAAGGGATGAAAAAAAAATTAAGATGTGTTATGTACGTATCCCAACTCCACACAAGGAATGTAAACAACATATACTCATTGAAACATGTACTCATTGAAAATTTTAAAAATAAAATTGGAAAAAGAATTAGGTTTCTAACCTAGGCTTCAAAGAAAGGAAACAGTCTATAAGTTTAATTCAATAAATATTCATGGAGCAATTACTATATGATCATAATACTGTTAGACACTTGAAAAGACAGACAAACATCTTTATATTGCACTTATCTATAATTACCTGGTAAAATTTTAAAATAAATTGAGGGTGCCTGGGATTTAGCTCAGTGGCGCCGCTGCCTGCCTCACAAGCACAAGGTCCCAAGTTCGATCCCCGATACCAAAAACAAAAACAAAAAACTCTTCCTAAAATAAATTGAGGGTACATCATGGTGTGGTGTAAGAATGTGAGCTTTGGAAATCAGCATGACTCAAATTTTAATTTTATTTTATTATTTTTAAAAAATTAATTAATTTTCTTTTTTGGTACTGAGGATCGAACTCAGGACCTTGCGCTTGCGAGGCAGGCAGCAGAACCACTGAGCTAAATCCCCAGCTCAACAAGACTCAAATTTTAACTTCACTATTTAACAACTTTACAGATTGGGAAAGGCATTTAAGCTCTGACATTAGTATCCTAAAACTGAAACCAAAATTATATTGATTAATGCTAGGCCTCCATTAAATAATTTGTCTGTTTGTTTGTTTGAGACAGTGTCTCACTATATAGTTCCGGCTGACCTCAAACTCACTACAGTAGAGTTTGCCTTGAACTCACAACGATCTTCCTGCCTCAGCCTCCTGAGTGCTGGGCTTAAAGGAGTACACCACAATGCCCAGCACCACTAAATCATTTTTAAGTGAGATTTTATAGGGTTAGTTTTTTTTTTTACAAGTGGTGGGCATGTTGAAAAAAAATACAGTAAGAGTTTAGAGGTTTGTGGAAAAAGAGATGTGTGATCAAAATAGGACTTCTCTTACTTCGAGGATTTTCTTGGGCATTTAGTCACCTTGAAGAAACTTTACCTTGGTGATTCCAACCTCTTATTCCATAATCTAGATCATTTCTCACCACAGCCATCTGTTAAAAGCACACCAGTAATGTTGCCTTCTGCTCCTAGAACCAGAAACCTCTGCCATCCTTTTCGCCACTCGTGAGGACATTTGCTTCTTGTCCAGGCAGCATTTTGTGGGTGTCCTCACTGGACCCCTCCCCCCTTATTTGCCTCTGGGAAAAAAAGCTTCAAAAACCACTGGGGACATTCAAAGTATAAACTGGGTGATGGTTGGAATTTTGGCACTTGGTGCACTTTTAGAAATCCATAACCTTCATATCTTCCAGCCTTTATTAGATGAAAGGCAACCTCCTTTGACCCAAGAAGTCGATCTGTGAACTGCATCAAAAAATTAAAAACCTCACAGTGGTCATCACGCATTCCATTAGCATAATTTGCCACCCAAGGTGTAACTGTGTATTCTCTAAATTGGCACCTAGTATAGATAGTATTTCACAGTGCGTTAAGAAAAGATTGTTTACTTGACATGCTGTAGAGTGAATGAATAGGTTTGCCAGAGGAATTACTACTACTCTTTTCTCTTTACCTTCTCTTCCAGAAACTGAGAAGTCTTTGAGTTGGATACTATACTTCAACCAAATAAGACCATGTGTTCTAGCAGAGTCCTTCAGTGTTGGACAGGACAGGGGTCTGATTTTTCATAAGCATGTTGATTTGGCCAATTGGGATGGAAAAAACCCAAATGTTGAAACTAGTTAAGTTCAGTGTTCAGATTTCAGAGAAGTAATAAAAGGGAGTATTTGAGAATCTGAATTTTTTTGCTGTCATTCTTTTGGGGTCTCTGTGTGTGTGTGTGTGTGTGTGTGTGTGTGTGTGTGTGTGTGTGTGTAACTTGGCTGTTTGAAGGACTTACTTCACTGGTGTTAAAGCTTTGTAAGATTTCTCCAGGATCTCCATGATGATGTTCCTCTTTTTTAATTCCCGAAATTAAAATGTGTTGGAATGCCTGGCTGCCTTTCACTCCCTCCTCAATGGACCCTTTAGTTTTTCACACCAAGGTGTCCTTCTTCGGGGTGCCAGGTCAGGCTACCAAAACAGCTTCTAGGAGGGGATTAGGACCAATTAACATCTTTGTACACAAAAGCCACTGGCAGCTGAACAGGCAGCCTGGTGTCGGCTCCGGAGCTGCATTTTAAATAGGGGCCTTCTGTACTTGGGTTCAAGTAGGAAGAGGTGGAGAAAGTTTTTATTTATAATTGAAAATGCTGTTTTGGATAAAGTCTAATGAAGAGAAAAGCAGTGTTCAGAAGTATCTAACAAATGCCATTTGAAGGTTGGTATAGATTGTCCAATTCTGTCAAGGATGTGCTCACAGTATAAGCTTGTTCCATGGCACACACTGAGATGTAGTGGCATTGCTTGCTATAACAATTTCGTCCTTACATTTCTCTTGTTCTCTGTTTAAAAAAAAAAAAAAAGTACAGCTGGATCCCAAAGCATAAAAAGGAGCTGCTATAAAGGGTATATGGTCTTAGAAGCCGGCAGCCTTTTCATAAGAAAAGAATCTATCATATGGATACCTGTACCACAGAATCTTTGTTTGGGGTAAAATAAAGTGGAGAGAGGTATTGTGTAAAGTTTGTTTGTTTCTTAACCCTTCAGTCTGAGAAAGGTCGAATATTTTTGTTTTCATTTCAAGCACAATAACCAAATTGTTAGTCTTTGCTTTTTCCTTTTTAGGGGAGGTAGGAGTAGTGTGTCTTTCTGTATTGAGGAATACTAGAATCAATAAAGATATTAGAGTTTAAGAAAGGAGATTTTGGAACCCAGATTAATCGAGAAGAGTCTTAAGCAGCGATCTGGTTGGAATCTCCTAAGAATGATGTTGTTAAAGATGTGATGGGACTGGTTTCTACACTTCAGTGGTGAGTTTTCTACATTTTAATGCTTAATTCAGTTAATGTCACACCTTCTTAACTTCCTTAACTGCAAGGCATGCAGCTTTCTCTGTGAATGAAAATGCTAGAGACTAAAATGCTGCTTGAAGAATCTTGTCCAAAAGGTGATAGTGGGAATCTGTGTGAAAAGATAGAGACTTGGAAAAAATAAATTAATTAATATATAATAGGTCAAAAGAATGATGATGATCGGAAATTTACTGAATTGGGTGGAATGTATAAGGAAAAAATGGAGCAACCTGATTTGCAATTTCCCGTCCTGTTACATATTTTTGTTTTATGGAAAGAAATGATGAAGAGAATAGTATGCATTTCTCTTTCAATGGCTTGAATGGAAAGTGTTTTTAAAAAGTCAGTCTCCTGGTCCCTAATCTAAATTATGGTCATTTTCAGTTTCCTGGGTTTTATACATAACTCTAGATTCTTCTTAGTGTGATATTTTCGAAGCAAACCTTAATACAGTCTCAATGTGTGGCTTCCCCCCTGGGATTTGGTTTCAGATACTGTATTGTGAGTCTTCCGACGTGTTGAGTCCCCCTAATGTTAAATGGTAATTGCCAGAAGTATAGGTGGGGATGGAAACATTGTTATATTTTGTTCATTTTTCACACTTGAGCAGTTATCCTTTTTTCTCTCTTGCTGTATGCTTATTAGGGTATGAAATGCAGGTGTGTGGGAAATGGCTAGCGGACATTGACAGGTTATTTTGTTGGTCACTGCCTAATTAGTAGCATAGTGGATGCACCCTGCTAAGCTTTAGTGTGGGGCAGCCGAGCTGGTCTGTTCTAATTTCCTCACGGCTTTGATATTCGCCAAGAGATTGACGGTTTACACAAAAAGCCAAGGCCTGAAGGAGGCCTGAGGAAACAATGAGCCTTCTTGCTTGTAGACACCACAGATGTGAGAGAAAGCTGGCTAAAAACAATTGGCTGACACTGTCTAATTGTCTCCGATGTCAGCGTCATTAATGTTTTCCCATGTAAAACGGAGAAGGCCAAGGTTGTATCCTCCTTTTAGTTTCAGGCACATGATTATGTAACTTATCGAGATTCAGATTAAGTGTTAATTGTATTTGCGCAATAAAGAAGCTGAAGCTACCTTGGATTTAATGAATATGTGCTTAATTAATTTTGACAGCTTTTATCTTTATTACCTTTTGAATAATCCTTATCAGAATTAATAACATTTTTTCAGTCCTTAAAATCACAACTCACTTAAAGATAATGTATATTTACATTTCTTTCTGAGTTCGAACCCGAGAAACGACGATGTAACTTTGCTTATCTTCTTATGAGTTTGTTAAGTAAAAATCAGAGCAAACATTTTGAGACGTCACCAGAGCTTTTCAATTAGATGACCAAGCCCACTGTTCTGCAGAGACACATGGTCAAGAGAAGAGGCACCAAATTACAAGGCTACCCCTGTGAAACTCTAAACCTATCTTTAGCTACAGAATGGTTTTAAAGATTTTTCTCCTGAGGAGGGGAACTGGGGAAGGTGAAACCCTAGAAAGAACTAACAGATTGGGCTGAAATTCGACATTTTTTTTTTTTTTTGCAAGGTAAGACCCGCAGTTTCCTATAGTGCTGATACTATGTCAATCTGAACTGAAGTCTATGACCTGTCATTGCAATTGGAAAATATTATCAGACAGTCTGTACTGCACAGCAGTATCTGTGACACCAAAATAAGTCAAGGCAGAAACTATTGTTTCTTCTCTTTTGATATATTTTAGGGTTTTTTTCAAGGCAGTATCTTTTTTCCATCTGAGCAGCCTAACACTTCAGAATAGTGCCAGAGAAAGAGTGCTGTGGCCAGGAGAGACACTTTAATGTGTTTATTGTCTGGGAAGCTCTTGAGTCAGTGAAACCCACATATCCTGAGTTCGACATTCAGTTAAAATATGACTTTTGCCATTGAGGGTATAGGTTGGTAGGACAGCAAGTGCTTAATATGGGTGAGGCCCTAGGTTTGATCCCCAGCACCAATAAAATAAAATAGCATAAATATATAAATATATATATATATATATATATATATATACACACACACACACATATACTTTGATTCTCAAAAAATACTTATTTGAAGAATTAGTCTCTCTCAAAATCATTTTTCCGGGAAAGTCTGTTTTCCTCCAAACTTTTCATTTATCCAGGTTTATACCTGAGCACACAACTGCCCTTGATAGGAAGCGCTGGTTTTTGAACTTGGATTCATGCACAGAATCTGTCCCTGGGTGTTCGGCTCTCTGTACGCCTTCCTTCTTTGCACAATAGCACCTACAAAGTGCAGTCCACACAGTGAATGCCCAGTATGTATGGGCACAATCAGTCATCCACCTGAGTTTCACAGAGGATGACCAAAAAGAGCTCAGGGCCACGAATGATTGTGCAGTGCTTAGCACAGGGTCGCCTACAGCAGCCATACCATAAATAGTGACCACCATTATTTTCACAGGGATAGCTGCTATACTCTAGGCTGTGTTTGCCTTGGGCTCTGCGGTCTCATTGTCTAACAGAGCTTACTTCCTTATACATACATAACATGGTGATGGTAATAGTATATATTCACAGGGTCGTGAGCAATCTGTGAATCAATGATAGCAATGTTAACAGTAATAGACATTGTGACCCCTGTTGACATTTATCGAAGCGAGGGGTGGGGGGACTCAGTACCAGGCACGATGGTAGATTTTTTTAATGAACATGATCTCATTTAATGCATATGATGCAGAGTCTGAAACACAGTAAGCACTTCATAAATGTCAGCAGTTACTGTTGCATTTATTGCAAAATCTTCAGAGTAGTTGAACTGCAGCCCCTCCCCAAATTCTGCATGTATTACTATTAGGGTACCCTGGTAAAACAGTTTCTCAACTAGGCCTTTCTTAGCTAGAAGGTTAAGAAAGTACTACATTTGGGCCCAAACCATTTCTTCTAGACCTTTAGCCTGAGTATCTCCCTTATCTTCCCTTTACTTTTTCTAAAATTGTTCTCTAACAATAGCAAAAGAGTGAAGCTTACCCTGAATAGGTCCATGCTTCTCCCGAAAATGGTAATTGTTCATCTTGATTTATTCCAGCATATAAGCTGTCTGCATGCAGCCTTTCTGTCAATGCCCTGTACCAGCTGGGTACTGGTGCCTCATGATTGGCAGATCCTTCTGAACTGGCTGCAGCCAGATGGGCCTAGAGAATGCCCTCTTCTCTACTTTGTTTTCATGGGCTTAATTTGCCCCCAAAGGGAATAAAGTTTCACAATTTTAAATACTGTGCCTACATTTGTGTGGACTGGTTTATTTTTAAAGACAAAAGGATATTTTATTCTGACAGGTTCAGAAAACTCTTGTCATTTATTCAAAATTCTGGACATAGGATGTGGGAGCATGGTAAGCTAGAGAATCACAGACTTTCATTTGCAGCAGCCTGAGAGTTTCTGATTGGATTTGGACTAACCAAACTAGAGTTTGATTGGCCTCAGAAGGACCAAGCTATCAACTAGCATACTACACTTACATTCTCACCCTGGGTCATTTAAGCCAATGCCTTCAAATCAGGTGGGCCAACACTTCCTACCCATCAGTTACATGCAAGCTATTGTGTTGGATGTGGGAATATAAATCTAAACATGGGAAGTACTATGTACTACAGTGAGCACACGTGCAGGCTTTGGTATCACATCTGGGTTAAATCTTTATCTGTCCCCTATTACCTTAGAGAAAATATTTCCTTTAAGATGTTTTCCTTATTTGTAAAGGAGTTGAGAATATCAATGGCATAGAGTTGTTCTTTAGCATTAAAAAGTACAGAACCTTAAGCGGTGATCTTTCAATACATGACCGTCATTACTAAGACATAATCTTGGCCAGGACAGTAGCTCAGTGGTAGAGAGCTTGCCTAGCATGCACAAAACCCTGGGTTTGATGCCCAGACAGAAAAAGAAAGAAAAAAAAAGAAATGGGGAGAGAAAGACATGGAAAAGGGGTCACTTTCATGTCACGTAGTAAGGACATAGAACTCCAGGGGCAGGGTGGGAAGTAGAAGGCTTCCTGGGGAAGACAGGGCTCAATTTTAGGTAAAATGGGCTCAGAAACCACATTTTCTTAGTAGAGGGGACAGCATGAGCAAATGCATGGTGATGACAATGTGGCCAATGGCAGACACTGCAAGAAAGCCAATGCTCTTAAGAGCTCAGAGCTGGGGTTTGCCCTGACCTGTTAGAAGACATCTTGGGAGTGGCCACAGTCTCTTGTGCTTCTCCCTTCAGGCCACTGTAGCAGGTTCTAACTTCCCCTAGAAGGTGATGGAGTCTAAAGAGTGCCAGCTCTTAATTAACTTCACTTCCTTTCTGAAAAGCAAGGTCATTTGTGGGGAAAGGACAGGACTGTCACTTAACAAAATCCTTAAGTATGTATTTCCAGACTTTTCCTTTTTAGCCATGTGCTCTAGGACTAATTATTTGCCTTTTTTTTTTTTTTCTTTTTGGTACTGGGGATTGAACTTGGGACCTTGTGGTTGTGAGGCAGGCAGCAGAACCACTGAGCTAAATCCCCGGCCCCTAGGACTACTTATTTAACACAAGTCTCAGATTTCTTAGCTATAAAAATTTAAATTTGGATAATAGAGGCTAGGGATATAGTACAGTGATAGAGCCCTGGCCTAGCATGCATGGGGGCCTGGGTTTCTCCCCCAGCACTGCAATAAATATTCAAATAAGTTAATAAATAATATGAATAATAATGGTATATAAATCATCTGGGATTTCTCAGGATTAAGCGATATGATCTATGTAAAAGATCTGCCAGTTCCTGGCACAGAGACTAGGCTCAAAAAATGCAATGTTGATGTTAACCATTGTTAGGAGTTTTTCCATTTGGAAGAAGGTGGCATTTGACTAAGAAATGGTGGGATTGTTCAGCATGATGTCATTGGTTATTTGGAATGGAGGTCAGTAATAGAACTAGAAAAAGATCCAGGTCTTCAACGTTCTCTTCCAAAGGAGAATTTACTGCAGCTGCACATACTATAGCTTGGGAGGGAAGCTCAGATCCTCAACAGCCATTCTAGGTTGCCATCTGCTTCTTACTGTTATGCAGTCAGAAGCTCTTAAGGCAAAACCCCTGAAAACAAATTCACCCACCTGGGAGAGCCTTTTCTTCCTTCTTCTTCCCCTCCTTCCACCTCCTCTCCCTGGCTAGACTTGTTTACTCTTCCTTGCTTCCTTCCTCTCTCTGTCCACTCCCTCCCTCCCTCCCTGCCTCCTTGCCTTCCTTTCTTTCTTCCTTCCCTTCCTTCCTTCCTTGATACATTAGGGGTTTGGCTTGGAGAACAGAGCATAAGTTGGATTCTCAAGCCATGGTTAAGCACCCTTTTGCAAGACAACTTAGACGGGATATATCAGATGGCTCTTATCCTCTTCTGAATTCTTAACCCCTATTTGAGTTTGCTTAATGCTATTTTGTTTTATTTTTAATTGTAGTTAACATAAAATTTATTAATCTAACTATTTTTAAGTGTAGAGTTTGGTTAAAATATTAACTATATTCACATTTTATGTAACCAATCTCTTACTAAACTTCCCTCCTCAAGTCCCTGGCAACCACCATTCTACTTTCTGTCTCTGCCTTTCACTACTCTAGAAATCTCATATGGGTGGAATTATATAGCATCTGTCCTTTTGTTACTGATTTATTTCCCTTAGCATAATGTCCTCAAGGTTTATCCATGTTATGGCATGTGTCAAAATTTCTTTTCTTTTAAGAATGAATAGTATTCATATATAATATATATAATAAATTCAGATATATGAATATTCATATTCCATATATATCACATTTTGTTTTTTTAATCTATCGGTGATGGATATTTGGATTGCTCCTACCTTCTGTTTCTTGTGAATAATACTGCTGTGACCGTGGGTGTGCAAATATCTCTTCAAGACCCTACTTTCAGTTCCTTTGGGTGCATACTCAAAAGTGGAACTGTTGGATCACTGGGTACTCTATGTTTAATTTTTGAATGCGTGTGTTTTTCATAATGGTTGCCACACTTTATTTTTCCACAACAGTGCCCAAGGCTCCAGTTCTCCATACCGTTGCCAACACTTGTTCTTTTCTTTTTTTCTCTTCCCAATAGTAGCCATTCTCACACCTCATAAATGCGAGTTGGTATCTCTTTGTAGGTTTGATTTCCATTTTCCAAATGAGAACCGACGTTGAACATCTTTTCATATGCTTATTGACCATTTGCCTATCTTCCTTGGAGAAATGCCTCATGTATGAATTTTTTTTAATTTTATGACTTATGCTTAAAATATTTTGCCTAACCCAAGATCATAAGGACTTTCCTATATTTTCTTTGAGAAGTTTTATAAGTTTGACTCTTAAACTTAAGTCTATTTTGTAATCCATTTTGAGTAAATTTTGCTACTCCTCTTCCCTCTCCTCCTTTGCTCTCCTCTCTCTCTCTGCATGTGACTATCCAATTGTTTCAGCAACATTTTTGAAAACCTGTCTTTAATCATTAAATTTTCTTGGTATTTTTGTTAAAAATCAATTGAATACATATATTCATTTGTACATGTCTATATGGCCAGTACTACACTGTTTTGATATCTAAGTCTTTATATTAAAAAGTCTTGCATTTAGGCAGAAGGGTCAAGACTTATGTAAGTCTTCCAGCTCTGTGATTTTCCTAAATTGTACTGCACTGCTGTTTAAGTTCTGGGACTCTAAGCTCTGTGGGAACAAGAAGTATGTACACACTTTTTCTGTCACCTCACATGTACCTGTTAAGGTACATTTTCATATTTGTTTCAGTCACTGGAAATTGAATGGGATAGTAGCATTCAACTCGCTGAATTCTAGAATCTTAGGGTTGGAAAAAGAGTTAGGCATGCCAATGAAGATTAAGCTCAGTCACCTCATTAAAATAGATGATAAAACTGAGGCCAGAGAGATTGATTGATTTATGTAAGGTCAGAGAGTGATTTAGAGTCAGTTGGAACCAGAACTTAGGTCTCTGATTTATCTGCCCCTAAATTAGGCACTGGGCTTACTGGGTTGGTGGATCTATAGAGCACTATTTATGTACCAGGGGTAGGATTTCATTTTGCCTCTAACACCAACACTCGTGCATAATGTTCCAGATCACGGTGTTATTGAGCGCAATAGGACTCAGTACTTATATGTTCATGGTCTATTAGAAGCTATTTTTGTGCTCTTCATTCAAAGTGCCCAGACAAGATCCCTATGTGTGTGTGGTCTAAGAAATGTGCCTAAAAGGAGCACTTAGGCATCCGTGTTTCAGCAGCAGACTTAAAGCAAGTCAGTACCTGAGTGAATTTGATCAAAGGCTCTTTCCAGAGACACAAACAATCATGTTACATGGTATTGCAAAATTCTTGCAAAGTAAACAGCTTGCACATTACAGGTGCTGTCATCTGCACACCTGCCTTGAAGGACTTGCTGAGTACAGACATTCTGACTTCTTAATGGATGGCCGTGAAATTGACAAATTAGGGGGGAGGAAATTGCATCTGTGAAAGCTTGCAGTTTATCCTGTAGGAATGACTCAGCTTCTTCTTCCCTTCAGGCTATAATTTCAGTTTCTTTTCTTATGGACACATTGATATTTTGCACTTATTTCTCGCCTCATGGCCTACTGAAAATTTCCATGAAGGGAAATACAGAAGTTAGAAGGTATTAATCAAAAAGCAGCTTTTATGTGAATCAAATCTCCCAATATTAGATTTAGGCAATGTCTTATAATGGAGCATTCCTAAATTTCACTCAACTCTGAATAACTGCTACCTTCTTACTATGCTAAGGGTGAGTTTTATTCTTTAAAAAATTTAAATTTAAATTTTATTTTTACTAGTACCTGTCTGCAGTACATACTGATGACGTCCTTGTGGGCAGTTGGTACATGTACATAACACATCTTCATTCTTTTCTATCCCCTTCCCTTCCCCCTTCCCTCTGTTTCTTGGCCCCCTTCCCATTATAATTAAACAAAAACAAATATTAATTACATTTGAAAGCATTAAAATATGCTGTTTCCTTTATCAAAGAAAATGTTTTCCCCATACTGTATTGTGTATTTGGATCTCAAGTAAACAAAATTAGATTAATATAATCAATATTTATGAACTTAGCTCAAGAACTAGAAATTTCCAATAATATGATTACTGTTTCCTGTGGGTTCTCCCTTAACCCATTTTTCCGCCTCTTTTTCAGAGGCAATCACAATCCTGAATTTTGTGTTTATCATTACCTGTATTTTAAATTTTAATTTAATTTATTTTTTGGGTACTGGGGATCGAACTCAGGTCCTTGTGCTTTCGAGGCAAGCGACAGAACCACTGAGCTAAATCCCCGGCCCCTACTTGTATTTTTTTTTTTTTGGTACCGGGGATCGAACTCGGGACCTTGCACTTGCAAGGCAGGGGCCGGAACCACTGAGCTAAATACCCAGCCCCCTACCTGTATTTTTTTAAAAAGTTGGTCTTATACATTTGCTTACATAAATTTTTGAACTTTATAAAATGATATTATACTTTAATGGTCTTCTGTGATTTGCCTTTTTTCAATCCTATGTTGTGCTTTTCATTTTACTGCCATATAATATCTTTCTTTTCTTTTTTTTTTTTTCCCAGTACCAGGGATTGAACTCAGGCACTTGTACTTGCCAGGCCAGGCGCAGCACCACTGAGCTACATCCCCAGCCATCAGCAATATAATATTTTATCGTGCAACTATATCAGGTTTTATTTATCTGTTATCATGTCTCTAGTCATTTGTGTTGTTTCCATATTTTTGCCATTATAAATATTTATCCTGTGAATATTCTTGGCCACTGCCCTTTACATACATGTGAAGTTTTCAGCTGAATATGTTGGAGCAGAATTGCTGAATTATAAGGTACATCAATGTTCGGCTTTACTAGCTACTGTCCAATTATTTTCCAAAGTGACTGTACCAAGTTAGAGTCATAGTACCCAATTATAAGTAGTTCTGTTATCTATATATTGTTAGCTCTGCTATAATGCAATACTGTGCTCTAAAAACTATATGATTAAAAACCACCCAATAAAAACCACAGAGCTCATGAGAAATTAGGGTTGGGAATAACTCTCAAAAGTGTTATCAGTGGCAGATAAAAACAGTAGTACAGTTCCACACATTGAATGGTTAAGAATACATAAATATTACAATAAATACAGCACTTTACCTTGAAAAAGACCTGACGTTTGCTTGTGGAAGTGAGTGTTGGAATGACTACAGCTTCTGACTTGTAATGTAGTGATCGGAGGAGGGTTATCTGAAATCGGACACATTTGTTACACCAAATGTGGATAGACATGGCTCAGAGCACTCTTGTGACAAAGATAGCTGGTATATGTTAGAGACGCGTGTGTTTTGTGTATTTCTGTGCAGCTTGTTTCAGTTGGTATGCAGTCACCTGATATTGCTTGAGATGAAATTGTCCATCATCAAATGCAAAACTCATGTTGTGCTTAATTTGTTCCTTACTATATCAGTTACATTAGAGCAGATTCATATTTTCACAATAAACATGATAGCAGAACTACTTTCTTCAGTACTTGATGCTATCCATTTGTGTGTGTATGTGAGCTAGATAAATATAAAATTGTATCTTATTGTGGTCTTGACTTCCTTGTGTCTGATTTTAGCAAGATTGATCACCTCTGTCTTTTGCTTTTTGGACCAATGTGCCTTTTATTCAGTAGATTATCTATCCCTATCCTTTGCTTGTTTTTCAGTTACATTTTTCTGTCTTTGTTTTTTTCTGTAGGAGATGCTTTGTATTTTCATGACAAAATCTTTTGTGGTGAAACATATGGTAAAAATCCTTAATTTTATAGCTTGTCTTTCTACTTTAAGTTGCCTTTCGATGAATAGAAAATTTTAGTTTCAATGTAGTCAATTTTGCTAATCATACCTTTTGGACTCATATTGTACCTTATTTAAGAAGTTTTTCCCTCTCTATCACCTTTTTAAAGCTTTACTTTTTTATGAAAATACTAATCCATTTTTAGTTCTTTGCTGTGCATCATATGAGGTAGGAGTCCGTCTTCTCTTATACGTAGAACTAATTCCACTTATCAATCAATGCTTTTCATTGTGATCTGCCATGCTATCTCTATCGTATATCAAGTTTAAATAAAAGTGCCTGTTTTGTGGTTTTATGTTTTCTTTTTTTTTTTTTTTGGTACCAGGGATTGAAGTCGGGACCTTGCGCTTGCGAGGCAGGCGCCAGAACCACTGAGCTAAATCCCCAGCCCTTTGTGTTTTCTCTTGATAGTTGGTTTGTCTAATCATGACCCAATAGCATGTAGTCTTTTTTTTTGGTACCGGGGAATATCATGTTGTCTTAATGATTAAAAGTTTTTTCCTAATCTTCTCACCCTTTTTGCTAAGATAAAGTGTAAAACTTTTCCTTTGGTAAAGTGTTTGTGCTTGGTAAGGCTACTCCATTTTCCTCATGCTTTTTTTTTTTTTTTTTTTTTGCGAGGGGGGAGTATTTTTAAAAACTATACATAACATAAAATATGACCATTTTAACCACTTGTAAATGTACAATTCAAGAGCATTAAGCATATTCATAATGCTGTATAATTATCATCATTATGTGTTTCCAGAACTTTATTACCCTTAAAACCTAAGCCTATTAGGGCCAGGGATTTAGCTCAGTGGCGCTGTACCTGCCTCACAAGCACAAGGTCCTGAGTTCAATCCCTAGTAGTACCAAAATAAAAAATAAAAAAACAAAAATCTTAAGTCCATTGCTTATTGTATCCATTAATTCTATTTCCCTATCTAGCCAGTGTCTGGTAACTTCAAATGTTCTATATGTCTCGGTACATTTGCACACTCTAAATATTACATATAAATGGAAGCTTGCAATAGTTGTCCTTTTGTGTTGGCTTCTTTCATTTAGTGAAACATCCTCAAGGTTCCCTCACATTACAGAATGTATCAGAATCTCATTCATTTTTATGACTGAATAATAGTACATTGTATAGATATGCTACTGTGTGTTTATCCTTTCAGCTGTTGATGGACTCTTGGGTTTCCATCTTTAAGCTATTGTGAATAATGCTGCTATGAACACTGGTGTACAAGCGTCTGTTTGTGTCTCGGTTTAAAGTCTTTTGGGTATAGACCTAAGAGTAGAATTGTTAACTCATATTGTAATTCTATGTTTAACTTTTGAAAAATCTACACTTTCCCACAGGGGCTTCCCCATTTCTATTCCCACAAGCAGCATATGAGGTTCCAATTTCTTTATATCCTTGCTAAAAAAAGTATAATTGATTATACTAAAAGAGAAAATGAAACCATATAAAATATTAAATAAAACCAAAGAAGACAGAAAAGAATGGAGGACAACAAAACAGAACAAGGGTGATGAATGGCCAGTTTTTACAAATATTGTAAGTATTAGTCCAACTGTATCAATAATCAATTTACACGCGAATGATCCAAATATACCAATTAAAAGACAGGGACTCTCAGTGGTTTGAAATGAAACAACCAAGAAAGACCTAATGATATGTGTGTGGGGTTTTTTTTGGTACTGGGGATCGAACTTGGGACCTTGCGCTTGCGAGGCAGGCGCCGGAACCACTAAGCTAAATCCCTGGCCCAAGACCTAATGATATGTTACCATGTTAAATATAAAGACACAAGTGGACACAAGTGGACCGTGTTAAATATAAAGACTTTCATCGAGGAATGAAAAAAGATAAGACAATCAAAAGAAACCTTGAGGAGGCTGGATATATAGCTCAGTCATAGAACACTTGTCTATTATCTGGGTTCATTCCCCAGTAACACACACACACACACACACACACACACACACACAGGAAAGCTGGAGTAGCTATGTTAATTTCAGACAAAGACTTCAGATCTAGGAAAATTATTGGGGATAAAGAGGCACTATAGTAATGATAAAAAGGTTAATTTTCTAAAAAGATATAGCAATTTTTGGGCTGGAGATTTAGCTCAGCAGCCCTGCGCCTGCCTCACAAGCACAAGGTCCTGAGTTTGATCATTGGTACCAAAAAAAAAAAAAGATATAATGATTTTAATGTGTATGTATCTGACAACAAAGCATCAAAATATGTGAGATAAAAATTGGTAGAATCATGAGAAGAAAGAGATAAATTTAGTATTACAGTTGTGACTTTAAAACCCCTTTCTCAGTAATTGGCAGATCCAGGAAGCAGAAAATCAGTATAGACGTAATTAAACTGAATTGGACCATCAAGTTAACTGTATCTAATTGATACTTATAGAGCACTTCCAATAGCAGAAGAATAGGTATTCTCAAGTCCACATAGAATATTTGCCAAGAAAGACCACATTCTGAGCCATAAAACACATACAAGAAGATTCTCATAGTATACTTTCACTTCAAGAGAATTAAACTAGAAATCAATACTAAAGATAGCCAGAAATTTCCCAAATATTTGGAGATTTTAAAACATACTTCTAAAAAACATGTGCATCAAAAAGGAACTCTCAAAAGACTTCTACAAATATTTAGAGCTAAATGAATATGAAAATAAAACATCAAAATTTGTGGGAGCAGGGCCAGGGATTTAGCTCAGTGGTTCTAGCGCCTGCCTCACAAGCACAAGGTCCTGAATTCAATCCCCGGTACCAAAAAAAAAAAAGAAAGAAAGAAATTTGTGGGAGCAGAAAAAAGGGTTTAGAGGCAAATTTATAACACCAAATGCATAAGAAAAGAAGGAAGACTTTACCTGGTATGGTGGACCATGTAGTCTCAGCTAATGTTCAAGGCTAACTTGGGAAACATAGTGAGACTGTCTCAAAATAAATTAAAAAATGGTTGGAGATGTAGTTCAATGGTGAAACACTTTTCTAGCATGCACAAGGCCCTGAGTTCAATTGCCAGTACCCCCCCCCACACACACACACAAAGATCTAAAATTAGTCATCTAGTAGCTAATATTCTATCTAGGGAAACTAAAAAAAGATGAGCATATAAAATCAAAAGTAATTAGAAGAAAGGAAATAATAAAAAATTGATCAGGAATCAATGAAATTGAAAACAAAAACAATAAAGAAAAATCAATAAAACCAAAAGCTTAAAAAAAAATTCATTAAAATTGATAAGCCCTGGGCCACCTTACCACTGCTCCCAGCACAGAGAAAGGGGCTTCTGGGCTGCTGTACCACCGCTGCCAGCACAGAGGAGGTGAGCCGTGCAAGCACCAACAGCACACACACCTCTGCCCTGGCCCACTCCGCCCCTGTCAAAATGAGAAGGCACATAAACAAGTCTCAAAATCAGACTTCCAGATCACCTACAGCAACCGCAAAGGGAAATGAGATGGAACACTATGATACTCAACCATGTGGAGCCCCTGAACTGGCAAGAAAAGAAGATCTGAAAAAAATGAAATCAGAAATAATTTCTCACATAACAGCAGAGATTGTCCACATAATGCAAGACATGATCAATAAATCTAGAGAGGAGCTGAGGAACATGATGGAATCCCAACATGGAAAACAAATGGAATCCATAAAACAGATGCAAACAGATTTCCAGGAGATTAAAAACTCCACTGAAAATCTAACAGCAGAATGAGCCAATGTGAGGACAGAATTTCAGATATAGAAGATATGATTGCAATTAGTGACCAGGAAAAGAAAAATTGGTTCAAAATTGTAAGGGACCACAAGAAATCAATCCAGCAGCTGCTAGACAATGCAAAGAAGAATAACATAAAGGCTGATTGGAGTCAACGAAGAAACAGGAGAGAGTGCAGATGATATAAAAAAAACTGTTCACAGAAGTAATGGCAGAAAACTTCCCAAGCAGGGGAAAAGAACTTGAC
>NW_004624737.1:29545085-29580136 GCF_000247695.1 Heterocephalus glaber
AGAAACTGAAAGTGTAAATAAGGACTAAAAGGTATAATAGATACTGTGAAATAGGAAGAAAAGGGGCAAAGGGGAAAGGGAAGTGGGAGGGGTAAGGGAAAGGAAAGAAGGGAATGGAATTAATGTAAGAAAATGAAAAATGGAAACAAAGTCTGTAAATAGGGAGGAATGGAGGGCTTGAAGGGAGGGCAGTGGAAGGGAGAAAAATAAGAACAGAGATATTATGTAAAGCTGCAAATTTCCAATGAGGAATGTCATTATATTGTATACCTAAAATGTACCAATAAAATAATATTTAAAATATTGATAAGCCCTGGATTTGATCCCCAGCATGAAAAAAAATGACAAATTTCTGGTTATATTAGATAAGAAGAAAAGAGATAAGACATAAATTATTAATATCAGAAATGAAAGAGAGGCCATTGTTACTGATGGTATGGGCCATTAAAAAGATAATTATACAACTGTATATCTACACATTTAGTAATGGGACAGCAAACACCAAGAACATCAACATGATACCCTTGTTCCCCAAATCATGGCAGCGATTGGTCTCGAGTGCACCTCTCTCATAGATATGACATTTCTATAGCCACAATAAATGTCAAAGGCAATCACCAATCATGGCCATGAGACTGTGTTCTAAGAACAGGCAAGTATTAACCTCCAGAAAGGCAAGTGCATTATTTTTCAGGGCCATTATCCTTGTAGATGAGTTGGTTTCTTTTGCTTACAGATGAGAGCCTGTATTTTGAGGCCTTTGTGTTATGTTGGTAGGTTGTTGGGCCTAGTGTAAAGAAGAATTCAGGTTCTTATGGTTTAGATCACAATGGCCCCCAAATCTCATGTGTTTGGAAGGTGATTGGACCATGGGGATGCTATACTCCTCAGTGGATTTATCCATTGATGAGTTTAATAGCTGAAGGTGCTGTTAGGAGGTGGGGCCTGGTTGCAGGAAGGTCTGGAGTAGCCATTGTGCTCAGACTCTGAACAGTCTCTGCCCTAGTCTTGCATGGAATTGTCAGCTTAAGGGTAGTCTCTTTAGGTTGGCTGTCATGGAGTAATTGACAAGGAATACAAAGTAGCATATACTGTAGTTTGTGATTCTGTCCCATGATTCGGTCTATATGAAGCATAATGCCACATATAAGAAATTCTAGTTACTGCCATTTGTCTCTCATTTCCTTGTCATACAGATGCAGAAGCCAATGTTTAACAGTTCTCTGATGTGTAGATTTAACCAGCCCTAGATTTCTCTTGCCTCCGTCTTGCCACATTCTGCACATTACTCTGGATGAAGATACGGTACCTGTCAGGAATAGTTCTACTGTGTTTGCTAAAGCAGGGCACTAGAATATTTCCTTCCTTAGTGAAAGCCAAGGAAACTTTCCCAATCTCCTATCTTACAGAAGAACAAGCAACAGCCACGCCACCATTTGGGCAATTTAATGTCCATCATACAACTGAAACTCAGCCTCCACCTGTGGACTCAGTTCATCTACAGCAACAGGACAATGAGGCTTTCTTCCCTTCACCTGCTGGCTGTATGAGAACAGTTGCTCCTGTTTTCTAAAGAGCTTCATTGTATCCTTGAAATCAGAGCACAGCATTCTTGCTTTTCTTCTCTCAAGTCATTATCCATCTTGGATCTTGCTTATGATTTCAATTTTGTCAGGGAAGAACTTCACCCTGGCCATAATAGATAACAAGACTCAACAGATTCAAGAAAGTTGATTGCTTACAGTGTAGCAAACAGCAGGAGTATGAGCGTGGTGGCACTCATTTCTCTGCCCCCAAGTCATCTGAGGCAACACAATGGTCATACATGTGATGGGCTGTGCTGCCATGGAAAACTCCAAAGCCAAAGTTTAACATCTTTCATAGTTCGCGATATGCGAGCCAGCTCCCTCTCCCTGGAAGTAACAAGTTACATGGTAATTGTGCTATGGTTGTGTGACCTTTTAATTACCTTTGTGATTAGCTATGGCAATAGCTCAGAATCAAATGATGATTTAACCTTACAGTTTGGTACACACAGTAAGGGTGTGGAGATGTTCAAGACCCAGGGCAGACTACTTTGCCCAGTGTTTTGTTTGCCTGCAAATATCTTTATTTCCACTTTAATTTTTTTTTGTACCGGGGATCGAACTCAGGTCCTTGTGCTTACAGGGCAGGCAGCGGAATCCACTTTAGTTTTGAAGATGGTTTTTTCTTAGTATGGCATTGTAGGATGGCAGTTATTTTCTCTCAGCATTTAAAAAATGTTATTTTATAATCTTGTGGTTCTCAGTGTTTTGGTTGAAAACCCATCAGTCTTCCCAAAATTGCTGTCTGTCCAGGCAAAGCCCAAATTTCTAGGCTCTTGCTCCAGATTTACAGCTTCTTTCCATGCACTCAGATATAGCAGATGCCTTGCGGGGGGTGAAAGGGTGGGGCACTGCAGCGGGCCTGTTTTAAATTTTCCACCGTTATGTCCTCTCTGGAATCATAGGCCTTTGGTTCTTATTTCTAAAAATTCCCCTTTGAAATATAGGGAGTGCTCTGGGTTCTTGCTAATGCTAGTCCCAGGTTGGTTCCCTGTACCATGATTTGGTTTCCCTTAGCTCTGTCCTTTGTTAACAGTCCTTTATTAAACTTTCTTCATTTACTATATTTGATCATTTCATCTTTTTCCTGCTAAAATACATGTACAACAGATTTCATTAATGTGGTACCTCTGATGTCCTTTAATATACTAATGTGTCTTGTGAGTTTTCAAGAAGGGTCTTAGAATAGGTATCTCTGAGCATTTTAGGTCTATATTTTTGGAAACTTGTAGACCTAATGCTAAATGGCTGGTGACTTCTTGGAGTCTATAGGACTCCAGATTGACTTCTTTGGAGTCAGTCTGCCTAGTGGGGGACCAGATTTATAAGTCTTTTTATTACTCTTGGCAGTTTTTCCTCAGGGACTTAATGCTTCAGTTAGAATAGCAGGTTAATAGACTAGAGGTTAATAATATGGATGTTGGAGACATCTAAATTTAAATCTTTGCTCTGCCAGGTACTAGCTATATCACCTTAGTAAATGACTTGATGTATCTGAGGTCATTTCCTCATTTGCAAAATGGATATGTGCTTACCTAGCTCATAGGTCTTTTGGGGGGATTAGGGGAAATGATACATTTCATTCAGGGGACATAGTACGTACTCAATATGTATTAGCTTCCTTCTTTATCTTCCTACTTCATTCCGTCTTAATGATAGTCAACTTAAACCATTTAAGGAAGTTGTACATAATTATCAATTCCTTTCTGCCTCTTGGTAGAATTTGAGGAAACATGAAATAGACTGTAAAATTCTAATTCATATCTCTTAAAGCTCAATTTTATGTTTAAACATTTGCTTTTAAAATTTAAGCTTCTGATTTATATTATAAATTTTACATTGTACTTCTTCCATATGCAACTTAACTATTAAATCCTATTTAGTTAAAAGTAAATTTCTATAGCATCAATTTTATTATAGTTACTTTGTAAATGTTTTAAGTATAAAAAGAAAATGACTTGGACTTTATTCTTTTATAATTTGTTCTTTTCCCCTTTTAGGCATGTGGGTCTAGTGATCAAGATAAATACAGCAAATGATTCTCCAAAGTGGAAACTTGTTCATCTAAATCATAATTTGGAAGGCTTTACTGATTGTTCGGTAGTGGCTGATTACTTCAGATACTGAGATATCCTTTCTCCTGGGGGCAAACTTATCATTCAAAACCCTGTTTTCCTTAAGGGCCCAGAGAGTTCCCATACATACCCTGACAAGGTCAGAAGTTACCTGTCACTCCATTTTAAGTCTTTTTATCTTATCTTTCCATTATCTGACCACATCTTCCTCAGAATTGAGCTTCCCTTCATATCTCTTTCTGTCAGCTGTTGGGAAAAACTAACATACTACCTCACTTTCTTCTTGGGGACAATCCTCATGGAACTCATGTCATGCTTTTTTATGTTCATAACTATATATTCACTCTTAAACTATAAGGGCTTTTGTGCTAGTAGAGCTTAACATCTAATATGAAAAAATAAAATGAGAGGTGTTGAAGTGTGAGCATACTAAAGGAAGTCCTAAGAATATTTCTTCCACTAAAACAATGAAGTTTTAAAACAAGCAATAAAGAAAGCAATGAAGTTAGCACATTAAAGACAACACTAATGAAGCTTTATACATCTTAAATTAGTAATCATGGATAACTGCAATTACTTTCCATTCACTTCCATTTTCTCTAGAAACTTGCAAACCAGTTTCATTTGCAAGCAGGTAACTCAGTGCAAACTCAAAGGCTTCTGCATGACCCTGGACAAATTAGCAAGAGATATTTTTTCCCTATTCTTTTTTGAAAATGTTAATTACTTTTCACACTTTATGAATACTGACTTTTTCCTAGAAACCCCAACTTCAAGTCAGAAATTCAGGGCAACTTTGAATGCTTCAAATGATGACAACTCTTGGTGACTTCCATCCATGCTCCAAAGTGCACCTGGGTGAGCATAGTGATTTGTCTGTCACCTTATAAGAAATTACAATATGCCTATATTTATTTCTGCATTTATTTTGTTTTGTTTGCAGGCTTGAGAACATAACAGTGTATTTAACTTGTATTGCTATTCGAAGATGGTAGGTTTGGGTATGGAATAGAGAGGTAAGTGAATGATGCAGGATGCATGAAGGCCTCTCCATCCAATGAAATCCAAGGAAATGACAAAGTCAAGCAAAGAAAACCTGAGCACTCTACCAGAGAGCACTCAGGATGTAAATAACTGGGTGCCAAGTCAATGCACTTCTTTCTGTCCCCCATGACCGCCACTCTCCTAAATTAGACAGTCATCATTTCCACTTGTAACTGGTTTTTCCATCTTGGCTCTTTCAACCCATTTTCATGCAATAAGCAAAGTCATCTTTCTAAACTATAAATCATTCTGTCAGTGTCCTGCCTTCAACATCTTTCCATTGCCGTCAGGAAAAAGTCCCGGTTCTTTGACAAGATTTACATAGATTTCCTGGTCTGGGGCCCCTTGATCTTCTCTCGCTACTTCCTCCTTATGTGATTGTTCTAATATTACTATACTTAATGTTATTAGCCATGTGTTCTCTCAGTTCTTCCCCTAGCAAATACTTTCATGACTAATTTCTATTCTTATTCCAGGTCCCAGTTGAACTATTACCTCTGGTGTCTTTCTACCACCCTCACCCAGATAAAATGCAGGTTCCCTTTTAATATAATCCACCCCATCCTGCCCCTCAGATACTGCATTCCCTCCTCAATGTTTATCACACCTTACTTTGTCAGAGAACTGCTTCTAAATGATTTTGTATGCTCTACTCGATTGGAAATTTTGTGAATACTCAGAATATGTTTGTCTTGGCCCCTCTTGCCACTGGTTCATGCAAAATTCCTGGCATGAAAAAGGTGTCTGGTATTTATTGGGTAAATAATTGAATAAATGAAGGAATAAGGAGCTAGTGATTTCTGTGCCAGGCTGACCCAAAGCCTTTACCATGCACAAATTATTTTATGATTTGAATTGAGATCATGTAAAACCCAAGGATGGAACTGGGGGTAGGAATGGGTACCCCTGTCCCATCCAATCAGAACCCTAGGGACCCCCTAGGTAGAATAGAAGGCTGTGACTGTGGGACAGTGATTCTCAGGATACAGAGCATCTATAGCGAAGCAAAGCAGAGTCTTAAATACAGCATGGAACCCTGGGAAAGGCAGTTTCTACCAGCTGGGCAAAGGTAAGTAGAAAAGAATACAATTTCATTTCTACTAATTAAGATGTATAAAATTCAGTTAATTAGGCCTATATTGTTTTCTTTTAGAAAATGCAAAAAATTCATTTTCTTCTAAGATCTTCATTTCTTTTCAATCCCAAGTTCCCTCAAGGTGTTGAGGAACTAACTCTATGGAGGGTGAGTGTATTTCTTAATTCCTCCAGTATAGAGCCTTAGCTTTAAAACCAGAATGGTCCAAGCCATAGCTAGCACATGCCACCTGCCCAGAGTCCCTACAGACATGGGAGGGCCGAGTAAAAGCAGGTTTATTTTCCCCAGACTTCTTCTATCTTTCCCATCATGTCACAAAAACTTCCTCCTCTGCCCTGCCCCCGGCTGCATTTCCTGTTCCTTCCCTTAGTTTCCTATTCTTCTAATTATCCTGATAGACACGACACAAGTTACTAATGTTGAAATTCTTACAGTTCCTCAAATGATACAGAAATAAATCTATACATATCAAAATTGTATAAGAGAGAAACTAAGATTCGTGGTGGTAACCCTGAAATCCAGTAATTCTTAAATTTTTAGGAGTTGTGGATTCTTTGAAAATCTGATTAAAGCTATGGATCCGCTCCTTGGTAAGATGCATGTACATCCAATTTTGTATATAATTTCAGAAGGCTGATGAATCATAAATTAAGGATCTCTGCTGGACATGCTTACTGAAGAATACTCTGAAGTTCCGAGATTTGGATACATTAGTATTAGAGGTGGTTATATCTATGAATTATTATTAAAAATGAAATAATTTTAAAGGAGTGCACCCATCACAGAGTTGGATTATCTGCTTTGACATGTGCTTTATTAATTTATGACACTCTCAGCACAAAGGCTCTTAGGAAATGTGCACCAGGGTCATTTGGTATTTGCTGAGAGTGGTTTGAGGCCATTAGTTTTCTAATGAAAATGTATGGATGTACAATTAGAAAAAAGAGATTTAGCTAAATTGAGCTAAGAGGGGGAAACTTGGTGCTTTAAGCTAATATTTCCCAAATTCTAGGACTTTTAAAAAATAGCATTGCTCTGTACCCCACCAAGTGCTTGCTATGCCCTTTCCCTATTTCCAACTTCTGGAATATTCTGCAGTGACTGGAGGGAGTCAGGGCTGCAGGCAGCTGGAGCTTTGTTTGTAGGAACCTCTGGAAGCTCAGGAGAAGAACAATGCCTATGAGGTGCCAATGCTAATGGATCCCATGGCAAGGGGCAAAAGCAAAGCCACCCCTTAAACTGGCAGGGGCAGAGTGGATTGCCAGCTGGCCACCTGATGGAAATTAGACCAAATTAGTAGACACAAATAGGGACCAAGAGGAGTTACCTAGTTGTCTTCCAGAGCAGAGTTTGTGTCAGGTTCGGGTTGGGGGTGGGGCATAACATTTAGTCCAGTGAAGCTGCAGAACTCCTGAGAGCTTGGCATCACCCGTATCTTGAGGTTAGGAGGTTCTGGGTCTTGGGGATAATGAATAAAATGCAAAAGGAGAGCTGCAACCCCCCCCCCGACACACACAATTTGTGTGACATATTTAAAATGCACTACTATATGGTGGCTAAGTAGCTCACCCACTTACCAGTTATGGTGACTGTTGCATGTTATCTAGCTGCTTATCTTCTCATCTTTGAAATGGAGAAATAACAGTACATACTTCATAAGTTATTGTGAGAATCAAGTGAACTGATGCACACAAAGGATGCTTCCCAGAAAGCAGTTAATAAGTCTTTGCAGTTTTAAAATTTTATTTTATTGGAACATTTTAGGTATACAATATAATGACATTCATCATTGGAAATTTGCGCCTTTACATCATCTCTCTTGGTTTTTATTTTTCCGCCCTTCCCCTGCCCTCCTGTCAACTCCTCCATTCGTCCTTATTTACAAGGATTTTGTTTCCATTTTTTCATTTTCTTATACTGATTCCATTCCCTTCTTTCCTTTCCCTACCCCTTCCTAAGTGTTTGCAGTTTTATCTGGTCTTCCCTTTTAGGCTGACTATAAACTTGCCCAATCAAGATTTGTCCTGATGCATCCTTGTCTTGGCTACAGAATTTATGTATAATTGGGTTTTAGAAATACTTTTGAATGAATAAATGAGTGAATGGATAACTGGGTGAGGAAATGAATGAAGTGGGACTGGAAAGCAAATATTTTGAATAAACTTGGACAAATGTTTCAGGGCTTTTACATTTGCCAGATCCTCTGACTAATCTGTTCTTCCTCTTGTTCTTGCATGGCTGTTGACTGGCTTTTATCCTTTACCTCTCATCTTAGGGTAACCTCTTCAGAAAGGCCTCCCATGATGACCCCTATCCAAATGGGCTTCCTGTCCTGGCCCTACTGGTTGTGTTTTCTGTCACTATACTATGCTCATATCATTTATACTTTATATGCTTCATATATTATGAAGTCTATAATCATATAGTCATTTTAAAAAAACTTCTTTATTGTCTGCCTTTCTCATTACACAATGAACTCCACTGCAGCAGAGAGCTATTTTGTTTACCAATCTGTGGAGAGACAATGTAGCCTAGGATTTAAAGCTGTGCAGCCTGCCTCCAGAGCCCGTCTGCATTCAAATCCCAGCTATGTCACCTGAGACGGGCTATTTAACCTCTCATCTTATTTTTCTCATCTTCAAACTATGGATAATAACGGTACCTTCTTCACCGGGACCTCTCTTGGGATCCAGGTGACTGGGGCTCCTGCCCTGAGCCTTGGGCTTTAAAGGACACCAATCTGCTCTGGTTATGTCCCACACCATCTTCTCTTATAGACCATACCTCTGATAAGTAGGGTCCCAGGAGTCCCTGCCCAAATAGCTCTCCACACACTCTCAGAGCTGATTGGACTTTGCTGCAGGCTCATTCTCCCAGAGACAGACTGTACCACTGGTGCACACACCCAGAGACTTTATGGAACCACAGGTCTGCTGGTTGTAGTGTGGGAGGGTAGACAGCATGCTGATGTCTGGCCCAAGCTGCCCACACCCATTTGTGCAAAGCTCCTTGTGTGGGGCAAGATGATATTACATATGGGAAGATAAGGGCAGCAGGCCAGGGTCCCCATCTGATTCTTGTTCAGGCCCTGGCAAATGTTAGAGAGAGGCCAGCCTTCACAGGTGGTTATCAGGACTAAATGATATATTATATGTAAAGCTTTTAGAAAAAGGTCTGCTACACTATAAGTGCTAAATATGTATGCATTGGTTATTATTATATTTCCAGTTGGTTTAGAATAAGGCCCAGTTTAAGTTAATTTTCAAGTAAATGAATAAATGGATGATTGATTGAACTACTGACAATTCACTGATTGGAGTCCTGTCTTGTTTCTATTGTTAAGGAAAATCATCCATGTATTTGAATTAAGGTTTTCTTCATTTGTTTTAGTTATTATTAGTTGAAAGTAAGAAATACTGGCTTGACATCCACGGTTAAGTATGAATTGCAAACTTACTATCAGGGATAAAGTCTTGAACATTAATTTCACAAGATGACAGAACTTCCAAAGGATCTGCATCTTATTTGAGCTAAGAAATTATTGTTTTCCACAAGAAAAGCACAGGGATTTGAATTTAGGTGCTATCAGATGTTTCCTGTTAGTTTAAATACATTTGCAGTGATATACACAGCAGTAGGATTTGCAACTGAATTCTAGGTCCAAGACAACTCCAGCAGTTTTCCAGTAGCACAGAGAAGCATAATCATAAACAAAGGAGCATTATCATAAACAATGTAAGTATAAGCCTGCACTATCTTATTTGAGATCCTACAACTTCAGCCCTCTTAGCTGGCCCTGGGCCTAGAATCTCATGATTTAAATCATAAGTTCATCAACAAATAAGGAAAGATCATATAGACTTCTGGGACAGAGCATGGATAAATCTCCCTCTGTCATTTGTGAGCTATGTGATGTTGGGGAACTTCTTAATAACCCTTTGCTGCAGATTCCTCATCTGTATGGTGGAAATAATGATCTCCATTGAGCTGGACTAATCAGGCTATAGGCTGTTATGCCATAATTCCTGGCGTGCAGTAGATTTCATTTCCTTCACTATCTAATCACCACTTGTAGGCCCTGAAATAAATCTTGTTTTGACAATACAGTTATACAGGAGACACCAAGCATAGACTTTTAAATCTGATAAAATAATAAAGTGTTTCACCAATGTAACATGTCAAGCACGAGGAAACTGCATAATAATTGATACCAAGAGAGTACAACCGATTGCTGTTTTAAATGAATGTTTAATTCAAACATCTATTCCATGTAAACTTTGTAAAATATCATTTTATTAAATGACATTTTTATTCCTGTAAGATAGTTGCTGTTTCATTGTTATTGGAGAATGGGAAAATGCAAACAGCATTTTAAAAATAAAATAAAATGAAATTATATTTTAGTTGTGATTTCTCTAATCTTTTTTGGATAGGGAAAAAATCCTCACATCTTTTTTGGATCCTTACTAAACTCACACCTATGGCACTGCTACTGGGCGCTCAACTTGTGGGCGGGTAAAGAGCCCATACTCTGCTCTCCTGGGCTTGCGACTCCTGAGAGGTAGTCTCTCTCCACACCATTCAAGCTCAGGCCTGCTCTTAGGGAAAGAGAAAGGATCTGACCACTCACTTTCAGGATCTCTGGGAAAGTGACCTGGGAGGCAAGAGATCTCCGTGGCCCTGACTGTCCCTCCCCAAAACAGAATCTCTCGCTTCGGGCAAAGGAACACAGTGACTAAAACTCATGATAAAACATTAAATGACCGAAAGAGTTAAATTCTTAGCAGTTGCTTGGCTGGGGACAGTATGGCAGATAGAGGAGGAGAAAAGGACACAAGCTGCACGTGGTGGCGCACGCCTGTAGTCGCAGCACTTGGGAGGCAGAGGCAGGAGAATCACCACAAGTTGGAGACCAGCCTGGGCCGAAGCGTGAGTGAGCTCAAGGCCAGCCTGAACTACATGAGACCCTGTTTCAAAAAAAGAGAAAAAGGCACAGAGACAGTCAGGAGGGGGCTCAAAAAGAAATCTGCACTGTCTGTGGTTTAAAACCAGAATCAGGAGTTCTGAAATTTTATAGTTCAAGCAATAGACTATGATTTCAACAGGAAAAAAAACCCCACCAGAATAGACACACAAATGTACTTCCCACCTCCACTTAGTGATGGTTTGCGGCTATTTAACTAACATGCCTCATATTGACTTCAGGGTCCATTATGGGCATCAAGCAGCAGCTTGGATTTTTTTTTTTTTTGACAGTTTGATTTTCAAGTCTTTCTCATGGCTTTTAGTACTTTTTTTTTGGATTCATCTTCATTAAGGATTTTAAGAGCAGAGGTCTTTGCTTACATTGAAAGTGCTACTTTTTCTAGCACCATAGTCCCTTGCTAATGGGTTTCTGAATACCATTTACATTATTTAATCTTTATAGAACTCGCTTCCTTTATTATTACATTTGCCTTTGTAATATGTACAATCTGTTGACTACATATTACTAGGCTTTAAATATTCTTCCTGTTTACCATTAATAAAAAATGGTTGCTTATTCATTTGCTTTGCAGAATAAATCACTACCTCATCAATGCCCAACAGAAAAAATGGTTTGTATTATCTCCTGATTATACTCACAAGCTATTTTGCTCTAATCTCTGTCTTTTCCTCTACACTAGTGAAGAAGTAATGTTCTTCGGTTTTGGCTGCTTGGACTTCGAGCATTTAGTAGTAATCACCTACTTAAAAGAAGCATGACATTTGACAGTTAACTAAGTATTGTGTTATCATGCTCAGATCCTGAAGGGCTGTCCTAGTTATCATCCCATTTTATGAATGTGACTTACAAAGGTTCAGAATTAGTGATTGACACGACCACACATTTCTTCCTTGACTCAGGCTTGAGGCTTTCTCACATCCTGTTCTCACCCTCACATTCCCTCTTGGCCACTGCCCCCTTCACCTCCCCTTCACAACAAAGCTATTTGAGAGAGGGTGGTCCCTCTTTCTCACTTCCCTTCCCTTCCCATCCGTGCTTCAGCTCCTGAAGTTCAAGGTTGATGTCCACTATTGTACTGGATGCACACAATGAAGGTCTATGAAACCTCTGGTCATTCGGTGCCGTGGATAGTTCTCAATCCTGCTTTTACTTGATTTCACTGTGCTATTTGATGTTATCGATCATTCCTGCTGTCTTGCAGTTCTTTCTTGGCTGATGGAATATCTCTGTCTTCTGGCTTTCCCACCTTTCTAGCAGAGTCTCCTCAATGCCTCCTTTTCTTGTGCCTTTTCCTTAAAGATCGGGGTTCCCCAGATTGCCAGCCTCTGCTTATCATCTTTTTTCTTTTTCTTCTCATCCTAGAGAAACCTTATCCATTTCATACTGTTTCCTCTGTAGATAAATGACTCCTAAAAAAAAAGCTCTGACAGATATTTTCAAACATAAGTAAAAGTAATGACAACAGTTTGTTAAATGTGCGTGTAGCCTGTCACTCAGCTGAACAATTACCAGCACTTTGCATATCTTGTGTCATGTATCCTTCCCCATCGTGTGATTGCACTTGTGAATACTTCTACATACATTCCATAAGGGCTTTAAAAAATCATCCCTACCAGGCCATTTTATACCTGAGCAGAATTAACAGTAATTACTTAATGTCATTAAGTAATGATATTGAGTCTAGACTGAAACAAGAATTGATAACTTTTTTTTTTTTTGAGACAAGGTCTTGCTCTGTTGCCCAGGCTGGCCTCAAATTGCTGGGCTCAAAAGATCCTCCTGCTTTTGTCTCCCAAGTGCTGGAATACAGGTCCATGCCACTGCACCCAGGTTAGAGCTGATGACTATTAACTGGGTCCACATCTCTAGTCCTGCCTGGTCAGTGAGTGAAGTCTTCTAAGTCCCATGTTTTTTGGTACACCACTGGGTCTTTTAGTGCTGTAAGTGGTGGGTATTTACTGGTATCTACACCTTAAAAACTCAAGTTTTCAGAAAATAGTTGAACATGGAAATATGGTAATGTATGGTAAAAATTGTAAGCTTGTTCTTGTCTTAGGGGTTTCATAATAATTATTCTCTCTCTTGAAATATTGTCCTATATCTTTACCTGGTTGACTCCTTGTGATTTAGACTTATGTGTAAATATCATCCCTTCCGTGGGTGTTTCCTAACCACACACTTTAACACAAACATATAGACATTATCCTGTGCAGTGATTTTAATTCTCTGCATAGCATCTGTTTCTTTGTTCATTTTCTCTCTTTCTCCCTCCAAAGGAGATGAAGGACCTTGTCTATCACGTTTGTTGCTGTAGTATAAGTACCGCATAAATATTTGTTCAATTGGTGGAAGATGAATGAATAGGAATTGGGGTGATGCCATTTGAGGAGTGGTGAGAGAAAATCACACACTCATTTCCCAAGGAGCAATAGTTTTCAAAAGCAAATACACTGCAAGGGATGATGGATGGCTCATGGCTGTACTGCCAGCTACTCTGGATGCTGAGGCAGAAGAATCAAGTTCAAGGCCAGCCTGGGCAATTTAATAAGACCTTACCTCAAAATAAAAAGGACAGAGGATTTAGCTCAGTGGTAGAATGGGCCTGGGTTCCATCCACAGTACTGGGAAGAAAAAGCAAAACAAGAATAAAGGCGAGCACGCCTTGTGTAGATTCTGTTATTAGTTACCCCTGTGTGTGGCCCTGCCCTGTGCTCCGTCTCACTTTCCCTTCCTTGAGGGGATGTGGAGAGCTACCAGACGGATTCTGCCCAGCAGGTTCGATAACCAAGTGCTAATATGAGCAGAAATAAAAGAGATGCACACTGGGGCGGGTGGGGGTGGGGAGAAGTGTAAATGAATAAGAAAAATAACCAGGGAACCAACTGAAAGAGGCCTTGTAACAAATGCTAGAGGCAACAGTTTGCATATTTCAGCCTGGGAAAACCTGTTTGCAGAGGCTCATTCTGAGTGTCACTGATGTAGCTCAGCAGTCAGTAAGGTTCAGTTGAGACCACAGACTTTTTTCGCAACACCTCAATCGCGGGTGACTTTGGGCAGTGGTGGTAGTGGTGACTGTGGAGGCTTCGTTGGTGAAGCAGTAAGATATGAAAGAAGATTTCTAGTGAGGGAGGCAAGACAGAGCCCATGGCTCTGGGAGCTGTGCGAAGGGCTGGACTAACCCTGGCTTCCCCCTGACCCTTCTGAAGGTAGTCCATGGATGGTCTCCACATCACAGTGCCCACCGGAAAGCCACACTTGGCTCAGGGCCAGAGCACCTGCTTGTGTGGATCCAGGCTAAACTGAGACACTTGTTTTATGTAGTTTATGGAGAATGGAATAAGAATACATGACTCTTCACTTCTAGTTTTGTGGTTTCTTTGTTTGTTTTATTTTTTGGTACCGAGAATCAAACTCGGGACCTTGTGCTTGCGAGGCAGGCAGCAGAACCACTGAGCTAAATCCCTGGCCCGTTTTCTGGTTTCTTAATGCCAGTGCTCAGTGGGACTTGCTTAAAAGTGGGAAATGAGCAGAGCAGAGAGCATTTTCCATACAGCTAAATATTCAACTTCTGGCAGCAATTTTATTCGGAAGGGCTGTTTTCCTTCTATAGAGTATGGTGAGGAGCATATTGTGGTTTTTATTTTAGTGTAGTCCACACTTGGAAAAAATTTAAATATTGGATTTGGGGACCTTGAGAAAGTGGTGAGGCTTAGGTTAAGACTGGAAGGATAAGGGAAACTTCCAGGTGAATGTTGTAAGGGAGTTGGTTTTAGGGAGAAGAAATCACATGTGTGAAAGCAATGAGGCCAGGTAGAAACTGGAGTACAGTATCTGGAGGACAAAGGCCCAGGAGGAGATTTAAAGGACGGGAGGGTTAAACATCCCTGAATTGCAAAAGGATCTATATCATGTCAGTAACAATGTCTCTTGTGAGCTTCACAAAATCATCTCCATTTGTGGGTATTGCTATCTAGTGACTTCTGAGTGGCTTAAAGTCTGTCGATGTCACATCTTGTGTCCAGTAGGTATCTATGAGTTACACAGGATGATCTGGTAGCAATATCCACATCATAGCACACTGTGGTGTCACAATTAATTTCACAACAAACCTATACCCTGGGGACTATTTTCATTTTATAATAAAGATGACTGAGGCGAGGCCAACGGAGGTAACCTAATAAATGTCAGTGCTGAAGTTTGATTTGAGGCTTTCTGACCCTAGATCCCACCATCATAGCATAGCATCCAGTCTAGAATTCTGAGGGAGCTCCTCCACGCCAACCTCTAAATAGGAGTTAATTCTCAGATGTCCAATTTTTTACTTGGGGGAAGATTCCTAGCAGGAATTTTCCCAGTAGGAATTCTAGGTTAGCTAAGCAAGAGGTGCAGTACTCAGGACTCTTGTGTCTTACACTTTATTTTACCAGTGATGCTTAAGATATTTGCAGAAAAAATTGCTATAAGGTAAACGTTCTCACTTTTACCTATAAATCATAAAGTTCTGGAAGAAAAGATTTAAGATGTATTTCCTTTGCTCAACTGTTAGTGTTTCATTTTTAATCAAACACTGTATTTTTTTCCTGGTTGTGGTAGTGGGATTGAGAACACCCAGTTAGGGTAAGAAATAGGCAAATGTGAAATGTTATGCAGATAATTTGATAAGGCCACGTTGCCTGGAAGCAAAAAGAGTTCTTCAGGAGGGGAGCTGAAGTTCTTTATTAGTATATATGTGACACTTTTATAAGGTTAATAGCAACACAAAAGCTAAATAGTGTTTGGAGATAATTTAAATCTGAAGCAAACCCAAGAAATAGCATTATACTTTGCCTAAAGTTCAACTCAGAGAGAGAAACATCATGCATGCATTAGTGAGTGCTATTTTAAAATATAGTATGGAATGTGTTTTGTAGAAACAGGCCAATTGGTTGATGCTGACTGTTAGGTTTCTTAGGCGCTTAAATGAACTGTCTTGCCCTTTCTGTAGAAAAACCTATTGAAAAGCTAACAGTTATCTAGACATACGCTAAAGTCTCAGGAGATATAATAACAGTGGATTTGTCTTGAATATTCATAATCATGGTGTATTAACATAATATGAACAATGTCAGCAGACCTTGACCATTTTACTTAAAAATACATTGACGTTTCTTCTAAATTAGATTCCTATGTAAGTTCAGCATCAGCTATATTTTTTAAAATTAGAAGCCAAGGTCATTAATGGAATTATCTGTTTTAGGTACTGCACTACATTAGGTTTGGGGCAGAGTTGCTAGCATTTGTTAGGTTCCTTTCCTCTCACTTGTCATAACCACAAACCATTCAAAATATTACAAACTTCCTGGAGCATTATTAATGCCTGAAAAACCTATTCAGCTCTGCAACACTTCAGGGCAGAGTAGTTATCATGAGAACAGATTTGTGGCCTTTTGTATTCCATTTTATCTATGCAAGGTAAACTTCTTGGGTATTATAGACACTTCTTTGCCTTACTATAGGCAGCTGCTACGCAGATGAACAAGGATGGAACAAAATTATGTTTCAGTTGCTCTCTGCTTACTAATTCTTAGAAGTCACCTGGGGTCCAAGTTAAATGCATCTACTCACATCTTGCCATGAATGGATAAATAATCCTACATCTATTGGCCTATGGCAGAGGAACAGTTCCACACTGTTTGGTTTCAGCAGAAGATTCTTGGAAATCAAAAAGCTTTTCTTTAAATGGGTTATATCCATAAAGATTGACTCTATTAGAAATTAGAGAATTAAAAATATTTATACCATTTCATCAAAAATTACAATAATAAACACACTGCACATTAACAAATCACATTTTAAATGAAAAATAGCTACATTTAATTAAAATTATCTTGAGAAAATTCTAAATCATATGTAGTTGCAAAGCAATACAGACTGATTCTCTCACATTCCCTCAATGGTACAATCTTCTGAAATGATAACATGATTTCACAAGAGAATATTGACATCGATACAGTCAAAATATAGAACAATCATCACAAGAATTCTTTCTGTTGGGCTTTTATAGCCAAATATCTTCTGCCTCTGCCACCAGCCTGGCATCACTGATCTGGTCATCATTTACATAATTTTGTCATTTCCAGAATGTTTTACAAGTGGAATCATTTAGTATGTAACCTATTAAGATTGGCTTTCTTTGCTCTGGAGATCTATCTGAGTTGTTGTGTGTATCAAGGGTCCGTTGCTTTCCAGTGCTGAGCAGTATCCCATGGTATGAAGGGCATCTGGGTTATTTCCAGAGCTATTACAAATATGGCTGCTATGAGCTTAGCAAGTTTTTCTGTCCATGAATGTTTTTATTTCTCTGGGATAAATGCTCAAGTATAATTGCTGAGTTATACGGTAGTTGAACCTTTAGTTGTGTAAGAAATTCTACCCAGGCATGGCCGTGCATACCTATGCTCCCAGCACTCTGAAGATTGCAAGTTCCACCCCAGCCTGGACAACTTGGTGACTTAAGAGACCCTGTTTCAAAATTTAAAAAAAATAAGAAAAGGGCTGGCTATATGGCCCACCTGGGAGGCTCTGGGCTCAATCCCTAGTACTGGGGGGGAAAAAAGAAAGGAAACTCCAAATTATTTTCTGGAGTGGCTATACCAGTTTGCATTCCTATCAGCGATGTATGAGTGATCCAGTTTCTTGACATACTCACTAGCATTTAGTGTTATCATTAATTATTTGGGAAGAGGAATTTTTTTCAGTTTTTAAATTATGATAAAATACACATAACATAGGATTTATCATCATAGCCATTTGTAAATGTGCAATACGGTGGTATTAAGTACTTCCACATTGTTATGCAACCATCATTGTCATCCATTTCCAGAATTCTTTTCACCTCATAAAACTGAAACTCTCTAGCCATTAAATAGCACCTCCTCATTCCCTCTTTCCTCTAGTCCCTAGCAACCACATCCTACTTTGTTTCCATGATTGTTTCTATGATTGCATAAGTGGAATCAACAGTATTTTTCATTTTGTGACTTTACTTACTGAAGCAAGGAAATAACAAGAGATTTGAGCAGAATGAATCACAAGCCCTCTACAGGCATGGCTGGGCTCAGGCTATGTGTGTTGGGATGAGTGACGCCCTGTGGGAAGGTGAGAAATGTTGTCAGAGAGATACTGGCTCATGAAGGGAGGGGAGTTTGGGAAGTGTTCTGGCAAAGAGAATTCCATAGACAGGACTGGCCGCCAGAGAAGATTCAGTGAAGGACAATGGCCAAGGCCAGGGCACAAAGTTTCATTGGATTGGCAGGATTTTCTTGCCCAGAAAACCACACCTTTCTAAAGAAGTCTTTGTTCTGCTTAAAGTTACAGTGAATGGTGCTCACAAAAGTATGCATGCTACATACCCTGTGTTCCTATAGGCCCACTTCTAAGTCAAACTTTCCTATTTGTAACCCCATAGGTTGATCTCAACTTGGCTGAGATGTAGTTGTTTTTGTGTACAAAAAACCCTAGACAAAGAGTCCCTTTGGCCTGAGTCCTCTCCTGGTATCGGGAGGGAGCATTTTGCTTTTGCTTTATAATAAATGCTGTTTTCTGCTTTTGCTTTACAATAAGTCCTTTTGCTTGTTCTTCTTTTGACTTTCTACCTTGTCACCCTTTCTGGGTTGAGAAAGAACCCACCAGCTGGACGGTAACACTTACCATAATCTTCCTAAGGTTCATCTATGTTGTAGCCTGTATCAGAAATTTCTCTCCAGGGATAAATCATATTCCATTGTATTTATGTACCACATTTGCTTTATCTGTTCATCTGCCACTGAATACTTCAGTTGCTCCAACCTTTGGTTACTGTAATACTTCTATGAACATGAGAGTACAAAAGTCTCCTTTAGACCTTGCTTTCAATTATTAGACTGTACTCAGAAGTGGAATTGCTGGATCATTTGCAGTTTCCAAAGGCTATGAATTTAAGGATGGTTTTTTCACAACAAAAAGGTCATCGGGAGTTTGACAGTGTTTGCATTTACAGTGTAGATAGCATTGGGGAATATTGCCATCTTAACAATATTAAGTCTTCAATACTTGAACATGGGCTATCTTCCCATTTATTTATGTCTTAGCAATGTTTTGTAATTTTCAGTGTATAAGTTTTATTTTACCTTGGTTAAATTTATTCCTAAGTAGTTAATTCTATTTGATGCTATTATTAAAGGGATTATTATCTTTATTTCCTCTTAGATTGTTCATTGCTTATTTATAATGATATGTTTTTTATGTGTTAATTTTAAATTGTACAATTTTGCTCAATTCATCTATTAGCTCTAGTAGTTTTCCTTGTGAATTCCTTGAGTTCTTCTATATATAAAATCATGTTGTCTGAGAATAGAGATAGATTTGCTTCTTCCTTTCCAATGTGAATAATTTTATTTCTTTTTCTTACCTAATTACTCTGTCTAGGAATTCTAGTGCAATGTTGAATAGAAGTCCTGAAAGCTAACAGCCTTATCTTGTCTTGACCTTAGCAGGGAAACCCAGTATTTCATCAGTGAATATGATAGTTTCAGGTTATCATAAGTGTCCCTTAACCTGCTGGGAAATTCTGTTCTGTTCCCAGAGTACTGATTTTTTTTTTTTATCATGAAAGTGTGTTGATTTTGTCAAAGGCATTTTCTACATCAATTGAAATGTGGCTTTTCTTTCTTCATTCTACTAATATAATGTATTATGTTGACTGCTTTTCATATATTAAACCACTCTTGATTTCCTAGGATAAATTTTATTTCATCATGGTGTATAATCCTTTTAATATTTTTCTGGATATGGCATGCTGCTATTTTGTTGAAAATCACATTTCTATAGTCATGAGGGATATAGGCCTATAAACCATAGGCTTGTATCATAAGCCTATAAACCACAGGCTTATGGGGATTTTTTCTTGTGCTGTCTTTGTCTGGCTTGGTATCAAGGTAATGCTTGCCTCTTGGAATGAGCCAGGATGTGTTCCCTCCCTCCTATTTTTTTGAAGTTCAAGAAAAATTAATTCTTTATTTGATGATGGGTAAAACTTACCAGTAAAGTCATCTAATCCTCCTCAACTTTTATTTGTTCAATAATTTCTGATTACTGGTTTCATCTCTTATTTTAGATCTATTCATATTTTCTTTTTCTTCTTGAGATAGATTTAGTAATTTGTTTGTTTATGATTGTCTCTCTGGTATAAGAAAATGAAAATGTAAATAGGGACCAAAAAGTATAATAGATAATGTGAAATAAGAAAAAATTGTTCAAAAGGAAATGAGAACTAGAAGGAAGGGGGAAAGAAAGGAAGGAAAAAGAAACAAATGAGAAAAGAAGGAAAAATGGAAACAGGCTTTTGTAAATAAGGAGGGGAAGAGGGATTGAAGGGAGAGGAGGGGAATGGGAAAAAAAGAGGAATCAAGATACATCATGCAGGTACTGGCAAAGGAACAGACCTGAGGATCAGTGGAATAGATTAGAAGATGCAGAATCAACTCCAGACATGCTCAGCCACCTCATCTTTGACAAAGGAGCCAACCACCCTCATTGGAGGAAAGATAGCCTATTTAATAAATGGTATTGGAAAAACTGGATTTCAACCTGCCAAAGATCGAAACTAGACACATACCTATCACCACGCACTAAACTAAGATCAAAGTGGAGTAAAGATCTAAATATTAAGATAGAAACACTAAACTTGCTGGAAGATAAGTTAGGTAGAACTCTTGAAGACATTGGCATAGGAAAAGACTTCATGAACAAAACCTCAGCAACACGGGAACTAGTAGAAAGAATCAACAACTGGGGTCTCATCTTATTAAAAAGCTTCTGCACTGCAAAAGAAACCACCAACAGAGCTAACAGACAACCTACAATGTGGGAAGAAATTTTTAGCAGCTGTACCTCAGACAAAGGGCTGCTATCTAGAATATATAAAGAATTGAAAAAAATCAGACCCCCCAAATTCAAAGACCCAATTCAAAAATGGGCATCTGAAATGAACAGACATTTCTCAGACGAGGAAGTAAAAGCAATAAATAAATATATGAAAAAATGTTCAACATCACTCATCATTTGAGAGATGCAGATGAAAACAACACTGGGATTTCACCTCACCCCAGAAAGAATGGCTGCTATCAAGAAATCAACAAATAACAAATGCTGCCGGGGTTGTGGGGAGAAAGGAACCCTTCTCCACTGTTGGTGGCAGTGCAGACTGGTGCAACCACTGTGGAAATCAGTATGGAGATACCTCAGAAAACTAGGACTAGAGGTCCCATTTGACCCAGCTATTCCCCTGCTGGGTATCTTCCCAAAAGAATTAAAAGAATCATACCACAGTGATATATGTGCACCCATGTTCATAGTGGCACAGTTTGTAATAGCTAAAGCTTGGAAGCAGCCCAAGTGCCCACCAACTGGAAACTAGATAAAGAAAATGTGGTTTTTTTATAAAATGGAGCACTACTCAGCCATAAAGAACGAAAACCTAGAGTCATTTACAGCTAAATGGATGCATATCGAGTCCATACTCTTGTGAAATAAATAGGACACACACGTGTAAATACCAAATAGTTTCACTAGTGTGAGAAACTGATAGTGTAAACAAGGGTTAAAATGATTAAAATGAATAATTGATTATTTGAAATAGGAAAAAAGGTTCAAAGACGAAGGAGTGAAGGGAGGGGAAGGGGAAAGGAAAAGAGGGAAAGAAAAACTATGAGAAAAGAAAAAAATGGAAATGAAATCTATGTAAATAGGGAAGGGCAGAGGGGGTGAAGGGTGCACAGGTAATAGGGAAAAAAAAAAGAACCAAGATACATCATGTACAGGTACAAACACCCAATGATAAATGTAAATGAATTGTATACCTAAAATGTACCAATAAAAGAACTAAAAAAAAAAAAGATATATCATGCACAGGTACAAATTGCCTATGATGAATGTGATCATTATATATATCTAAACTGCAACAATAAAATTAAAATTTAAAAAAAACCTTAGCCATTTGGTTCAGGCACTTAATTTTTGGCATACAATAAGTTCATGGTGTTTTCTTATTTTTTTCATAAATTTAGTAATACTGTCCCCTGTATTTTTTATTTTAATAATTAAATCTCTCTTTTTTCTTGCTCAATCTGGCTAATGTTGATTTTGTTCCTTTGTTCAAAAAATTAATTTTTAATTTTAATTTTTTGTTTTACTAATTCTATTTTTCTTATGGTTTGTTTGTTTCTCTTTAATCGTCATCATTTCCATCTCTGCACTAGCACTGGGTTTAGTTTGGACTTTCTCATTCATTTATATAATTAAAGTACAGACTTGAGGTCTCTTTTAATTTTTATTTATTTATCTTTTCCATTAAGTTTATTGGTACATTTTAGGTAAACAGTACAGTTACATTCATCATTGGGATCTTGTACCATTACATGATGCATCTTGGTTCTTATTTTTTTCCCCATTCCCCTGCCCTCCCTTCACCCCCTCCACCCTTCCCTATTTACAAAAACTTTGTTTCCATTCTTTTTCTTTTCTCATATTTTTTCTTTTCCCTTCTTTCCTTTCCCCTGCTCCTCCCAGTTCCCCTGAGATCTCTTTTTTAATGTCAGCATTGTCAGCTATAAATTTCCCTTTGAGCACTGGCTTTACTGCAACCCAATGTTTTTGGTTGTGATACTTCTATTTTCACTCATCTCAAAGTATTTCCAGTTACCCATAAGCAATGATTTCTCTTTGACCCATTTGCTGCTTTACCTCTGTTATATTTTTAACGGCTGTAGTTATATGCTTGGTATCATTCCTGATACTGATGATTTTTATTTTCTCTTCTCAGCCTTGCTAGAGGTTTATAAATTCTATTGGTTGTTTTTCAACAAAGCAGCTTTTGCTTTCTTGATATTGTCTATTATTTTCTGCTTTTGATTTTATTTATTTCTTCTCCTATCTTGATTATTTCCATCCTTCTGCTTGTTTTGGATTTAATTTGATCTCATTTTTTAATTTCTTGAAATAATCATTTATATTATTGGTATGAGACCTTTTCTATTTTCTAATGTAAGCATTTAGCAGTATAAACTTCTCTTCCAGTAATATTTCAGCTATGTTCCATATAATTTGATATGAACTGTCATACAGAAAAATATTTAAGATACTACATCATGAAATCTCTACCTCAGCTAATTGTTCTTATTTTTCTCAACTGCGGCTTCTCTCCTCTATTTAAACTTCTCTTGAATTACATCTCCTAGAACTCTGGGTTTATCTGTCCATTGTAGAATAGAGTTGGATTATTTACTCAATCCCTTGTCTATTCATTCATTCAACAATTATTGAGTTCCCACCCCAGTTAACATGCTGGTTAAGAATATAGGGATGATTAAGACAGACTTACCCCAGGCTGGGGACTTAGCTCAGTGGTTCCATTGCCTGCCTCACAAGCACAAGGTCCCAAGTTCTAATCCCCGGTACCAAAAAAAAACAAGAGTCCAAGACAGACTTACTTCTTCCTCTTTAGGGTTTGTCTGGCAGAGACAGCAAAAATTAAATAGTTTCAAGTCTGACTAATATCTCCCTGGTAGAAATTCTGTCATAAACAGAAAGTTAGTCGATATATTTTTTCCAACAAGTTCTGCCATTTTCTACCCTACTTTTAAAACTCTTTGCTGCCAGGAGTTCATGGTGATCTAAAATCTCTCTGCACTTGACAGGCTATACTAAGTGCTTAAAATGGATTTCTTTCTGATTTATTAGGGCTGTGGTCAGATGTTTTGAATATCATCCTTAGCCTAAACCATGATTACAAACATCTCTGTCTATCCCTTTTCACTGATCCCTTTTTTAGGCTACAATATACTCACAATAGAATAACATCTTAGATTTGGGTAGAATGACTGATTTTTGTAGAGTTCTCCTGTTCGTTAAGCTTTTCAATTCTCCTCAAAATCCTGGATAACTGTATGCCCCAAATGACCAATGAAGAAATTGAAACTCGGAGACACTGAGCAACTTTCCCAGTTGGGAAAATCAAGAGCAGACACAGGTTTCTAGATTCCCAGCTAGGCCTGTACTCTTGCTTCACTCTCAGTGCTTCTTCACAGCTGACCATTAAATATGTTTTAAAGAGGGCAAAGTCCAATTGCATAATAGATCTGCCTGTCTGAAATATGATGATTACTGCTAATGGTCGGGTATTACCTGGCATGCATGTGTTAGGTTTACAGTAAAGAATGTCTACTTTTTATTAACGGTCCTTTTAGATATATTAGTGACTGTCACACCTGAATTATAACAAAGAAGCACTAGAGAAATTCAATGTGGGCGGCAAAAATCTTTGAAGAATAACTAGTTATAATTGGGGAGTCTGAACACATTTCAGAGTTCCACATTTAATATGCAGTATGGTTAATTGCACTGTAATTACAGTATTTTAGAATGCCATGCTAAGTGTTTAATCCTTTTCAGGTTTGCCCTCCAATCAGTGGTCTGCCTTCATTTTCTAGATTGATGAAGTCTGCCTCAGAAGGGGGGTAGGTAACAAGATTGTGCCTATGTGTCTAATCAGCTGGGAAAGTTGTGAAATGATTCTTCCCTGTCTGGAATTTATATTTAATCATAGTTAGGTTCTCTTTATGAATGAGGGTTGATTAGTTAGTTGTCAGAAAAGGCAAACAATAAGTGCTTTTATTTACTCAGATAAGTTATGTTGGAGTTATTATTTGGTTTGATTAGTTGATGGGGCTATTTACATTACCTCAGCACACAGACTCACTTAATCTTAATTCATAATGTTAATTATATACTCCACAAGTTACTGCCAGGCTCTTATTTATGGTGTTTACTCATGGTGATTTTATGGCTCCCTTCTCTTTCACTAGCTAGGCCCCCTTTACAGCTACAGATGCATCTCTACTCACAGAAACCTGATCTTCTATGGTTTGTTCACAGTGATTCTTGATATATAATTCAGCAAAAGAAACTCAGTTTGGTTTCAGAGAGTTGGCTAAGACTACATCATTGAATTGACTTTTAATAGTGTCTTTTTGGGGGTTGGTATATTTACATATTCTTTTTTTGGTGTCTAGAATTTTCTTTCCCTGTGTACATCCTGAAAACTGTTACTCTTCTTTCCAGACCAGGCTTAAAACTCCATTCTTTAAGGAAGCATATCCTAATTGTAGCAGAGAGTTAATCATCGCCTGCTTTGTCTCACTTCTGTATGTGAACATTAATACCATCACAGCCCCAGCATGCTGTATTGCAATTATCTTTTGATATGTTTGCTCTCATTAATAGATTAGTTTGTCTCAGAATGAGGACCATTTATCGTCATCTCTTGCGTCAGCTGAGCCTACTAGTGCCTCTCGGTACATGGGCAGATGCTTGATAATTAATTTCTCAGTGTTGAATGACAATAGATTATCCTTTTTGAAAATAATCTTTTTTTTTTTTTTTTTTGTACTGGGGATCGAACTTGGGTCCTCGCGCTTGCGCAGCAGGTGGCGAAACCACTAAGCTAAATCCCCGGCCTGAAAATAATCTTTTAAGATCTAATTTATATAACCATAAATCCATTATTTTAAAATTTGCAAGTAGGTGGTTTTTAATATGTGTACAACCTTGTGCAACCATTACACTATCAAATTTCAGGATATTTCATCACCCCCAAATAGAAACCCCATACCTATTAGTAGTCACTCCTCACTTCCTCTTCATCCAGCTCCTGGCAACTATCCCATTTCTACCTCTATGGATTTTCCTATATGGATTTTCCTATATGGATTTTTCATGCAAATGGAACCATATATTATGTGACTTCTTTCTCTTGGCATATGTTCAGGTTCCATGTTGTAATATGTATGAGTACTTCACTTCTGGCCAACGACTGTTCCACTGTATAAATACTTTGTTTACCCATTTCCATCTGATGGACATTTGGGTTGTTTTAACTGTTTGACTATTATGAATAATACTACTATGAAGATTCATGTACAAGTTTTTGTATAAACATATGTTTTCTATTATTTTGGAGAATATATATATATCATTTGTCATATACAGAGTCCACAAAAAAATGTATACAGTCTTAACATTCTTCAGGAAAAGAAAAATAGTATGATGCTTTCCCAGTAGCTGGTGTTACCCTCATAGGGGGACTCTAGAAGATGTCATATATCCTGGAAAACCCACTACACTGCCAGCCCTTAGAGAAAAATTGAAAATGCATGGGCAGCAATCTCAGTGACCAAGGTTACCCAAGCAGCAGTTTGCCACACTGATAAATGCCTGGAAGTGAATGGCCAGCACTTTGAGTACCTTTTGTAATTGTAGAGGCCAAAGATAACTTGTATTAATTTCATGATGTCTCAACAAATTTAGTATTAAAATATTTATACAAGTTTTCCTTTTCCTGAAGTGTGAATACATTTTTCTTTTTGGTGGATTCTGTATATATGGCTGTGGAATTTCTGGGTCTTAGGATAACTCTAATTCTTGAGTTGCTGCCAAACTGTTTTCCAAAGTGGATGCTCCACAGGGTATGGTGGCACATACTTGTAGTACCAATACTCAGAAAGCTGAGGTGGGACCATCACTTGAGCCCAGGAAATTGAGGCCAGCCTGAGCAACAAAACAAGACCCTATTTGAAAGCAAACATCCCAAATGACTACTCCGTTTTATGTTCCAGCTGGCAACATACGATGTCTCTAATTGCTCCATATTTTCCCCGGCTCTGCCGTTGTTTGTCTTACTGGTTAGAGCCATCTTGGTGGGTATAAAGTGATATCTCCCGTAGTTTTTATCTGTATTTACTTAATAACTCATCACATTGAATATCTTTTCTTATTGGCCATTTTTATTGGCCAGTTTCTTTGATTTTCTGCAGCTGGAACATGATATGCCGACATGTAGATGTTTCGGTATTTATCAGCTTGGATTTCTCTGAGATGCCTGGATCTATAGTTCGGTGTCTGCCATTAATTTTGGAAAATTCAGTCATTATTTCAAATATTTATTTTATTGCTTTCTTTCTTTCTTCTTCTGCTATTCCTGTTAGGCCATTTGTAATTGCCCCACTGTTCTTTGTTATCCTTTTCTTTCTTTCTGTCTCTCTCTCTTTCTCTTTCAGTTTGTGAAGTTTCTGATAAAATCACATGGAGTTCTTTCTCTTGTAATCCCCTGCTATTCTACTGAAAGCCTGAATACTGTAGAAGTTTTGGAAAGGTGTGAGAAGAGAGGAAATAAATATTTTGTGGTGTTACGATTAGGCCTTAGCCTTTTAGGGAGCCTGTGCCCCTGACCCGTGACCTTGTAAGTTGTCTTAGTTCCTTTTATTGTTCCTGGGACAAAATACCTGACACCCACAACTTAAACGAAGAGAGGTTTATTTTCAGTTCATGGTTGGCCAGCTGCAAAGAAAAAAACAGCATGTCAGAGGGTCATGACGAAGGAGCACTGTTCAAGTAATGGCATCCAGGAAGCAGAGAGAGAAGAAAGCCCAGGAAGGAAGGGAGACATACCCTCCAGGTCACACCCTCAGGGACCTGCTGCCTAACCAGACCCTACCTCTAACAGAAGTCAGCAAATAATGCCCCCTTAATCCATGCCTCATGAGGCACTGGGGGACAACTAGATATAAACCATATCTTAAGTGTTTCTTAGTTTATTCCCTCTGGCAAGACAGGAATGCTAGATGGGACTGGAACTGGGTGTTTCCATCCCCAAATCAGAAGCTAGAAGAAGCTGATATTGGATATGTTTCTTCTGCCCGTGTTGAAGGCTGAAGCAGGCTGGAGTTGGGCCTTTCCATTTCCCGGTCAGTTAGGCTATAGTAAAAGCCAGTGAGTTGGGCTGTGATAATACTTTCTCTTGAGGGCAGGCCTCGTTAAGGATAAAAGTTCAAAATGGCTACTTCTCGCTCCCCTTTGTGGAAGTATGAAGGAATTTCTTCAGTCTTCACTGTGTGAGAAACTTGTAAGGCTCCTAATGGTAAAACTCATAAGAAATGTAGACTCCTCCTCCCAGTTCTACCTCACCCCACTGAAGTTTTTAAGTGTCAAGCTTGTTCACCCCACGCCTCCACTGAGTCATCAGTTATAGTTTGAGTTTTCCTCATCCTGCTGTCTCCAGTGAAAGTTTTTGTTCCTGGCTTGTGCTCCACAAAGTTGTGATTTTCTATAACTTCCTGTCTCTCACTGATTTGGGGGGCAGTAGTGCCCTCATGGCCTCTGTTTTCTGATATGTCTTGATTTGTTTCAGTTTGTTCATATTTTAATCATTAGGATTGAAAATTTCCAAGCTTATATGCTGGGCCCAAAGGGTTCTTTAATTTTTAAAGTCATTTTTGCTGGAAACAGAATTCTTGGTTGAGAGTCTTCTTAATTCAGCTCTTTGAATATATCATCCCACTGTGTCTGCCTCCATGGGTCACCATGAGAAATCAGCAGTTAAACTACCTGAGGATCCCTTTCCCATGATATATTGCTTTTCTCTTCCTGTGTTCAAGAGTTCCTTTTTTTCATTTTGGATAATTTGATTGTGATGTATCCAAGTGTGAATTTCTGAGTTTATCCTACTAAGAATTTGTTGAACCTCTTGGATGCATAGACTAATGAATCTCATCAAATTTGGGGATTTGGGGGACCATTATTTCTTCAAATATTTTTCCTGCTCCTTTTCTCTTCCTTTACAGGATTCTCATTGTCCTCATGTTGATATGCTTGATTGTGTTCCACAGGTCTTTAAGATCCTGCTCATTTTTCGTCATTCATCTTTGAAACTCCCCTCAGTCTCATCCCAGTTGGCCTGTATTCAACTTCTGCTTCTGTCTTCTGCCAGTCTAATTCAGCAGTTAGGCCTCTGTAGTGAATTTTAAATTTCTGCACTGCACTTTCCACTCTGGAATTTCTATCGGGTCTTTTTTAGAATTTCTATTTCTTAGGGCTGGGGATTTAGCTCAGTGGTTCTGCTGCCTGCCTCACAAGCACAAGGTCCCGAGTTCGATCCCCAGTACCAAAAAAAAAAAAAAAAAGAATTTCTATTTCTTATTGATAGTCTCTATTTAGTGATACATACATATCTTTAGGCACAATTTTCTTTAGTTCTTTAAATATATTTAAAATAGCTGATTAAAAAATCAACATTTAGGTTTCCTTATGAGAAGATCCTGTTAACTGTTTGCTTGTTTGTTTGTTTTTTCATGCATATATGGCCATACTTTCAAGGGTGTTTTGGCCTATCTTGTAATATTTTGTTGAAATCTGGACATTTTAAATAATGCAATGTGTCAGCTCTAGAAACTGAATCCTCCTCTACTTCTGAAGGTTGTTTTTTGTTTGTTTGTTTTTGGCTTTTGTTTTGTTTGTGCTATTGGAGATTGAAACCAGGGCCATCGCACTAAGCTACATCCCAGCCTTTTTTATTTTGTGACAAGGCCTTGCTAAATTGCTCAGGTTGGCCTCAAACTTGCAATCCTCCTGTCTCTGCCTTCCAAGTAAGTCAGAGTTCATTATAATTGTTGGTCATAGTAGTTGTTGTTGTTATTGATACCTGTTTATTTAATGATTTTAATTTGTAAAGGCTGTATTCTTTATTGTATATGAGCACTAAAGATTCTGCTTGATTAGTTTATTGTTTATTAATGATGGACAGATTTCCTGCTATGACTTAAACCAGTAAGTCTCCCAGACTTTGCAGGGAGGCTCTTCATATTGGAGCAGGCCTTCTATTTAGGTTGGCTGTTTACAACCTTTCCTTTGCATTCACTTCCCACTTTAAGGTCCTGCAAGTAGGAGCTCAAGAGGTGGAAGCCAAGGGCCTTCTCCAGTGTTTCCAGGTCATGTGCCCAGCTCTATGCATATATGCGACCTTCTAGATCCCTAGGAATATATTAAAGCTTTTTACTGTCCCTATGTACTTCTCATTCCCTAGTATTTCCTTCTAAGTCTTCTACATGTTTCGGTTGGCTTGTTGGTTACCCCAACTGTTTTGTTGTCTCAGTTGCTGCTAATTGTTTTTTTTTTTAATGTCCCTATGGAAAAGATTACTCATAATGCATGAGCTCTGAGTTGAGTCAATGATAAGCCTTGTGAGAAGGATTTTCCAGGCAAAGGGTGATCAAATGGTAATAGTACAGTGGTATTTTGATTCATGAACTTAATTTATTCCATGATTCTGGTCACCATCTGAATTGATTGTGAACTGAGTCAAATTTCCTCATAGGGTTCGATGTAAATAAAGATAATCCATTCTAAACCATATTTTTTAACCTCAAAAATATGAAACAAAGTACAGTACAGTATGAAGAGAGACCACTCACCTCGCTTGAGTCAACTTCTGGTGTGGAGGACAGGAAGGTGGGTAAGGAGGTTATTGTTTGGAGGGAAAGTCTGCCTCTATAAGGACATCAGGGAGATCGCCTTCACAGGCTTCCTCTCTTTTTGTCTCTTAGCTGCAGGGTCAATTTTGGAAAAAAACAAAAAATCTGTCGATTGTCACTTGTTTTTTCCTGTGCAGCCATAACCCTTCAGGAATGAGAGACCATGTTATCGCTCATCAGATTCAACCCTCCGTTCGTTACAGTTATGTTGGGGTGGTGTTTCTCAAAGAAATCCTGGCACTCATTCCATTTTTCCATGATGGATTTTACCACATCAGTGCTAACCTCCTCCCTGTCTTCCTCTACCTCAGTGCAATGCCCCTCAGCAAGCGCCTTCTGCTGCTCACTCTGGAGGCCAGCAGGTTCGTCCGTCCTCAGCTCCTCCTTATGGTCCTCAGCAAGTTCCTCTATGTCTGCACCATCAACATCCAGACCCATACTCCTGCCCAGGGACACAATCTCCTCTGCTGCCTGTGTGTCGGACCCTTCAAAGTCACATTCAGTGACACATTCTGGCCACCATTTCCTCCAGGCTGAGTTTAAGGTCCCATACGTAACATCTTCCCAGGATTTGTCAATGAGGTTGATGCAATGGAGGACATTGAAATGTTTCTTTTGGAACTCTCAGAGTCAAGGACATCCCTTCAGTGACATTCAAACACCTGGTGAAGAGCACCTTTGTGTACAGCTTCTTGAAGTTGCAAATCACTTGCTGGTCCATGGGCTGCAGAAGAGGTGTCCTGTTGTGAGGGATGAACTTGACCTTTATGAAGTCATACTCAGCGTCCATATCATCCACCAAGGCTGGAGGGTGTGCTGGGACATTGTCCATCAGAAGGCAGTTGGTTGTCAGAAAGATATTTCATAACAGTGGGTGCAAACACTTTATGCAGCCATTCCATGAATAATTGCCTGCTGATCTAAGCTTTCATATTGCCCCTCCACATGACAGGCAGTCTGACCTTGTTCACATTCTGTTCCTTGACTGCACAAGTGGTCTGGGAATGGTACACCAGTAGTGGCTCAATCTTCAGACTGGTACTTGCATTTGCACACAGCAAAAGAGCCAATATCCTTCATTGGCTTGTGACCTGGCAGTGCCTTTTCCTCTTGCATGATATAGGTTATGTTCAGCACCTTCTTCCAGAAGAGCCCTGTTTCATTACAGTTGAACACTTGTTGACCCTTCATGTCCTTCTGCCTACATGAATTCCACAAATTCTTTCTTGTACACTTCTGCAATGGTCTTGTCAAAACTGAAAGCCTCACCATGTCTTATCACACTGTGGGTGCCACTTCTCTTGCAGAATTTGTCAAACCACTCTCTACTGGCTTTAAATTCATCACTTGTTGCACTTGTAGAAGGGTTTTCTTGCAGTAAATCACTGTGCAATCTCCACCTTTTTCACAGATCATAGCTTCACTGATGCTATTACCTGTCAGCTGTTTCTCACCACACTAAGGAAAGTTTTTCCACCTCTTCTGGCACTTGTGTGCTCTGCTTGTTACCATCCTTACTCCTTTTGCCACATCAGCTCCTTTGATGGCATCTTTATTCTTCAAGATAGTCAAGATTCTCAATTTTATCTTCTTGTACTCCAAGGCAAGATCAGTCATATGAATACCATGTTCATGCTTTTCTATGATTTCCTTCTTCAATTCAATGAATATTTTCTTCAAAACCTTCTTAACATTCTTCCTCTGCATTTTCTTGATATCTTCATCATTGCTCTGCACATTCTTGTCACCTTCTTTACTGCTCTGCACTTTCTTTTTACTACCATGCTTTCTCTGTACTTTCTTTGGAGCTGTGCTGGATTGAATAATACTGTACAGTACTGTACATGCTAAAAAGCACACACACACACACAAAAACCCTTCACAGCAAGTGTGCACAGAAACTGTCTGCAACTGTGATCTCAACTAGAGGTAGTCAAGACCATATGTCAGAGCAGGGAAGATGGTCATGTTCATGCAGAGATGATGGCTGTGGTCATTTTCATCACCCAAAGCAGAAATTGCAAATGGAAGCAAAATTTTGCTGAACATTCTGTTCATGAAACAAGTTGTTCATGAACACAAGCATTTGTGAACCAAGGTATTACTGTACCTGGGAATGGGTCTGTGGAAGACCTCTGATCCTATTCTGCTTCCTCTAGAGGATGTTAGGCTACTGTTTCTCCCTGGGGTTACAGGGATGTTGTTACTTAAGTTTACAATGGACTTGGGGAGAGAAGGCTGGGAAAGGTAAGTTAAAATGCCGTAAGTTTCACTGTTCTTAGATTCAATAATTTTTCTTGAATTAATCCCTATAAAATCGATGCATATTTTTTGCTTATTTTCTAGAGTTCTGAAAATGGTGATTTTTGCCAATGTTCTTATCACCAGCTAGCTTTAGTCCTTGCTTTAGTAGAAATGGAAATTAAAACTAAATCATGAGAGGCCAGGGATTTAGCTCAGAGGTTCTGCCACCTGCCTCACAAGCGGAAGGACCCGAGTTCGATCCCCAGTACCAAAACCCCCCCAAAAAACCCCCAAAAAACTAAAGCATGAATTTTCAGGAAAAGCTTTAATTGAGACTTCTGGGAAGACGGCAGAGTGGTGAACAGCAGAGAAACAGTCTCTCTGAGATTTGGTGTCCAGATGCTGAACTATAGCAACATGAGAAAGAGAAGAAGGGAAGTGGGTCCCCAGGACCCAGCAAGGATCTGAAGCAAGAATTGAAGCTCACACAGAGAGTGGAGAGAGAGACCTCAGTGCAGAAAAAGAGGTGACAAGCAATAGCTTCTCTCTGAGCTCTGACTGTCTATGTGGGAGTGGCAGCTCGAACTTGCAGATGCATGGTGACTATTGGTGACCCCACAGGCCTCCACAGAGAAACTTACCAGTGGAACAGATGAGTGGATGTGGTGGATTGCATTGGTTGCTTTGGGCTGGCTCCATCTAGCCGCTTCTGGTGTTACGGTGAGGTGGAACCAAGTTCAGGTAGGCAGGAGGTTGAGAAGCACAGTTTAAGCCAGCAGGGAGCCAAGTTCAAGCTGGCAGGAGGCACACAGTGTTGCAGGCCAAACAAATTTGGTTCCAACCTCACAGCCAGAAACCAGCCTAAATGTCAATGGAACTAAAGGTATAAACTTATTGAAATTATCCGACACCCTGCTGCAAATCTATAGCTGGCTTGCTGGGATTAATCAACGTGGATCTGGGCTCTGTCTGCCTACTCTGTCTACCAGTGATAGCAGAAACACGCTCTAAAGTGAACATTTTTTCTTCTTTTTTTTGCTTTTTTTTTTCTTAATTGTTTGTTCTTGTTTTTATACGAGTGTGAACATTGTTTCTAGGGGTTTTTTTTGTTGCTCTGTTCTTGTTTTTATTTTTTTCTTCTCTCTTTCCTTCCTATCTTTTTCACCAGTTTCCCAACATTCTTGTAATCTTCCCTTGACCTCCAGCCTTGCTTCTAATCTCTTCCTCTTTTACTTCTCTACCTCCCCAACCCCTTTTAAATTTTCTCCCATGAGGGTAAAAGGGCCATATTGAGGGCATATTTACTGTACACAATTTTCTGGTTTGTTTTACATTTTCTTATATAACCACAAATACAGTTCATATGATTAAAGGTGGCAAATTAATAGTTACCACAGTTTGTCATTTTCTAGGCTGTGATTATGCTATTATTACTACTGATTGTACTATTTTAGCCAAGGTGACACAATTGTTTTAATTAGTTGTTCTTCCTGGTATGCCAAGACTAAGATTGCCTGACGATCATAAACCACCCTATAAGCCAGTGCCAAAGAACCAGGAACTAAGCAAAATAGGCAGCAGCTTTTCATCCCCAATAAATTGAAGAGGTAAGATTGCAACAAACTCAAAACCCAAAAGCCAGCTACATCTAGAAGATATCTCTGAGAAATAGTCACTTCCTAGGGGTTGTAAATACTAGCAATAAAGCTACCTGCCATAAGCAATTTTTAAGCATCAACCCAGGAATTAAACTTTAAAAAAATAGAAAAATGAGAAGATATTTAAGCAATATGCAACCCCAGACTTCAAACTCACCAAAGGCAAACCTAGAGGGCAATGAAATGAAACAATACAAAAGCCACCCAGCTGGACTCTCTGAAGTGGTAACAGTGAAAGTAACAAAGCAGATGAATGAGACTCTAGGAAAAAGAAATCCAATCAGAAATAATTTCTTAGATAACGACAGAGATGGTGAATACAGTGAAAGAAGTGGTTATTGATTCTAGACAAAGTACAGATAAAAAAAATAGAGGAGCTTAGGAAAATGATGGAAACCAGGAACACCCAACATAGGAAAGAAATGGAATCGATGAAACAGATTTAAACAGATATCCAGGGGATTACAAATTCCATTGAACATATATGCAGCAGAATGAGCCAATGTGAGGACGGAATATCAGATATGGAAGAGAAAATTGCAGTTAGTGATCATGAAAAGAAAGATTTTTAAAAATAGCAAGAGGCCATGAAAAATCAATCCAACAGCTGCTAAATGATGCAAAGAAGAATAACATAAGATTGATCAGAGTTAACCAACAGCCAATATCATACTAAATGGTCAAAAACTGAAATCCAGGGGCCAGGGATTTAGCTAAATGGTGCTGTGGCCTGCCTCGAAAGCACAAGGTTCCGAGTTCAATCCACAGTACCAAACAAACAAACAAACAAAAAACCCTGAAATCCTTCACATTAAAATCAGGAACAAGACAAGGATGTCCACTATCACTACTCTTGTCCAATATAATTTTGGAAACATTAGCCAGAGCAATTAGACAAGAGAAAGAAATAAAAGGAATAAAAATAGGAAATGAAGAAGTCAAATTGTCATTATTTGCAGATGACATGATACTCTATATAGAA
>NW_004624737.1:29607448-29660445 GCF_000247695.1 Heterocephalus glaber
TACTGATGATCAGCAGACACAGTGATGGATTGTTCTACCGATAGTGGGTCCGGGAATTTTCGTTCTCCGGACAAACAAGGGGTTGAATGATTTACTTAGGAACTTTGCTTTGTTACAGATTTTATCTACTATCTCAAGACTAACAAGCAGATTCTGATCATTAACTTTTAAACACAACAGAGGCTAGGGGAATAAATGAATTTTGAATCATACAGTCCCACAAGAGTAGGAATATTTATTGAGAGTAAGAAAGCTTCTGTCTAGGAGAAACAGAAGGGGGACCAGAAAATGGATTACCTGCTCCCCCTGCTTCTCATAGCTGTTTTATGGGACAAAGCCATGAGGTGAGGCAGGTTCAAGGTGGGGCAAAACTATAGTCAACTAGTAAGATTACAAGTATAGTCGCTTAGGTAATATTAAATGGGGATCCAAAAGGGAAGCAAGTCATATAGAAAGCATACAAGGATTTTCAGTCAGGGATCTTTCCTGGAAAGGGTGGGTAAGATCTAGGTCCCCCACCCAGGTGATTGATACCTATTTAGAATATCAATCACTGCTAGGCATCCTTAGGGGAACCACATGGGTGTGGCAGTTTCTCTTCTACAATGCTCCCCTTCAGTGAATGGGTCTTGATTGTCCTCCGTGTTGGCTCCTCCTGGGCTGGCCCTGTCTAACTGCCTACAAGACATCTGATTAACTTACCTATCTACAGTAAGCTGATTAAAATGTGTACATTACCTCATGAAGATTTTGATTGGGATTGCAGTGGCTTTTCAGACCAAACTTAGGAGAACTGGCATCTTAGAAAATGAGTGTTCTAATTTCTGAACATGATATGTTATGGTTTATATTTTAAATGTCTTCCAAAAGTCTTAAGTTTGGAGGAAGGGCCTGGTTGGAAGAGGCTGGTCAATGGGGGCTTGACCTGGAAGGTATGTTCTTCTCCCAGCTCCTCCCTTCTCTCTCTGCATCCTGGCTAATATGTGAACAGCTTTTCTCCATCCAGACCCTTCCTTCATGCCATTTCTGCCCTGGAGACAGTGGGAATGAATGCACTGAAACAGCAAGCCAAATAAACGCCTCCTTTAAATAGCAAGTGTTGGGTATTTTGTCCCAGCAACGGGAAAGTGACTAAAATATGATACATCTCTACATTTATTTTTAGATATTCTTTGACTTTTTCTTCAAATACTTTGTACTTTTTATTCACTATTTTTTTTTTTTTTGGTACCGGAGATCGAACTCAGATCCTTGTGCTTGGAAGGCAGGCAGCAGAACCACTGAGCTAAATCCTTGGCCCATACTTTGTACGTTTTAATACCCAGGTTCTCCACATACTTTGCTAGATTTATGCCTATGTATAAGTGCTATTTTAAATGTATATGTGTATTTTGCTGCTTTTAAGACCTGAATATTATCTTTAGATATTATCAGTTTGACTATGATATACATAGATGTGGTCCTTGCATTCATGTTGCATTATGTATACACAGATAAATACTAATAACAACTCAAATATCTAAGAATTTGAGAATGGCTAAGTATTCATTGATATAATGGAAGGACAAGAAAAAATATGTAGATTAAGCTGGTATAAGCTAAAGTGTATGTGAAACAGTAAAAGGTAGAACACACACCTGTACCAGATGAGCAACACCCCTCCCCCAAGTGAGCAAGCAGATCCATAAGGAGGAGTGGGTGCCTGTCCCCAAGTGACTAAGCAGACCTGCAGTGGATGAGCGGCACCTCCCCAACTGGAGCAAGTAGACCCAAATCAGATGTATGTCACCCCTGATGCAAGGTAATGACTACTGCTGTAGTCAGTATTTGAAAGAGAAACAGATTTAATGCAGGATACAGAGACTTACAAGATTAGCTGACAATATCCACCCACAGAGTCAAATGTAGAAGAGTGCGAGAGATCTGTCCCGGTGCTCTCTAGATTCTTACAATCCAGCCAAGGCCTGGAGCCCATGGCAACGTCTGGTGCAAGTCCGCATCAGATGTCTGAGGAATCTGTGACAGAAGACCAAAGGGTCTGTGCTGGAAAGCCCAAGGGCTGATGCCAGGGACTAGAAGTCTACGCTGGCATGCTGAAAGGTGAGTGCTGGAAGCTGAAGAATCTGCGCTAAGAACCAGGAGAGGACCCACAAGGCGAAGGCGAAGACCAGAGCTCAGTCTTTGCCTTTGCCAAGGCTGGCCGCTGTTCTCTTGGGAGAAGCTCAGACCCTTGGTAAAGTTGTTCCATTTAGAAGATATTTACTGAGGGTCAGTAGTAGGTCAATATTTGCTTTGTCTTAGTGTTCACACTATAACTATAGACCTGTTTTGTGTGATTAAGTATGGTAATGTATTGGTCTACAGGGTTTGCCATATTCAGTTTGTGTTTGACACTCATTTTATTACTAGAGCCAAGGTGACATAGCTGTTGCTATTAACTGGTTTTCTTAGGATATCAATATCCAAATTGGTTTTGGGTCCTTAACAATACTGTGGCCAATTCCTGGAAAACCGGGTACTGGGTCAAACATGCTGCAACCTCCCATCTCAAATGAATGGAGGAGGTTGGATCTTGGGACAGAGGCAAAGACCAATAGTTAGCCATGCCCAGAGAACACTACTGAAAAGTAGACATTTAAGAAGTCTCCATAATAGAAACAAAGCTTATCACTACACTCAACCCACAACCCTCAACACAAATAAACAAAAAAGAAACATGAGAAGACAAGAAAACTTCTCCAAAATTGATTCATGAGGCATCAAGGGGAGGAAATTAAAAAAACCAAATACTACACAGCAAAATTATTCAAAATGATATCAGGAGAGATAACAAAATAGAACAATAAGGCATTTGACAAGCTCACAGAAGATATAAGTAAAAAGCTATTGAGCTACATAAAATAATCAGCAAGTGTACACAAGACACTAATAAAATCTAGAAAAGCTAAACAAAATGGTGCAATAAATGAATAGCCAGCATAGAAAAGAACTGGAGTCCATAAAAAGGCTCCAAACAGAAATTCAGGAGATTAAAAATTCTATCAAAAGTATGGGCAAGCAGAAGTGATCAATGTGAGGATAGTGTCAGAACTAGAAGATGGGGCTGTTGTGGAAATGAACTGATGAGAGAAACCTTTAAAACAACAACACAAAGGGCTGGGGATTTAGCTCAGTGGTTTCGCTGACTGCTGTGCAAGCGCAAGGACCCGAGTTCGATCTCCGGTACCAAAAAAAAAAAAAAAAACCCACAATAAAACAACAACAGAAAATGAAAAATGAATCCAATAGCTCCTAGATGATGTAAAGTGGACTAATCTAAGATTCGATGGTATTAGTGAAAAATCAAAAGATACCATAAATGGCATAAAAACCTGTTTACTGAAGTAATAGCAGAAAACTCTCCAAATAAGGGAAAATAATTTAACACACAAATCAGTGAGCCATATAGAACCCTTAACAGCCATAATCATAAAGGAACTTCTCCATGACAGATCATAGTTAAATCCCACAAGTCCAACACAAGTAGAATCTTAAAAGTGGTTAGAGAAAAGCACTTATAAAGGAAAACCCATTAGAATTATAGCAGACTTCTCAGTACAAACCTTTAAAGGCCTGGAGAGCTTGGAGTAAAGTGTTTCAAGCTCTAAATTTCCAACCCAGACTGTTATATCCTACAAAACTATCTTTCAGTTTGGTGGAGAAATAAGATAGTCTCATGATAAAGAGCATCTAAAGAAATTCAAGATCATCAAACCAGAACTCCAAAAAAATTCTCAAGGATACTCTAGAAAAAGACAAAGACACTAACAATTACAAAAGGTCTAACAGAAAAATATATCAAGTAGGGTGACCAGTTAAGGAGAAGGGAAATATAGGGAATCAGCAACAGGAAAATAAACCAATGACAGGTATAAGTCAATACCTATCAGTAAAAACTCTCAATGTGAATAGTACTAATTCCCCAATCAAAAGACATAGACAGGCAAAATGGATCGAGAAACAAAATCCAACAGTATATTGTATACAAGAAATACATTTAATCCAAAAAGAAACTTATAGACAAAAGACTGAAGGATAAAAAGCACTATTCCATCCAATGCAGTAGGAACCTGGCAACAAATCAGGTGTACCTATCCTGTATTCAGATAAAGTGAACTTCTAGCCAAAACTGATCAAAAGAGGCAAAGAAGGTCACTATGTATTGGTTAAAGGAATAATCCAACGTGAAGAGATAACACCAAACAACAGCACATGCAACTTTATAAAACTGGATAGAAAAGACCAGATAAATATAAACGTAATTATAATGGGGACCTCAATACCCAACTATCACAAACAGATCAACTAGACAAAAATCAACAAAGAAATATCAGAGTTGAACAAAATGTTAAAACAAATGGGCTTAATAGCTATCTACAGAGTAATCAACCCAACAACAATGAAACTGCACATTCTTTTCAGCAAAACATGAAACTTCCTCCAAAAAAGACCACAAATAGCCAATAAAGCAAGCTTGAGCAAAATGTAAAAGAGTTGAAATTATACTATGGGTATTATCAGATCATAGTGCAATGAAGTCAGAAATCAATGACAGAAGAAAACACAAAAAGTTTGCAAATGCATGGAAGTTAAACAATATATTTTTAAATAAACAATGGGTTACAAAAGAAATCCAGAAATAGGCCAGTGTCTAGAATTAAACAATAATACCAGTACAACACACCAGAACTTATGCAACATAATGAAAGCTATCCTAAGAGGGAAGTTTATTGCTATGAATGTCCATATCACAAAAACAGAGCAAGACCAAGTAAATGACCTAATGTTGCACCTCAAAGTACCAGATAAATAAGAACAATCCAAACACAAGTGCAAGGAAGGAACTTATAAAGATTGGAGTAGAAATCAATGTAATTGACACCCTAAAGAAAAGAATTCAGCCAGGGATTTACCTCAGTGGTTCCACCATTTGTCTCTGCAAGCAGAAGGACCCAAGTTCAATCCCCATTACCAAAAAAAGAAAGAAAGAAAGAAAAGAAATCAAAAAATTAATGAATCAAAGAATTGGTTCCTTAAAAGAATAGACAAAATTGAGCTGGGGATTTAGCTCAGTGGTGCCCGCATTTGCCTCACAAGCACAAGGTCCTGAGTTTGATCCCTGGTACCAAAAAAAGACAAAATAGACCAACCCTTAGCCAAGCTAAGCAAAAGAGAGAGAGAACTCAATCAATGCAATTAGAAATGAAAAAGGTGAAATTACAATGGACACTGCCAAAATATAAAAGATTATTAACAATTGCTTCACAAACCTGTATATCAATACATTGTAGAATTCAGAAGAAATGGATAGATTCCTAGATACATGTGAATTACCAAACAAGAAGCTGGGGGTGGTGGCACATGGCTATAATCCCAGCACTCAGGAGGCTGAGGCAGGAGGATAGCCATGAGTTTGAGGCCAGCCTGGAATACATAGTGAGTTCAAGGCCAGCCTGAACTCCATAGTGAGATTCTGTCTCAAAAAAAAAAAAATCTGAAATAAGATGTAACCCCCCTGAATAATCCAATAACAAGCAATGAAATTAAAGCAGTAATAAAAAAAAATTACCAACTAAGAAAAGCCCAGTTTTGGATAGGTTCACTGCTGAATTCTACAAAAACTTCAGGGAAGTTCTAACACCAATACTCCTCAAGCTTTTTAATGAATTTGAAAGTGAAGGAGTACTCCCAAAATCATTCCTGAGAGTTAGCATTACCTTGATTCCAAAACCAGACAAAGATCCAACCAAAAAAGAGAACTATACACCAATCTTTTTAATGAATATAGATGTGAAAATCCTCAATAAGATACTGGCAAACAGAATGCAATGAATCATCAAAAATGTCATATATCATTACCAAGTAGGCTTCATTGCAGGAATTCAAGGATGGTTCAACCTCTGTAAATCAATAAATGTAATATGTCACATAAACAGAAGCAAGGACAAAAATCACACGATCATCTCAATAGACACAGAATAAGCCTTTGATAAAATCCAACATCCTTTTATGATAAAACACTGAAGAAAATAAGCATATAAGGACCTCGTGTCAATCTGATAAAAGCCATTTATGACCAACCTACTGCCAACTTCATATTAAATAGGGAAAAACTGAAAACTTTCCCTCTAAAATGAGGAACAAGAAAAGAATGCCCCTATCATCACTACTGTTTAACATAGTATTTGAAACTTTAGCAAGAGCAACTTGGCAAGAAAAAGAAATAAAAGGAATATAGACAGGAAAGGAAGAAGTCAAATTATCATTATTTGCAGATGACATGATCCTCTACATAGAAGACTTCTACACAAAAGACTTGTACATAGAAGACTCTAAGAGTTAATAACCAAATTCAGTAATGCAGAATGATATAAAATCAACACACAAAAATCAATTTCTATATATTAACAATTAACCCACCAAGAAAGAAATTAGGAAAAAAATACCATTCAAAAATAACACCAACAAAAATTAAATACTGAGGAGTTAACCTAACTAGGAAGCAAAAGACCTCTACAGTAATAACTACAGTACTCTGAAAAACCAAAGAGGACATGAGAAAATGAAAAGACATCTCCTGTTCCTGGATAGCCAGAACCAATACAGTCAAAATGGCTATGCTTCTTTCAAAATTGATATACAGATTAAATGCAATCCCAATCAAAATACCAACACTATTCTTCACAGAATTGATGAAAACAATACTAAAATTCACAAGAGACTCAGAACAGCAAAAGCAATCCTGGGTAACAAGATCAAAGCAGGAGGCATTCACAATCCCATACTTGAAGTTATATTACAAAGCTACTGTGACAAAAACAACATGGTACTCACAGAAAAACAGACATGAGGATCAATGGAGCAGACTAAAGGATGCATGAAGAAACAACCCCAAGCACATTCAATTATTGTATCTTTGACAAAGGGGTCAAAAACATATATTAGAAGACAAAACAGCTTCTTTAATAAATGGTGTTGGGAAAACTAGCTATCTACAAGCAGAAGATTGAATGTAGATCCATATGACTCATGATGTTCTAAACTAAAATCAAAGTGACTCAAAGAGTTAAATGTTAAAATAGAAAGACTTAACTTGCTGGAAGACAAAATAGGAAAAACTCTTGAAAGAATAAGCAAAGATTTTCTGAACAGAGCTCTGGTTGCATAGAAATTAGTACCAAAAATTGACAAATGGAATCATATCAAGTTAATAAGCTTCTGCATAGCAAAAGGAACACTCAACAGAGTGAAAAGACAACCTACAGAATGGGAATAGTTTTGGGCAACTATTCCTCAGGGGACTAATATCTAGAATATATAAAGAAATCAAAAGAAAAATGAGACAGGAAGTCAACGCCAGGGCACCAGAGTGCAGGCAGGCTAGAGAGGATCCATCCATCCAGGATTCCCTGTTATATTTAATCATCATGTCTCTTGAAGCATTTCTGGTCTGTGACAGTTTCTCAAACTTTTCTTGTCTTTCATAACTTTAACAACTTTGGAGAATATTATTCAGGGATTGAACTCAGGACCTTGTGTTTGGAAGGCAGGTGCAGAACCACTGAGCTAAATCCCTGGCCCATATGTATGAAGATGGAGTAAATCTTCCATATTCCTCTGTTAACTATGACTAAAAATCCCAGATATTACCTGTATGGGTAAAAGCATAAGAAGACTTCAAAAGGTGAATAGAAGATGGCAGACTTGTTGTGGATCAATATAACCAAAGGGAGGGGAGAGTTCTCCAGGCCTCCCTTTTGACTCATATCTCACATTAGAAGCCAAAGAAGCTGACAACTTGGACTTAGCCAATGGTGGAGATGATAAAAGAGTTCTAAAGGGTGTTCTCTTAAGCCAAAGTCCTAGGAAAGGTACTCAGCAATACAAGAGTTTTAGACAATAACCACTCTACTCTAGCCAAACATCACAGATGAAACTCATACCTGGAATGGCCAAGTGGTGAGCTTATACTCTACCCCCATGTGGCTATATATGTGGTCAGTATCCCCAACAGAGAAAGCCAATAAGGATTCAGGACTTTCATCCTCACCGGCTGGTAAAAAGCCTCCCCTCTCCATGGTGTCATGGAGACCATGTAGGGAACAGAAATTCTCAGCTGCCCCAGCAATAATGAGGAGAATCCCTCCCCCAACCTGGGTGACAGTGGAAGTGGGGTGTGGACCTGGACTTCTACATATCATGTCATTAATCAGGTGGTACCTGTTTCCTCTGATAGAACAGTGACTGATAAACCCAGGTGAAACTGAAGTCTTAGATAAGAGTCATAATATAAAAATGTCAAGTTTCATTAGAAAATCATCTGTCAAAACTAAGAACAAAGACGTTACCAAATTGGATAAAAAAGATAGACGCCAATGCTGAGATGACAGAGAAGTTAGAATTATTTGATGAAGATTTTTAAAGAAATCATGATAAAAATGCTTCAATGAACAATAATTCAGTGATAAAATTATGAATGTGCTCAAAATAGTGAAAAAATAGAAAACTCTCAACAATGAAATAGAAGATATAAAGAGGAACCAAAAGAAAATTTTGGACCTGAAAAATACAATAATTATCTTGGTTTCTTCTCTTGTTCTGGGACAAAACATCTGACACCCAAAATTAAGGGAGGAGAGGTTTATTTTGGCTCACCATTTGTAGAGGTTTCCATTCATAGTTGGCTGTCTCCAAGGTGGGCTGGCATTGGGGAGGGACATTGCAGAGGAGAAACAGTTCATGGCAGACAAAAGGTAGCCAAGCAGCAAAGCAGTGAAGAAGCAGCAAGTGACAAGCAGGAACAACAGCAGCCCTCTTTCTGTCCCTTATATCTGATCCAAGCTAACCACCCTGAGGGCAGGTAACACTCAAACCCAGGGTGGGGCACCTTTAATCCTAGCATCACACCATGAATCAATTCCAGAATCACATCCTTAATCCCAGCATCACACACTCTAGATCCAGCCACCTTTGAAAAGCTCCACCTATGACTGCATGAGGCTTTGGGATGATATCTAGACACAAGTCATAACAGTAATCAAAATAAAAGGCTTAGTAGGTAGGTTGAGCAGCAGAATGGCATGAATAAACTGGAAGATAGAAAAATAGAAATTGCCCAATATGAACAATAGACCAAAAGGGGATGGGAAAAAAAGTGAACAGAGCCTCAAAGACCTGTGGGACTGTAAAAAAAGACCTAACACTTGTAATATTAAAGTTTCAGAAGGTGAAGGAAAAGAGATTGGTGTCAAAAAGAACTTGAAGAAATAATGGGAGGTAACTTTTCAAAATTGGTGAGAGATACAAATCTACTAATTCAAGATACAAAATGAATTCCAAATAGGAAAACTTCAAAGGAATCCATCAAAATAGATCATACTTAAGCTTCTGAAATGACAAAGAAAATATGTTGAAAGCAGCCAATGGAATAATGATACTCTATCTACAGGGAGAAACAAAATGATTTGGATGACAGCATACATCTCATAGAACCTATGGAAAACATGGCATGATGTTTTTCAAGTGCTGAAAGAATGGTCAGCACAGATTCCTACACCTGGTGGGAGGATATCAAGTTAGTCTTAGATGAAGAAAAGCTAAAATAAATTTGTTACCCTAAGAGGTATCCTATGGGAATGGCTAGAGAAAGTTCTTTAAATAGAGAAAAGAAACAATAGAAAGAACCTTGGAACATTAGGAAGGAAAAAATAACATGGTAAGTCTTACAGTTTAGACCTAAAATGTCTCTCAAAGTTGCATGTGGTTGGAAGGTGACTGGGTCAGGAGGGCACCACACTCAGCAGTGATTCATTCATTGATGAGTTCATAGATGAATGGCTGTCAGGAGAAGGGGGCTGTTGGAGCTGAGTCACTGAGGGCCTGACTTGGAAGAATGGATGTATTTTTGTTCCTGTGTCTTCCCTTCTCTCCCTGCTTCCTGGCTCCCATGGGGTAAGCAGTTTTTTGCTGCCAGGCCCTTCTGCCATGTTTCTGCCTTGGAGGCAGCCAACTTTGTACTGCACCCTTTGGAAACTGTGAGCCAAGTAAGCCTTTTCTCCTTTAAAAAAAAAGAAAAAAAAGAAAAATGAGACCCCCCAAAATAAAAGACCCAATCAAAAAATGGGCAAGTGAAATGAATAGACACTTCTCAGAAGTACAAATAGCCAATAAACATATGAAGAAATGGTCAACATCAGTGGCCATTACAGAAATGCAAATTAAAACAACAATGAGATTCTATCTTACTCCAGAAAAAAGTGGCCATCATCAAGAAATTAAATACTAACAAATGCTGGTGATGCTGCAGGGAAAAAGGAACTTATCTACACTGTTGGTGGGAATGTAAACTAGTACAACCACTATGGAAATCAGTATAGAGAGTCCTCAAAAAATTGATACTAGAAATCCTGTTTGACCCAGCTATTTCCCTTCTAGGTATCTTCCCAAAAGAGTTAAAGACATCATATTACAGTGACACACACATACCCACATCTACAGCAGTGCAATTCATAATAGCTAATTCTTGGAAGTAGACTATATGTCCATCAGCAGAATGGATGAAAAGATATGGTATTTACACACAATGGAGTACTGCTCTGCCATAAAGAAAAACAAACTTGAGTAATTTTAGGAAAATGGATGCATCTTGCGACCATAATGTTAAATGAAATAAATCAGACACACAAGTTTAAATCTTTTATATGAGAAACCCAAAATATAAATAAAAATAAAAGATAATCTTTCTCAAATGGGAAGGGATCAAAAGATAGAAAGGGGGTGGGAGAAAAGGAGATGAAAAAAAGAATTAAGATGTGTTATGTACATGTGCCAACTCCACACAGGGAATGGAAACATTACGTACTATAAACATGTATCAATAAAAAGTAAGAGTAGGACAAAGTACTATGTACACAAATATTTGAAAAATTAAAAATATTTTTGTGAGAAACATATTAAATAGTTTTACAAATGGTATATTAAGGCAGGTTTTCTTCCTTGAAAATCAGTTTTAGTATAGCTATATTGGGATATGATTCATATACTATCAAACTCTCCCATGTAAAGTGTACACTTTAGTATATAACTATAGTCAATACCCATTTCCTGTTTTCTCCCAAGCCCCACCCACCCCCAACTATGAGTTGGGTAGAAATCACTTTCTCTATGGTCAAGATTGTCAAATATGTAGATGCAATACAATATGCAGATGTAGATACAACACCTGGGCTTTTCTGGCTGGCTTTTTCCACCCAGTGTGCTTTCAAAGTTCATCTATGTTGTATCATGGGTAATATTTTTTTATTTTGTCAAATAAAATTCCAGTGTTGCCAATTTATATCATAACTGACCTTAAGTAAATAGCTGTTGTACTCATACCTTTTAGGGCGGACTCTTTAGCATAGAACGCGTGTTTAAGAAAAAATCCTTTTTCTCTTAAACTTTCCACCCTCACCACCTGGGCCTGTTCCTCTACTTCCTATTCATGATCTTGTGTTTCATACAAATCCTTTCAGTTAATTTTTAGAAAGTTTCTCTCCTCTACATAGGTGCATGAATGTGTGTTTACGTATGTACATGTAACCTGAATTTTAAAGGTTTTTTGAAGTTACATGTTTTGGGGGTTAATAATACCTCCAATGTGATGCCTGCAACATATAACCCTATGTGTATTATTAAAGAGAACAAAAACTAATTATATCACTTCCCATCAATATTCACATCATATAAATAAACCATAATGTAATGGGAGATCTGAATTTCAATAAGTGATTCTAATAGCCATCCTAATAATTCATACCATGCCCTCGGGATATCATATTGTATTTCAGGTAGTTATTTGAATTTCAATAGGGTAAATGGGATTAATTTCAAGAGGCTGCAGATTCAACGTGGGATTAAAAAACTCAATTTCATAATTAACTTTTAGGTTTTTTTGAGGCAGGGTCTCATTATGAAGTTCACACTGGCCTTGAACTCACTATGTAGCCCAGGCTGGCCTGGAACTCACAACAATCCTCCTGCCTCAGCCTCCCAAGTGCTGGGATTACATGCTTGGCTTAATTAATTCATTCTTAAACTCCAAAAATATTACCTAACTATAGCATAATTGGCAAAGACAACTAAATCAGTCATTTAAAAGAATGGAATTTTGTAATCTAATCCAAATATTGGATGGACATTCTGCTTATATTTGGTAGGGTGTGAGAAAACATTTCTAGGTTAAGAGGGGGCTCCTCCCTCACAGTCAGGATGATACCTCAGAATTAACATATTTCCTGGCTCCCTATAAAAGCTAGATGGTCATGATTTGCACTCAGATCTCTGTGTTTTTTTCAAGAATGAAATTATTTCTCTTCCCACAAAATACCCAGTAGAAATACACATTCATATTTTCACGTAGTTGAGACTGAACTGTCTCACATTTTCTGCCTCTTACTTCAACTCTGAAAGAAGGCCTAAAATACAATTTCAGGGCAAAGGCCCTACAATTATCTTCTCAGGACATTCCTGACAGCTGACCTGCCAGCATTTTGAACTATCATAAGGGAAAGATTTGACTAAGAAAAACCCCACACCAAAACTCTTTTTAAGGTTGCAGTAATTTAATTCAATCTATTTAAAAATACTATGTTGGCCGTTTAGACCATTCTACCACTAAATTACTCATGCTAAGCTACTGTATTACCATTTCAGAAAGGAAGAAGGTACTATCATTTTTGTTTTCAAAATTTATTTTGGGTTAGGATTTAATGACAAGTACCACAAAGATAATAGTTACATGACTTACCAGAATACCAGCCTTCCTCTCTATCCTGGAGAGAGGGACATGGTAAGTGGCCTTGAACATTTGCATATCAGGAATGAGCAGAAGCACTGTGCTACCGGAGTCTAGAGACAGAAAAACCAAGGCATGCGGTAGGTCTGCTTCAGTGTGGGTTGGGCTTGGATGCTTAATGAGCAGTGTAAAAGACCTGTGCATGTTTCAGCTTATAATTACCAACCATCACTGCTAAGACCCGTAATCTTAAAAAAAAAAACAAAAAAAAAACACTACTATATGCTGAATTCTGGTTTTGGTGTTTTGATCATTTTTCTCCCCCTGTTCAATCCTTACAAATCCTCCTGGAATGTAGCTATTATTATTATTACTCCTATCCTCTAGATGAAGTTCAAAGACTGTAGGAGACTTTACCAAAGGTTAGCCAACAGCTAGGGCTTGGGGAGAACTGCTTTGGAGCAGGCAGAGACCCTTGCTTCTCTCCTGATCCAGTCTACCAAAGCCCGGTTTAAAAAGCGCAGAGGAGGCCAGTGCAGGGCTTCATTTCACAATGCCAGCTTCTGCTGCCAGGCAGCCATGTGACCTTGGGCATTGGGACAGCAGTGGCCACCTCCCTCCAGCGAAGGTCCTCCTCCCATGCGAACCAGATGACCCGCGTGGGCCCTCCAGGCCCGGCGATCCGCGCGCAGCAGGGCCCACGTTCATATCCCTTCTCCAACTTGGCGCGGCGGAGGAAAGCCCACTGGGGCCCTTGGTAACGGTGACCCGACTACAGGCCCCCTCACCCCGCACTGGTGACCTAACTAGACTGCCCCTCTGTGCCCCTGCAGGGCAGACTGGAGGGTTTGGGTCCTGGTCCTGCTCTGCCAGGTGGACCGCGTCGGACAGCCAGGCCGGCGGGTCCTGAGAGCTCCGCGTGAGGACCTGGAAAGGAGCCTCGGCGCTCCGTCCGTCACTGCCCTTTCCTAGCCCACGGCTCCTGGGGGCGCGGCCCTCAGCTTCCAGAGCTGGGTTCCCACAGGCGCTGCGAAGCCGCGGCGGGTTTTCTCGGCCCGGCAGAGGCCAGTAGAGCCCACGGGGCGGCAGCGCGACCCCGCCCGCCTGCGCGTCCTGGGCGCCGGGCTCCGGGAGGGTCACGGCCGCGCGATCGCCGCAGGCTGGGGCGCCCTTCCCGCCCCGCGCCGTCCCCGCCGTCTCCCGCCCGCTTCAGGTGCAGCGGCCGCGGGTAGGTGCGCGGGAATGATCTCACCCGCGCGCTCCGCGCCAGGAGGAGGAGGAGCGGGAGCGAAACCAACTTCCGGGTAGTGCAGCCGCACGCCACCGGCATCTTGCTTTTTCTTCCCCCTCCCCCGTGTCCCCCTCGCCGCTCCCTCTTTTCCTTTTATTCCCAGCCCCACCCGCCAAAATGAACAGCTCGGACGAGGAGAAGCAGCTGCAGCTCATCACCAGCCTGAAGGAGCAAGGTAGGTGGGCCGGGGGCGCCAGGTGTGGGAGCCGCGGCCGGGGCGAGAAGGGGGTGCGGCAGGTGCGGGCCTGGCGGGGTCGCCCGGGGACTCCGGCGCCGCGGGGAAGGGCCCTGCGCGCCCTGGAGAGCCGAGGAGGAGGTGCGAGTCTCCGGGAGAGCCGGGCCGGGCCTGGGCAACCGCGCGCGAGACACCGTGGGCGGTCGGGGTCGGGGGTCGGGGGTCGGGGTGGGGCAGGGACGAGGATGCGGCGCGGACCAGGTCACAGGGCTCCGCTTCCACGCGGGATCGCGGGCGGCTCAGCCGGCCACACTCCGAGCTGTGCCCCGCCCTGGCGCAGTTCTGGCGCCCCTGGGCCTGCGGTGCTGCTTCACAACCTTTCCAGTTTTCCTTGGGGTTTGGTCTAGTTCCTCTTTCATTACCCAGCTGGGATTTTTCAGCCCAGGATGTGTTATTATCACTTCCCCTTTTTAGCAATTTATTAGTCATTGGGTCAACACTCTGCCTGTGTTGGGCTTCCTAAGCGAAGAGCGTTGGCGCTTGGGGCAGGAGAGCCCAGGCCCTGTGCACGCATGTCTCTGCTGCTTGGCAACTGTGAATTATCCTTTAATAAAGAGCTGCTTCAATCGATCATTTTCATCAGTTGCCACACTTGTGAACAAAGCCAGATCAGAGAGCCAGTGCTAACCTAATGCATTTTTAAAAAAATTATGATTACAATGACCAAAGGGTGGTTTGGGAATATAGGTCAAAAGGAGCAAGAACCATCCAGATTTAGGAAGTGAAAGTGTGCTGGGACAGGTGCTTTTCTGAGAGACTTCCTCTCGGGGCCATACAGCCTAAGGGTCCTGCTCCGTGGCTAAACTTGTTTAGTCCCAGCTCTCTTGCTTTTCTTGGCTTAGCTTCCTAGCTTTGTGAACTTAGGAGTCTGTTCCCTTCCTTGGATCTTGTGGTGAATGAGACCCTACCTTACTAAAGAGGAAGCTTAAGCCACATGACTTCAGGAGATCCTGCCCAGGACTCCGACCTGTTGCTCCTTGAACCCGCGAACATCCCATCTGTGAGGCTGCCTGGATCCCTGTGGAATCCACCCTCCTGACAAACAAGCCTCAATGGGACTGCATTGTGTGAGCTTAGGGAAGTTACTTACCCTTACTGAAATGGACATAAACACATTTCCCTGTGATATCCAGCATCTAGGAAGTGTTGAGTAAAAGTTTATCTCTTTGACCTTCCCAGCCCTTTCACCTCTCAGATTAGCCTGAAGTCATAAAGTTACAAGGACCAGAGTGCCATTATCTGGAATCTCTCAAATGTTTCAGTGATGGCTGAATTCTACTAGTATTCTATTCTATTCTTTTCTATTTATTTATTTATTTGGTACCAGGGATCGAACTTGGGTCCTTGCGCTTGCGAAGCAGGCGGCAGAACCACTGAGCTAGATCCCTGGCCCTAGTATTTTATTTTTAAAAACATCTTCTGTCCCATAATTTAAAAACTCTTGATTCATATTCCAAACTTTTATTATTAGGAATAGCAGTGGAAATCAGATCCAGTAATAATACAATAAAAATTTTACCTCTTTCATTCTGTGTATAATTTTAACAGTGCAGATAATTCATAAGTTGTTTCCATTTGATTTTGGAACACATTTTTCTGTTTGTGTTGAATTAAGGGCTGCAAAAAAGGGAAGACTTTCAAGTTTTTGGCTTTTTATTTTATTGGAAAAAAAATCCATGGTATTGGTATTTTTAGAGGCTACATTTCCTTAAGGACATATCAGAGGTAATAGAACAGTGTGCTTTTGAAATCTGTGGTTCTTTTCTTCTTTTTTTTGGTGAGGGGATACTGGGGGTTGATCCCAGGACCTTCACATTGACCTATATCCCCAGCCCCTTTTATTATTTTGAAACAAGCTCTTGTTAAGTTGCTAACTTGTGATCCTCCTGCCTCTGCCTCCCTGAGTGCTAGGATTACAGGTGTCTGCCACTATGCCTGGTGAAATTTGTTTCTTAAAAGTATAGATAGTCTTTCTGGGCCGGGGATTTAGCTCAGTGGTTCCACCACCTGCCTCGCAAGTGCAAGGTCCTGAGTTCGATCCCCGGTACCAAAAAAAAAAAGAAAAGTATAGTCTTTCTTTCAAAAGGATAATGAGTCTGGTTACACAGGTGCTAGGATTTTTTTCACCCCACAATGTGATCTTTATAAATCCCCGAACCAGAGCATTTGCCATTGGATCATTGCCTGTGCTAACAGTTGGCTTCTTTCAAGAGTATTTAATTGTTGTTGAACCTGTGTAACTAACTGGGAAGCTAATGATTTAAGATGAAAACTCAGGCTCTTTGGGTACTTACCAATATTATAATAAATTTTATAAACGGATGGTTTGTACTATCTGTTAACATTGTGTGTGATAATTCCACTACTCCTATTTAATATGAACAAAAAGAACCATTGTTACTCTGTTTTTCTTTTTAAATGTTGAATAAATGTATGTTTTTATTTCCTTTAACAAATACCTAGTTCTTACATATGAGGCCCATGTGCTAGACTGGGGGAGTTCAGATAGTAAACCTGGTAATTCTTGTTCTTACTAAGTCAATGAAATTATCATTAATCAAGTAATTATGTAAATGAGTGTACGGTTACATATTTTTCTAGTATAGATTCTTAGCAATTGAATTGTTGGATTTGAGGGCATGCACATAAAAGGGTTTGCTAGAGAGTGCAAAAATGCCCCCCACAATGGCTGTGGAGTCCACATCCCCCAGCAGTGCACATATCCCCACATTCTGATTAACATTGGTAATAACAATCTTTAGTAATTTGACAGCCTGATAGGTCTCTGAATTTTTGCCAATCTAATGGGCACAATGGTGCCATTTACAATTTATATTGCCCTGCTTACTAGTGAAGTTTGCAGTCTTTTTACCTGTTTATTGGGGATTTGGGTTTCATCACGTGGCTCCTTTTGAACCCATTCCCCGTGGGGCTGCGCAGAAATAAGGCTTCTCTCTGCTCTCAACTGCAGAGCTGACAGCAGCCCTCCCTAATGTGAAGCCGTCAGTGGTGTGGTGAATAAGGTTGCTTTTGACAAAAGTTGTGAAATGTAATGACGGAGACTGTCATAATATGAACAATCTCTAATTTCTACTTACCATTCCCTAAGCTCTGTATCTTATAAATCACACCCACTTCTGAATTACTTCAAAACATTGTATGTTCCCTTCTAGTGAATGGTATAATTAGCTATATTATTGTCTTTCTAGAAAGTTATATTATGTCCCTTTAAAAAAAATTAACCAGTGCGTGATTGCTTATGTTCAAGCAGATGTTGAGGTAATGAGGTAATTCTCCTTTTGTTTTTTGGGGGGGCTTTATTTTATTGGACTGATTGACATCTTTAATGCACAGAGAAATGGCAACTTTGGGTACTGTTTCCGATGCACATTTCCTAGTTACTAAAGTGGACATTTCCCTTACAAAACATCATACAATTTGCTCCCCCTCCAGAATTCTGTTAGAAAATGATAGACTTAGTTCAGCATTTGTTTAAGGTGCCTGATTTTCTGTGTAATCCATTCAACCCACAGGCACTGAATATTCATAACCAGGCACTGTGCTAGGCAGACCTTGTTCCTGCTGGTGAGGATTTCCTGGTTTGGCATGCCAATTCCAGGAAATGTCTGATTGGCCTTGTTGAGGTCAGAGATTCAGAATCTTTGGCCAGAGAGCATCTTGGTTGGCAGACTCCACAAGGACCCATGACCTGGAGTAGTGCGGAGCAGAAGGGCGTCTGCCACCAACGGGAAGATGCAGCCTGGGCTGAACCAAGAAATAGGTTCCCATTAGACTATGCTGTACCACTCACTCCATATGCCGTGCCATTTGAAACTTGTCAATGGAGTTTTGAAGAGAGTGATTATCACCTAACGTAAAGGTTTTTTCTTTGCTTTCTTTCCTTGGTGGTGGGGATCAAACCCATGGTAGGCAAATGCTCTACCACTGAACGATAGCCCCAGCCCTAGTAAGGATGTTGTAATGTAAGAGCAGACAATGACAACAAAAACCCCAAAGTCATGGGCCAGTACCATCTAAAATAGATCTACTATGGTAAGATCGTTGGTTTTTAAAGCAAGCTCGCTTTTTTCCGTATTTAGCACTAGTATTTTCCTCAAGTTATTGGGCTACTGCTTAAAGTTCAAATGGAAATTCAGTCAAGCTTTCTCCTAGAGCTGAGCTAGCAACTCACAGAGGCTTCTTGTGTTACCTTGGCTTCTGGGTCAGAAAACAGCCAGAGCATTATTTTGACCAAAGAGGCCCAAACTGTTGCTTGCCACAATCACCGTATCGGTCTGAAAAAACTGAAGCATTGGCAATCGTGGATTCATACAAAGTCATTCTGTAGAAAGCAGTTTGGAATCAAATGATTTCCCTGGTTTCAAGTGCAAATTTGGCTTTACACCACTATTTTTCAAAGTATAGTCCAGGGGCCATTTACCTCTGAATCACCAAGTGCTTTTTAGAAATGTAGTTTGCTCCCCAAGTTAGTGAACCAGTGCTGAAGAGACCCCAGCTGGGCAGCTCCCCAGAAGATGGACACTCAGCTTGGGCTGAAGAACTGCATGTTCTAGGTAGAATTCCACTCTTTGCTTCATACTTCCCTTACCTAGGTAAATCTTTGTGTGTGTGTGTGTGGGTGTGTGTATGCGTGCAAGTGCAGCATGTGCACAGTACTAGAGATTGAACGCAGGGGCTAGTGGGCTAGCGCATGCTAGGTAAGCACCCTGTCACCGAGCTGCATCTCTCTCTCTATTTTGAGACAGGGTCTCACTAAGTTCCCCAGCTGCCCTCAGATTTGTGATCCTCCCACCTCAGCCTCCCATGTAGCTGGGGTTACAGTTGTGAACCACCACACCTGGTTTACTTTTGTTTTTAAAATTCTAAATGATGAAATGAAAATGAAAAGTACAATTATCTATTCCATCCAATCTATCATTTTTCAGTCTTTATTATCATCCTCCTAAGGATCCTTTAAAGACATTTTATGTACTGTGACCTTTTGGAAGGACATCAACCATTGTAATATCTGTAATTCTGGTTTTTTGCCTCCCTGAAGTCAATATCACCCCTCATTGACAATGCCTACTGTAGCCCCATTTCTGTTCTTCAAAGTTATTTACCGTTATTTGTTGCATTTCCTTTCAGAAATTGTGTCCTTCTGTGTACATATATCCTGTCATCTAACAAGTAACTTTTAATTAAATCATTAAAAATTGGATAGTGTTCCACTTTATGGACCTGTCATATTGGATTAAATGTCCTCTGGATGGACATTTCTGTGTTTTAGGGGTTTTTCCTATTAAAGTAAAATGCTTTTGGTAATGTATTAAAGTTGGAGACATCAGTATGAAAAGTTGGAGACATCAGTATGAACTCATATATAGCTTAATGTAGATACAGATGGTTATATATGAAAATATTTATAGATTATGTACATATATTTGGGTTAGTATACACAGGTGTGTTTTCTTGTTCTATCAGCTGAGAGATTATAGCGGTACCATTAGCAACAAGCACATTTAGCATCCTGATACATTTGGGTTCTGATACTATCCTCCAGTAAAAGGAATGGGATTTCTGGGAGAAATGGGCAATTCTAAGATTGGGGCAGGAAGTGTACGAGACAAGCCTGGCCCATGATGTGGTGCCAGAAACTGAGGAAGTGCTCAGGCTGATAAGCCCAGAAGTAATGGGCTATTTCAAAGAGACGAGGGAATCACCTAAAGGAACTTCTAAAGGCCAAAGTGGGTACAATTTGAAAAACAAAATATTAGATTATAACTCAAAGTATACAGTAAACATTCATAAGTAAATACTAGAAGAGACGAATCTTCCATGCAGGCAAATTCCAAATAATTTATGTAGGTGCTACCCCTTAAAATACGTAAATTCCCTCATCCTTAAGTCTGGGCTATACATGGTAACGCCTTTCCAAAGATCACAGTATGGAAAAAGGGAACTAAAGTAACTTTCCAGTGGACTACTTAAATCCAGTTCATGTCAACAGTGGTGAGTTATGTTGCTAATGTGTATTTTTGATACAGTGTGATGAAAATGGCACTTATCTTTGTAGTCTCTTTCTAAAGTCCCATCAACCCGGTCTACTTATGAGGAAGACAGTGGACAAAGTTGAGGCCCATTCTACAAAATACCTGACCACTACTTCTCAAAACTTCCAGGATCTAAACCAGCAAAACCTGTCAAAGTCTTAACAAGTGAAGAAAGTCTGAGAAAATATCACAGCCAAACAGTACCTGAGGATATATGATATCTGATTGTAATATGCCATTCAAGATGGGATCCTAGAGCAGAAAAAGGACATTAGGCAAAAGCTGAGGAACTCTGAATAAAACAGGGACTCTAGTTCATAATATGTCAATATTGGCCCATTAAGCATAACACATGTACTATACTAATGCAAGATATTAATAATAGGGGGAATATATGGGAACTCTGTTCAGTTAGCCTCCAGTATCATGGGTTCCATGTCTTTAGATTCAACCAACTTGAGATAAAAAAATATTTGAAAAAAATTGTACTGAACACATACAACTTCATTGTTATCATTCTTTCCTAAAAATATGACAACTACTTATGTAGCATTTACATTGAATTACATATTTTAAGGAACCTGCAGATGATTTACAGAATATAGGAGAAGGTGTATAGGTTATATGGAAATATTGCATCATTTTATTTAAGGGACTTGAGCATTTCTGGATTTTGGTATCTGCTATGGTCCTAGAACCATTCCTCTGTGGATACTGAAGGATGACTGAACTATGTTTGAAGTTTTTCTATATATTTAAAACTTTTAAAGTTTACTAAAGATAATATTCTTGTACACATACTTGTAAGTGCAACTGTAGAAAATATTCTTTTTTTTTTGGTACCAGGGCTTGAACTCGGGACCTTGTGCTTGTGAGGCAGGCAGCGGAACCACTGAGCTAAATCCCCGGCCCCTGTAGAAAATATTCTTTCCAAATAATTCTAAAATTTACAAATAATAGTTGTATATACTTATGGAATATTGGGAAAGTTCTTTTAAATGGAATCAGTGAATCTAAACAAGTATGTTTTGAAGTTTTCCCTACTTTGGATTTCACTCTTTTTTTGTGGTGCTGGAGATTGAACGCGGAGTCTTGTATATACTCAATTCAGTAAGTGCTGTACCACTGAGCTATATCCCCAGCTCATAGATTTTATTCTTTAAAGCTATTACACAGTTAGGTTTTGTTTTAAAATGTAGAAGGAACGTAACATATTCTCCCTCCTTACCATGCTGACTAAGCATTTTAAACATTAAAATATAAGTTCTGAGATTTTGGTGAGGTGCTGTGAAGAGCAATAAACCAACATCCTTTAATTAACTTGATTTTGTCGCATATCTTCCCTGGTTAAAATCCAGGTAGACTCTGTTTGTATATGTGTATGTTTTTTTAAATAAAACTTTTTGGAGACATTTTATGATTAAAGAAAAATTGATCTGAGAAGAGAACTCCCACTTAACTCCTCGCCTTTCCTCCACCCCCATTTCTGCTATTATTCATATCTTGCCTTAAACTAATGTGACACATTTGTAAGAATTGATGAGCCAATGTTAATACGTCATTATCAACTAAAGTTGAAGTTTACATTAGGGTTCACCCTTTGTATTGCACATCTATGGGTTTAAGCAATGTACCATCATTGCAGTATTATATAGAAGAGTTTCACTGCTTTAAAAATTCCTTGTGCTTTACCCATTCTTTGCTTCTTCTCTCTGAACTCCTGTCAAGTACTGTCTCCATAGTTTTGTCTTGTTCAGAATGTCATACAGTTGGACTCATACTGTATTTAGCCTTTTCAGATTGGTTTCTTTCACCTAGCAATATGCATTTAAAGTTCTCTATGTCTTCTTGTGGCTTGATAGCTATGCGCCCCTTTTCATCACTGAATAGTATTCTGTCACATGGGTGTACCATAGTTTCTGTTTACATATTGAAAACTTCGTGGTAGCTCCCAAGTTTGGGCAGTTATCTGCTATAAATGTTTACGTGGTGGCAAGGAATAAAAGTGTTCTATAGTCTTTGATTAGCTCATGGGCCCTACAATTGGGTCTTAGTAAGCCTGTGTCTTTGGGCTGTGTCCTCATAAGTTCTTGTCTGTTTTTCCCTCATGAGGTGAGACAGGAAAGCTAGAGGTGGCTGGTCTTGGGTATTTCCCTACAAATCTATTAAGGTCTGGTAAAACAGTTTCTTTTGAGGTCAGCCTGAAGAAGAACAAAATCTGGGCATATTTCAGAATACCTTCTTTATCTTCCATCTGCTAAAAATAGTAGGGAAATTTGATCTTCACTATATGAATTTGGTAGGGTTCCTGAAAGCAAAACTCACAAAGGTATGCCCCACACATACCCATCTCTTGCACATTTTTAACTCTCAGACTTGTCCAAACTGAGTCTCTAGCAATTTGTCTATTACGGTTTAGGTTTTCCTGTCTTGGTACTGGTTCTCGAGGAGGTTTCTGCTCCCAGGCGTCCACTCCCACAAATTATGACCCTCTTATCTACCCATGTGTCTCCAACTTTGGGGATGGCAGGTTGACCTGTGACCTCACTTGTCTAATGAACTTAAAAGTTGCGGATTTTCAGTTTGTTTTGCTTTTTTTGTTGTTAGGATGGAGTTCTTTACAAGCTCCTTACTTGCCAGACCAGAAAGCAGACATATATGTATATTAAAGATACTCAGTTTCTTTGTTTTCTGTTTGTTAATTTGAAGCCATTAATATAGTTGGTGGAGAGTACTTCTGAGGCATCATTAATTCATTAACACTGAACTGTGTTCTACGAAGTATTTGGTGCATTTCACATATGCCATAATTTCTGCGATATGAAATCTGTCACCTTTGTTTTTTGATCTGCATTTCTAACAGTGTTTTCCCTGGCTTTTATGATGATTTAATTAGCAAAGGAGTTATAAATGATTTCTCTTTCTGCTCTGGCTTTAAGAGGAAGACCAACTGGGGTGTGTGCCGAAGGGAATCATGTCCTAATTGCACGATGTCTTTTATGATCTGTGTCCTCATTCCCTGCTGGTAAGGTTTCAAGATACAGACTCAGTGGATGCAGAGCTACATTAAATCTCATGAGGCAGTGCTTTTCTGGTTACATGTGGTGACTGTTTAAAGTTCCATTTTTATCATGCAACATGATATGAGAAGACCTTTTACTGTAGAGAGGAGAGTCTGAAACACGAGAATTTGCTCATGTGAAAACTTAGATCCATTCTCCCTTCCTCCTCAGTTTACCATATATTTATCAAATGCCTATTCTATGTCAGGCATTGTGCTAGCTGTGGGCATCTGGGTGAATAAAGACATAGTCATCACCCTAGAGGATTATTTTCTGATCTAGTGCTTCATTGCATTGACACAATAGTGCTCATTAATGTCTTTTTGCAGGAAGGACTTGAGGACTCAGTAGACATGTTTTACCTCCATTTCTTAGTAAGGGATTTGATTTCTCTATGCATTTATGTCTTCCTTTGTGAAATGGGGATGTTTGATGCTCAGTTGTTTCATATCAGGATTCGTGTGAACCATTCATTCAATATAGGTGTGGACTCTGCTCTGTACTCTTCTGAATGTAAGGCATATTGCAATCAACTGAGTGAGAGAAAAGGCAAAAAAACTCAAACAGATCCATGTGTGGATAACTTACATATGGCTCTATTAGAGTCATATGTATCTTTTACCCAAAATGCTTGTTTCAGATTTTAGATTTTTTTAAGGGGTGGGGATATTTGCGTAGATTTTACCAGTTGAGCATCCTTAATGCAAAAATCCAAAATTTGAAATGCTCCCAAATCTAAAACTTAGGCACTCAAAAAGTTTCAGATTTCAGATTTTTGGATTAGGGATGCTTAACCTTTATGTGACAAGATACTCTGCTGGTATATTAAAATGTAAGTGCTAGTTTAGCCTGAGAGATATGAAGAGGGCTTCTTAGAAGAATTGAGAGTTGAATTGCATTGCAAAGGAGGAGGTGAGGGAAGACCTTGCAGGTGGAAGAGAAAAACATTGGCAAAGGCACATAGGCAGAAAGATCAGGGAAGCACTGGGGCTTCTGATGTGATGGAATAGGTTGTAGCCTCCAAGGCTGAATGCGGGCAGTAGAGTGGGGTACCAACTTGTGAAGTCAAGGTCTTTGGCAATTTTAAAGCAAGAAAATGAAATAAGTAGCTTGCTTTGTCAGTATGCTGACTCCCTTCCGTGTAGAGAATGAACTCAGGGTAGAGGGAAGCTAGCACTAGATAGAGTTCTGTCAATACTGAAGGTCTGAATTAGGCAAAGATACTGGCTGCAGAGGAAATAGATTGGAGAGACATTCTGTAGAGATGAGAGGAATTTGATGATCCTTTGGAGAGAGAGGAGAATGGACTCAAGGTTCATCCTGTGGGTAGCAGCTTCGGGGCTGGGTGAATGATGACAGCAGTAGAGGAGATCCCGTGTGCAGGAAGCTGGAAGCTTGAGTGAAAGGGAGTTGGTGTGCTCACTTTCTAACATGTTGTGTTCAAGGTGCTTATATGGTATCTGGACAGATGTCCAGAATAGTGTTGGCCAGTAGCATTTTCTGCTCTGTGGGAAGGGTCTGTGTCCAGTGTCCAGTATGGTGTCCACTAGCCACATGTGACTGTGCACCCAAAGAACTGAATTTTCATTGTATTTAAATTAAATGATTAACACTTAACCAGCTACTTGTGGCTAATGGCTGTATAAGGGACTGTGAAATTTTAGAAACTGTTGGTTGGAAATGCTGATCTGGAGATGCTGGAGGTGGGACGATTAGATTTCCTAGGGCTGACATTTGCAGGGATGCTGGACTTGCAGTGCTCAGACAGACAGTCCCAGGCACACCGTGATGCTTGTTAACCTTCTCCAGAGGGGTTGTAATTGGCTTGTAGTTATGAGCCTTCGCTGTCACACGTCTGAAACAACTAAGTCTACTCAGCTCCCTCCTGGGCTGGGTATGTCATGTTTATAGCTTGGAAAGAATTCTTTTTCTTGGAATGACTGAGTTAGAAAATGGAAAAGCAGCATGATTCTTAAAACTTGTGCTCTGCCTGATATTCTCCACCATCTTCTGTTGTATGGTGGTTCCCACTTTGGGCTATAAATTAGAATCACCTTGGCATTCACATCTTTAAAAAAAAGAAGGTGCCTAAGCTCCACCCCAGACTCTTGGGGTGGGAAGGGCAGTGTGGAGAGGGAGTCAAATTTTGTGTGATTGCAAACTCTCCAGATGATTCAGTGTGCAGCCAGGATGGAAAAATGTATTCCTCAGATGTGCTTCCCTTCCTCTGCCACGTTTCTTTAAGACATCACGTGTTTGCACTTGATCTTTAGTCCCTTTCCGCTCCTTTGATTTGGTGGGGGGATAATAGGATCCCGGGTTGCAGAGATTTTTCCAGTTGGCCATCTTTTGGGCCATGTAAGACAAGTAGTCCTGAAACCCAGAGCACCCTAATCTCTTTTTAAAAAGTCACGTGCTCAAGGTTTGATGTACTACTGCAGAGGTGATAACCATGGCTAACATGCAGGGAACACTTCAGGTCCCTAAACACTCATATATATCAACTCATTTACTCTTAGTAATAGCCCCACAAGGGGCACTTTTCCAGATGAGGAATCTGAGACTTGGATTAAGGACTTGCTATAGCTTCCTTGGCCAAGAAGTGCTCAGGCTGGGAGTCAGGTGCACGTTGTAATTACTGTCCTGTATGACCTTACTACACAGAGGCATGCACTATACCCGTGAGCCTGAGAGATGAAGGCTTCCCAAGCTGTCTTTCTTATGATGGAGAATTGGTCACATTCATCTCTTCTTATACATTGATTGATTTAGAATTTAGAGGGCCTCTCATCAAATCACTTGAGTAGTACAAGCTTACTTTCAAAACTTTTCAAACTGTGAGCCAATTCTAAAACAATAAGAAGGCTTTTTCTGCCATTCCTTGACATTGCTGCTCCAAAAGTAGCTGAATGATAAAAAGGCACTTCAATTTTTGCCAGGTTTGCTGAGGATGGGGTTACATATATATTCACTGTGATATGTATGCATATATGTTTCTGGGTATGTATGAGTACTCTTTAGGACACAGAGCTTGGTTTTTTAACTTCAAAGAAATAAATGATTTTCTTTCCTTCTCTGGCTTATTCCTCACTTATCCCCTGTCTGTTACCAAGTGGTTAATTCTTCCCATACTTCCCCTTTCTGGTACCTGGCTTTATTTTTTTAATATGCACATAGCCACAAACAGTTTTCTGTGCTTTCCAGTACAATATGGTAGATGAAGGGTTCTTAATTAATGCTTTTAATAAAGATCCAGTAATTGGGAATTTACAATGGTCCATCTGGGTTCTATTGACAGTATAATGGAAGAATAGTATGACTATTTTTAAAAAGCCTTTCAAGCCATTAACTGATGTTTTAAATGGAAAAAAATTTTGTCAATATGAGATTATTTATTGTATAGATAAAGTAGGTCACAAATAATCGAATTTTCAACTTCATCTGTAGATACTTTTAAATGTCAAGTAATTTAAACCAAAATCTCTCAATAAGACATATATTTATTTTTTGAAATGGTATAGGAATAAGATTTAGGAACATGATCGTAGACTATCTAATGGCGTAAGAGCATATTTTAGGAATCTTCCCTAGTCCTTGTTTCTCTCTGTTAAGAAGTGGGGCACATATCATTGATTTTTTAGATCAAGGACAGTTTGGTTTGTATTCAGTTATATTCAGTGTTTGGTGGGCATTGATATGGAAGAAAACTGTAGAGAGCTTTATTCTGTGGTCAGTCAGATTTTTTCTGTTGAAAGTTTTTTTTCGAAAGGGGTATATCTTTGCATGTATATGTTCAAAACTATTTTATGAGCTGTGTTCAAGGATCTTATAGATATGACTTCAATAAAGTGTCCATTAATTTTTATTTTATATCCATACTATGCTTCTGGGAATTGGTAATATAATCCCATAAATATTTGCTAATATGAATTGAATTTTTATATCATCACTGGAAGTATTCTGAACCCTTTGATTACTCCTGAAGGAAACAAAGCATGTACTTCATTGTGTTAATTATTTATTTCTGACGTGTTCTCTGTCTTAGTGGTTAGAATCATAAATTTCTAGAATTAATGATTAGATTTTTCTGAGATGTTCTTGAAGCTGCTGGTTTCAGATTTTTATTATTTTCTGCAGATTATTCATATAGTCAACTTTTTCTTTTTGTAAAACAGGTTTTTTTCAATAGATAAATCCCAGTCACATTTTTAAAAAGATAGAAGCCCAATCTGATGATTCACTGGTTCTCTGTTGCCAGTGTGGCCCAGGGATGGGTTGAGCGGCAGTTCTAGGCTTACTGAGATGTTCTGCTTCATCTGCTCCCCCCCCCCCGCCCCGCCCCGCCCCACCCCACCCTCGTACCAGGGATCGAACTCAGGACCTTGTGCTTGCAAGGCAGGCGTGGTGCCACTGAGCTAAATCCCCGGCCTTCTGTTTCATCTTTGATCTTAATTTGTGTTCTAAACTTGATATTCTCAGCTGGGGGAATACTTAAAATGGTGCTTTTGCCAAAACACGAATGTAAGGGTTCAGCTTATTTCATTTTTCAGCAGTAGGGGATTTTTTTTTTTTTTTTTTGGTACCGGGGATTGAACTTGGGACCTTGCGCTTGAGAAGCAGGCGCCGGAACCACTGAGCTAAATCCCTGGCCCCAGCAGTAGGGGATTTTTATGTGGAAAACCTTTTTTCATCATGTAGTTGGGAGTATATCAGTTTACCTATATTCCCAATTTAGTTAAATCTCGTGGGTTTCTGCTCATGGTTTGGTGAGTGCAGTGTTGTCCAGAAAAATAATGGTTCTTAGCTGAATGCTCATAGCCTAAACTTTTTGCTCTGTATGAAGTAGATACATGACATTGAGTTGAATGAGCAAGCTTACTTTGTTTTCTAGAGACAGTTTCTAGATAAACCTGTTGGTAGCACCATAGACTAATAGCATTGGGAGGAACTCTGGGGAACACCCACTGAATCCTCATAGGACCAGTGCTGAGCACCAAAGAGGAGGAATGGCTTGTCTTAGGTCACTTCCCTTGGCTCTGAAGTCTTCCTAGTGACATAGGGAGAACTGAAGTTCAGTTTGATGGGCTCCCATCTGCTGTACTCTCTTTTTCTTTTCTACTTTTAAAGGCAGAAGCCTTTTGTGGCTTCTTCTCCACCCTACTCCAACCTAGTAAATAGCTGATGGGATAAGTTGGGTTCTCAGGTTTTTCCACAGTAAACTTCCAATAGAGTTGTAATGTTGCTTTTCTTTTTTCTTTTAGCTGTAGGCGAATATGAAGACCTTAGAGCAGAGAACCAGAAAACAAAGGAGAAGGTTTGTACTTTTTACCCTTTTTTCCCTTTCCTTACATGTGTGAAAGCCTAGGCCGCATAGTACATTGTTCAGCCACCAATTTCAGTTAAATGTGAATGAGGGGTTTTTTTTTCTTCTTTTCTCTTGCTTATGTGGTTCAAGCTAATATCAACTCCAGGCTCCAGATGGTAAAGATAGCAGGCATGCCACAGTGGGCACAGTTTTGGGAGATTAACTGCACAGCTAAACGTGCAGCAAGGCACCAGGCCAAGCCATGCAGGTCCTCCAGTATTGCACCTTTCCCCTCACAGTCAGTGAGGGAGTCTGGGGATGCCGTCAAAGGCCTGAGACTTTTACTTTTGGGACCAGACATGATAGACACTGGAGAGAAGAGTCTTTGGAGTTAGCCATTGGTTGTTACCTCAGAAACCTCTATAAACCTTTTATACCTTTGCTTCATCTACGGGAATAATACAGTGACTGTTGGAAAAACACCCACGGTGACGAAGGGGCAGCCTGTGAATTTCCTTAGGGGCTCTGGCAGTTTTAGTTTTTAATTGTTAAATAATTGAATTCTATTTACCTTCACAATCTGTGTCCTCTTTCTCTCTAAAAATGTCTAAGATTTGTTAGTGTTTGCTTTAGTATATAAATCATATCTATTATTTCGTCTATAAATTAGTGAGGGGACAAATACAAGATAGAAAAATAGAAAGACTGAGTAGAAAATGAAAAATAAGAGAGATGTAGCAAACTGTCCATTTTTATTTCAGATATAAACAAAATTTACTTTAAAAATTACTGTTTGGTAGACTAAATGTTTTCGAACATTATTTGCCTGGTGGAAAATTTGTAATACAGGACCGTAGTAGTTCTTAAATAAGAAGATGGTTGTCACTGCTATAAATTGTCATACATTATCTTTAAAATTTTAGAGTAAGGGCTGTAACAAAGACTGGCAGTAAGTTAACTGTAAAATCTGTGCCATATTTGATATTATTTATTGGTCTTTTAAGAATTATATTTAACTTTCACCCATACTCTTTTGCTACCTATGCAGCTGTAGTATGACTAGTGATATTAATGGTAAGCTCTCTTAATTCAGAGCAGATTATAATAGATTTGTAGATAATTATTTTCACATAATTTTAAAGCTCCTTTGTCTTTTTGTAAATTAATCCTTGGTGATCTGTGAAATCTTATTTCCTTTCTTTTTTTCATCATACAATTCAGAGAATAGTTGATGGGGGCTGCTAAAAATATCCATGGTAATAGGTGGCTGGTGCAGGCAAGGGTTGGTCAAAAAATAGGGTGAGTGTTTAAATTTTAAAATTTTATTATAATAAAAGACACATTGCCATTAATAGTCTCCCTTGCTTTGTGTACACTTATTCCAGCATTCTTGCCACTTTCTGAAGCAGTTCTGGAAGTCTATTTTGTCTTTACAGGTATGATAAAAAATACAGAGAAGGCTTGGTGCCGAGTGCCCTGTAAAGAAAGGCAGGCTCATAAAACATTACAGTGTATCCTCATCCACCTTATTTACCACATCTGGCACCATGTGACTTGTGGCTCTTCTCCAAAGTCAAAATGACTATGAAATGTAAATATTTTGAGTTGATTCAGAACCTCAAGGCAGCCAGGAAGCCCAATTGAAGACATTCAGGAAAGGGGACCTCCAGAACTGCCTCAGAAACTGTCAAGAATCATAAAGAAGGATAAACTTGAGGCATTTGTAGGTAAATGAATGCACCTCAAGATCATACTGTTAGATGAAGTAAATCAGACACACAAGTTTAAATATCACATTGTTTCTCTTATATGAGAAATCCAAAATATAAATAAAGAGCAAAATAAAGGATAGATAATGAGAAGTAGGAGATCTTTCTCAGTTGGGAAGAGGAACAAGAGTTGGAGGGAGAGGGAAGGAAGGAAGGGAAAAGGGATTAAAAAGAAAATCAAAGAAAAAAATGGAAACAGTTTTTAAAAATACAAAGTGGAGCAAAAATTGGAGCAGGGAAGAGAGGAGAAGGGGCCAAAGAAGAATTAAGATGTGTTATGTACACTTACCAACTCCCCGCTATAAATGTAATCATTATGTACTGCAAAGATGTACTAATAAAAATAATTATAAAAAAAAGCAAATTTGAGTTAGTAAAAAAAGAAAAGTGGCAAGAATGTGGGGGTGTATTTGAAGCAGGGTGGAGTATTTCGAGGGGAATAAATGGCAAGGTGTCATTTCCTGTAATAAATTTAAAAAATGTAAACATATACCATATATATATATATATATATATATATTTTTTTTTTTTGAACCAGGGATTAAACTCAGGTCCTTGCACTTGTGGAGCAGGCAGTGAAACCACTGAGCTAAATCCCCGGCCCTATACCATATTTTTTTTTAACACATTTTATATAACAAGGTGGTAAAAAAGGCACAGAAAATAGTTTGACAAGAGGATTTCTAATTCTATCACTATAACTGCCCGAAATCACAGTTGTCTCGAGGCTGGAAGTAGGTGGAGAGGTTGTACTGGCACCCTGGTCCCTGATGCCTTATAATTTTAAAGCAGATTTTCTGGATGATGTTTAGACCAGATAGCTTGATTCTCTTTCCTAAGATACCCAACTACCTTTTACCTCTAGGAGGAGGAAAAGGCTGAGAAATTTTCAGTTGGTAGAATCTTTCTAATGTTGCTCCTGGGCCAACAAGGGAAGAGCAAAGCAAATTGAAGGGGGTTAATTCAGGAGAACTGTTTAACTTAGAAGATACGAGGAGGGGCGGGCCAGGGATTTAGCTCAGTGGTTTCACTGCCTGCTGCGCGAGCACAAGGACCCAAGTTCGATCCCTGGTACCAAAAGAAAAAAAGAAAGAAAGAAGATACAAGGAGGGAAGCCAACAGATGTCTTTCTGTGGTGGAGAAAAGGCATATAGATAATAGCCAATAACAGAAGATGAAGACTAAATTTGTTTTGTTTGCTTCCCTTCTTCTTTAATCCTTGTTTACTTGTAGAACTAGCAGTGCCCTGAATATAGGAGGTGCTCTATAAACATAGGCTGGCAGCCATGATGGTTAGTTAACCCAGAGCCACCTTTTGCAGTGAGGTTTTAAGTGAGCTGTCTGTTATGCAAGTGGGATTATAGGTAAAATGCATTTGGCAAAGGAAAGATTACACATTTCCTCAGCCCATTAACTGTTTACATGCTTCTCTGTGTAGAGTATGGCCTGATATGTTCATAACATCTGTGGGCATTATTGACTGGCTTCTGTCCTAATTCTTCAAAAATAACTCTTAACACAAATGAGAGGAAAAGAAAAGAAAGCAATATGGAATGCTAGGTGGTTGGGTAAAACAAAGCAGAGTGGTCTTAAGTTCACAGCACTCTGTTTACCTCCTGCTAAAAGACTAGCTTGCTTATTACTGCACGTTTTTCCCCCAAAGGGGGGGCTCTATGACAAAGGAGGGAAGCATATAATAAAAGCCTTTTATATGACATAGAATGAGTAAAAGCAGCTTTAGTTCTGGAGGTGGCAAATGGAGGACACCATTTTCTCTGGGAAAGCACGCTCTTCTGCCTGGCTGAGGAACTCTGACCAGTCCACATCAGCAAATACGCACAGCCATCTTCTTTCAGGGCCCCCAGCCCAGAGGATGGTTCATTTCCTCAGTTCACTTCATCCAATGTAAGATTTCTTTTGCCATCTTTAATTGGATGTGGGAAAATTTGGCATGAATGGGGGAGCAAGAAAATGAATGGTAAGGTGTTCTCCCTTACACATGTCTCCATTAAGTGCAGTTTTCTTTGTGGCCAGGTCATGATCATACCTTAGCAATGGGAAGAGACAGTGGATGTGATTTTGTTTGGGTAGGATCTCCTTCCCTGCTTAGAGTATCCTCTGTTGCAAGTTTCAGGATATATGCTATTCAGAGAAGATAGTTTCTTAACAGCCTGTGTATATCAAGAAGCTACTATGGGACATCTGTGTCATCTTACCTCCTTCAACTGATGCTCCAAACAGCCCCATATCATCCCCATTTCAAAGAGAGAAAGGGACTCAGAGACAGTGTAGTGAGTTTCCTGAGGTTATACAGGTAATCAGCGGCAGAGTCTAGATTCAAAACTGGGTCTTCTGACCACAGTATTCTTTTATAAGCAGGTAGAGTAATGGGGGTGTATTGATTTTTTTCTCTTAACATCCTAGTTTTGTTCTTTATTGTGCATGAAGTTTTCATACCAAATTATCACACTCGTTACTTTTCTAGTCCTTGTTGTCACTGTCCATTAGTTTGTGTTGAAAAACTGAAATTTAAATAGCAAATCAGACTTGTGTCAGAAACACTCTCGTGTGTGTGTGTGTGTGCGCGCGCGCGCGCGCACATACAGATTCTGACATAATGTACTCCAAGTATAAGAATAGGAGATTTAGGGATGGCCTAGTATTCTAACTCATCTTTTCCTGTAGTTTGCCCTTGTTAGGAACAATGGAACGTTGACCATTTTATATTTTTATCAATGACTTTGAGGATGGAATCAGAATCTAGTTGAGTGTACACGGAAAGCTTTTGTGAAGGAACAAAAAGCTTTTTTGTTGAACACCTTCTGAGTATAAAGAAAAATATATGAAAGTTGTACTCTTGAGTAAAACCACTCTAATTGAGGGATACAGACCAATTGACAAGTAGCAGTGGTAGATTATGCACTTACTGTATGAGTGGGTGTCTGAGGCTTAACAGTGGAATAGGAAAAGAACATGCGACACTTTTAGTAGTCTTTCATGCTTGGATAAATGTCATTTATTTTTTTAAAGTCTTTTCTAAGTCTCTTTCAAGCAGAAATAATTGCTGTTTTTATAACAAACCATCTGTGTGTTCCTTATGGACTTGTCACATTTATCAGCCAAAATTCATTGTTATCAAAATATTAAGCAGGATATAAGTAAGTGGTGTGGGTTGGATTAAAATGCAAGAAACTTGAGATTGGTGTATGTATGTGTTTTAACATCAGTGTAAGTGGAGACTATGAAAGGGTCCCGCTTTCCATTATTTTTTGCCCATTTTCTAAATGGCATCATCAACAGTATTTGACGAGATCGGGCACGTTCAGGGTGGTAAGGCCGTAGCATCAACAGTATTTGAAAAAGTCAGAAAGCTTAACAAATTGAAGTTAATAATTCTTCTAAGTCTGTACTTTTGGATATGGAAAAATAGATGACTATATATTTTGGAATCAACCAAAGAAAATGTGTTCCTTTGCTTGTGTAGCAATCACCGTATTCAAATATTAGTCATGCTTCTACAACTGAAGGGCATTCTGTTACGACTCACTTAGGATCTTTGTCATAATCATTTGGGGTTTTTTCCTATATGGGGGAAAAGCCTCCTTGAGCTTTGAATGGAGTAGCTTTCGCGTTTCTTAGGGTGGCGGGGTTGTATGTGGAGTGTACATAAAAAGATGGAACTCTGTGTACTAGAAGAATATCTGCCGTTAAATAGTAAGTATTTATGTTTAATATTATGTTCAGAGATAGAGTTTTGAAATGCATAAATGTTTAAGTGGCTGATTAGAAGTCGTTTCGGGCGAGCTCCTGTAACAGTGGTTCTGACAGGCTGCCAGGAACAATGAATGAAAGGGGAATGAGACAGATACTTTTCCAAGACTTGTGTTTCAAGAAGCAAGATATATGACACTGTTTGCATCTTGGCTCTCTCATCTATTGTTAAAATTTCTTCCTCTTGTATAACATTCAGAGGTGAAGAAGGTCCCAAAGTATTTTATTTAAGAAAAATAAAGAGACCACTTTAAAGAGCAAGATATGCATCCATTATGCTAACTGTTCATGCATAATACATCCACATACATGCAGTTTCTTTGAGACAGAGTGGCAAGTGGTTGTGCCAGAGAAAAAGTAATTACTTAGCAGTTTGAAAGTGAAAATGAGTCTCTTATTAACAGCAATCTATCCAGAAACAAAGAGCAAGGATCTCAGTTCTGATGACATGTGTTTCCCTTTAACACACAAGACCTAGAATTTGGAAACAGCTTTGGGGGGCAGCTACTACTTCTTTATTGCCTGTGAAAATTGGAGGGAAAGAACTGGAAGAAAGCAGAACATTGAGGATAAAGAGAGAAAGGAATTCTGTCCTAGTGGGAATTATTCAGTGTATTGTTTCTTTAAAGATAAGCACATAGAAATCCAGAAAGTGCCATTGAGTTGTAGCCAGACTCACATAGGTGGAACGATAAGATTGTTGATTATTATTAAAATTGATTTGATGATCTCACAACATCAAGGATTCTGAAACAAGTAAATATACATAATTCTGGTGCTATGCATGATTAAAATTTTAAATATATCTGAACATAAGAGCAATGAACTTCGAGAAAAATGGGGTAGCGTTAAAACCTCTTTAGACTTAATGTTATTGCCTCAGCTATGTTTCTACAGTACTCTCATTATATAAAATATCCTTATATAAAGTGGTAGATCCTAAGTTTTGTGAGAACATCACATTTCCTCCCAGTCTTTAACACACTATCCTGGCCTGGCTAGTTGTTGAATGAGTTTGTTCAATGCTCAGAGGAAGGAAGTAGAGACATTCAGTGATTACAGGAGATACCTGCTCAGAAGTCTGTTTCAGTCAACCATAAGATGTTTGCCTATGGCTAGGTGGTCCCGTCTTGGTGGTGTGTAAGTAGTTCATGTACTTATTGGGCCCAGAGCTGTCCTCTCTATAGGCTGCCAACCCTGCATTGCATTTGTGTACCAGAAGATAAAAATATTTCTAATAGCAGAATTTAGACATAATTTAAAATGATGAGGTTTTTCTTATGTAAAATATACATGGCAAAATATAACTGTCTTAGTATCTGCATCAGTTATCCATACTTCTCCTGAGCCCCAGTAAGCAGACATTTTAGTGCTGACAGTAGCTGGAGGAAAAGTGAGGTAGAAAGAACTGAGGTGCCCATGTTGGGGCTATGGGTGGGTAGGGGAGGTGCCAGTTCACACTGGCAGGACTTTCCTCTGTGAATCAGCCAGTGCTCTCAGATCCTGGGTGCTTTTGGAAGCCAGGTATCTGCCTGGATGCGGTGCAGGGAAGAGATCTGGAAAGTGTCCAAGGCTTCTGATATGAAGGGCTTTCAAAACCAGCAAGGCGAGACTCTGGTCAATTCATCACTTCATAAAGAGCCATAATAGAGACTAGCATAGCTGTAATGTTATCCAGCTTGCTTAAACCAGTGAGCACTTGGGCTGCTGGGTTCTACTCTGCTGGAGCTGCAGAGAATTGTTGGGCATCATAATTAAGTGACGTGGGCCTAAGAACATCTGTTGCTATTGCAAAGTCTTCATAAGCAATTCTCAACACAAAAAGAAGCAGCTTTTACAGATGGTGCAGCTGCATGAGCAGAGTACAGGAAAGGGTGAGATGGGAGAGGGGCCTCTGTATGGCGCAGAGATAAAACATTCTTCTCAAAATGCCCACAATCCTTGGTAATTTCTTCCTGTTGGTAGAATGAAAGATTACAGGATTTTTTTTTTGGATTCACCTAAAATGAAATAAGTGTGTGTTTGGATTCTTGCTTAGTACGTGGGTGCATCCTTCATGTTTTGACCTGTTCTGGTGTGGAATAAGTAAGCTGCATTTGCAGCATGTGTGAATTTCCCCCACCCCCAACACGCACCCTTTTCAGCCTAGCAGATGGTACATTTTGTGGCTGCCAGTTCTATCATAATGTGGTTGCAGAAAATAGAAAGCAAAGCAACATGAAGACCCCTGATAGGACACAGCTGGGGTTGGGAGACAGCTTGTGAATCTATTGGTGGCGACCAGAGAGTTAGTCTAAGCTGGACCACAGAATGGTTACCTGCCTGGTGGAGTAAGACTGATGTTGAGGCCTATTATTATAACCAGAATCAGTATACCTGGGCATTAGGAGCAGAGAGCGTGGAATAAAGTCTTACTTCTGTTCTAGGCAACTGGTCCAAGCCTGCCTGCAATGGTGAGGCGTTGCTAATGACCACTGGATGCTCGCTGCATTGGTGGTTAGTGTGTGTTGGTGGCCTTTTCCGGGTCTGACTAGACAAATTATCACACCTGTTTATTCTCTTGACACACAAAGTCTCAGTGACAACTGTGGCACTGCATCTCGTACTTTCAGAAAAGAAACACAAAATTAATTCAAAAGTTTTATACCAGATATATTTCATTTGGCAGTCACGACTCAGGCCTTTGAGTGTACCCAGAAATTAGGTTTTCTTTTGTGCCTTGGACCATACCAAGGATAGCAAAGCTTTTAGAGCTTTCAGTGATAACAGAGAGTCTGCTGCGGCACGCCTGCCGTAGGTTCCCCAGCACTGGTCTGGACTGTTCATTGTTGGTGGGAAAGTCCAAAACCAATAGGGGCTGATTCTAGAAAACAAGGTGAACATTCCTGAAACAGCCGGCCCGCAATCTCAGAATTGAAGGCTGTACTGTCTGAGTGGTCTACTTGGATGGTGGAGATTATGTGAGAATCCAGAACTCTTGGTGTTGAGCATTTTAAACACCAAATGTTTAAATGTAGTTTATCTGTTAAAGGGGAGCTGGAAACTTGGTTAGGTGGAATTGTTTTTGTTTTTACAGAGGATGGATTTCCACAGGAAACCTCAATGAAAAAGATACGCCTTCTCTTTTAGGAAATGATCTTTGGTCCAGCCTGATTCATTTTGGGGCTGAAGAGGTTTAAATGAGAATTTGATAACCACCTTTGCAGTGTCAGCACTGTGGACCTGTTTATGTACTGTACTCCTGCCAGGGTGGATTAAACCGTATGAACAGAGATGGGCTTTTTAACCTTTCCAGTTTAGGGACAAAAGGGGGAAACTAAACTGATCGCTTCTTACTTTTTTATTTTTAAAATATTTTAAAACTGCAGGGGTCTGGGGATTTGGCTCAGTGGTTCTGCTGCCTCACAAGCGCAAGGACCATAGTTCGATCCCTGGTACCAATTAAAAAAAACTGCAGAGAAGGGCAGAAAAATAACATATACCCACCGCAAGGAATTAACTGAACTTTTTTTGAAATAAAGGATGCTGCAGATAAAATTGCAGATCTCCTGTACCATTCATCCCCAGTCCCACCCCCCTACTCTGTCTCCCAAGTGAAACCGCTGCCATAAATTATGTATCTTTCCAATTCATGATCTTATATTTTTGTATATACTATCTATATCATGACTGTATATAATATAAATACATGAAATATTTGTATGCTTAAGTTGTCATTTGATATCTATTCTGCTAATCCTTTGTAGAGATGTATTAATGCCTATATATATATGTGTGTGTGTGTATACATATAGCTTTAATTTGTTCCTTTGCACTGCTCTGTAGTACAGTATATGAATATGCCATGGTATACTGTTATGATAAATGTTGAACATTTTGTACAGATCACCCTGTACACATTACTAGAAATTCTCTGGGTACCTACCCTAGGTACAGGATTGCTGTCACAGGGGAGTACATTTTCCATTTTGGTAGAAGTTCATTTCCAGAGTAGTTATGCTAATTTATATTTCCACCAGAAGAATGTGAGTTGCCAGGTTTTAATATCAGATTTTTTTTCAGTTTTTTGCTACTATAACAGATGATACTATCTCTCTGTTTGAATTTTCATTTTTTAAACTACCAATGCCATCATAATTTTTTAGCCATTGAAATTTGAAATTTAAAATATCCAATGAGGTGAAATCCCAATATGTTTATCTGGTGCATTAGCAGTCAGCTATAGCTTGCAGTTGTGCTCTATTTGTACTTATTTCTTACTGAATAAAGTATTCCCAGGAAATTCAGTTCTTTTGTAGCACTGAGGATTGAACCCAGGGGTGCTCTGGCACTGAGCTCAGGGAGCTTCAGCCCTTTCTATTTTTTATTTTGAGATATGGTCTTGCTAAGTTGCCCCAGCTGGCCTCATACTTGTGATCTTCCTGTCTCAGCCTCTTGGGTACTGGGATTATGTGCCACCACACCTGGCAACTTTTATATTATTACCCTGATAGTTAAAATCACTCTTTAGAGTTTTAGGTACGTTTGATGAAATAGCTCTACAATGTATTATACCTTCTCAGTTTTATGGAATTCAAGGTAAATTGAATTCAGTTCTCATAAGGAAAATTTGGTTTTTCAAAACATCATTAATATCTTCAGGGCATTTGAAATATGAGATACTTGGATCTATATCAGACACTCTAAAAGGTCTTCCTGGTTTAGTATATTTTCCTTTTATGGTTTTTCTCCTAAAGTCTTTTCAGTGAGTCCTTCTATCTTTTAAAATAAAAAAATCAGTTTATAAAAATAATACATGCTTATTCCGGAAGACTTTACTTTCTCTCCTTGTACTTTGCTACCTTCTTCTGTTCCCAGTTCTGAGGACACAGCGTCACTTCCCTTGGGTGAGCGAGTGTGTGGGCTGTGTGGTGGCCTGTGGCCTGTGGCCCTCATTGGGCTGCCTTTCCTTGCACTTCCCTGAATGTGCCACTGTTATGCAGAGTCCAAGCTGGGGGGAACCTGACTTGGGGGTGATCAGGATGCTCACTGCTTTAGCCTTCTCCGAAAGAGGCACAAACATGCTCTTCAAGAATGAGTTCACTTTAACTCAGGATGTAAAATTGGCCCGTTACTGAGGAGATAGTGAGCAGTAGGGTTACTCGTTTTCTTAGAAGGTCTCAGAAAATTGGCCAGATACATAGTGGTACGAACATTGTGCTAGCTGAGCAGTGCAAATACATGCACTTCTGGTGCTTTTTGAAAGTGTTTTGTTTGGGTCTCAGAAAATTGCTGCTGCTTATAAGTTTACTCTTTTCACATTTCTAATCTTAAAATTTATAGTACAAATTTAACATTTCATTTTTTTTTCATTTCAGTGTGACAAAATTAGGCAAGAACGAGATGAAGCTGTTAAAAAACTGGAAGAATTTCAGAAAAGTATGTAAGCATTTCAGTGGAATTATTGTAAATACATAACTATTTGCGGATTATGTGAGTAAATAAATGCCCTATTAGTTGCTGATGCATTGGTTATACGATCCAGAAGGCAAAAACTGTCTTCCTGTTTGTCCAAAATGATCTGGCATTAGTGTGAATTTTAAAGAAATGAAATAAGCATTATTATTTTATGAGGGTATTATTTTAAAAGTTTGACCTTTTTATAAGAAAACATTACTAAGCAAGAAGTTAAAGGAGAATAATTTTACTATATTACATTGACTCTTTGAGAAAAGCCAAAGATAGTATTTTGTTTTTTATTCGTGTAAAATATGTTTTTATTAAAGAGTGCATATTTTGCATTCAGTTTTATAGCCTGCCACTTTCAGTAAACAGTATATTATCTTCTTCGCATGTCAGTAAAGATGTACATTAGTTTTAATTGTTGCTCATAGCATTCCATTCTATAATAGTACCATAACTTACTTATTCCTTTATTGATAGATTTCTGGTTAACTATTATAAATAATGCCATGGCAAGTGCAGTACTTTTATATATACAGCTTTTCAGTAGTCTGATTAGTTTTCTAAGTTGGTTTGTTTGTTTTTTTGTTTGGGGTATCAAACTCAGGACCTCAGGCTTGCCTGGCAGGCACTGTGCCGCTGAGGTAGATCCCCAGCCCATTAGTTTTTTAGGTTAATTCATAAGAAAGGAATTATACTTGACTTTTACTATACAGCTTTGGGGTTGATAGTACTGTATTATCAGCTTAATACTTAACAGGGACTAAGAGGGTAGATCTTACGTTAAATGTTTTAAACAAATAAATAAATAAATGGATTGTAGCTCGTTGATTGAGTGCTTGCCTAGCGTGTGTGAGTCCCTGGGTTCTCTCCCTAGTGCTACAAATAGATCAACAAATAAATAAACAAATAGACAAGTAAATAGGGTAGGAAGAAACTTTGGGAGATAATAGATATGCCTGTGGTTTTGATGGTGGCGGTGGTTTCACGAGTATATACTTCTCTCCAAACTCATCAAGTTGTATGTGTTAAATATGTACAGCTTTTTACATGCCACTTATGCCTCAATTAAATGGCTTTTAAAAGAGAAAAGCAGTTATAGGTTCACAGTACTTGGTCATTTTTAAGAGTTTGAATGTTTGAAGTAGACCTCTCACCTAGGAAAATTGTATTCCTGCAAAAGCTATAATAATCTTCTTCTGAACTTTCGCAGTGTTCTTGTTTTATATGACATAAATCTGTTATTTATCCCCCAAGATAGAACATAGCTGATCAGACCCAGAAGTGTCAGATGAGCAGAGAGCCAGACCATAGTGGGGAGTGACTCCCTCCCTTGGAAGTATGACCTTCTCTGTCATTCTGCTGTGTCAGGCAGGCTATTTGATTATATCATGAAGTGTTGACTTGATTACTACACAACAAAACATTTTATTCTTCTGGAAGGTAGAACAGCTATAAAATGCAGCATTACAGTTAAGTTTCAATAGCTAGTTTATTTCAGCATCCGACTGTGACAAAGAAAATCTAAGTGTAATCATGCAGATATTACATATCTTTGAAGGCCGACGTGCTATATGATAGGAATCCCTCTTGTTTGTGAATGTGTCAATTGCAGTTGTGAGGGACTTTCTCCTTCCCTAGTGCAGGATTCATGGAGTACACTTACATTTGTGCTGATAGCCATTACCTCTGAGAGAGCCCCTTGCCATTGTTGCCAATTAATGTGCCTGAATTATTGATGGTGGATTGGTATACTGTGTGTGTACAGTGGGGATGGTTCGCATTTCTTTTTTTTTTTTGCCTTGAATACAACTAGTAATTTTTAATACGTGGGAATGGCACAGTCAAGATAATAAACTAAAGGCAGCAAAACAAAGAATTAGAAAAATAAGCATATTAGAAGTTATTCATGTTTAATGCTTAAAAGTCTGAATGCACAATCTGCCATTATAGAAGTACTGGTGGTCAATAAAGTGCATTAGAACTATGTACAATGCACAGTTTAGTATCAAAATCTTTCTACACTATAGAGTTTTACATTCATGTTTCTTATGGATGGACTTACTATAAAATGTTTGATTTAAGCAGGTAGTACGGATTTTGCCTCCTACCTTTATATTTGCAAAAATGGAAGCTACTTCCCCATAACTTTTTAAGTAACATATAAACTCTTTTTTTTTTTTTTGGTAGCAGGGCTCGAACTCGGGACCTTGTACTTGTGAGGCAAGTGGAGGAACCACTGAGCTAAATCCCCTGCCCTAAACTCTTTTATCTACTGTTTCCCTTCTTTCTTTCTCTTTTCTAAATACCTTGGATAGTTTAAAAAGCTTATTATTTTTTTCCTTGTCACCAAGTCACATTAGGACCCCAAAGAATTAATGGGAAGGTTGGTACAACATTCTCTTGCTGTATGCATTTAATTTTTACCTTTACCAAGCCTGTTTAACTAAATTTTGCATGGCTGAAAAACAGAGTGCTAACTCTACTCAGTCTCAAAGGAAAGGGAAAATGGGGAATAAGAAAACTTGAAGTATTTCTTTAAAAATTGCATCTGAGACTAAAGGTTCATAGCTTTTGAGCAGAGGATAGAATTTCAGTTTATGGCTGCATTTTTCACCAGTGGAGAACCCATTTTGGTGTGGCTACATGTAACCCTGGGCATGTTTCTTCATCAGTAAAATTGGGATAAATGACCTTGCTTTACAGGTTTTTTGAGGCTAAAAATGAGATCAATCTACATAAAACATGCTTCACATGGTACCTGGCATATTAGGTGTTTAATAAATGTGAGTTGCTGCCATCACCATGTTACCTACCCGATGTGTCAGGGTTTCATTCAGGGTTAGGAGTTCATAGCATGAGCCTTTACCAAGTCCATCGTGTGTATGAGTCTGCACATTTGGAGAGCTCTATGGCAGTTTCTTTTGGTGCAGAGTTGGAATCTAAAATCCCTGTAAGGTTTACGTATCAGGCCTTGCCCTGGAAGTATGGCGAGTGCAGCTGAGTAAGGCTCAGGAAGAGCTTTGTCAGGTCAGAGAGCTCTTTCCTCTCTGCTTAGCAGGCTTTTCGTAGGGTCCATATGTTTCCATCCATATTTCCATGTCATCCTTAGCCTTCTGTCAGCCCCGTTCCCTGCAGCCTAGTCTTTTTACACAAAGAACACCACCGTGGAGCAAGCCACCATGTGTCTAGAAAGCCAGAGTCTTGTGCAAGGAGAACAAACAGAATCCTTTCATATGTTTAAGCTTACAGCATTAGATCCCGTGTTCTGTTTTAGGACACACAGGGTCTCCTACACGTGTGCCAACTTCCTGGCTGTTTTCTTATCACATGAAAAGCCTTCTGCATCATCTGCTATTGAAGAAGAATCTGTGTTATGTTCACCATGTACGGTTCAGAGAGATCCTGCATCTATGCACGGTGGGCAGTGGAGAGGAGTTTTGCTCAGGAAGCAACATTAGTCATTTCTGGTGACACCTTTAACAAATTGAAAAGGGCTCTGGAAACCCAGAGTCACCTAGACATGGGTTTGGCCGGGCTTTAGAAGTTAGGACTCTGGGATTTGGGACAGGTCACTTAATTCCTCTGGGCCTCAGTACCATCAAGTAAAAAAGTTCCGTTACGAGACCTGCTTTGTAGACTGCTGTGAGGTTTCGTAGAAAAACACAGGTAAAAGCTTGAGCACAAAGCTGGACACATGGTCAGGTCTTTAAAATTTCTTTCAAGGTGAGAAAATAGTACAATGAACCTTCATAGATCTATCAGCTGGTTTCAGTAATTATCAAGTCATACCTACACACCTACTCTTACTGAAATCATATTACTTTAAAGTTAATACTAGTCATCATATCATTTTAGTATTTATTGGCTATAAATATCTCAATACGAATTTCTGGAAGATTGGTTTTTTTAAAAAAAATTATTGCTGGGGATTTAGCCCAGTGGTTCCAGCACCTGCCTTGCAAGCTCAAGGTCCTGAGTTCGATCCCTGATACCAAAAAAAAAAAAAAAAAAAAAAGACCAAAAGCAAAATAAAAGAATTAAAATGTCAAATTAAAAACAAAATTTTGAGTGCCTTTACTTAAAGCTCATCTTTTTTCTTTTCTAAATCCCATGTCATTCAAAAGTACAAATGTCATAGGTATAATGGCCATGAATCATGGATATTATGATGTAAGCCCAAAGCTAGCTCCATAAAGCAAGTCATTACCAAGATATGGGGAATGAGGGAAGGAGAGGAGGGAAAGGGGATGAAAAAAGAATTAAGATGTGTTATGTGCATGGACCAACTCCCCACAAGGAATCTAATCATTAGGTACTGCAAATGTGTACTAATAAAAAACAGTAAGCAGCTGAAGTTTTTGAAACCTCTATTCTTTGTGGCCGGGAAAGTGGCTCAGTGATGTCACACCTGCTTGGCAAGTGTAAGGTCCTGAGTTCAATCCCTGGTACTGCAAAAACCAAACCAAACCAAAAAAAACCTTTATTCTTTGAAAGCGGAAACTAAATGTACACATCAAAAATATTTCTATTTGAGGGCTGGAGATTTAGCTCAGTGGCACCGTGCAAGGTCCTGAGTTCCATCCCTGGTACTGGGGAAAAAAAAATTCTGTTTGCATCATGCGAGCTGACTTCTGGGTTTTGAAATGGGGGTCACGTATTTTAAAGATATATATGGCCTTAGAACCTAGAAAGTTGATAAGGGTTCTATGCTACCAATTTAGCAATGGGATAATTTCTTAAACTAAAAATTGAAGTACAATTTGAATATGTATTTTATTGCCTGTTTTTGGTGGTAGTGGGGAGAGAACCAGGGTCTTCGCACTGAGCTATATCCCCTGCTCTTTTTACTTTTTATTTTGAGACAGGGTCTTGCTAAGTCAGTAAACTGGCCAGGCTGGGTTTGAACTTGCAGTCCTCCTGCCTCAATCTCCCAGAGTATACCATTCCCTCTTTGAGGAAGAAACAAAAACCCACCTGATGGAGTATACCACATCACAACTGGAGGAAATGTGGGCGAGTGCTCCCTAGCCAACTTTATCAAGTTAAATCACTGGGCAGCTGTTTACAAAATGCTTAGAAAATACCCCCTGCCCATCATTTTTTGCTAGGCCTGAATCTTGCTACCACAAATGATTTTTCTTACTCTTTCATGAGCAAGAATGTTATTGAATAAAAAGTCAAATTCCTATGAAAAATGCAGAGTGTTTATGTTTTTGTTATGAGAGTAGAAATACCAGATTGCGGCAGAAGATGTCAAGTAGTTAAGGCTAAAAATTCAAAGTAATATTTGATGTTGTAAAAATTGTATAGGTTTCTTTTCTCTTTCCTTCACATTTTTTGAAGAACCTACCTTGTAAACATAGTGATAAAATGCCAGGAATATTAGGATTTTAAAGAAATAATAGAGCCTATTATTTAAACTACAATATAAAAGGCAATTATATTGATGAAGAGCTACATGGGCTTTGTGTGTGTGAATGAACTTGGCCTGTGTTCAGCTTCTATTTGTTCTTCTGGCATAAACACATATTGTGTGTGATTCCAGTTTAATGGGGACCCGTTTGTATGCCAAGCAGCTGCATTTTAGGACTTATTGCGTGATTTCATAGCTCTCTGAAAATTGGTTCTATTCAGAACAAGAGATAGAAGAGGACAAGGGGGGTGGGGGGGAGCTTCAACACACAATCATTTCTTTTCAATTGGAGCCAGAAAGGTTGATGACAACATGACCATTGTGTTATAATGATAAGACCACTAAGGCATCTGTACCTCTCATCAAGGCTTTCACACCACAGCAGATACAATTTAATTCACTGCTCTGTCAGCAGTGCTGATACCATTATGCCGTCTGTCTCCACAGTTATAATCACTGTCCTCTGAGAAATGCGGTTGAAATGATCTTGAGCAGTCAAAGAAACTCTCAATTAAGGCTGCCACTTCCAATGTGTCAGATTGTGTCTTAGGCACTTGGTACAATTTTCACTTCCAATCCTGTTTATTTACAATGTCTACCAGTAATTACGCTTAACGTGTCATTTAGTGAGGGGGGCCCCTGCCAAGCCGATTGTTGGGTGCTGCTGTACCATTGAGTGGGAGTTTCTCGAAGTCAATGCCATCAGCAGCTTTTAGGCCCTGATGGGATGCAGTAGTAATGTTGATAATGCAAGTATCGTGCTCATCAAGTCATAATTAGATGCCACTCAAATGTGCCACTTGTAATAACAGTGTTGATTCATGTTTTTCTCGGTGACTGCAACTACTAATTAGTTAAGTGGTTTTTGGTTGGCCTGCATTTGCGGCAGATTATTATTACCCCTGAAAAAATGTCAAGGTTAGAGATGTTTCTGGCCATTTAGTGCTGCTTTATGAATTTGAATATTAACATAATAAGAACTTTGGACAGACTTAGGAAGTAATACATTTTTGTATTTAATTTGGAGAGAAAATTTTCCCCTGAGTTTAATCATAATTGCAGGTTAATTAAGCTTAAATGAAGCAAAAGTAATCTCTTTTTGTGTTATGTGAGCCCAGCGCTTTTTGCCTAACTTTGTTGGGTTTCACATTTTGGGTTCTCCTTAATTTTTTTTTTTTTAAGCCAAACAAATGTCAATAAGTATACATGTCTACAGATAGGTTTGCAATTCTGAGAATTTTTCTCTAACCAGAAATATAGACTAGAGGAATTGGTACCTTTCTTAATTGTTCAAGTTTCAAGTTACTTTGTATCTTTGAATCTCAATTTGCATGAACAAATTAAAAATTAATTTTTCGGATGTTGGTAAAAATAACAAGATTTAGTTTTTCTTCTAATCTTGCTGACAGTCTATGATGCAAGAAATAATTTATCAGCATTTGCTTTTAGCATCACATACTGTAGTACATAAATCTCAGTGCTACACTTCTCTGCCCTAGAATTTATAATATAACAGTAACTAGTTTGTCACTATTAAAAACTGGTACTGTAATACTTAGCTAAGCTGCTTTATTGTTATTTTAGTCTTAAGATCAATTTAAGATTTATTTTGTATTAGCTAATTTTCTTTATTATATCTATATGTTATATCTTTCTAAGAAAAGGAAGCCATGTTGTCACTCTTTGGTTATGGGAATCTTTTGTTTAACATATATATGTCTATGGGTGCATATATAGCTACCTAGAAAGCAGAGACTTAAAAACTCCTAAAGAACTTTGCAAAAATGTATGTAATAGTGGTGAAGGTTCTTTGTTGTGTTCTTTTTTTCTTTCTACATTGGAATATTAGCTAAGTTTAATTAGGACAACTTCTTAGAAACTTTTTTTCCAGTGATGGCTAAAGGTCTGGCTAGAGAAAGAATTGAAGTATTCTTAATCATGGGACGATGCGTGGGCTTCTGGAATAGCTGACTAATCTCTGAATGCTGAGACTTTTTTTTCCCCCTCATTCCTAGTTTCTCACATGGTTATAGAGGAAGTTAATTTCATGCAAAACCATCTTGAAATAGAGAAGACTTGTCGAGAAAGTGCAGAAGCTTTGGCAACAAAGGTGAGCCTGTTCAAATGAAGGGATTTTACCTGAGCTCATTTTATTTCAATTTGATTGTCTAGAGTGGCTTCTATCTTATTTTGGGTTTTCAGTTTTCATTTAATCACTTGTCCACTCTGCTGATGAGGAAAGTGTTGTAAGTCTCCAAATCCTGGAACGTCATTATGTAAATATCTGCCTTAATGCAAAGGTTATTTTGATGATAAAAGAAGCATTTATATGTCTGTATTGCAGCCTTTGTGCTTTGTGTTTTTGTTTGTGTTTGCCTGTGAGAAATGGTCCTAGAATAGTTTGTTGAACTGGATTTCCCAAATGTGTCTGCATTTAGTTAAAATCTTAACCAAGTTGAAAACTAAACTAGTGTGGCACAAAAGAGCGGTGAATGTTTTGTGCTTGGATCCCATGTAAAAGTCAGCCTCAGCCCTTGCCTTTCAGGTGATTATTTGTGAAAGCCAAGCGAGTGCATGTGAAAGGTGACCTCTAGTGTGCCGCTGATTGCTTCTAGCTGATGAATTTATCAAGTGTGTAATTTTCTATATTTGGTCTCATCAGAAGTACATTATTATTAAAGAATGTTTTTATCTGTGTCTTATGTATTTTGGGTTGGGTAAAATGCATCTGAACCACTTCTTCAGAAAATGGATTACAGCAATTTTCAACCAAATTTCATTAGGGATGCTGGTTTTGTTTCTTTTTCCTCCCCCTGATCCCATCACCCACCTCCAAAGTATTTCTTTGGATGTGACTGTAATGCTACTACCAATAAATAAAAAAGATAAATTTAATTTGTATGCATTAGCAGTGTGCTTGCTGGAGGTATTTGTTTAATTGTTTGCATACCGACACTGCATTAGAATTCATAAGATAGTCAATCAGAACCTAACTAAGAATATAAATGTATGTGTGTAACTTCTCTCCCATTACTTGTCTGACAAATGCATAGCAATGTAGGCTCTAGCTTTAAAAGCAGTGATAGCATGGGAACTGTCATATCTGTACCTCACTGGAGTTCAGCAGTTTGTGGTGTTGTATGAATTCACTTTTTATTTCTTTTGGAACAAGAAGAGGAAAAAATGTATTTGAAACAGACTAGTTGCTCTGAGTCTTCTGGAGCCTCCGGATAGTTTGTATCTTCTGTTGTTATCGGCAAATTGATGTTGCTGTAGGACATCCAGCAGGACACTGGGTCCCTCTCCGGATGGGCTGAGTTTGTTCTTGAGAAGCAAAGGCATAGGGGGGCAATGAAAACAAATTTTATTCCTGGTTGTGCCATTTGTGGCATGTGTGACTTTGGATAGGTTAGTTCTGCTCGCTGAACTGCAGAGCTTCTCCTTACATGGCAAGATGGAATCCGATCAGGACTGGTGTGAGAGTGGGGTGCACACTGGGGTGAGCTTTTCTTTTTACAGGATGACCCTTAATTGTTTCTTGCGGATGCAATATGAGCTCATGAGGCCTGGAATAAAAAAGCAAACAACAGCAACAGTGACAAATGGAGTCAAAAGCTACAGATGCACTTGGAATGCAAAATTTGGAAGCTTCGTTATATATGTGATCCTTAAGTGATAACAGCACATTCTGTTTTAAGTATCAGTTATTATCATTTTTGAAAGTAGGCCTCATTTTCTGAACAGCAGAGTTTTTATAGTTTATTTTTCTATATCCTTGCCATCAAATTAATGACAAATGGAATATTTAATTTTTTGGGGTGCAATTTAACCTCATAATTTTCTGTCTTAAAAAATTTTGTTAGTTATTTTAGTTGTACAGAATAGTGGGTTGAACCCAGAACCTTTACACTGAGTTACATCCCCAGCCTTTCCTCTGCCTTTGTTTTTGAGACAGTGTCTGCCTAAGTCCGTAAGTTGCCCATGCTGGGCTTAAACCTGCAGTCCTCCTACCTCAGCCTCCCAGAATGCTGGGATTACAGGTGTGTGACACTATGCCTGGCTGACTTCATAATTTTCCTAAAAACAAGTGTGGATATTTTACTTTTGCTAAAATGCCTGGGTTGAACTGATAGACATAGGCCAATTATTTTAAGTTGTATGATCCAAAGCCATTTAGTTTGCTTACTTCGTTTCTTTATATAGTCATTAAATGTAAATGCCCAATGTAAAAGCCACTTAAATTTTAATATAGTAGTAGGTTCAGTTGTTGTAGGGCCATGAAAAATTTATTTTGCCTTGTGATGTAGAAGGGTTCCCAACAACAAGTTGCATACTATTACCTGTAACTTGATGAGTACTGTAGTAATATTGCTTAGCTAAAATTTGTGAATCCAGAATTCTCGAAAATGTCCATGGTAGTACTCACATAAGCCTTAATGAATATGTCTTCTATTTCTTCTTTCAAAATATGAAAATGATATTTCAGAGAAGACTTAGGAAATTTTCTGGTTGGCATTTTTTTTTTTTTTAGCAAATGAATGTATTAGAGTAGTGGTGTTGCAGACAGATAGTAACTGATGCACTTTGGTGCCTAGTTTGATAGACACATTAATTCTTTTGAGGACAGAATTGTTAACTGTCAAATATTATTGGGATGGTAGTCTGGAAAATAACATAGTAGGCAACAGATGGGAAAAATCTTGAATATGCTAGAGGAAGAAGAAAATGTATAGATGCATAACTTTGGTGGAAAAAAACTAGCTAAAATTGATTTCCGGAGGATAATTAGATATACAAAATAAACTTCATCTCTTACTATTAATAGCTAACACCTAGTGAAGTTTTACTATATTAAGGACTTTATCTGTAGTGTCTCATTTAATCTTCATATTCATGGATAGCAACTACCTTTATCCTTAGTTTGCTGATGCAGAAACCAAGACACTGAAAGATTGAGAGGCTGGTTTTGGAGACAGAGACAGAATTTAATTTCAGAGCTTGGTTGTATACTAAAGCATCACGCTATTCATCATCAGTGATTCTTAGAGTTGATGTAGATCAGATTCTCCTGGGAAGCTCTGAAAAAGTTTTTCTGTGAGGACCCATGACCAGAGATTTTTGGTATGAAGTAGACATATAAGCATTGGGATTTTCAAAAAGCTCTCCAGAGATTCTGATGTGCAGAGTTGGGACCTTTAGTTTACATATTAGGAGGCAGAATTATAAACTTTACATTTTCTTTGTAAAGTGGTATTTCATTCTGATATTCAGAAAAGATGGCATAGTTGGAGAACTGACAAGAAGGGCCATTAAGCCTTTCTGAAGGCCATGCTGACAGAGAACCCACAACAGTATTTATTTGAATTTTCCATTTCATGGAAGAGGGAGTGGGAGTCTATGGCCTTCATCTCGTGTCCCTGACCCTCTAGTACTATGAGATCATGAGAGCTGGGTTAAGAGTAAGAAAGGGGAACAAAGGGCCATCCATTCCCTGAGTAGAGCTTAGCTGTCTTCCCAAGAAGGCAGGGTTCATAGTCATTCCTAAGAGATTAGTCCTGATCCCCCAGAAAAGTTAGGGAAACCTCTTGGGCCTCAGTCCATGCCCCTTGGGATGTGTTGAGGCTCTGCATTATTAGGATAAGGATGGGACCTCCCAGATTGAAGTGGTCTGTGAGGGGCTGTGAGGAGCCCTAATATGATCACAAATGAAGAGCCATAGCCAGACAGGTACCATTCTAAACAGCTTCTGGTATAATGTTTGCAGTAGGGGAGAATAGTTGTATTTTCAGTGGATTATCTTCATTTATTTCTGGTGTCACTTTTTAAATTCAGAGCTTGTGTTGGTGGTCAGTGATTCAGTAAAAGAAATGCATCTGCATTTCCATAGCCCAGTAATGTGTAGTAGTAAAAATCATTTACTAGCTAGTTTCATTTGCTTGACTAAGAGAAGACCTTTTAATTTTAAGACTTAGGAAGAAAAAAACATAAACAAGACCATATTTTTCTTCTGTGGACGCTGGACCAAGTTTGGTCTTTTTTACTACATTTTTATGTACACAAACATGTTATCTAAAGGGAGTGATGATAGTTGAGTAACTAAAGCTAAAACTCACTCATTTTACATCAGAGAGTAACCAAATACATTAACAGATTAGGATTCCTTTTGACTGCTATGAATTAGAACTCCTTTGTAGAGACAATATGAATAGCTATTGAACTTTCTTCTATTGTATATTGTTAGGACTCTGTACAGAGAGCAGCAACACATCTTGAACTGGCTTAAGCAAGAAAAGACGCTGGGCTCTCCATGCAGGTGGTGCATGCCTGTTATCTCCCTTTCTTCATTTTTTTCCCCCTGCCTCTCTCTGCATATCAGCTTCATTTTTGGCTTCACTATAGACTACCTTCCTCTCTTTGTCAAGTCAGTAATGGAGTGTAGTTGCCAGCATCTCCTGTATAGCTGAACACAGAAACTCCTGTCTCTGTCCTAACCTCTGAATTTCTAGAGATGAGATCTGATTGGCCAAGCCTGGATCATGTTCCTAAACTCTGGCCCTATTAACTGTGAGCAGTGGTATAGGGAGTACTTGGGAGGATGGTGGCTCTTCCTATAGAAATCAGCTAAACAATCAGGCAGCACATACACTAAAACTTGGAAGAAATCAGGTAAACAATGAAGAAGAGTAATAATGTCCAGAAGAGAGGCATGCTGGGCAGACAGACATTCAAGAAGTATTCTTAGTATAGCATCAAACTGAGCATAAGCTTGAAATAAAGGCCTTTATTAAGACTACTAGTAACTAGAAATACTGGGGTGTTTTTTCTTAATTCCTTACATTTCTTACCAGTTGTAACTACCATTTCTCCTTGTTGCTGGCTGTAATCCAGGTATCAGGTCTTACATAAAGTTATACATTTAATGTTAAAGCTTGCAAATAAAACCTTATTTAATGAATCTGATAATTGTTATGCCCCGCTGTGAATGTTGATGAATTTGTAAGACAAAAATACACTTAATTTGTCTATTGTTTAAAAATCCAAGATATTCATTTAACTGCTGTTAAAATAACCATTTTTATATTTTGTCTTAGCTAAATAAAGAAAATAAAACACTGAAGAGAATCAGCATGTTATACATGGCCAAGCTGGGACCAGATGTAATAACGGAGGAGATAAACATTGATGATGAAGATGCTACCACAGACCCAGATGTTGCTGCTGAGACTTGTATCTCAGTACAGTGTCAGAAGCAGATCAAAGGTGAGACTTGTGGATCAATTATTGAGCATGGTTTTTACTCCTTTTAGGACATTGCTTGTCAACCTTGGCTGCACAATGTTGGCTTACATCACGATGATGTGAGAACTTTTAAAAATACTGATGTTTGGGTGCCACCATCAAAAAGTTCTGATTTAATTGCCCTGGTGGGAGCATGGGTAAAAATCAAGGTCATAGCACTTGTTCTTTGTGAGTTGCTTTCTTGTTTGGAATTAGGCATTTTTATTGTTGTTGGGTTTTTTTGGTACCAGGGATTGAACTCAGGACCTTGCGCTTGCAAGGCTGGCTCTGGAACCACTGAGCTAAATCCCCGACCCTAGGCATTTTTGAAAGTGTTGTCTCGACAGAAGCAATCAGTTAGACCATAACCTTAAGAATACGAATCATGTATTAAGATAGTTTTGTTAGAAGAAAGAATTGATAACAATATAGTTAGCCAAGGCTGGGTGACTAGGGGTGTAGCTCAGTGGTATGGTGTAAATTTAGCCTGTGTGACTCCCTGGATTCAGTCCTCAGTACCAAAATATGCGTGTGTGTGTGTGTGTGTGTGTGTGTGTGTGT
>NW_004624737.1:29668563-29706608 GCF_000247695.1 Heterocephalus glaber
TCTTGAGACAAGGTCTCGCTTTTATGTTCAGGCTGGACCTGAACTCACTTTGTAGCCCAGGCTGGCCTCGAATTCGTGGCAATCCTCCTGCCTCTGCCTCCTGAGTGCTGGGATTACAGGCGCGCGCCACCATTCCCAGCTCCATCTCTAGGGATATTTAAAAGTGATTTCACATGAGGTACTTGGAACCCACTCATTTTGAAACTTCAAACATAAATACTACTTCTATCCTACATATATCCTGAGACCATGACCATTTTGGCTATCCACTCTGCATTTATATATTTGATAGGTTATTTAATAAATCTCAATCCAGATGGGATTAGGATATTTAAATAAATATGCAACATGATATGAACATTTTAAATTAAGAGGATGTGACAGATGGGACCAAGTAAAGTGAAAATACAAATTGATGTACAGGTGTATAGTACTTGCTCTGAAGTCTTGTGTACTTCTTGGCTTTGTTCCGGAAATCTGCTTGTGAGTTCTCTAGCAGCAGTTACAATGAGAGATTCATTGAGCATTTAAATCAGTTACATAAGCACAAATCTAATGATCGGAAAAATCAGCCCTGGTCTCATGGTGAGAAGGAAATGTCTCCATGGTTACTTCCAAAGAAAACTGTGATTCAGTTAGCAGTAACCTTATCGTCCTTATTGTAAAACACATCAGGTTTCATGGGGGCTGCTTCTTATATATGTCGGTTTAGGAGGAAATGCTGAAAAGTAATCCTAAGGGAAGAGACTGTATTAGTCTTTTTCTGTTTCTTTAACAAAACATCAAAGATGAGGTACTTGATAAAGAAAAAAGGTTTATTTAGCTCCGAGTTTCAGAGGTACAAGAGCATGGTGCCAGCATCTGTTCACTCTGGTGAGGACCCTTTTGGTTGGGACCCAGCATAGTAGATGGCATGATGGTGGAGTACAGGTTGAAAGGGAGAGATCACAAAGCAAGATGGGAAATCAGAGCCCAAGGAGGTGCCAGTCCTGGTCTTTTAATAACAACCCACTCTAGTGAGAACGAGCCTACTCTCTAAGACCAGCATTAATCTCTTCTTAGTGCAACATCCACCATGACATAAGGCACTAAGGTGCTAAGTCCCACTCGTTAAAGGTTCCACCACCACTTTTACCACCACACTGGGACCAACCTTTCAACACATGCACCTTTGGTGGAACAGACCATATCCAAACCATAGCAGAGATTTAAAATGCTTCTTCTCTCTTTTTCTCTCAGCCACTTGCTTTCCTAGCTCAGAAGCTATGACACTAACAGGAAATCTTTCAGATATGGGGCTTTCCACATTGTCATTGGTGGTAGCTCTCAATCATTGCATTGTCCATCAGCTGGGAGTTTTGAATAAAAGACTTGCCTAGTTATGTGTGTAGGAGTTGCATCAGTCTGTGGCTTTTCTTCAGGTTTTACTTGATTTATAGAGAGAATTGTAATGAAGAATATGCTGTCCAGATGCACTGTGCTAGAAACAGGGTTCTTCAGAGATGAATCACATGGCTCTTGCCTTCAGAGAGCCTCCTATCTAGGAAGAGAGCAGGTAGATACATAGATACACCAGGAGGCCCAGCCTGATTTCCTTCAGAATTGCAAGTCAAAGGGACCTGGACATGTGAAAATTCACTTTTTATTATAGTGATCTGGACATAGAAAAGAAAGTCAATTATCTTACCCAGGGTTTCAGATAGTACTAGTTGTCTTTGTTTGCTTCATGAAATTTCTCTTTTAAATACGTTTAAAAATCATTTAGCTCTCAGGGACCTATAATTCACCACACAAACCACCACTTACATTACTTTACTTGAGTAAGACTATTCGTCTTTCGTCTGAGGAGGCAGTAGATTTACAGAGTACAGAGTTTGAAATTCTATGTCATTACACAACAAACCAGTCCTTAGTCAGTTAGGATTGAAGTGCCCTGGTGGAACAGCAGTGAAAGCAGCCATTAAGAGGGCCTTTTGAGAGATGTGTTGATATGACTCAGCTGAGGATGGAGGAGCCACACCACAAGCAGATGCATAGTGTTCTGCTTCCTATGTTGTGCCTAACTTCTAATAGCATCATCACTCCTCTGTCCCATCTGTATCGTTGTGACAAAGTAGCCACTGAATGTCGAGAGTAGCAAGGAATTCACATTGCTTTTATTCATCAGGACCTTCCCTTTGAAGGTTTCAGTCCTATAGTAATTCTTTAGTATAAAGCTCTTCCCTAGGCCTGAATGGATCCAAGTCTCTTTCTCCTCTTTGTAAACATGAGAACATTTGAAAATACTACATATATATATATATATATATATGTAGTGTGTGTATATATAAATGTGTATTAATTTTATTAGATTATATAGTTTTTGTTGGAAAATTTAAATTCATATAGGAAATGAAAAATCTTAATCTTCAAGTTCAGAGACAAGTACCATTAACGTTTTACTGCATATTCTTCCAACTAAAGAAAAAAAATATATAAAATGTTAAAATTTTTGTTACATGTGTTTATAATGTATATGAAAAACAGAACACTATTAAAAGAATCCTCTGATGTCTTACAAGTCCATGAATATCCCTCTCTACTCACATCCTTCCTTTTAATTTTTACAGTTTCTTTTATAGTTTTCCCAAATACATGTGAATCCCTAATATCACACTGTTTAATCATGCATATTTTGGAACTTGATATAGGTGGAATAATTTTGTATATAACCTCTGAATTTTCATGTTTGTGAGATGCTTTTGTGTTGAAGGGCATAGTTGTGGGATGGATATTTTCACTACTGTATTACATTCCATCAGACAACTGTACCAAGGTTTGTTTATCCAGTATCCCCTTGTTAGATATTTGAGTTATTTCCAGCTTTTTGCTGTTCTGAGTCATGTGTCATGAAAATTCCTGGTGTATGTCCAAGAGTTTCATTAGACAGGTGCCAACTATAATATTTTATCTTCAGTTTCACTACATAAATTACTTAGTGAATTAATCCATCGTTTATGTTCTGATTAGCAGTGTATTTGTTCCCATTGTTCTGTATATTCTCCAAACTTAATATAACCATGTCTTTTATTTTTTACCAATTCCTTCTTTGATGGATATAAAAAGGTATTTTTATTCACATTTTCTAATTTCTAATGAAGATGACTATCTTTTGACAAATTTATTGACCTTCCATATATTTCCTGTCCTGTGAAATGCCATTGATGTGCTTTATCTGTGGCTTTTTAAAAATTGAATTCATTTGCATGGATTTTTACGACTCGCTTAAGTTAAAAAGTATGCCACAAAGCTCTTTCCATTCACTAAATGTGCTTTTACAATATCTTTTGATGGCAGAATAATATTTCTTATACTACAGTTTACTGATCCTTCAATATTAGGTAATTTCAGTGTTTTCAGCAGTGATGCTGAGAGTATCCTTGCAACCAGTTTTCTGTCTACAGCCATGATTTATTTTTTCTGAGTATATATTCCTAGAAGAAGAATGATTGAGTCAAAGGATGTGAATAGTTTTCAGTTCTTGATTCATACTGCCAAGCTACCCTCTAAAAATGCTATATCAGTTTATAAGCATGCTAGGAGTGGGCAGGGGTGCTTGCATGTCCATGCTGTTTTCCGTCCATCTTCCCGACCGTTTGCATGGTATATTATCTCTTTTTCTTATCTTCTTAAGTGTCCATGTTGGCAGTAGAGGAATATGAGGAGATGCAAGTAAACCTGGAGCTGGAGAAGGACCTTCGAAAGAAAGCAGAGTCGTTTGCACAAGAGGTGCGTCTGTTGGCAGACCTTGCTTTTAATTTTTGTTTCTTAGCACACTTTGCAAATGACAAATGACAAATGAAAAAAATTAAGTCAGGAGGAATACATTTTAGTCTTCTCTAGCACAGCAAGATGACTGTAGTTTGCAACAATTTATTATATATTTTATAAAGAACTAGCAGAGAGGGATGTGAAGGTTCCCAGCACAAAGTAAAGATAAATATTTAAGGAGATAGGAATGCTAACTATCCCAATTTGATGACTATATATTACAATATATATCAGTCACACTGTACAACCATAAATATACAAAATTATTGTGTCAATTAAAAATAAAAATTCTTTTTGAGTTTGAGTAAGAACATACTGGTTTGAATTAAGGCTCAGCTGGGCCCCCCTTGGGAGGCTAAACCAGGAGGATTGTGAGTTCAAAGCCAAGTTGGGTGGCTTAGTGAGACCTTGTCTCAGAATTTAAAAAAAAAAAAAAGGCTTGGGGATGTAGTTCAGTGGTGGAGTGCTTATGTAGCAGTATGAGACCCTGGGTTCAGTCCCCAATACTGAAAAACAAACAAACAAAACCTAGGTTGGGAGGCAGCTCCAGGACAGTATCAAGTAGCAAGTTGACAAGTTCACTAGATTTGATAGAGAAGATCTGGGTTCAGATTTTGGCCCCATCAGGTACAGTCCTGTCACCTCTGAGCAGCCCTTAGCCTCTTGAGACTTCACTTTCATCATCTATAAATAGATGTTGATACAAATTGTCAGGTAGATTTTAGAATCAAATGATATAGTTTTTTCAAAAGTATTTTGTAAACTGTAAAATGCCCTGTGGAAGAAAGGAATTGCATGTAAGTCATGATGGAGAGTCAGGCTCCGGTACAAGCTTTGTATACATTTTACAGCCTTAAGAGTCTGGGCTGCACCACCGTATGTCATCTCAGATAACAGTGTCATGTATCCTTGTTTCTGCTCGGCCATTGTCTGGCATTCATTGTGCTGCTGATTCTTCCACGGCCTATGGAACATTGCCACATTGTACAGCCATTATCTCAGCCTTTCACCAGTGTAATGATTTTCCTCTCCTGTTAGAGACAGGCAGTGAGCTTCTCTAGTTCGGCCTAACCTTGTTGACATGTAGTGTTGGGTGTCATGGCTCTGGGGCTGGTTTCCAGGGCAATGACAGTCACCAGTTGGCAGAACTTAAGGTGTGGTGCTCTCTGCAGGAGATCTCCATCCTGTGTAAGTATTTTGAATCTTTGTGCTTAGTACTGGTTGAAGGAAGTTGTTAAGGATATTTAAAATGGTCCTGAGGAGAGGGATCCCGGGTGCAGAAAAACAACATGGTCTTATGAGAATATCTGAAAATCAGATTATGGTTTTGTATGTGTAGAGGGGGGCTTTTTTTTGCTTGAGTATAGCTGTGTTAGCAGTGAACTCTACAAAAAGGTTTAGTCTTAAGTACATCTGATTCGGAACATTATGATTCACTTTATTCAGAGAGTTTAATGAAAGGTGAGTGAATACTGTTCTCTTATTACTTGTAAGAAAGAAAAGAGAATTGAAGTGTGTCAGAGCCCTCTGGAAAAAGCTGCAGCATATAAATAATGCAGCCACGCAGTGGAGGGGGAGGGGATGTAGAAATAATGCGAAGATGCCACCACTGCAAGACTGAAAAGGTTGGTTGGGTTTGACCCAAATGCCAGAGTCTTATCTCAGGACATTTTCAAGTTTCTATATGTTGCTTTCACAATGATGTAGAAAACAAAGCAGCTCAAAAACTTGAAGGCCATGCAGCCGCGGAGAAGGTAGATGGGAGGAACGAGTTTGCAGTAAGAGTGTTCTGAAAGTGAATGATTTACTCTGCCATTCACCTCGTAGGTCCTGAAGCGTTAGTGACTGCCACAAGGATGATGCCATGCTAATCGAGAACATCCAGGGAGGGAAAGCAAGAACGGTGGTGCTTCTGTTATTGGTAGCACAGATATTTGCAGCGGTGCTCAGTCATTTTACAACATCTGGATGTAGTGCTAGATTGGAGCCAATATTTTTTCCCTTTTACATAGTTTGCTGATTCTCTGGTTTTCAACAGGTAACTGCTGCTAAAAGTCACATGACTTAGAGTTTCACAAGAGGGTTCCACAATGTTGCATTTGTCTTTCTTTAGTGGGCAGCAGCACCTGATCATGTCAGACACTGTTGATATGCCAACATATCACAGTCAAATGCTGAAGAAAGCAGATGTGGGCCCTTCCCTTTTTGAGCTTACAGTCTAGAGCCTTAGAAGCTATTTTTAAAATTTGTATTTTTAATTGCAAAAGGAGTAGATATATGTAAAAATGCAAACAGTTCTCCAATGTGTAAAGTAAAAATTGAGAGTTTATTACTCCTATTCATATTAGTTCATTTAAAAAACAGAAACAAAAAACACAGTTCATTCCTTAAGAAGAAAACAGTTGTTTTCGTAACTGTATTGTTTTAGGAATTTCATCAACATTCAGAATTACTAATGAGACTTTCTTACACTTTTTAATGTATTTTTTCTCACTATTCAATGTAGTTTTTGTTTTTTTCAAGATATAGATACCCTATTCAACATTTATTCCTAATAACCCCTGAAACTATTACATAATCAATTCTTTTCTTTCTAATAACTCTCATTGGAGTGTTATTTTGAAAAGAATGAATGATATATTAACAATAAAAGACTTTCTTCTCATTGTTACTCTTTGCAGATACGTATAAAGTTTCTCAGAAATCTGATATCTGTGATGTTATTTATCTGATAAGAAACCAATTTCTTTAACCAGTGAGTTCTTACCATAGTTAAAACCCAAATTCATCAGTATTTGGTGACTGAATGTTCTTGAGATAACTTTAGAAAAGAAGTTAGAGAGTTTTCTTTTACCCTTTTAAGATTTAGAGAAGGTAATTTGATGAGTACTTTTTGTTGAGTAACCCCTGTTATTTAAAGGAAATTATCTTCTATATACATCTTCCTCTTAATATCACTGTTCAGGGATTATTAAAGGGATTTTACAAAAGAAATTCACAATATTACCATCGTCAAGACTGGATGTCATATGTCTTTAATCTTTTTTCTCTGAAATAACATGGCAGGGTGTAGCGGGGTGTGATTTGGACCATGTAATGTTGAACAAGTTTTCCAGAGTGCTGCGTGGAATAGAGAAACCCAAAGACAGAGGCCTGGAGGGAGAGTGCTGCACTCTCTTCCCTGACGGAGCAGGCCGTGGCTGTGGCCGCCACACCCAGCAGTTGCTCTGTGGCCCTAGGCCAGAGCACACTGGGTAAAAGGAAGCAAACCCCTGGGGCCTGCCTTGGCTGCTGTTTGCAGGCCTTTCCTGCCATCTCCTTGAGGTACTTTCTCAGCTGCCTCAGGCAAAGGACTGCAGCCCTGGTGGTACATTCCTGTAGTCCTAGCACTGTAGGAGGCTGAAGCAAGAGAACCACAAGTTCAAGCCCAGCCAGGGCAACTTAGTGACTTGGTGAGACCCTGTCTCTAGATAGAAAGGGCTGAGGATATAGCTCAGTACGAAGGCCCTGGGTTCAATTTCCCAGTACTGAAAAGCAAAACAAAACAACCAAACAAAACAACAAAACAAAACAAAGGGTGACCCCAAATCATTCATTTCAATTACCATTGGGCTTAAATTCAGGATACTTTGGAGCCCCTGGGCCCTTCCCTTCTCAGTGTAGGACATGCACACAATGTGCTTGGCCCATCCATGCCTCTCGTTGCTACACGGACAGGGAGTCAGATGGAAGAATATGGATTTCATGTTTAGTTTGTTTGTTTTCCCGTTTGACTTTGCAGTGTTCTAGTTTTGTAGAAAAGCAGTGTTGTAACTTTAATAATTTTTTCACAAATCCCTGCACGGGCGAAAGAATAAAAGCTGGTTGTAATTTTTTTTCCCTCATAGGAAAACATACTGGGAAGAAAATGTGAGCATTTTCATATATTATATTGAGGACTTCATTTTCATTTGGAAATCAGTACTGACCAAGGATTAAGTTTAAGGATTGTATGAATCATTAAAGCTATGGACTTCCCATATGAGGGTTGATAGAAGAAATTTTTTTTTTTTGTCTAGAGTTATATTTGCTGACGTTTCTGGAATAGGATGAATTAAGTTGTATACATAGTACTCTGCAGCAAGTCAATTACAGATCTCACACTTAAGCTACAATTTACATTTTTTTTTTTTTTTGGTACTGGGGATTGAACTCGGGTCCTTGTGCTTGTGCAGCAGGCGGCGAAACCACTGAGCTAAATCCCCGGCCCTACAATGTACATTTTTAAATGCTGTTAAAAATCTAAAAATGTGAATTGAGAGATTAGAGTTTGTAAAACATTTCAGACTTTGCAAAAACATTTTGTGCTTGGAATCAGCCACTGGCCAATTTTGGTATGATTAAGGGAGAGAGATAACAGGTGAATAGAAAGTAATGTTGTTTTTAAGCAATCATGTGAGATTGTGAGATTTAGATGAATAATATATGTAATTTGCTCAATCAGTGCTCAATAAATACTAGTGTACTAGGGCCGGGGAATTAGCTCAGTGGTTTTGCTGCCTGCTGCGTAAGCGCAAGGACCCGAGTTCAATCGCCGGTACCAAAAAAAAAAAAAAAAAATTAGTGTACTATCTCCCTTTCCCCCCTTAACCTTCCTGTTATTGACTGCTTTCATCACTGCGGAAAACTGGTATAAAACAGAACATTAAGTCTAGTAAATAGTAGAAATTAGTCAGATGAAGATACTTGGGCTTGTAAACGAAACAGCTGTGGGTTTAAATACTAGCCTTGGTGCCCATGTATGGGCTTGGGAAAGTTTCTTAACACTTCTGACCTTCAGTCGCCTTCCCAGTACAGTGGGATGATAAGAGTGTCTACTTGACAGTGTTGTTTAACGATCAGATGATGTAATGCATGTAAAATGATTACCACTACTTGTGTCATTATTTAATGAACATCACCTATTCATAGAAGCACTGAACTCAATAGGATTTAGGTATGGATTAAAATAAGTCATATAAAATATTAATAGAATACCTGGCATAAAATAAGTTCTTGATACATATTAACTACTACTGTTAGTATTAATGTATTTTATAGCAATAATAAAATTATTTTAAACTGAGGCATGAGATTAAATTATCATATACATACCTTGTTTGAGGCAGGAATAAAGGTACTGAAGATTATATAAAGTTAGGAATGAAATCATAGCAATGACTACTCTTCAAATTATTTACAATTCAATACCTTCCTTTGATATCTTAAAAACTCTGCATACTTTCCTTTTGCTCAAATTGCAGTTGAGGAGATATTTGGGAGATTGATGTATATGTTTTTTGCAATGTAACTGTTGCAGATGTTCATAGAACAAAACAAGCTAAAGAGACAAAGCCACCTTCTGCTACAGACCACTGTCCCTGACCAGCAGCTTTTGAAAGCTTTAGATGAAAATGCAAAACTCATCCAACAACTTGAAGAAGAGAGAATTCAGCATCAGCAAAAGGTAACAAATTTTATTCTGGGATTTTACACACACACACAATCGAAACAAAAAGAGTTGATACAGTATTTTATTGTTTCATATTTCATGTTAATTATGAAGTACTTCCAATCACCCTTTAGAAAAAAGTAAGTATCAGATGAGTGTAACTTACTGCCCAACTAAAATTTATAGCACACTATTGTAGACTTACTCTATAATGATCTTGAAGCTGATCATTGAATAAGATCTTAAAGCAAACAGAAAGAGATGACTCAAAATATCTCTGATAATACATAGTCTAGAAATCTGTTTTTGGAGAAATTGTGATTTTTTAGAGACTTCATACATGAAGAGGGTGTAATATTCTCACTTAGCTTAGAGGGCATAAGTCTATTCAAAGTGGGAGAGAAAGAAAAGTCCATGTCAGTAGTAATTGTTTGCTTAGAGAAATTTTCTGAGTGTGCATGCTTATACAACTGTGTTTTTATTTAAATGCTTCCTACATGGTTACTTCAGTGTACAGCAGCGGGGCTCTTCCAGTGGACACAGGCCAGCTCTGTGCTAGGCAGAGAGGGTGCTCTGCTCATCGAGGTAGGTGAGAAGCAGCAGGAGGGACAGAAGAGGAGAGAAGTGGGAAAAAGACTTGCAGATGAAAGGGGCTAGTTAGGGAAAATCACGTCCATATTTATACTGCTTACAGTGGACCTCCCTGGTGAGGAAAGGCGGTTAGCTGTCAGTGTCTCTGAGGGGTGATACTGGAAGTTCTGAAGGTTTTACAAAGGTAGTGGTGAGGCTGAGCTGATATTTGTTTCCTCAGTAAGAAAATACTGACATCTGCACAGACGACTTCTGGATAAGTAGGTGGTAACAGTGATTGACCCAGGGAAGGAGGACTAGGGAACAAGGGAGGATGGAAGGATTTGTTTATTTTTCCTGTCTTTGCATGCAGGAATTAATTTTTTAAATGAAGAGAAAAGAATTGCTTTTCAGCTTATGCTAGAGTTTAACTTTTGGTTCTGAGAAGTCCAACTATGCACAGTTAACTCATTTAGTAAATAATACATACATAGAACCTTCTGATTGAGCTGCACTATAAGACTAAGTTGTCTTTATGCCTGGTTGGGGAAGGCTGAGAGGTACTGAAGATTAGATAAAAATTATAAATGAAATTATAGCAGTAACTCTTCTTAAATGGTTGTACTATGCTATACATTTATTCTGGATAATCCTTCATGTGTGTGGCTTAAAATATGTTTTACTTGCTGAGCATGGTGGTGCACACCTGTAATCCCAGCACTCAGGAGGCTGAGGCAGGAGGATCACTGAGTTCAAGGCCATCTTGAACTGCATAGTGTGACCCTGTCTCAAAAAACAAAACACAACACAACAAAATATGTTTTACTTAAAGAAAATTAAAATTATCAACAATACCTATTTTAGTATACAACTAAACTTTATATAAGTATATAAATATATCTACATATATATATTTTGTTTGTTTAAATGGAATCCTATCAGGGCCACCCACTCAGGACCTTCCTACACTTAAAAAAAATAAAAATAAAAATAAATGGAATCCTATCATACATACTATTCTGTAACCTCATTTTTTCCAATTGGTAACACTGTACATCCTCACATTTCAGCAAATAGGAAGCTATGTGATTTCAAATGGTTGTATAGTATTTTATTTAATATACATACTATTATTTATTAAAGCGATAATATTGGTGGACATTTAGGTTATTTCTGGCTCTTCACTGTTGTAAATCACATTTTAGTGAATACATTTGTACATTGCCTGATTTTATTTATTTATTTATTTATTTATTTATTTATTTATTTATTGGAACCAGGGATAGAAGAACTAGGGACCTTGCACTTGTGAGGCAGGTGGCAGCACCACTGAGCTAAATCCCCGACCCACCTGAATGTTTTTTAAAAGAAATTCCTAAGAGTGGTGTTACTGAATCACAAAGGGTTTTTTCCCTCCTTTTTAAAAAAATTTGGTTTTTTGAGATGGGGGTCTCAGCCTCCTTAGTAGCTAGGACTGTAGGCATGTACCACCATACCTGACTTTTTTCTCTTTTCAGGGTTTTTGATACTTGCTACAAATTGTGACTGTTGGGGGTCTTTTTAACTACTTAAATCTTTCTCTTAAAAATGAGTTAGGAAAGCATTATTCTGTTTAAAATGAACTTTTAGGTATTATTTTACTATTAAACTCACATTTAAAAATTAATGTATATAACTCTCCAGTAAATTTATATTAAATCAAAGAATTGATAATGATTGTAAGTATTATCTGTATCTAGAATTTGTATGATTTTAAGATGGGTTAGAATATTTCTGCTATGAAGAGCAAAGTCAAATGAAAATAGGTTTTCCCTTTCTTTTGATTGATGAAGGAAAACTTATTAAACCATTAAAGTTTATTTACAACTTACAGGTCAAAGAATTAGAGGAGCAACTAGAAAATGAAGCACTGCACAAAGAGATACATAACCTCAAACAGCAACTGGAGCTTTTAGAAGAAGATAAGAAGGAACTGGAATTGAAATACCAGAACTCTGAAGAGAAGGCCAGAAATTTAAAGCATTCTGGTAAAAGTTGGATCCCATGTCTTACTCTTCATTTGTGACTCTCTCAGGCCAATGACAAAACATGGCATATAGTCAGTACTGAATGCTATAGAAAAATACCAAGATTGGCTTTTAAATTCCTTCCTTTCTAACCACCACCACTCAAAATAGCCTGTGTCATCAAATGATTCACAAATATTTAGACTTTTTTTTGGATATAGAGCCTTTCTGAGCATCAGGTGCAGGATTAGGACACAGAGCTGACATTAGCATAGAAAACCAAAAATTTCATCATTTCTCCAAGGCTTCAGAGATGAATGTTCTTTTAGTGCCTATTTTATTTTGTTCACTTCAGAGTGCTTTTTAAAAAAGAATTTTTTTGTACGACCTTCATTTTTGGTGTTCATTCTCCCTTCATCTTTGCTGTCTAATTATACACATGAAATACTTTCTATGCCACACCTAACAATGAAATGGGCAACAATATATATATTAAAAGGAAAGACTTTTAAAACACCAGGGGTTGCTTAAGTTAAAGGATATATTCATTCAGTGCTGGAAGGCTTTACCAGGAATGCGTGAACTGGATTACTACACAGGCATAAGTATAAGTCTCAGTTCGAAGGTAGGTAATTTAAGGAGGCAGGTACATTCCCTTTATAACAGCTTCAATATTCACTTCAGATATTTTGACTAATTTTATACTGGAATTTTGAAATCTGTGTGGAACCATGTAGCCCTTTTTTCCTTTTAAAACTGTTCAATGCTTTTTCACAATGAAAATTTATTACAATTTTATTTTTTTTAAATTGATCCAAAATTAAGAAATTTTCCATTTCTTTTAATGAATATTAGAGTATCCTATAGCCAAAGCCATCCTTATGGTGAAAAGGAGTAGACACTAGAGATATTTGCAATTCAATTTTTTTCTTTAAGTTTATTGGTACACTTTAGGTATACAATACAGTTACATTCATCATTGGGATCTTGTACCTTTACATGATGCATCTTGGTTCTTATTTTTTCCCCATTCCCCTGCCCTCCCTTCACCCCGTCCAGCCTTTCCTATTTACAGAGACTTAATGCATTTATTTAGAATTTGCTGTGTGTGTCTACCCAGCTCAGACCTAGGCTACATTAAGGAGTATGGGAAAATAAAGCATGCTTTTTGTCATCAGATTTCAGAAGTGGTTTGGAGAGATAGATGCATGCGTATGAAATAACTGGAATGTTCTTGGTGTTAAAAGCATAGCCCACACTGCCTGTGTCAGGGCTGAGGGTGGAAGCAAAGGTGGTCACGGGCAGAGGAAGCATTCATTCATTCATTCATTCATTCATTAAAATTCCATAGAACACGTTCATTAATGTTACCTGTTACCCCAGATTCCAGAATCAGCATCTGTCATAGATATTTATTTGACTTATTTTTTGTGGTGTTGGGGATCGAACTCGGGGCATTGTGCGTGCTAGGCAAGGTAGTCCTCTACCACTGAGCTACACCCTCAGCCCTGTGATATAACTTCTAATTGAGCTCCTTGAAGCCAGGAACTATAGTTTGCCTCCAACAGTGCTATGTGGAGGCACCTTCACATTCTTAGTGTTCAGTAACTGTCTGTCTCATTAGTGACTTGAATGAATTGAATGAATAAATTGTATTTCCAGAGTGCTCTTCAAAAGAGCAGAAAGTTTCTGGGATACAGGCATTTAGGAATCTGAATCTGGTTAAAATCAAGGACTCTAGTATTGCAGTTTTTGAAGGAAATGAAGCGGAGGAGCAAAGTATGCAACTATTAAAGTTCTTTACTAAATGTCATCTTTAAAATTAACTCTTGGTCCATACACTTTTAAATTCAACTATTAACAGTCTCCTCGTGTTTGAGTAGTATACTACATTGTTACAAATGTTTCTTCAACCTACTCAGTCCTCACTTCCCACCCGTTAGCCATCGTCTTGAATATTTTTTTTGTTTTTCCAAAATTGTGTATGCAGGAAAAAGATTGTAACATTTAATTTTAATAGATGGAAGACCTTTCTTGCATAAGTGATAAACTAGATACTAAAAAGTTTTAAAAGTCCGTGGTTTCATATTGAAATTTATAATGGCCTCATAAAAAGCACTTGGTTTTGAGAGATTTTGATGTTTTATTCTTTTACATGGATAAAAGATGTTGAGTTGCTTTTTTTCTCTCTCTCGTGAATGCTTGCTCCCTGTGCAGTTGATGAGCTCCAGAAACGAGTGAACCAGTCTGAGAATTCAGTACCTCCTCCACCTCCGCCTCCACCACCTCTTCCGCCTCCACCTCCCAATCCTATCCGGTAAGCACCAGCGGAAGATGCTCACTCTGTACCCGACATTGCTTCCTGTGTGAGAACTTGGTTATGCTAGTGGTATCCTTTGCTTGACTACGAGTTTAGATTGTGTCATTAGAAGGACAGTAAAAAGTATGAAAGATAGCGTTTCTCTTGGAAAAATTTCTAAAGGCTAGCGTATTAATCCTTTTGTGTGATAGGTGATAGACAGACATGCAGGCAAACAGAATGGGCCTTTAAAAACCCGGGTAAAGGGCTGGGGATTTAGCTCAGTGGTTCTGCCGCCTGCCTTGAAAGCACAAGGTCCCGAGTTTGATCCCCGGTACCAAAAAAAGAACAACCCAAAAAACCCTGGAAGGAAATTCTCATGGCCTATATGTTCTGTTGTGGTCTTGTAGACCCTTTGATGCAACGTGAGTGTCCCAAGCCCCTGGAGTTTGATGTTAGCTTTTATCTTAGATACTCCAGTTTTAAGGTTTCTTCCACAACCTTAAGATTTCACTTAACTGTATGACCAAGGACTTTTGAGTGTCTTCAGAATGTTTTCATCTTTTTTTTCTCCTCACTGACTTGAATTTGAAAAGCTTTCGTTTATTTACTTATTTTTAAAATGAAAGTACTAAACTAAAACTTAAATCTGTTGTAAATTAATAATCTAAAAGTTCTAATTATTTTTAATCGTCATCCTCATATTTAAACTTTTAGTTGCTGAGAGAGGAACCTTCTGTAAGAAAAACAGATTATATTTAAATTCTTGGGAAAGGAAATTATACGTTCAGACAGGAATTCATTTTTTCTGAAGCCTAAGGTGACTTGGTGGCCTCGAGAGCTTTTGTTGAGCATAATGTAAGGTAGCGAGATCTGGAATCAAATTTTACCTCCTTTGGGGTCCTGCCTGACACCACCCAGAATTACAGACAGCCTACTTGCCATAGTGACCATGTACCTTCTTGTGTCACAATGTTAGCTGCGTTGGTATAATTTATTCTTGAACAAATGGCATTTAAACTTTCACTAGATTTTTTAGCTTTCATTAACTCATGTGATTTGTTTAATCCTTTCACACAGAGAGGCCATTTATTCGTACTTTGCACCTTTGCTGGTCCATCTGAATAGAATGTGTAGCATGTTCCTCCCACACGACTATGAAAATGGGACTTTGCTTTTTAAAAAATGTTCTCATTACTTTTCCTTACTGAGTAGAGTGTGACATAATCTACTTTAAGCCCTTGAAGTAGTTAAGGCTAAATAATTTTTACACGTGATCTATCCAAGAATCAATTGAAAGAATTTCAGGTATTTTAAATTCTTTCTCTCCTGGGTAGCTAAATCTGTAGGAAATATTCTGAATTTGACATTTAAAATTGGAAATTCATCACTTTGATCTTTCTCTAAGGTCTAGAATTTTGAGCTGATAAGAAAGGTCACTTCTATGAAGAAGGAGAACTATTAAAAAGCAATTATAATCTTGCTGTTGGCCTTTAATTTTTAGTCTCAGAAATGTTGAGAGCCCTAACATTAAAAGTAAAATATAACCTAAATAGAATTTTTTTCTCAAAGAGTACTTTACAATTATACCGAGAAATGAGCATAAGATTAACGACTATGTACATCTCAAGCATGCACTATTTTATAAGTCTCTTCAAAGAAAAATTGTATTGAATAATATGAATGGCTGTTATTTTGAAATGAATTTATATGACATCCATAATTTTTTAGAAAAAAATACTCTTTGGTGAGGAATACTTTCTTGTCATAGAAATGTATTTATGTATGTTTTGAGTTTCAGTGAACTTTGAAGCCACCAGTCAGGGTTTTCTGACTTTGTCCCTGACCATTTGTTTCACCCTGATGTAGATCATGGATTGAAGAGAAGTGAAGAGCAGGGAAGACTAAGGCTCAGAGCTTCTATAAATGGCTTTATTGTTTTTTCCCTTTCTTTTCCCTCTCTTTTGACCTAGATGAATGATAGGAAAGAGGAAGAAGGCTTGCCGTGGTCATTTTGCACTACAGCAGTGAAAGCAGGACAGGTCCTGGACAAGCGTGGCACACAGGGAGGAGATGGGTACAGTAGTTAGGGTTGTCCAGTGCAACAGGGCCAGCAGGACGTGTGTACAGGACAGAGACGGATACAGATACCTATGAATACAGTCACAGGTCGCTTAGCGATTGAGATACATTCTGAGAAATGTGTTATTAGATGATTTCCTTGTTGCACAAAAACCATAGAGTGTACGTCTAAGGCTGTGATGTCACTAGGTGATACATTTTTATGGGACTACCATCATATATGTAGTCTGTCCCTGACCAAAATGTTACGCAGCACATTACTGGTCCTATAAGAAACTGGCCCGTTGATTATGGGAGGCTGACAAGTCCCAAGACCTGTAGGGTGACTCAGTAAGTGCAGACCTGACAGAGACGGTGGGTGTATAGTACCAGTTTGAGTTTAAAGGCCTGAGGACCAGTGGTGTAGTTCCATTCCAAAGGCTGGTGGGCTTGAGACCCAGGAAGCAGCAGTATTTCAGTTCAGGGTCAAAAACAGGAAAAGCTTCTGTTTGAGATTGAAGGCACGTAGGCAGGAGGAATTCTTTCTTATTGAGGGAAAAGTCAACTTTTTTGTTCAATGTAGGCCTTCAAGTGATGGATGAGGCCCAGGTACATCAGAGAGGCAGCCTGCTTTTCTCAGCTACTGATATAAATATTAATCTCATCCAAAACACCTGCACAGAAACACCTGGAATAATATTTGACCAAATATCTGTGCATTCTCTGGCCCAGTCAGGTTGACACAAAATAATCATCAAGAAGAACACTTCATGAGGAACTGCAAAGATGAAAATTCACCACTGACTTATTCCGTCTTAGAATGACAGTTGCTTGTAGTTTTCATCTATTCAATTGAAATGGTAGTGCGGTGAGGCAACATCAGTCAGCAGTTTGGATTACTGGTCCCAGGTGTCTTGCTCAGTCTCCTCTGTTATGTGACCCTCACCATATCTTCCCTATACTCAAAGCTCTGCCTTGATGGATCATTCTTAATATGACAGATAATTTTCCTCTGGGCACCATATGACTCCAACTTATGCCTCAATCCAGAACATTTTAAGCTAAGATTTTCTGTCATCTACCAAAGTGATTTACTATGACAAACGTATGTTCTTTACGTGTGTAAAATATATACAAATACCCTGAGCAGTAGAAGCAAGTTCCTACTTCATCATCTCTATGTACAGTAATACACACTCTCAAAATATCCTCTCTGAATAAGCAGTGAGCTTGTTCCTCGGTGTGACCCTTCCCAAACCCATCCTGCCTTACACAGTGACAAGTAAACTTGGAACTCCTGGCATTCAGTTGATTAAAAAGGGAAAAATGAACAAATGTATTTCACGTTATTTCATTCCTTACAACCACCACACCCACTTTAACCAGACTTTTATGGTAATCATTTCCGTGCCTCTCTTAAAGAAAAAAATTTTCTGCTTACATTATGTGTAGTGTAGGCATGGAAAATGTATGCTGCCTTTCCTCACTCATCATAAGAGACACTTGTATAACAGAGGCAGGTTAGCTAGAGAAAAGCATAACCCATTTACTTAATTGAAGTTTTATGTGACAGGAGCCTTCAAAGTAAAAAGTCTGCAGACCAGGGAAAACTGTCTTATTTTTATGCTTAGGCTCAATGAAGAACAAATAGCTATGGAGCAATGTGATTGGACAAAAGGGTCATAGACTAATAACTAATGGTCATAGACCAAGGAGGGAACCTAGCAGAGCCCATGTGCTCAGATTCTTCTTGGTCTTTCTGTGTAGCATTCTTTCTTCTTGGCTGTAAGGTAGGACCCTTCTGGAATGAGGGCTTTATGATCTACGATCAGACAAGGTGGGTCATAGGGTCTCTTCATGGCCTGCTGCTACACACAAAGCAGAGGGAAGGTTAGAGTAATATTTCTAGTTTCTGCAGCTTGCCCCAAGGAAGGGGAATTCTAGTCTCTGGGTATCGCTTCTGAGAGAGGGGTGGGAGATAGGAGGCTAGAGGATGGTCAGAGAGAGACTTTCTAAGGTCTTCTAGTATCCTTTAAGGTAGAAAGCCTGCCAAGGAATATTTGTGGGATATTTTGTTCTGACCCACCAAGGTTCCTAAACTGCTATAATATCTGCATGGCCTATTTCTGAACTTTATATAATTGGGATTTTCCTATATTCATTATGTCTTGCCCTTTTCACTTACATTATTTTCTAAGATTCCCTGTGTTGTGCTGTGTAGCAATTCACTCCTACTCACCTGATATATAATTTACTGTATGACTGTCTCAAAATGTACTTATTTGTTGTAGTCCTGATGGACATTTGACTTACTACCAGGGAATTTATAGAACTTCTATATAAACATTCTTGCACGTGTATCCTGGTGCACAAGTGCTTGTATTTGCATTTCTGGATACGTAGTAGGGGAATCACTGGTTTACAGCAGATACCTATGTATATCTTCAGCTCTACTAGATAATGCCAAATTGCCTTCCAAAGTGGTACTATCAATTTTTATACCCTGTTCAGTTTGAAAATTCCTCAACACCAAGCTTTGATGTAATCAGACTTAAAATATTTCTGTGGCTTTGGTAAATGAAAAGTGATATCTTAGTGTGAGTTTAATTTGTGTTTCCTAATAATTAAGGAAGTCAAGTACCTGCATTTTTATGTATATTTAAAACTTGGACATCCTCTCTTGTGGCATTTCAAGATTTTTGTCCATTTTATTCAGGTTATCTGCTGTTTTTTCATTGATTTGTAGAATTTTTAAATATATTATGTTTATGGTGCATTAAGATGGAGGTTTTAAAATTTTAATGTGGTCCAGTTTATCATATTTTGGGATTTATGTATTGATTTTAGTAAATGTACTAAAGAGACAGTATATTTTATATCTAAGTATTTTGTCTACATGGTGCAGATTGAGATTTTTTTTTCCATTTAGTTTATTGGTACATTTTAGGTATACAATACAGTTACATTCATCATTGGGATCTTGTACCATTATATGATGAATCTTGGTTCTTATTTTTTCCCCATTCCCCTGCCCTCCCTTCACCCCCTCCACCCTTCCTTATTTACAAAGACTTCGTTTCCATTTTTTTCTTTTCTCATATTTTTTTCTTTTCCCTTCTTTCCTTTCCCCTACCAGATTGAGATGTTTTTATATCCATATATCACCAGTAGATAATAACTAGTTACACATGTACTGCTTTTTAATATGAACTGTCTGCTGATTTTTTTCATATTTTCTTGTCTCTTAAATGTATTACACAAATAGCTGTTTCTGAATTTATATATGCATATTGAAATTTTTTCTGTATTTTCCTTTTAAGTATGTAATAGTAATTATAGCAGTCTCCTCTTTCTAGTAATTAGTTTGGTTTTACACAGAAGGGGATGATTCATATTTCTTTTCTTTAAGGTCATAAAAAATTTAATATTATTGAAAGTGGAAAGATGACTTAAATTCTAATTGTGCATGCATCTCCACCTACAGAAGAGTTGTGCGTTTACTGATGATTTAGAATCTATACATTTTACCCGTTGGATCATAAGGTATGCAGTAATCTCCTATTCATCTGTGTCTTTCTTCCTAAGATCCCTCATGTCCATGATCCGGAAGCGATCCCACCCCAGTGGCAGTGGTGCTAAAAAAGAAAAGGCGATTCAACCAGAAACAAGTAAGCATCACTTACATTTGATTTACTGTAAGTGGTTGATGGTGTACAGTTTTTCAACAGTTCACATGTGTGTTGGGGTCATTGTGGAAAGCTTGCTGGAAGAGAAGTTTGAGGAGCAGCTAAGAAGAAACCAGATACCTGAGGTTGTTGTCTAGAAGTGATAATTATGAACACATGCCACTATAATGAGAGATACATCAGGAAATGTGTTTTCATGGAGGAATGAGTGTTTGGGGGTAGCAGAGAGAGAGACATTCCAAAGGAGGGATTTGTGAGTTGCCAAGTTCCTACTGTGTGCTACACAGTGTGTCAGCACAGCCGTTATTTATAGTGTCTTGTTATGGTTCACATTGTGATTAAATGCATGGTGAATGAATGCATGATGATGAATAGAGCATCAAATATTAGATCGTTTGTGACACTTTGGGATTTGCATGTATAATGTAGGGATGGTCTCACTATCTCTGTTATCCTTCTCATGCCAGCAACTTAGGATGGCTCCTAATATATATTCGGTAAAGTTTTCAGAGCTTTGAAGTGGGAGAATTCCTATGACTCCTAGGAAGATCAGTGGAATATTTGTGAACAAAATCTGTGGAATATTTGAGCCATGGTTTTAAAATCTGAATATAAGAAATCATTACAAACATTGAAGTTAATAACTCTGATTTTGACAAGAATGTATTTAGTAGGCCAATGCTGAGATTTCAGTGACATGTCTACTGTTTATCATTTATTTCAATCATTTATGGGTTGTTTATTTTTAACCTCTCTGTGTGTCAGTTTGTGAACCTGGGTAATAGTACAGTAGTCACTTCTTCACAGTTTCACTTTTTGTGGTTTCTGTGGTTTCAATTACCCTTGTCAGGGCCGGGCATTTGGCTCAGTGGTTTTGCTGCCTGCTGCGCAAGCACAAGGACCCGAGTTCGATCCCTAGTACCAAAAAAAAGTCAATTACCCTTGTCAACCATGAAAACATAAATGAAAAATTCCAGAAATAAACAACTTATGAGTTTTCAATTGCTTGTTTTGAATAGCATGATGAAATCTCATATTGTCCTGCTCTGGCCTGCCAGGGTCTGAATCATCCCTTTTTCCAGTGTATCCATGTTGCCTGTGCTACTCACCCTGAGGCAGTTGAGAAGAGCCCATTGTCATAACTTTATTATAATATATTGTTAAAATAGTTCTATTTTATTAATATTGTTGCTAAGCTTTTACTGTGCCTAAGTTATAAATTAAACTTTATCGTAAGTATGGATATGTAGGCAAAACAGTATATGTAGGGTTCAGCCACTCCAGGGGTCTTGTAACATATGCCCTTGCAGGTAAGGGGGAGCTATTATAGTTCCTATTTCATAGGGTTGTTGTGAGAATTCATAGATCTCATATTGTAAAAACTATTTAGAGTAGGACCCAACATGTAGGAAATACTTAAAATATTAGCTAAAAAGTGGACAAGTTACCAGCCACTCTTTGAGAGTGGCAAGGAGATTCCTTACTCAACAGGTTCATGGAATACTGTAGTTAAGGAAATTTCTTTAACTTTCTGATCTTAGGTCAAATGTAAACTTATTTAGCCATAATGTATTCTTTTAAAATTACATACTTCACGGGCCGGGGTTTTAGCTCAGTGGTTTTGCCACCTGCTGTGCAAGCGCAAGGACCCGAGTTCAATAAAAAATAAGTAAATAAATAAAGTTATATACTTCATGATGGTGTGTTTTGTTTTTTAATTCCTTTTTTTCAAAAAGCGAAAGAGAAAAGTAATCCTATGGAATTTAAAATTTTAGTTTAGTTTTTTCCAGGTAATAGTAGAAGATATTATTGAGTAGCAGGGTGATGGTTTTATCTGTAAGTTTCTTTCCTTTTTATTTTTGCTTTTAGGAACTAACTTATTTTTCAAGTGAGTCTTGAAATTTAAGCCTCAGTTAATTACATGTGGCTTTCTGATCTAAGACTGACCCTGAAGCACTAACTCAGAGAACATTTGATTTTATTTTCCTTTGGCAGTTCAATAACATTAGACCTGTTGTCTTCATTTGTCCCTTTTCTTTAATCTCCAGTATCCTGCATATTTCTATTGTCCCCCTGATTACATGCTTTTGTGAGACAATTACCAACTGCGTGATTGCAGAAAGAATTACAAAACATACCATGAGCTCTCTGTAGGTGATACTTGCCGGTTTATTAGAACTGCTTAATAGTTTAGAAGTTCATATAGATTGCTTTTTGCTATTTCAAAAACAGGGTCGGCAAGAAAGAAAGCTTGTGCAGCTAACCTAGCGTTGCCCTTGTATTGTGCCTGAGTAGGGAATCTGATAAGAGTGATTTCTTAAGACCAATTAAGCCTTTATATTTGAAAAAGACTGAGAAATTAAAGCATGGTTTATAATCTGTACACAATACAGATAGTGGCACTTCTCTGAATTATCACTGTGATTCTGGCAAGCAAATATAAGAAACTGCTTTAAATTCCTGCTATGTTAGATGCTGTAGCAGATTTGAATGGTGTTGACCATAATTCTCCATCTGTCTGCCTTAATTAGTTTTTGTATGGTGCATTTAATTGGGTTTCAGTCATTCCTTGCAGAGTGCTAATCTGTTTGTAGGCGGTATTCCTGTTGCCACACAGCTCTTCCTAGTCTCACTCAAAATGGCAGCTTTTCTAAAAAAATCAAATGTGTTTTGAGGCTGTTTTCTCAATTCCCAGGAATAAATCCCATACCCATAGCAGTACTTGAATGACAGATTTGGGTTTTATCTCCCCTGATAGTGAATAGGGTCAGCAGAGGCACTGTGTACTACACAATAGATATTCAGATGTTGAATGAGTGAGCAAGTGAATAAATGAATGAACTTCACTCGTTGCAATTGATGGTCTGTCCCCTTGTTGATATTTGTGAGCTATCAGAAGCTGCCCAAGAAAATGCTACTTAAGGGCACATGGACCATCAAAAATGAAGTTTTGTTCTTTCATTTAATGAGTTCTAAACTTCAGTGACCGTATTTCCCATGTTGCCAGGCAAAAGATACTTTTTGATTTCTGAATCTGAAAAATGTTGTTTGGATGTTGAGAAAATTTAATTCTCACCTTTTCAACAGTTTCTTTCTTTCTTTTTTTTTTTCTCTTGATACTGTGGATCAAACTCAGGACCTTGCGCTTGCCAGGCAGGCGCTATGCCTCTGAGCTAAATCCCCGGGCCCTTCAGTAGTTTCTGAGGATGACAACTCTATTGGAAGTGAGGATTATATCAGAGAACCTAGGCTATATGATGAATGTAGCAGTGGCCCCCATCATTGTGGAGCTGCAGAGGTGAGGATAGCGAAGCTGGCAGGACTTTCTCATTGTTCCCCAAGGCATTTGTATACGAGGAATGGCTAGTTGAGGTTAGCATAAGGAAGCCATGATTCAGGCCTCCTTAGCTCAGAGCCTGACACTAGTACTAACTCACCTGGGAATACATTTAGTCACCTGGGAATGACTAAACCCCTCCATTTAGAGGTCAGCCTTTTGGGGTTTAGTCATTTCTACTCAAATAGTAAAAATATTGACAGCTGTATAAAGCCCAAACTTCAGAAGTCAATTGGTCCATAGATACTTGTTGAGTACTTACCATATGCCAGGTAGTCAGGAATCTACTAAAGATGTTACTTGGAAAGTTGTTATGAGATACTCAAATATATTGGCTGTAGTGAGTTGAATGTAGATAAACCCAAGATCTAGAACCACATTAATGGGTGACCAGTGTTCCACAATGTTTCTGTATTTTTAGTCAAGCTATTCTGCAAGGAACACAGACTTCATTATTTTGATTAACAGGTTTAAATTTACTTTGGTTGTGTTAATCTAACTGATATACATCTCAAGAGCTTTATTAATTTTTGAAGCGAGACAATGCAAAGATTAGACAATAGTTGAAATTTTAATCACATTTAATTAATTTCATTTATTGCTTGATCTGTTTTCTTTTTAACATGGACAATTTAAAAAGCCTTGAAAAGATTTGCTTAAATGTTTCCTTTTCTGTGTGTTTCATAAACAAGAGATAACAGTTTAAAAATAGATTTTACCTCTCTGCTGCTTATCTTTTGACTATGGATTCCCTCCAACGAGAAAATACCTCTTTGATCCTTCTTTTCAAATAGGCTTTGGGTTGATTTCTTTGACATAGGACGTACTGTAACTTATAAAAACATTTTTAAGGCAAATATGATGGATTATTTGGAAAATAGGATTTTTAGAAGATGTATGGAGAGATCCTTACGCTGAATGAACAGAATCTACTTTCTTTAACATAAGTGAGACTGTTAATTTCCATCCTACAAATTTGATGTTAATTGTTATAACTCTTGTTTCCTGATCAAAAATCTTTTATTTAAAAAACAAATTATTTTAAAAAGTGCTGCCACCTGGTAGCAGTTAACCTTAGTAAACTGTTCATGTTCTTTGTCTGGGAAATGAATTAGTGCAGTCTCTCTAAGTCACCAAATAGAGGAATTAGCTGTTTTCCTGTAAGCTAAGATGACTTATGTATATGTTCTTTGAACAGCTGAGGAAGTCACAGATCTAAAGAGGCAAGCTGTCGAAGAGATGATGGATAGAATTAAAAAGGGAGTTCATCTTAGACCAGTTAATCAGACAGCCAGACCGAAGGCAAAGGTATGTAATGTGAAACTACATGCTTTTCTTTCCCCTTGAGATTTGCTTTATGAAATGTAAAAATTTGAAATTTGATGAAAGTTTCTTCAGGACTGTCAAATCTTAGGATAAAGCTGTGTCATAAAAGCTTTTCCTTCCTTAGAAGCATGCGCCTGGAGGACACTCTGGCCCATGGTGAACCTAAATCAGCAGAGAAAGCAAGCCCTGTGTCTGCAGGGTGCCGTCCTCTCTTCCTGAGGGTCACTGATATGAACTGTCATATGAAACAGTTACCAACTGTTACTCCCTTTCTTTTCTTTGATCCCTGTTTCTTTAGTGTGAGTCTATCGAGTATGTGCCAAGTACTGTTTTAGGCACTAGAGATAAGACAGTAAACAAAGCACACAAAATCCTTGTCTCCTGGAGGCTTCAGTTTTAGTGAGGGGATCACGTAATAATATTAAAACAGAACCAGGACAATGTAGAACAAAGATTTTTTGGGGGTGGGGAGTACCAGGGATCGAACTTGGGACCTTGCGCTTGCAAGGCAGGCAGTGGCACCACTGAGCTAAATCCCTGGCCCTAGAACTAAGATTTTATATATAAAATCCACTGTCACTTAAAAGAAACACAGCCCTCTAGGATTGGGAAGCACTTCGAGTCTAGTTTCGCCCTTCTCTTTGGTGTGTTTCTGTCACATTTAAATAGTCCCAATAATAGTTTCTGACATTTTTCTTGAAAATATCCTTTCTTTCCTCATTCACATTACATATGAATAAACTTGTTCTCTCTCTTCTTCTTCTTCTTCTTTTTTTTTTTGGTACTGGGGATCGAACTCCGGTCCTTGAGCTTGCACAGCAGGCAGCGAAACCACTGAGCTAAATCCCCAGCCCCTCTTTCTTCTTTTTCATCAAACTTTATGGTTTGGTGTTTTTCTTCTTTTCAAGGACTCCCCTCTTCAAGTTCGTGAATGTCTCTGGGTGTCCTGACTGTATGGTAGAAATTCCAACGTGCTTTCGAAGTTGCTGCTTTGTCACAGGCAGGCCAGATAGCCATACCCCAGAGGAAGGAATAGCCATGGCCAGGGCTGTGTGTGGAAAGAGGGTAGCAAGGGAAGCAATGTTCACTCCGAGAGCTGACTTAGCATCTATAGGACAGAAGTTTCAGCAGCCATGTAGAGTAGGTCTGTCTGTGCCAGTGATCTGGAAGCCATTTTCTGAGTAAAGAACAGAATGTAAAACTGGAAGGGAAGCTGGGTAGAACAGTCTGGCAGGACTGGTTGAGTGAAAGACAAGTGCTGTTTTTGGAGTTGAGGCCCTGGTACTACTACCAGCTTTCCCGTGCTTTTTCCTACACAAAACTGGGTCAGCACCTGCTCTGTCTGACTCACGGGGTGGTCATCAGGATTCAGTGGAATAAAATGTGAAAATGCTTTAAAATTCAGGGTCTGAGTGCCACTTTGAAAAAGAATGCATTTTTTTTTATGACTTTCATGTCACAACTATTATGGAAAGAATAAGCAAAGCCAAACTATTACTAGAGAAAAATGCAGTGTCATAAAGAAACAAAATTAGTTTAGAGGAGAAAAATGTTAGAAACTTCTTAAATCATAAGCAATCAATGTTCTGCATGTACTTTCATTTTCAGAGTATCACTTTGTGCTCTTTCTTTCTTCCCATAACTCTTCTAACAGTTGCACATTATTTAATGTCAATTCAGAATCTGGAAAACAACCGAACAAGGATCAGTGGATGACTGGGTTTTTCGCTGGTAATGCTTAAGCTGTGTAGATGTAGTACTGAATGGCCAGGTCAGTGACTTCTGAAACAAATGGTCAGTGCATGCTCAGTACAGCCTTGTTCCCCCTGTGCCATCAGTGCTTCCTGAAATGTTGCAGTTCGAGAATTCTCAGTCCACGCTCCAAAAGGTTTTTGCAATCAGAACAGCTTGGGTGGCATGGCAGCACTTTGAGTATGCCTCGATGCAGGGCATTTGTTCAGAAGTCCCAGTTGTCATGTGAACAGTTTTCCTGCAGAAGTCAAACTTGCCTGGAGAATACTAATTTAACTGCATATTTTCTAAATTCCTTGATACTATGGATGGTGCTGGCACAGTCGAAATGAGTATCGTAGAGTTCATGCCTGGCACTGAGGGCGCATATGATTCACAGGAAACCTGGGCTATGAAAGTGGAATGCAGTAGCCTAATTTTGCACTATCTTCATTTTTTTAAAGTTGCAATAGGAGCTTATTTGTTGTTTTTGGATAGGAGGGGAATATGCATTGCTGTTGATTGCCTCCCATTTTTTGATGAGAGAGACTAGCTTCACCTCTTTTCTGCGACTGAGAAGCTCCAGGGGTTCCAGTCACCATGACTTGCAAATTTTCTCTCCATCTCTATCCTTTGTGAGAGGAATTGATACAGGGGTATCAGAGGTCTTTCCTGAGCTGCTTTTTCATGGGGCCCCAGCCTCAATTTTCCCTCCCTTAAATTAGTCGAAGGATCCACTGGGGCAGACAGGGATTACCCAGAATTTTATTTGAAATTATTTTGTTTTTGGTGTGGCCAGAACTGGGCTTGCAGTGGAGACACCTGCCTCAAATCCTGCATTCCTCACGTCTAAGTTCTTCATGAGATGAAGCAATGAGGCTGCTCCCCTTAGAGGGCCCTTGCTACTCTGTCAGGCAGGGATGCTAACCCTTTCCTGGAAGCCACCTTCTTCCCTGCTCCCTTCTCTGACCGTCCTGTTGTGAGATTCTTGAAACAAGACATGCCAGGCACCTGTAAGCTGGCCTCACAAGGAGCTAGTGGGGCCGAGAGGTGTTTTGCCCCAGTGCTTGCTTTCCGCTCTGCACTGCCTTCTCTCTTCCCCGCCTGCTGGCAGAAGTTCAGTGATGTGCATGGAGAACAGTTTGTTATTAAAAATTCTGAATAATGTGGAATCAAATCTTTAAAATCTGGTATTTACCTGATCTTTTCCATCTATGCTGATAAAACTAAGAGGTTACAAAATAATTACAAGGTAGTAGCACAAGTGCCTTTGCTATGAATATAACTTCTAATTTTCTGTTCTGCTGCCACTGGGGAGCACTAATATGACATGGCTAATATTTTTTTTCAAACCTTGAGCCATAGACCTAGTTAAAAAAATATATAGCCATACATACCACCAATATAGCTACCAATGATTTGCCATGTAAAAATATTTAGTATTTTAAAACTGATTTACTCAATACTTATTTTTCTCTTTATACTTGTAGCCAGAATCTTCAAAGGGCTCTGAAAGTGCAGTGAATGAACTAAAAGGAATACTGGTAAGAATAGATACTAGTTTATTGTGGGTTTATAGTAAATTGGGAAATGAAAGGAGAATATTTTTACAGTCTGTCTCGTTTCATGAATAATTGTTTTTGTTATGGTTTTCTTTCCATTCATTTCTCTTGACAGTTTACTTGATTTTATTTATGGATTCCTCCAGCACATGTGCTAATAACGGATGAAGTAACACTTTGCTCTTTCTGTTGTGAAAGACCGGTTTACACTTTCACCAATGTCATTGTTTCCTGTTCTTGCCTTCTAATCCTGGCTTTGCACCCTGAAGATCAAGTATCTGACCATATGTGAGGATCAGTACATGTTTATGAATAACGGAACTATAGTAGATGGATGATGCTTCACATAAATAATGCTTTCCTTTGAATCACAAAATTGGAATTCTTGACACCTGCATGTAAAGCTGAGCTTCTACCCAAATATGTTTATCTCAGGGTCACAGTTTGCTTTTTCTCACAGCTGAAACAATTATTCCATGAGAAATTGGAGGATAAAAGTCCCTTTCTTTATGTCACTGATTTCATTTTCTAAAGGCAATTCACATTTGTTGGAGAACATACATAATGCCCATCTCTTCCTGTTTCTGTCTTCTGAAATACGGAGTAAATGTCGGCTGCCTTCTCCAGCAGTTGCTGTCAGACAAACACCTCAAGTAAGAAGTGCTCCAGGCAGAAAGCTCTATATTCAGACCCTATTTCAGTCCTGATCTCAGTTATGCACAGTAAGTCAACAAACATGGAGGCGAAAGTGCGGGACTAAATACTCCCCTGTTTGTAGTTACTGTGCTAATTATCCATTGTGTATAGACATCCACATAATGGTGGTAAACAACATTATTTTCATCAAGCCCTCTTTAAACAGTAGACTTAACACAGAATGGCTTAATTAGTTCACTTTAGTTTCAAGTGAGTGGGATTAGCCCTGAAAAGAGGTATATCACTGGCTAACAGTGGTGGTCTACCTACAGAATCAAGGATTAAAACCACTGCAAAAGGATGTGGTTATTATCTAATGGATTCTTTGATCAGAAGATTTTGTTATCCAGTGGGTTCCGTTAAGGAGCATTACCCATGATGGTCCCTTTTGTTGTCTGTGCATTATAATGCTAATTCATATTGATGAAGATGTCCCTAGGGGTGCTGTGAGGTTCCAGAGAGCAGGTCTCATTTTCAGTAAGAGTAAATTGTACTGAATTTGAGTTTTTAAAAATTTGGGTTTGTTTAGAAAATCAGACATTTGTATGAGAAACATATGATAATACTTGATTATCCAAGATATTCCATGCTGTGATACACTGGATGGTAGCAAGTGTGTGTGTGTGTGTGTGTGTGTGTGTGTGTGTGTGTGTGTGTATGTGACTGGAGAATGAAGCCAGTGCCTTAATTATTCTAGGCAAATGCTCTAACACTGAGCTATACCCCCATATTCACTATAATTTTATGACATTTCCAGGAGAGAAATTTTTGAAATGTATTCAAATTCTAAAAATTTTAAAAACTTTTTTCTCTTTTTTTGACATATTGCTCTTTCTTGCCCTAAATCCATTAGATCTCTTTATCTTATCTGGCATCAACATGTCACTAGGAGATATTTTGACAATATTATTTCTTCCCATTAAGTATTTTAAAAACTGGAACTCATGACTCTGTCCCCTATTCTCCTTGCCAAATGCCAAAATCTCTTCTACCCCCAAAGAAATTCCCTTTAAGGGATAGTAGATCACTTTTAACTCCAAGTCACATAAGACAAAACAAAAACAAAAACACAACCCTACACATTCTTGTTAGAAAGAGAAAGCTCAGCCTGCTTTTTGGTAGTTCTTGCTGGAATTTAGACTGTTAAGATTATCAGTACTCAATAAAGCACATGATGCCAACTGCATAGTCATGGCATCTGAGAAGCATACATGGAAAAACTCCACCAAAACTCTCCAGTTGTGTACTGGTGTGGACAGCAAACACCTGTTGGGAGATACCATGAAGCACATGTTCAGTTCCCTTGTAGGGCTGAAAGCAAGAAGCAGCTCTGTGAGGGATGTTTTTATTGACATGGAATGTGACCCAAGGTATAAATATGACTTAGAGATTTAGCTACTATTGAGATAGTACATATGGAAACAGATCTCTGGTTTGGAGGAGTTGGAAAGCTCTTTTTGTTTTTTGTTTTTGGTACGGGGATCAAACTCAGGACCTTATGCTTGCAAGGCAGGCAGCGGCACCACTGAGCTAAATCCCCAGCCCTGTATTTTTTGAGTTGTATGATTTTTAAAGTCAGTAAAATTATTGACTATTCATTTTTCTGAATCTACTTCCACTAAAGTTTCAAAGCTATTTTGTAGATAAAAATATAAATAATTCACTTCTCGTATTCATACAGAAGTTTTGAGGTTTAGCAGATGAAACCACTCGAATTACCCCAATCATTTAAAAGCCCCTCTAAGTGGCAATGATGATTTCTAAAGACTAAATTGATACACATTAACCTAAGTGTCTCTTTGGATGGCTCTAAAACAAATACAAAATCCGCTTGAAACAAATGCTCTTGCCAGTCTTTTTCAAACATCTTCAGTTTTACAAAGTGCATGAGAATTGTTGAACAGTTAATTTTGCCACCTGAAAATTACATTAGTCAGCATCATGGAGATTTAATGAGCATGGAGACTAAGATTTTAGATGGTCATGGTGGCTTGAAATAGAGTCCGGTTTGGGAATTAGAAGATCTAAATTCTGTGTCCAGCCCATCACTGACTTACTGTGGGCCGTGGGCAAACTATGCAGCTCATGGAGTTTGAAATTCTCCTTGTAAAATGAAGGAATTAGGTAATTTATTAGCTGAGCTCTTTATCATTTCAGTGAAGAGTCATGCAGAAATCTTTTTGTCTTCCACAATTGCCTATATATTTAAATTTTACTAATACAAGTATTAGCTGAATTAAACACATCAGCCAGTAAATGGAAAAAAAGAAATTTGGGATTCAAGGGTTAGAACTTGGAAAGTGGATTTCTTTAGTATCAGATATGACCACAGGGTAGCTTATCGCAGTCAGGAATTTATCTAAATGAAAAACTAAAGGTTGTTGTGGAAGATAAATTCATCGATAAAAGATATCCTATTCCTTTGCCTTGAAATGACTCAGCCTCTTGACATTCAAGTAATGTTGTAGTAGTAGTTTTATAAGTTATGTCAATAGTGATAACCATAAGTTTTCAAATAACTGTTAACAAGTGATACAGATGTTAAGTTTTAAAGAATTAGCAATACGAATGATACAAGGATAATTGTTCTACAAGTGTATCTAAAATGACAGTAGCTTGTCATCTTTACTTTGTCAGTGTCCATCACACCTTACTGTATTTCTCGTCTATGAGTAGATGCAGACCTGTACTGTTAAGCCAAATCATCCTGGTTTTCAATTATAATATAAGCTATTATAGTATTACACATGATGTGATTTTCCTTTTAATATATTTTATGAATTTGTGTAATAAATGAAAAGTAAAAAGAGGGACTTCCAAGGGAGAAAAGTAGCATATGCCTGGTTAAAATATGAGCCTTATCTAAGTATTCCACACATCAGTTGGTTAGAAAGCTGACAACAAAATAATAGAATCTCCTGATCTTTTTAGTCAATTTCCTCTTGACAATAGGCTACTTTTCTATAACTTTCAGCAGATAGGGGGAAAAAAACTTGTTATAAACAAAACATTACAACCTATATCATGTGAAATTTATAACCAGCTGATTTTACAAGGAACTTTGTTTTATAGGCTAAAGAAGAAACACAGGTTACCATGTTTAGCCAGTAGATTTCTTATAATCCTTCCAGAAGTCGGCAGTAAGGAGGGAGTAAGACTAAGACAGTAGCTTAGTTCCAACATTACAAAAGCTGGCATGATTTATCAGCCTTGCTGGGCAAAAGCTGCCTTCGGACTCTGGCATGAAATCTGACCAGTTATACCAGACCTGAGGTTCTTTTATCTTTTGATCAGAAGATAACAGCTCTTTCTTCCTCCATGTGTTCCCAAACTTATGGCACTTAAGCAACAGTGGCCATTTCTTATGGAAAACTTCTAATGTTGGAGTGCTAAGTCAATCCTTACATATAATGAAAGAAAGGTAGATCACCCACATTCTGTATAGACACTTGACTAGAAATGGAGATGGAAAACATAGATCTCCCTCCATTTCGTACTTCCAGAGAGGCTGAGGAGGGAACCACTACATGGGTCGTTGTCTTCTTGGAAGCCGACTCCAGTTGCAGCAGGGGCACAGCTTGATGGCCTCTCGTTTCTTCCTGTGTCTTCTGGGTACTGAAAACACATTCACTGTCTCCTCTGTTAGGAATAAGGAATTAAGAGGCTTCCCTGTATGATTACACCTTTCCTCTTCCACACTGAATTCAAGGTGTACACAGTGCCATCCTTCTTTGCTTAGGACACTGGAGAGCTTTCCGTGCCTCCTTTGTAGCCACTACAGCCATGGTCACCAGGTATGCAGCCAGGGTGCGTCTCCCTCTGAAGAACTGGCCACACTTTTTTTAGTGCTATATGAATTTGAGTTCACTAGCTCAAGGGTGCCATGTCAGAATATCCTTCGAAGGTGAGTTTAATATATCCATTTTCTTCTCCAGCTGAGCAACACACATCAGAATCTTTATTATCCATGGGCAAGTACCTTCCCACTGCTGAATTTCAGTCAGCTCTTCCAGAAGTGTTCTTGTACTGCTGTTCTGATGTGAAGCCAGCAACTACATCATCAGGAGCATCTTCTTAAATGATCCAGTGCTCTGTGTTGTTGAGGATGTGTACATTTAAAAAGTTATATATATATATATACAGCAAGTTTGTTTTGTTTCCTAATCCCATTCAAATTCTGATAATGTTTTGTTGGTTTGATTTTTATATTCCTTTGTATATTGTATTAAGATATTAATCTTTTTGTTTCTGTTTTCACTTTAGGGGACACTTAACAAATCCACTAGTTCAAGAAGCTTAAAATCTCTTGACCCTGAAAACAGTGAAACTGAGTTAGAAAGGATTTTGCGTCGCAGAAAGGTGACAGCAGAAGCAGATAGCAGTAGTAAGCGAGTTTGAATTCTCCACAGTCCTCTTCATCTCTGAAACCTCTTCCTGTAGTCCCTTTTTAACATAAAACATGTTTAAAAAATTGTTATTACCATATTATTTTTAATGTGAGTGAGAAGTATTGGGTGGGCAAAGGGTATTTCTGAATATCTTATAAGAACTCTAATTGTTTTTTAAAATTCATTAAGTTTATTGGCACATTTTAGGTACACAGTATGATGACATTCATCATTGGAGATTTGTACCTTTACATGATATATCTTGGTTCTTATTTTCCCCCCTTCCCCTGCCCTCCCTTCAACCCTTCCACCCCTCCCTATTTACAAAGACTTTGTTTCCCTTTTTTCCTTTTCTCATATTTATTCTTTTCCCTTCTTTCCTTTCCCCTCCCCCTCCCACTTCCCCTTCCCCTTTTTATTTATTGGTTCATTTATTTATTTGTAGATAATCAGCCATATACAGATCCGATTTATTTAATCTGAGATTCCCTAGTGTAAAGACATTCAGGATGGGTTTGGGCAAGAATATAACATCAAGTACAGGCTCGAGAACCAGGTTGCCTGTTTTTGAATCCCAGTTCAGTCCTTTCTTCAATCCCTTTCCTTAGGCAAATTACTCAACTTTTCTCGGTGTCTTCATCTCTAAAGTGATGATAATAAAAGCACTGCTTCATAGGATTATTTTCAAGAGTAAGTCAGTCAATATATAAAAAGTGTTTACTGCTGAGCCAGGCACAAAGTAAGGACATAGTAATTGTCAGGTAAAAGGGCCGAAGACCAAGACCAGACCAGGCCACAACAAGCCTTTATTAGGGGAATAGATCTGCCAGGCCGTCTCTGAACAAAGGAGAGACAAAAGCAATATAGCCGGGGCAGGGAGAGTCTTTTATAGAGACTGAGGTGGGGTTTGTAGGGGCCGAGGTGGGGTTGAGTGAGGTAGTGACTAGGGAATGGAGGAGCCGGTGATGTCACTAGATGGTAGGAGGTGAGCGAGTATTAGGTTACTTTCTAGGCAGGAACAGGGGCATGCTGGGAAGAAGGGTTTATTTTTTGGTGGGAGCAACCATCTTGGCATGATGTCACACAGGGGAGGGGGCAAGGCACAATAGGAAGAGGGCAGCTACTATACATAATAGCTGCTGAGGTAGTGGGAGACCTATCAGTAATTATAGTTTTAGTAATAGTCATACTTTAGTTACAAATGCAAAAAATCATCTTTACTGTTTATATCCATTTATCTTACTGTTTCAGCTTCTGAAACATGTGAATGAGAAATTACAGCTGTGTCACCAACTATAAAAGCACCATGTAAACAAGGCCAGAGCTCACAGCTTATATTTGAATCAGGTAGCCATGTATTAAGCCTCAGAATCTGTTGCAGAACTGACTTTGTCTTCAGTTGTTTTCATCAGCTTGGTCATGGGAATTAGTAGAAGCTCTTGAGGTTTTCCCCTTGTGGCTAGAAAGGAGACTGACTTTGAAAAATTGCCATAAATCATCAGCAACCATAGCTAATGGGCTGAATCTTTTAGACTCAACTAGGTTGATTTCAAATAGTCCATTGTAACTATTTAAAATCTGCAAAAAAAAAAAAAATTGGGGGGGCGGGTACCTGGGATCAAACTTGGGACCTTGTTCTTGCGAGGCAGGCGATGGCACCACTGAGGTAAATCCCTGGCCTTACATCTGCAAAATATTGAGTCATGTTGACCAAATTTAAGTTGCTAGAATATTAAAGATGAGGTCTTGATCATTTTAAACTCTGTTTTTTACATAAGGATATATTCAAACAATTGAATAAATTGGCTTCTTGGATTAAAATGAGCTAAATACCAGCCATACTTGTATTATGAAAAGATGAAAGCTTTGTTTTCTTATTTTTTAAAAAAAACATAGCTATTCAGGTTCTAGTTCAGTCTGCAAATTCTTCTATTAAAATCCTACAAGGCTTCTTTCTCCCTTCCCCAAATAACCGCCTCTCAGAAAAATTAAAGGGGTGCTATAGGATATTTTTTCATAGGATTGCTTTACACATACAGGTGCTTATGTGTGAATCATCATCTTTTTGTGACTTGATCCATGCCTGAGTTATCCTTTCCATAATTCCATCCCTAAAGTATTCCTGCAGGCATTGCCATTTTTTAGGACTCTATAGATGACCTTTCTTTGTTTTTTAAGGAGAAGGTCATTTACTTCTGTTTTGACATGGATTGTATTGTTCTTCCAGAAACATTCTTACTTCACTCATGAATTTGGTCAAATGTACAACACTCACTGTTTCAGAGTTAGCTTTCAGTGGAAGAAATGAGGGAACATTTTCCTTTTGGTCAATATAGAAATAGAATACTGTAATTCAAAGAGTGGAGAAAGTAACACAATGTAAAGGCATAGTGAGAATCTCTCATTTTAACTATTGTAACCCACTAATATACAATTAGCATAGCATTTGAGGGAAGTTAGAATAAAAGATATAGTTTCAGTTAGAACCACTAGTACATGAATAGAAAAATAAGAATTGTCACTGGCGAGATGGAAAAGAAACTTATACTAAGGGAGTAACTTGTAATTGAGCAGATTTTGAGCTTCCTAATAGCCAAGTCAGAAGAGCAGCAAAATGAAAGAAACAAACTAACAAGTTTTCATCATCTAAAAACAAATATCCCTTTTTTTGGTAGTATAAATATTTTCTTAGCATCAAACTGGAAGAGGCATTTACAATGTGAATCTTTCTTGAAAGGTCATGTAATGACAAAGTAGAAATTTGGGGGTAGGGAATGAGGAAGCAGCTAAAGCCTGGCAGCTACATGGCAGGAGTCAAATGACAGAGAGGAGACCTTGGATAGGTTTCTGCCTTGGGTGCACTTGGGTCTCTGAGATTGTTTGCTTTTGTATACAAAGTAAGTGGGAGAGGACAGGAGCTGAGAATGAAAGCGTCATAAAGAGGCAGCCTGAGTTTTGCAGAACTCAGATCTCAAGTTAGTGGGTATCTCCTCAGGGGCCAGGGACATACCACTTGTTTCAGTGTTTCTTCTGGGCTTAATTGATGATGTTCTCTTGCTTTACCTGCCTCAGTGGCCTGCCATATTGACATCTCACAGAGCACTAAGTGCCTCTTAGAAAACATTGTGGCTTAGGCAGGATGAAGTAATAATCTCAGACATTGTGCATTTTTCTTGATTGCTTTTTATATGTAAGAAAAATAGGAGCTCTGGCTCAGCTTACTTCTCTTCCCCCTTTTTAATTGGCTTCAGTTGCTGAACAAGCAGCAGGCGTTGATGTATTCCGAAACAGATCTTGCCTCCCTACAAGGACAGATTGTTTAAAGCTATCTAGTGCTGTAGTCAACAATTGTTCAAGGGCAGAATAGGGCTGATCTGAAGCAAATCTTGAATTCAATTTCATGTTTATATTTTCAGGAGCTTGCTTTCTTTTTTCTTTCTTTCTTTTTTTTTTATGCTTTTTCTGTCTTTACTCCCACATCCCCATGCAACATGAGGCTTAATAAAAGTAGCTGGGAGGAAAAGCCCTTTTCAACTAGAATATTCAATAATGTCACCACCTGTCTGCCCACATGGTTTAGAGGAAATAAGTAAAGAAGTCCGAGACCAATGCTTTGTGGGCTGGGGCTTTTACCACACCAGAAAGGTTCTATGCTCTGTCTACATGGAGTCAGCAAAAGAGATATTTAAAAGATTGGCTGAGGAATTCTCTAGTTCCTCTTAGCTGGTTTTCCAAATCAGACCTTTATTTATAAAGTTGATGTATTTTACTGTTGTAGTACATCAGACATATTCTAGCCAAATGTAAGAATAAAATTTCAGAGCTAAATATTAATGATCATGGATTAGCTAGTATTTTGAATTGTGCCCACTAGAAGTTTCCATCTTGATAGATGATCCGACATTTCTTAAGGATAAAGAGACTCCCAAGCTTTGTCCTTTACTTAGTAGCACCTTTCAAGGTTATCCTCTAACTTCATTTTTTAGAAATTGTTATTAAATTTGCATATTTGTGACTTCATAAATCCCTATTTTAAAAGCAGTCAGGCTAGAGTTTCCGGAAAGCTACACTAGAATCTTGCTTAGAGGAGAACTACCTACGATAGAATCTTTCTACCTAAAGATAGAAAAAAATTCACGAAGAGGCAAAATTTCAGTGCCCAGAATTTTCAGGTGGGTATGCCAATCATTTCAATAACAAGTTCTATTGTAGTTTTTAAATGCTGTCCCAAAGAACAGAAAAGTCCAAGAAGTAAACAGCCAAACTCTTTGTCACTTAATTTCTATAATCCTGTGTCTGTATTTTAAGAGGCAATAAATCCACTTACTTCTCATTCACATTAAAATGAAAATGTTCATAGAAGCTGTTTAATGCTCAAGAAGCCCTCATAAGCTTTTTAAAAAGATCCTTTTGACATTGTTTCATTTTCTGTTTAAAATGCAGAGCTGAGTTTTGGGAAGAATTAACTCTTGAGAGGTGAAATGGCTCAAGCAGGGCTTTCAGAAAGCCATGCTCTGGGAGAAGAAAAGCATTTTCACAATTCTTGTATTGCTGTGAACACTGGTCAGCAAGGCACTGTAGCCTGGGGACTTTGTAGATTCTTAAAGGTCTGCGTATAATTTCTCAGCATGCTCCTGCGGCACTGAAAAGCAGTAGTGCCACCAAAGCAGAGCAGATTTCCAGTAGGAAAATTTTTTTAACATGCCCTTGAAATTTTTAACAAACTTGGCCTTTTTACATCTTGAGGGATTTTCACCTAATCTGTTTTTCAGTGCCATATTAATAAGTGTCACACAGAATGATTAAACTTGAGGTATGTGTTTGGTTTTAAGGTCCAACTGGGATATTAGCCACCTCAGAGTCCAAATCCATGCCAGTGTTGGGTTCTGTATCCAGTGTAACAAAAACAGCCTTGAACAAGAACACTCTGGAGGCAGAATTCAACAGCCGGTCCCCCCTCACACCTGAGCCAGGTGAAGGGTCCCGTAAATTGGAAGGATGCACAAGTTCCAAGGTTTCATTTCAGTAAGTAACAATGCTCTTTACTAAGTACTATGTAGAAGAATCTGTAAGGACTAACATGTGTTTCTTTTGTTTATTTGT